>CM044004.1:26181296-26781296 GCA_024085815.1 Flaveria linearis
AAATTGCCAAGTTCGCGCTCATGTGTCTAACAGTACTTATACCCTGGATGATGCCCCGCGACTAAGTCCTGGTCGTTTCAGCACCTAATACGCCAACAGTGGTAAAACGACCAAGACTGCTAATACGGCCAACAGTGGTAAAATACCAACAGTGGTGAAACTACCAACAGTGGTGAAACGACCACAGTGGTCATACTCCCAACAGTTGTCATACGCCCAAAACAGTGGTAATAACGCCTAGGACTTTTTCTTGTATTTTCTGTATATACTTAACTCCTGATTATTTTTCTACACTAATTCTACATCCATTATGGATACTTTACATTGTGGAAACATATATTTTTGTTTATGAGAAACTACTAACCGAATGAATACTAGAAACAATTATGTTTTCAATACTTAGAACATATTCAAATGTCCCATGCACACCTACGGCTTAACATAATACTAATAATGATAATAATATATAAGCCACAAGAGGATAAAACAAATAAACAAATCTTTGCATGGCCGCCACTGAACCACCCCCAAATAAGTTCTGCGAATCCCAAAAACCACTCCCACACTCAACCCTTTTCTCACTTTCCATACATGCAAACCCCGCTTGTATTTTATATCTCATATCTTTATCTCTCGGTTCTCTCTATTCCCACTCACTCTCATTCTCTCATCCAAGATACTCACACACAACTCTCTCTACTTTTTCTCTCATTTCTCTCAAACGAGAGCACACACACACAAGCATTCTTGCTCACCTCTACAATCGAAGAACTACAACATTCCAGCTTCTCTCGAGGACCTTGTACTCATCCTAGCCTTCTAACCCTTATTTGTAAGTAACATGAACTCTCATTACAAAACCTTAATGTCTACACCACTATCTTACTACAACCACTATTCTCACTGTTATAGCCGAAGATCTCAGCCCCCGAACCTCATCCTCTTGGAAATTCAACTGCGTACGAGGTATCTTCTCTAAACCTACGAACCTAAGGTGTATACAAGGATTCTACCTTGTATATCCTCATCTTATGCGTTTAAACAACACTCTACCGTATGTTTATATAAATAACCTTGTTAACCCCTTAGAACAATGAAACAACACCCAAACAATATATATATTCTTTCTGATTTTAAGGTTACAAATGTTATAGTTGTATTTTGGAATGTAAACATAATTAATACACTAATGCAAATATTGTAAAAACACCCGAAGATAGTAGTAATCCTGGCAAAACCGGACTTAAGGCTGAATTTCAGTAAGTTTAGAGCTTAGAATACTTAAAGTAACTTGGAAAGTTTAGTAAATATACTAAAGCTAGTATACGCTAGTTGGATGACCCGAAACAAAATAACCAAGAAACGGCCAAAACATGAACAACCTAGACACTAAGAATTTTCAGGCCTTAGAACAATTATTTCAGAAACAGAAACCGAGTTTGGTGAATTATTGGTTAATATGTAATTCTACGAATTTATTAACAAAAGGCGAATTACCCGAAAAACTAGAAATTGGTTTTAAGATCACCAATAGAGTCTGAAAATTTGGGGTTAAAACAGATGCAAATAAACTTTAAAAAGCTTAGGAATATTAGGGAGTCAAAAATGGTAAAGAGACAAACTTTGGGGTAGAAAATGTCAATCTGAAACTTGAGGGGCCAAAAGTGTAAATTCTGCATTTTTGCAGAATTTCAGCAACTTATGACTAGAATATAATATTAGGTATATTCATATGATACTAACTTATAAGAACCATTTATCTCGATGAAACACACCCCAAACCCTAACTCTCCTAAATGGAAACTTTTGATGCAAAACCTCAAGAAACAAGCCACGCACAACCTCACTATAAATGACACTAAACTATGTTAGGAATCTATAGCTTATTACTTGAATTATGATTATAGGGTGCTAGGACTTGAACTATCTGTTTGTGCAACCTGTCCGATAGCAAGGTGAGTTTCTCGTGTCCCCTTTTATATTTAAGCTTTTGGGGATGAAGCATGCTCTATTTTTATTTTTAAAGCTGAAACTATTATTTGTGATATTATATAAAATGCTATGTTGTGGACTTGTTGATTCCTGCTGATACAAGATCACGATCATTAATTCTTTGTGAACCGCTTGCTTACGTGGATAGATCTATTTGGGGAATCCCCCACACCCAGTGGCTTCCGCTACAGGGAGGTACCCCACTGGAGATTCCGAACGGGTCGTAGTGGCATGTGACAGGTTTTATAAGAAACAAACGTGGGCCTTACTGGCAGGTAAGGATCCACATGCTACATGCTCAGCTTCTCCCTGCGGGGTTAACCGGTATAACATAACTTTAGAAGAGGCAAGCCGGGACTGAGTGCAGGGTTGGTTGTGATCCCACGACTAACTATTATACATAATACTTGATATACAAACTTTATGAGACTCTTTTATTTCTTAACTAAACCACTTGAACTCACCAACTTTTTAGTTGACACTTCTTCTTTTTGAGCATGTTTCAGGTAACATATGATGAAGATCTAGCTTGTTTAGAGGATGCTTGGACGACCTAGTACCCGACTTCATGGCATTATGACTTATGTAAAACTTTTGAACAATTTGTTGGAATGACACTATAATAATGCACCTTGACATGAAACAATTGATGTAACCGGCTAAGCCGTTTAGTCCCGGATTTTGATTTCAGTTAATGTAATGCCATGTGATTTTTCTCTACTTGTGTGCTCTATGATGGTCTGCTTCCGCTGCCACGTTGTTTGCTAGTCTGCGACGTCCCGCCTCTCTGGGCCCGGGGTGTGACAGATTGGTATCAGAGCCACAGGTTGTAGAGAAATCGGGAATACCTTAGTAGACCCTAGGCTACAACCCTGAGACTGTAGGACCGTCCTTGCTTGGTAAGTGTTGGGGTGATCGGTTGGATAAATTGATGATTACACTTGATCAACGTATCATGAATTTATCGGACGGCGTAAATCCCAGTACAAAGCCTAAGTGCGACCTTTGGATTAGATCGGCTTAAGGAATACTGTTAGCATAGTCAAGGTTAG
This sequence comes from Flaveria linearis, assembly GCA_024085815.1. Taxonomy (NCBI): domain Eukaryota; kingdom Viridiplantae; phylum Streptophyta; class Magnoliopsida; order Asterales; family Asteraceae; genus Flaveria; species Flaveria linearis. The sequence goes on from CM044004.1 coordinate 26,184,341, forward strand.
AATTTATTGAACCCTGTGTGATATACTACTGCTTACTGGTACTGATTCATTGATACAACTTTTATGGGTTATTACTGCTTACTGATGCAATTACTAGTGGATGCAAACTCTATGAGAAACAACTATTACTATGATCATGAGCTATGAGAAACAAAATTACTCATGACTGTTTTACAGGACAATTACATCATGGCCGAAAGAGGTAAGGCACCCGCGCATCCAGTTGAGGAGACTGGCCCCTGTTGGGACACTAAGGAGGAAGCCCCAGACTGAGTATGAGGCATACCTACGGAGGTGTGGACACCCAGGGTGGCTATCCGCGACTTCCGACGACACTGAGCCATCCGAGGAGTCATCACCCACATCACCTGCTAGGAGCCGAACGCGCTCCAACTCACCACATGTAGCAGCTCCCGCTCTCTCACCTATCCCACCCATTAGGAGCGGGGGTACCCGTGTAGTTACTCGCCTAGGAAAAGTGCTAGGCCAGACCTTCTGTTTCATTTAGGATGCCTCCTCCTCCACCTCCTCATGCCAGGACCCCTACACCAGCGCCTTCTATGCTCGCGCCACCTGGACGTTTATCTCGTGATGAGTATTGGATGCCACCCATGCATAGCCTGTATGATGGCCCTAGCGTGCTCGCTGGAGACCAGCACTCTCATCTAGCCGGCGGGCTAGTGACTTTGTCCATCCGACCCTACCTTGAGGAGCGAATACTGAGAACCATCCAGCGCCATGAACTGACGTTACAGCAAGCCACGCGACCTCTCAATCTGCCCAATTCCAAGCCATGATGGCAATCCACAACGTCCAGCGCCTGGAGCAAGAGCAGAGGAAGAAGAGCGGGATGGTTCGGTTGGTTAAGAAGAAATGGCAGGGGTGATATGGCTAGTACTTGGGATTATGGCAGTAGGCTGCCAAAACTATCTAAGAAGCAATTTATTTACCTATTTGAGAAACAATTTCTATTTATGGGGGTGATGACACCTTCTAATTTGTGAGACAAGACACTACTTACTATGTATGGTAAACTCGTGTTTGAATTGTCTATGAAACATTGATTAATGATTTAACTTTTGCAGGGTAATGTTGTGTAAAAAACGTGACAATTTTTATGTTATGTGATTGAGCCTATAATGATAATTATTGTTGTATACTTTGAATGAAACTTGAGTGTGTGATTGTAAACGTAATAGGAATTATGAGATACAATGTGATACCAGAGACAAAACTTATGAGATACTAAACCTACTTATCTATGTTACTATAAGAATGCCGCCACGACGTGGAGTTCGTACGGAAAGAGAATTCCTACCCGAGGCAGGAACCAACCACCCACGCCGCCAGGAACGCCACACGGGATATGCTCACCAGGAAGGTGACGAAGGATCGCCAACTTGGTGGCACAACAAATTGCCAATGCTATCCCAACATTATTGCCCAGATCAACGCCGATCGGGAAATACCAATGAGACCAACAATGATGAAGGCAACCGTGAGGAAGCCGAAGCTATCAGAATGGGTGCTCATACAAAACCTTCATGGCATGTAAACCAAAGGACTTCAATGGCACCGAGGTGCAATTGAAACTTATAGGTGGTTTGGATGAATTGAAGCTGTGTTGGACATAAGCGAGTGCAAGCTGGAGCACATGGTGAGATTTGCCTCACAATCTCTCAAAGGACCGGCACTCGAGTGGTGGAGAACCATCATCCAACCTCGAGGCCGAGATGCTGTTGGCAGAATGAGCTGGGCGGAATTCAGGGAACTAATTCATCGGCAAGTACTGCCCGATAAACCAGCTGGAGAGACTCGGGCGGAATTTCTAAATCTGAGATGAAAGGCCCAAACTACACTGAGTACATAAACCGATTCCTTGCGTTGTCCCGACTGGTACCCCACTTGGTAATGCCCGAATCCAAGGGCGTAGCTCGCTTCATTTGGGGTTACACCCAAGGGTGAGGGCATGGTTAGGTCTTCCAGGCCTACTACCCTACAGGCTGCAGTCGATGTTGCCAGCAGCCTGACTGACGACCAAGTGAGAGCCGGTGGACGGAGCATGAAAGGACTGAGGACAAGAGGAAGACTGTGGATGGAAAGAGGAAGTGGTTCGACAACAAGAGGATGGTCGGCAGCAGTAGTGGTTCGAGCAAGCGACCTGGAGAAGAGGCTAAGCGAGGTGACCAAGGTGGAAAGACTAGGAGGCTGTATCAAGGCACAAGCCCCTACTGCACTAATGCAGTTTCATCACCAGGGGAATGTAAACCCATGCCTTGTTTTCGATGCAAGAAATATGGTCACCTGATTAAGGACTGCACTTATGAGCCCGGAAAGCAATGCTACGAGTGCGGAGACCCAAGACATATGAGGAACAATGCCCCAGCTAGCAAAGGACAAGGACACTCGACCCAACAAGCCCCAGAAGAGCGTTTGTGATGGATCCAAATGGTGCTCGCAAAGAACCCGACGTGGTGAACGGTACGTTTCTTGTAAATGACCACCCCTACTGTGCTATTTGATACTGGAGCAAACCGCCATTTTGTTTCTACTACTTTTAGGTCGTTGATTGGATTGACTGGTAGCCCTTGACTGAAACATACACAGTAGAACTAGCTGACGGTAATATAATTGAAACTAACGAAATCATCAAAGATTGCAAGTTGATTCTAGAAGGTAATTCCTTTGATGTAGATCTGATGCCTATTAAATTAGGAGGTTTTGTAGTAGTTAATGGATTGGCTGGCTAAAAATAGGGCTGAAATATCTGTGATGAGCGTTTGCTCAAAATATACCCATAGCCACGGGGAAATGTTAGTAGTCCATGGAGAAGGAGTCCACCCACTGTGTCCTATGATATCCCACCTAAAGGCTACCCAAAGCCTTATGAAAGGACACGGCCCTTTATTATACGTGATGAAGGTAAAGAGGAAAGAAGATGGAAGACATACCTGTGGTGTCTGAATACTCGAAAGTATTCCCAGAAGACTTACCAGGACTCCCTCCCACCCGACAAGTCGAATTCCAGATCGATCTACTACCTGCGCCGCACCGGTGGCCAAAGCTCCTTACCGACTTGCTCCACCCGAAATGAAGGAGCTAATGTTGCAAATCCAAGAGTTGCTTGACAAAGGGTTCATACGACCCAGTGTCTCGCCCTGGGGTGCACCGTGCTGTTTGTCAAAAGAAGGACGGACACTACGAATGTGCATCGACTATAGGGAACTGAACAAGCTTACCGTAAAGAACCGGTACCCTCTTCCCAGAATTGACGACCTATTCGATCAATTGCAGGGAGCAAGCTATTTCTCGAAAATAGATCTGCGATCGGGGTATCACCAACTAAAAATAAAGGAAGAGGACGTTTTCCGAAAACAGCTTTCGACCCGATATGTCACTACGAATACCTAGTCATGCCTTTTGGGTTGACTAACGCACCCAGCGTTCATGGATCTCATGAACCGTGTGTGCCGTCCGTACTTAGACCATTTCGTGATCGTTTTTATCGACGATATTTTGATCTACTCTCGAAGCAAGGAGGAACATGAGAAACACCTTCGGATAATTCTTGATCTACTCAAGAATGAGCAATTATACGCAAAGTTCTCCAAATGTGAGTTTTGGATGCGTGAAATCAGTTTCTCGGTCACATAGTGAACAAGGATGGAATCCAGTGGATCCATCAAAGATAGAGGCTATTAAGAACGGAAAGGTCCCCGAAACTCCTACCGAGATTAGACAGTTTCTTGGTTTGGCCGGCTACTATAGGAGGTTTATTAAGGATTTCTCTCGACAGTGCAGCCTCTAACCACGTTAACCAAGAAGGATGACCTATGAATGGGACAGGAGCAAGATGAAGCCTTTGATCTATTGAAGGAGAAACTATGTAGCGCGCCTATCCTTGCCCTACCCGAGGGAGCCAATGACTTCGTGGTTTATTTGCGATGCCTCGCGCCAAGGGTTTGGCTGTGTGTTAATGCAGCGGGAAAGTGATCGCGTATGCATCCAGATTGCTGAACGAGCACGAAAGGAATTATACGACACATGATTTGGAACTAGGTGCTGTGGTATTTGCACTCAAAATATGGAGACACTACCTTATGGTACTAAGTGTGTCATCTATACCGATCATAAAAGCCTGCAGCATATCCTCAACCAGAAAATGTTGAACATGCGCCAAGAAGATGGTAGAGTTACTAAGCGATTACGAATGCGAGATTCGCTACCATCCGGGCAAGGCAAATGTGGTAGCTGCTGCCTTGAGTAGAAAGAACGGGAGAAACCTCTTCGCGTTCGTGCTTTAAGGATGAGCGTATACACTAGCCTCGTTGCTAGGATTAGGAAGCACAAAGGCAAGCCTTCAACGAGAATAACCTGATGGGAGAGATGTTAACAGGGATGGAAAAGCGTTTGGAAATGGACAATGATGGGCTATACAAATGCGAAGGAAGGACGTGGATACCTAATCATGGCGGGGTGAGGACTATAGTCTTGGACGAAGCTCACAAGTCTAGATATTCGTTCACCCGGGAGTGATAAGATGTATCAGGACTTAAAGGCACTTTTCTGGTGGCCTGGACTAAAGAAATCTATCGCCACCTATGTGAGCAAATGTTTAACTTGCGCAATGTAAAGGCTGAAAACCAGAAACCATCAGGAACCTTACAGCAGCCCGAAATCCCGGAATGGAAATGGGATGAAATACTATGGATTTTGATCACAAACTTCCAAGAAGTCCAGTCATGGTCATGATACAATTGGGTAGATTGGTAGACAGCTTACTAATCATGCACATTTTTATGCCGGATCCGGAGGACTAGAAGATGTACAAGCTTGCCAGATACTACATCACGAAATAGTACTCCGGCATGGAGTGCCTGTCTCATCATTCGATAGGATAGTCCGTTCACGTCTAGGTTTTTGCAAATCTTCCAACAATGCCATTAGGGACCCAGTCTGAACTAAGCACGCGTTATCACCCTACAAACCTGAGGGCAGAGTGAAACGAACATTCAGACCTTGAAGAATGCTGAGATCGTGCTGTAGTGATCTGATTTTGGTGGTACTTGGGATCCACTCTCTCCACTTATGATTCCTTATAATAATAGTTACCACGCTAGCATAAAAGCTGCCCCCTATGAAGCCTTGTACGGCAGGAAATGTCGGTCGCCATTAAGTTGGAATGAATAGGAGATAGTCAAGTGATGGGGCCCGATGTTGTGATGGAGACTACTGAGAAGATAGCCAAGATTAAGGAACGACTGAAACAGCCCGAGACCGTCAAGAAATATGCTGACAGAAGAGACGAAACCTCTTGAATTTCAAGTAGAAAAAGAAAGAAAGGAAGGAAATAAAAAGTCAACTAAAGAGGAGGGGCCAAAAGTGCCAAATGGGCAAAGTTTATATTTTTTGTACAAAAAGGGAGGCATGGCCGCCCATGTGTCTCATTCATATCATTCGATATTTTTAGAGAGAGAAAGCACAAAAGAAGAAATTCTTGGGATTTTGAAGAAGAATCTGAAAACTCGAAGTTTTTGGTAAGAAATCTGAGTTTGAAGCTTTAGAGATTCTAGACCCGTATATGTGCTTATAAATGTGTCTTGTGTGTTCGGGTGGTGTGGTGTGTGTGTTTTAGGTGTTAGAACAGTTGAGGAGACTCGGGGTGAAGAGTGTGAAATTTGAAGAGAACAACAAAGGTGAGTTTCTAGACCCCTTTTTACCTGCTTTAAACGTTTTGGGCTGGAAAATGCATGTATATATGTTTTTATAAAATTGGGTTTGATGCCGTATGACATGAATGTATGTATGTTTATGTTTATATTAAGTTTATGCCTAGAATCATGTGAGCATGTTTAGAACTAGGCTTTATGATGTTTGGGATTTGGAATATGAATTAGACACATGAACAGGTTACTAATACGTCTGAAATTTTCTTAGAAATGTGTATGAAATTTGGACTTAGAATAATTAAGTACAAGTTAAATGAGTCCAATAGTGATTATACGCCCAAGGAAGTGCCTTAGAAATAGGCTAAGTGAGGTCATGTGTCCAAGCATGTAATATGTCCAATAGTCCTAGAACGACCAGACTCATAAGTCTGAAATTTGCTAAGTATGGGGACTTATAAGTCCAACAGGACTCATGAGTCCCACAGTACCCATGAGTCTGAAAACTAAGTAAAAAGGTGAAAAGTCTGGATTCTGGTCGTATGACCAGAAAATATTTTCTAAGTGTAGGATGAAAGTCCAACAGGGCTCATACGCCCAACAGGGCTTATACGCCCAGCAGTGCTCATACGCCCAGAGCCTGAAAATTTTCTAAGTGTGAGTTGGTGCGACCGACAGTGGTGAAACGCCTAGAACAGGGCTCATACGCCCAAAATACTTGGACTTTTTAACAGATTTTCCTTGGAGTCTGTGCAGTAGGGTTTCACATGAATGTTGACTAGGACGTTATTGAATGTGAATGATGATTTTGAATGTAATAATATCCTTTCTTAATATTATAATTAATATTATGATTAGGGATATTATTAAGATTATGAATAATATTATTAATAATATTATTAGTATTATTATTATTATGCTTATTAATAGTAATACTGTATGGCTCTATGTGGAATGATCATGATCAGAATTATTATCATTAATAAAGTGAAAGATAATGATAAAGAGGAATGGAACGTAACGAATGAACGAAAGTCTTGCAAGCAAATGAATGGAGGTGCACACCCCGGCAGGTGTTAGCTCAACTGTGATGCGGGTTCGCTACCCGAAGGATGCACACAGGGTCAATCCTTGAGATTGATATAGAGGTGAGTGACTTGGTGTCACAACAGACTCACAGGATGTAGGTCAATCTTGTGATTGGCTTAGAGGTGAGTGACTTGGTGTCACAACAGACTCACAGTATGTAGGTCAATCTTTGTGATTGGCTTAGAGGTGAGCGACTTAGTGTCGCAACAGACTCACACTTAAGTAAAGAGGAATGATAAAAGTACGAATTGAACGACGATGAAGATAATGAAAGTATTACCTAGTGTACGTACGATGTATGATCACCTGTGAAAATGAGGAATGGTTTTGAACGAAAAGTAAAGTATTTTAATTATAAAACTAGAACTCACTCAGCAACGCTGACTTTTATGTATTTTCCAGTTGGCAGGTGACAGGTTGCTGAGGATGGCACACGGGGGTGGCTACTTGGCGGGCAAGACTGACATCCATTTATGTTTTGACGATACTGTTGTTTTGTAATTCATTCAATTAAATATTTTGTGAACTTATAAACTAAAATGTATTGCTTACAACAGCGTTCTAAATGAATGGATGGTTTTTGTTTAAAATAATTTCCGCTGCTTAATATTGTGTGTGAATGTTTTATGCTGTGAATGACCAACTGTGAGGTACCGGGAACGGGGCTTACAAGTTGGTATCAGAGCAAAGTTTAAGTGAATTGGGTAAATATTTTCAAAATGAACCTAAACTTAAACTGAAAATGGGACAAGAAGAGGGATGTCAGCCCGAGTAGCCATGTGCCATCAGGTATTTTTTCTTAAAAGTTAATCAGTGTATGTTGTGCTGTGTGTGCTATATGATTTATGTGTTCTTAGTAGATTTAGATGCTGATGTAGTCAGGATAGGGATGCTTGGGGTGTGAAGAGTAAAGTAAGTGGCTAATCACAACTGGCCACTGTAATTAGGGACTTACTATACTTGACATAAACTGAGCTGTTTCCTTGAATGACTGTTTTAGTGTTTGAATCTTATAGTGCATAGGAAAATGGCTGGGAAGAAACCTACCAAAGCTGCTAGAGGTAGAGGTCGACCGCGTACGACTAGGAACAGTACTAAAGCTCCTGAGACGACTCTGTGAACCCTGAGGTTCCTGACCGGAATGAAGAAACTGAGAATGCGAGCCTGAATGCCTCAGCTAGGGAGGCGATTGCTGATGAGGTACATCAGATCCTGCAGGCAGTTATGCCATCTGTGGTGACCGACGTTATTCGTGCTGTGAGGAATGAGGAGAGAAAGGAGAAGGAGGACAGGAGAGGGTCACTGGGAAGGAAAGCAAGGGAGGAGAGGAACGACCGGAACTGAGATAGTAGTATCTGATGAAGAGGAAGATGATGTGGTAGGGGTGACGACTAAGGGATGCAATTACGGGGCATTCCAGAGGTGCAGGCCCCCGACTTTTGATGAAATGGCAATGCTGCTGCTGCCCACCGTTGGGTAAGGGAGATGGAGGCGGTACTCGAGATCAGTGAGTGCCGGGAAGATCAGAAGGTGAAATTTGCCACCCACTCTTTTACCGACTCAGCACTATGTTGGTGGGACAATATTGTCCAAGCTGAGGGCAGCAGGGCTATAGGCAAGATGAAGTGGCCCGAGTTGAAGAAGTTGGTAGTTGAGGAATTCTGTCCTCACCGGGAACTTGACAAGATTGAGAGAGAGTTCCTGCAACTCGAGGCGGGAACCATGAACCACCAGCAATACACTGCCAAGTTCAATGAGATGGCGAGGCTGGTGCCAGATCAGGTGACACGGTATCTCGCAAGATTAACCGGTATGTACAGGGGCTGCCAGCCGACATTCGTAGGCATTTGATTGCTGCACGACCAAGCACTTTAGGTCGGCGTAGATTTGGCTGGGAGGCTCTATGATGAGAGGGAGGTAGCAGATGCGGAGGTGAAGAAGGCTGGTGGTGGTGACCGGAACTGGAATGGGAAACGGTTCGGGCGTGGTGGTTTACTCCGAACAACAAAAGGATGAAAATGGATGACCGAAGGGTGGGGTCATCAAGCTCGGGGCCCAAAAGGTGTGGCAAGTGCGGGAAGGAGCATACGGGTGAGTGCAAATCGGGGCTCAACGTGTGTTTCAAGTGCGGGAAGCGGGTCACATTCTGAAGGATTGTAAGGATCTGAGGTGTATAACTGCGGTGAGGCGGGCCATATGAGCAAAGACTGCAGGAAGCGGAGGGTGGGAGAGTTCCGGGGCAAAGAAGACGGCGGGACTGAAGGGCAGAGGGCGAGCGCCAGAGCTTTCACCATGACCAGAGAGGAGGCTAGGACGGACCCCGATGTGTGTCAGGTACGTTTCTAGTAAATCAAACTCTTGCTTCTGTGTTATTTGATTCTGGTGCTAGTAGGAGTTTATTTCTGCTACTTTCTGTGCTAAATTGCCTGTTAGTAGTAAATACATTGATGAGCCCTTTGATGTAGAAACTGCTATTGGTAAGTCCACTAGAGTTACTGATGTGATAGAGGACTGCACCATAGAGTTAGAAGGCTATAGGTTTGCCGCTAGATTACATGTGATGCCCCTAGGTGGATTTGATGTAGTGCTAGGGATGGATTGGTTGGCAACCTACGAAGCGAATATCGTGTGTCGAAAGAAGATGATTCGACTGACGGCATCTGACGGGAGGTGGTAACGATATACGGTGATCGGTAACGCTGATTCCGAAGGTGATTTCGATGGCGGTGGCAGGCAAGTGCATGAGGCGTGGGTGCGCTCTACTTATGTTACGTAAAGGATGTGGAAACGCCAACACCACAACTATCCGATGTTCCGGTTGTGTGTGAGTTTCCGGATGTGTTCCCGGAAGACTTATCGGGATTGCCACCTGACCGCGAAATCGAATTCCAAATTGACTTGATACCCGGTGCTCAACCTGTTGCTAAAGCACCGTATCGATTGGCTCCGACTGAGATGAAGGAGTTGATGGAACAACTGCAAGAATTGCTTGACAAGGGCTTCATTAGGCCGAGTATCTCTCCTTGGGGTGCTCCGGTCTTATTTGTGAAAAAGAAGGACGGTAGCATGAGAATGTGTATCGATTACCGTGAGTTGAACAAGCTAACGATAAAGAATCGGTATCCATTACCAAGGATTGACGACTTGTTCGACCAGCTCCAGGGTGCCAGTTGGTTCTCGAGAATAGATCTTCGATCTGGCTACCATCAATTGAAGGTAAAGGAGCAGGACATTCCTAAAACAGCTTTTCGTACGCGTTATGGACACTATGAGTTTCTCGTTATGTCATTTGGTCTAACTAACGCGCCAGCTGCTTTTATGGACTTGATGAACCGAGTGTGTCGGCCAATGCTAGATAAATCAGTAATTGTGTTTATCGATGATATTCTGATTTATTCGAGGAGCGAGGAAGAGCATGCCGGTCACATTCGGGAAGTGTTGGAGACTTTGAGGAGGGAGAAACTGTATGCTAAGTTCTCCAAATGTGCGTTCTGGCTACGCGAGGTACAATTTCTGGGTCACGTGGTAAATGCAGAGGGGATCATGGTGGACCCAGCAAAGGAGGTTGAGGCTGTGATGCAATGGAAATCACCAAAGACGCCATCCGAGATTCGTAGCTTCTTGGGATTGGCGGGCTATTACAGGAGATTTATTCAAGACTTCTCCAAGATAGCCTCACCATTGACAAAATGACCCGTAAGGACGTGAAATTCGTGTGGGGTCGAGAGCAGGAGACGGCCTTTGAGGAGTTGAAGACAAGACTAACACAAGCTCCTGTTTTGACTTTGCCCGAGGGGAATGAAGACTTAGTGGTCTATTCAGATGCATCTTATTCGGGCTAGGTTGCGTGTTGATGCAACGTGGAAGGGTGATCGCCTATGCATCTCGACAACTGAAGACCCACGAAGTCAACTATCCCACACACGATCTAGAATTAGCTGCGGTGGTTTTTGCGTTGAAGATTTGGCGGCACTATCTATACGGGACGAAGTGCACAATCTTCACCGACCACAAAAGCTTGAAGTACTCTTCTTCGAGCAGAAAGATCTAAACATGAGGCAAAGGCGATGGTTGGAGCTCATAAAGGATTATGACTGCGAAATCCATTACCATCCGGGCAAGGCCAACGTGGTGGCCGATGCCCTTAGCCGAAAAGAACGACCTGAGCCGATTCGGGTGAAGGCTTATCAGCTGATCATGACCCCGATGTGATGACACAGGTTAAGGAGTTCCAAGACGAGGCTTTGAAAGAAGATCGTCTTAACTCCGAAAGGATGAGAGGCCTAGTTACGGAATTGGGTGAGAACACTCTTGGTGTTAAGACCCGATTTGGGCGAATGTGGATTCCTCGATACGGGGATCTACGTGGTAGAATTATGGACGAGGCCCATAAGACCCGATACTCCATTCACCCGGTGCTACCAAAATGTACCACGATATGAAGAAAGACTATTGGTGGCCGGGTATGAAACGCGACGTAGTGGAGTACGTAAGTAAGTGCTTGACTTGCTTACAAGTGAAGGCGGAACACCAGAAGCCCTACGGGAAGATCCAAACGTTGGATATACCGAGTGGAAGTGGGAGCACATCACCATGGACTTCATCACGAAGTTACCACGTACCCAAAAGGGTATGATGCCATATGGGTGATAGTTGACCGCTTGACAAAGAGTGCCCACTTCCTACCGATCCGCGAAACGTACTCATCCGAGAGATTGGCGGATCTATTCATCAAAGAAATTGTAGCTCGTCATGGTGTACGGTGTCTATTGTGTCTGATCGTGACACCGGTTTACCTCCAAGTTTTGGAAAAGATTTCATGATGCAATGGGACGAGACTACACATTAGTACAGCATATCACCCTCAGACAGACGGTCAGTCTGAGAGGACGATCCAAACCTCGAAGACATGCTTCGGGCGTGCGTGATCGACTTTGGAGGAAGTTGGGACAACCACCTGCCGTTAGCAGAATTCTCGTATAACAACAGTTATCATGCCAGTATTGGCATGCCACCCTACGAGATGCTATACGGTAGGAGATGTAGGACGCCCGTATGTTGGGGAGACATTGGGCAGAAAGAACTGGGAGGTGTTGAGGTGATTGAAGCAACGACTGAGAAATTAGAAAAGATCAAAGCCTTCATGAAGGCGGCAAAAGATAGGCAAAAGTCGTATGCTGACAAGAGGCGAAGACCGATAGAGTTCAAGGTTGGTGACGAGTCATGTTGAAGGTCTCGCCCTGGAAGGGAATCATTAGATTCAGGAAACGAGGTAAGCTAAGCCCGAGATACATAGGACCTTTCCGAATTATCGCACGAGTAGGAGAGGTGGCTATCGACTTGAACTGCCAGATGAGTTAAGTGGAATTCATCCCACATTCCATGTATCTCATCTAAGAAAGTGCTTAGCTGATGAAGACATTGTACCACTGGAGGATATCGAGGTGGATGAGAGGCTCCACTACGTGGAGCAACCAGTGGCAATCATTGATCGTAAAGAAAAGAGGTTGAGGAATAAAGTGGTTCCTCTTGTGCGTGTACAGTGGAAGCACAGGAAGGGATCCGAGTCTACGTGGGAGACTGAAGAAGAAATGAGACAGCACTACCCACAGTGTTGAGGAATAACAGGTTTCGGGGACGAAACCTATATAAGGGGGGTGGACTTGTAACACCCGTATTTCAGCAAGGAAATAAAAGAATAAAGAAAAAAAGAAAGAAAGGAAAGGAAAATAAAGTCAACTAAAGAGGAGGGGCCAAAAGTGCCAAATGGGCAAAGTTATATTTATTTTGTACAAAAAGGGAGGCATGGCCGCCCATTGTTGTCTGCATTTCATATCATTCGATATTTTAGAGAGAGAAAGCACAAAAGAAGAAAATTCTCGGGATTTTGAAGAAGAATCTGAAAACTCGAAGTTTTGGTAAGAAATCTTGAGTTTTGAAGCTTTAGATGATTCTAGACCCGTATATGTGCTTATAAATGTGTCTTGTGTGTTCGGGTGGTGTGGTGTGTGTGTTTTAGGTGTTAGAACAGTTGAGGAGACTCGGGTGAAGAGTGTGAAATTTGAAGAGAACAACAAAGGTGAGTTTCTAGACCCTTTTTACCTGCTTTAAACGTTTGGGGCTGGAAAATGCATGTATATATGTTTTTTATAAAATTGGGTTTGATGCCCGTATGACATGAATGTATGTATGCTTATGTTTATATTAAGTTTATGCCTAAATCATGTGAGCATGTTTAGAACTAGGCTTTATGATGTTTGGGATTTGGAATATGAATTAGACACATGAACAGGTTACTAATACGTCTGAAATTTTCCTTAGAAATGTGTATGAAATTTGGACTTAGAATAATTAAGTACAAGTTAAATGAGTCCAATAGTGATTATACGCCCAAGGAAGTGCCTTAGAAATAGGCTAAGTGAGGTCATGTGTCCAAGCATGTAATATGTCCAATAGTCCTAGAACGACAGACTCATAAGTCTGAAAATTTGCTAAGTATGGGGACTTATAAGTCCCAACAGGACTCATGAGTCCCACAGTACCCATGAGTCTGAAAACTAAGTAAAAAGGTGAAAAGTCTGGATTCTGGTCGTATGACCAGAAAAATTTTCTAAGTGTAGGATGAAAAGTCCAACAGGGCTCATACGCCCAACAGGGCTTATACGCCCAACAGTACTCATACGCCCAGAGCCTGAAAATTTCTAAGTGTGAGTTGGTGCGACCGACAGTGGTGAAACGCCTAGAACAGGGCTCATACGCCCAAAATACTTGGACTTTTTAACAGATTTTCCTTGGAGTCTGTGCAGTAGGGTTTCACATGAATGTTGACTAGGACGTTATTGAATGTGAATGATGATGTTTGAATGTAATATATCCTTTTCTTAATATTATAATTAATATTATGATTAGGGATATTATTAAGATTATGAATAATATTATTAATAATATTATTAGTTATTATATTATTAGCTTATTAATAGTAATACTGTATGGCTCTATGTGGAATGATAATGATCTGAATTATTATCATTAATAAAGTGAAAGATTAATGATAAAGAGGAATGGAACGTAACGAATATGAACGAAGTCTTGCAAGCAAATGAATGGAGGTGCACACCCCTGGCAGGTGTTAGCTCAACTGTGATGCGGGTTCGCTACCCCGAAGGATGCACACAGGGTCAATCCTTGAGATTGATATAGAGGTGAGTGACTTGGTGTCACAACAGACTCATAGGATGTAGGTCAATTTGTGTTTGGCTAGAGGTGAGTGACTTGGTGTCACAACAGACTCACAGTATGTAGGTCAATCTTTGTGATTGGCTTAGAGGTGAGCGATTTAGTGTCGCAACAGACTCACAGCTTAAGTAAAGAGGAATGATAAAAGTACGAATTGAATGACGATGAAGATAATGAAAGTATTACCTATGTGTACGTACGATGTATGATCACCTGTGAAAATGAGGAATGGTTTTGAACGAAAAGTAAAGTATTTTAATTATAAAACTAGAACTCACTCAGCAACACTGACTTTATGTATTTTCCAGTTGGCAGGTGACAGGTTGCTGAGATGGCACACGGGGGTGGCTACTTGGCGGGCAAGACTGACATTCATTTATGTTTTGACGATACTGTTGTTTTGTAATTCATTCAATTAAATATTGTGAAACTTATAAACTAAAATGTATTGCTTAACAACAGCGTTCTAAATGAATGGATGGTTTTTGTTAAAATAATTTCCGCTGCTTAATATTGTGTTGTGAATGTTTTATGTGTGAATGACCAACTGTGAGGTACCCGGGAACGGGGCCTTACATAATGATGATGATGACGATGATGATGACGATGATGATGACGATCATGATGACGATGATGATGACGAGGGCGGCGGCGGCGGCGGCTTTTATGGACTTGATGACCGAGTGTGTCGGCCATGCTAGATAAATCAGTAATTGGTTTATCGATTATATTCTGATTTATTCGAGGAGCGAGGAAGAGCATGCCTGTCACATTCGGGAAGTGTTGGAGACTTTGAGGAGGGAGAAACTGTATGCTAAGTTCTCAAATGTGCGTTCTGGCTACGCGAGGTACAATTTCTGGGTCACGTGGTAAATGCAGAGGGGATCATGGTGGACCCAGCAAGGTTGAGGCTGTGATGCAATGGAAATCACCAAAGACGCCATCCGAGATTCGTAGCTTCTTGGGATTGGCGGGCTATTACAGGAAATTTATTCAAGACTTCTCCAAGATAGCCTCACCATTGACAAAATTGACCCGTAAGGACGTGAAATTCGTGTGGGGTCGAGAGCAGGAGACGGCCTTTGAGGAGTTGAAGCAAGACTAACACAAGCTCCTGTTTTGACTTTGCCCGAGGGAATGTAGACTTAGTGGTCTATTCAGATGCATCTTATTCCGGGCTAGGTTGCGTGTTGATGCAACGTGGAAGGGTGATCGCCTATGCATCTCGACAACTAAAGACCCACGAAGTCAACTATCCCACACACGATCTAGAATTAGTTGCGGTGGTTTTTGCGTTGAAGATTTGGCGGCACTATCTATACGGGACGAAGTGCACAATCTTCACCGACCACAAAAGCTTGAAGTACTTCTTCGAGCAGAAAGATCTAAACATGAGGCAAAGGCGATGGTTGGAGCTCATAAAGGATTATGACTGCGAAATCCATTACCATCCGGGCAAGGCCAACGTGGTGGTCGATGCCCTTAGCCGAAAAGAACGACCGAGCCGATTCGGGTGAAGGCTTATCAGCTGATCATGACCCCCGATGTGATGACACAGGTTAAGGAGCTCCAAGACGAGGCTTTGAAAGAAGATCGTCTTAACTCCGAAAGAGGAGAGGCCTAGTTACGGAATTGGGTGAGAACACTCTTGGTGTTAAGACCCGATTTGGGAGAATGTGGATTCCTCGATACGGGGATCCACGTGGTAGAATTATGGACGAGGCCCATAAGACCCGATACTCCATTCACCCCGGTGCTACCAAAATGTACCACCATATGAAGAAAGACTATTGGTGGCCGGGTATGAAACGCGACGTAGTGGAGTACGTAAGTAAGTGTTGACTTGCTTACAAGTGAAGGCGGAACACCAGAAGCCCTACGGGAAGATCCAACCGTTGGATATACCCGAGTGGAAGTGGGAGCACATCACCATGGACTTCATCACGAAGTTACCACGTACCCCAAAAGGGTATGATGCCATATGGGTGATAGTTGACCGCTTGACAAAGAGTGCCCACTTCCTACCGATCCGCGAAACGTACTCATCCGAGAGATTGGCGGATCTATTCATCAAAGAAATTGTAGCTTGTCATGGTATACCGGTGTCTATTGTGTCTGATCGTGACACCCGGTTTACCTCCAAGTTTTGGAAAAGATTTCATGATGCAATGGGGACGAGACTACACATTAGTACAGCATATCACCCTCAGACAGACGGTCAGTCTGAGAGGACGATCCAAACCCTCGAAGACATGCTTCAGGCGTGCGTGATCGACTTTGGAGGAAGTTGGGACAACCACCTGCCGTTAGCAGAATTCAAGTATAACAACAGTTATCATGCCAGTATTGGCATGCCACCCTACGAGATGCTATACGGTAGGAGATGTAGGACGCCCGTATGTTGGGGAGACATTGGGCAGAAAGAACTGGGAGGTGTTGAGGTGATTGAAGCAACGACTGAGAAATTAGAAAAGATCAAAGCATTCATGAAGGCGGCAAAAGATAGGCAAAAGTCGTATGCTGACAAGAGGCGAAGACCGATAGAGTTCAAGGTTGGTGACCGAGTCATGTTGAAGGTCTCGCCCTGGAAGGGAATCATTAGATTCAGGAAACGAAGTAAGCTAAGCCCGAGATACATAGGACCTTTCCGAATTATCGCACGAGTAGGAGAGGTGGCCTATCGACTTGAACTGCCAGATGAGTTAAGTGGAATTCATCCCACATTCCATGTATCTCATCTAAGAAAGTGCTTAGCTGATGAAGACATGGTTGTACCACTGGAGGATATCGAGGTGGATGAGAGGCTCCACTACGTGGAGCAACCAGTGGCAATCATTGATCGTAAAGAAAAGAGGTTGAGGAATAAATTGGTTCCTCTTGTGCTTGTACAGTGGAAGCACAGAAGGGATCCGAGTCTACGTGGGAGAATGAAGAAGAAATGAGACAGCACTACCCACAGCTGTTTGAGGAATAACAGGTTTCGGGGACGAAACCTATATAAGGGGGGTGGACTTGTAACACCGTATTTTCAGCAAGGAATAAAAGAATAAAAGAAAAAAAGAAAAGAAAGGAAAGAAAATAAAAAGTCAACTAAAGAGGAGGGCCAAAGTGCCAAATGGGCAAAGTTTATATTTATTTTGTACAAAAAGGGAGGCATGGCCGCCCATGTTGTCTGCATTTCATATCATTCGATATTTTAGAGAGAAAAAGCACAAAAGAAGAAAATTCTCGGGATTTTGAAGAAGAATCTGAAAACTCGAAGTTTTTGGTAAGAAATCTTGAGTTTTGAAGCTTTAGATGATTCTAGACCCGTATATGTGCTTATAAATGTGTCTTGTGTGTTCGGGTGGTGTGTTGTGTGTGTGTTTTTAGGTGTTAGAACAGTTGAGGAGACTCGGGTGAAGAGTGTGAAATTTGAAGAGAACAACAAAGGTGAGTTTCTAGACCCCTTTTTACCTGCTTTAAACGTTTTGGGGCTGGAAAATGCATGTATATATGTTTTTATAAAATTTGGGTTTGATGCCCGTATGACATGAATGTATGTATGTTTATGTTTATATTAAGTTTATGCCTAGAATCATGTGAGCATGTTTAGAACTAGGCTTTATGATGTTTGGGATTTGGAATATGAATTAGACACATGAACAGGTTACTAATACGTCTGAAATTTTCCTTAGAAATGTGTATGAAATTTGGACTTAGAATAATTAAGTACAAGTTAAATGAGTCCAATAGTGATTATACGCCCAAGGAAGTGCCTTAGAAATAGGCTAAGTGAGGTCATGTGTCCAAGCATGTAATATGTCCAATAGTCCTAGAACGACCAGACTCATAAGTCTGAAAATTTGCTAAGTATGGGGACTTATAAGTCCCAACAGGACTCATGAGTCCCACAGTACCCATGAGTCTGAAAACTAAGTAAAAAGGTGAAAAGTCTGGATTCTGGTCGTATGACCAGAAAATATTTTCTAAGTGTAGGATGAAAAGTCCAACATGGCTCATACGCCCAACAGGGCTTATACGCCCAGCAGTACTCATACGCCCAGAGCCTGAAAATTTTCTAAGTGTGAGTTGGTGCGACCGACAGTGGTGAAACGCCTAGAACAGGGCTCATACGCCCAAAATACTTGGACTTTTTAACAGATTTTCCTTGGAGTCTGTGCAGTAGGGTTTCACATGAATGTTGACTAGGACGTTATTGAATGTGAATGATGATGTTTGAATGTAATAATATCCTTTTCTTAATATTATAATTAATATTATGATTAGGGATATTATTAAGATTAGGAATAATATTATTAATAATATTATTAGTATTATTATTATTATGCTTATTAATAGTAATACTGTATGGCTCTATGTGGAATGATAATGATCTGAATTTTTATCATTAATAAAGTGAAAGATTAATGATAAAGAGGAATGGAACGTAAACGAATGAACGAAAGTCTTGCAAGCAAATGAATGGAGGTGCACACCCCTGGCAGGTGTTAGCTCAACTGTGATGCGGGTTCGCTACCCCGAAGGATGCACACAGGGTCAATCCTTGAGATTGATATAGAGGTGAGTGACTTGGTGTCACAACAGACTCATAGGATG
Source organism: Flaveria linearis (assembly GCA_024085815.1). Classification (NCBI taxonomy): domain Eukaryota; kingdom Viridiplantae; phylum Streptophyta; class Magnoliopsida; order Asterales; family Asteraceae; genus Flaveria; species Flaveria linearis. Next base: position 26,202,931 of record CM044004.1, read on the forward strand.
TAGGTCAATCTTTGTGTTTGGCTTAGAGGTGAGTGACTTGGTATCACAACAGACTCACAGTATGTAGGTCAATCTTTGTGATTGGCTTAGAGGTGAGCGATTTAGTGTCGCAACAGACTCACAGCTTAAGTAAAGAGGAATGATAAAAGTACGAATTGAATGACGATGAAGATAATGAAAGTATTACCTATGTGTACGTAAAATGTATGATCACCTGTGAAAATGAGGAATGGTTTTTGAACGAAAAGTAAAGTATTTTAATTATAAAACTAGAACTCACTCAGCAACACTGACTTTTATGTATTTTCCAGTTGGCAGGTGACAGGTTGTTGAGGATGGCACACGGGGGTGGCTACTTGGCGGGCAAGACTGACATCCATTTATGTTTTGACGATACTGTTGTTTTGTAATTCATTCAATTAAATATTTTGTGAACTTATAAACTAAAATGTATTGCTTAACAACAGCGTTCTAAATGAATGGATGGTTTTTGTTTAAAATAATTTCCGCTGCTTAATATTGTGTTGTGAATGTTTTATGCTGTGAATGACCAACTGTGAGGTACCCGGAAGCGGCGGCGGCACCGGCGGCGGCGGCGGGGTCGTCGTCGGCGGCGGCGTCGGCGTCGGCGCGGGGTCGTCGGCGGCGGGGGCGTCGGCGGCGGGGGCGTCGGCGGCGGGGGCGTCGCCGGGGGCGGCGCCGGGGGCGGCGACGGCGGCCGCGACGGCGGCCGCGACCACGGCACCGGCCGCGGCGGCGGCGGCGGCCCGGCGGCGGCGGCGGCGGCACCGGCGGCGGCGGCGGCGGCGGAGGGGCGGCGGAGCGGCGGCGACAGCGACGGCGACAGCGACGGCGACAGCGACGGCGACATCGACAGTGACAGTGACAATGAAAATGATAATGATAATGATATAAATCGAAACAAGAAACATGGCAATTAAGGAGAATTTCACGTGCCTCATATCTATCATTTGATCCCTTCAATATCGTCTGCAACTACTTTACGCAACTTTCGCGCATCGATCCACATATTTAAAACCTTAGATCTAGGCCTTTAATTTTCTATGGAAAAATCTGATTGTTTTTGCTTCTATTCGAGCGATAGCCGGCAAACCATCGCACCACATCACCACCGTGAACCACTATCACCGTTAGATCATTCCTTGTTCGCCAAGCCAAGCCAAGTTGTTACGCCACCGGGTTCAACCTACAAGTACACCGGTTTCGTGTTCTATTCACAACGCAACCTCATCGTTCAGTGGAACTTCTACTTCTCCGTTAACCGACGATCGCAATCATTATCGTACGGTTGCTGTTAGTTTCTTCACAGACCTTCGTGCGACAAGGTACCGGTTAAATTAGATTGTTTTTTTTCTCCGGTTTGATATGCCTTTATCAGAAGTTGTTACTTCTTTCGGTAACGTGTGCAGTGACCATCATCATCATCGGTCTTGCATCGTCTAATAAGTTGGTTCGGATCGATAATCCTCGGAGCTTGTTTCGGTGTTACAAAATACATACATATTATTGTTCTTCTTCTTGTTAGAATCCGACGATTATGTAATGTTGATCGGGAATTTGGTTGATTCATGCCGATTTTATTTGGGACACTATAATGCAGTCTCCGGGATTGAATATATGTGTTTACGACGATTGGTTATTGGATAAATAGAACATGGTTAATAGGCACATTTAGTCTACCATCCACTCTTAAGATCTTACTTAGAATCAAAAAAATGGTGTTGGAAAGAAGGAAAGCGAAACTAATGAACTAAAGAAACCGAGACGTGGTTCTGGAAGAACATGAATAAACATCACACTAATATTGTTTACTGTTTTATTCTATGGCCAACACACACAATTATTGGCCTATGTGAGTAGCCAAATCTACATCAGTGTAACTGACATTTATAATGGATACGTAGTTCAAATGAATTAGAGAATATCATAAGAAACAATTTATTTTGTGTGGTTAGATAAAGGTTAGTGAAGTTCTGTTTATTATTAAAACACCTAAATTTCAAGTTGAAGTAAAACAAAATTCACTTTTAGTTATAAAACCCACTTTTGAAACATGCAATACCCTTCGATTTACTTGAATGATTCGTAACAATTAAATTAAATAGGTAGCTGAGTTAGTAAGTTAAAACGCATAAAGCATTAAACTTAGAATTTATTAGAGGCAAATTACAAGTTGTTTAAGAATTAATCTTATTTGGCTTCTGACGTGAAAACCGTCGTAAATGGGGAATAATAATTACTATAAAATACATGGCGAGGATCATATAAATACTTTTTTAAGGGTAATTTATATTGTTATTGATTAATAGGAGAACGTTGACATTAATAATTCAATAATTTAGATGTAGATCAATAGTCGGCAAACCGTTAAACCAACGAATCACACTTCATTAACTTAGCACAAAATATAATTAATGGCTGATCTTCTTAGGATTTATGGACGACTCAACATTATTTTGACTTATTTTGCTAAATAAAGTATGGATTCCTGGTTCTTTATATCTTAGTATAAATAATATTTTATGTTACTTTGTAGTACGGATTTTTGACATCTTGTTCCGTTAATATGACTCGTTCAGCCTTTACTAGTCGTCCAGTATTATTTATCTAGTTTCGCTCTCAACCCGTTTGACTTATTAGTTTGAATTGTTGAGACTTGTAGCATGCAATATATATTTTATAAATTGTGCTCATTATTGTATGTTCCTGTAAATAATTTATTGATACGTTGGTAGTTATACTACCCTATGATTTAGCACTCTGTTAACCGAGCTTGTCCGACATGTCCGACATGTCATTGACATGTCATTGCGGCGTCAATGACATGACACTTTTTGTGACGGTGTTTATAAAAGCTCACGGCGTCTCCATTAACACGTTAGTAATCATGTAGTACTTTGGCCACATTTATTTAAGAGGCGGATGGATCGATCCTAGTTCAGTTCAGATCAGTTCAGTTCCAGGGGATGGAGTCATGTGTGTACACCCCACACACCATCTCAGCAGTGCGTAGTCTAGCTAGCTATGTACTTATCAGTTCAGTTTCGGCTCTGGGTAATTCTTATATTACACGACTTATTTTATTTGCATATACTCGTCGTGTAGACCAATTTAGTTTCCGTATTACATGTTCAGTTCAGTATCTGTATTATATGTTTAGAATCAGATTTCAGTTTCCGTATCATATGAAAAGTTTAGTATCAGATATCAGTATTATATGCTTAAAGTCATTACTATGTTCTTTCCGTTACTGAGCAACTTTTGGCTCAGCCGTATTTTCTTTTGTGGTGTTTTTCTTATTTGTTTGTAGGCAATCAGGGTAATCCGGGAAATCAGTGAAGAGTGAATTGAAGATCAAGATTATCTTTTGCTTTAATTGATGTAATAAACACTTTAATTAGGTTCTTTCAGATTATTTGGTTGTTTTAATTTATTACTTCTGTCTGCTTATTTAATATCATGGATTTGATTTTTGATTTGATATCTGTAATAGTGACACGCCATCCTTTCAGGGTTGGGGTGTTACACTATGATTATGGACTGACTAGCAGGCTTGGATGCTCTTGTCATAGTACACATGAATCTCAGCATTCTATCTTAGATCATAAATCTAGTTTAATTTCTGTTTTTGTTTCTAATGAATTTGTAACTGACTCTGTCTTATTATGTTATAGTGATGTTTCTATTTCTTGTTTAAATTATGTGGTTTGTAATGATGCTATCTTTTCGGATTGTATTAATAATGTGAATGATTCCACCATAAAAAGTAATGATTAAACTAAAACTAATTGTTTTGAAAAATTCTTTTCTCACCCTATTCCATCTTTTACCCCATCGCATATGTCTTTATCAATGAGAGGGTAACGTCATCATCTCAAGAAAGTACAAGTTGTACTAGTACTACATGTATTCCAGATGACAATTCTTTTGTAAATAATCATTCTTTTTCAAATAAAAATAGATCTAGAGACATGTATGAGACATACAGTGATGTTAATTCCAGATTGTCTGAATGTGATAAGGAAATATACATTGATAAAATTCCTACCTTATTGCATAATAGACCTAGATTAAAACCACATTTTTTTCGATGTGCTAAAGATGATCATGTAGTTAAACATTGTCCTGAACTTCAACATAGATATGTTAATAGTAATTCATTTGGGACTAGGTTGACTAAATTGGTTAATAATTTCTTTTGTAAGAAACCAATCTCTCCTAAACCCAAAGTTATTCAAACTTGGGTTCCTGTTTCACCTTGTTAATCTGTTCCTTGATGTTCATGCAGTAGTCATCCATTAAAGTTCAAAACAGTGTCTGGCATGTTGATAGTGGATGCTCCAAACACATGATAGGCCTAAAAGATCTCTTGACCAATGATTGAATAATCAATGGAGGTTACGTCGCATTTGCCGGCAATAAAAGAGGAGGAAAAGTGATTGGTCAAGGAGAAGTTTCCAACGGTTTTCTTACTTTAGAAAAAGTCAACTATGTACGTGAGCTTGCGTTTAATCTGTTGAGTGTCTCTTAGATTTGTGATAAAGACATGCCGATCTTGTTTAAGTCCAATGAATATTTTGTTTTTTAAAATTTAAGATTGAGATTCCAGATGAGATGGCACTCATGCGGGCACCAAGAAAGAATGACATATATCTTCCAAATATGGGTTAAAAGGAGTCAACATCTACCATCAATTTTCTTTTATCCAAAGCTTCCACTTCTGAGTCTTTCTTATGGCATCGCAGATTGGGCAACGTTAATTTCAAAAATATAAACAAATTAGTTCAAAGCAATCACATTAGGGGACTACCTTTAAAAGATTTCTCTGTGGCTGAAAAATGTATGGCATGTGCCAAGGGCAAACAACATAAGAAACCACATAAGCCAAAACTCAAAAATAGCATATCTAATCTCCACGAGTTGTTACATGCTAATTCGTTTGACCCAATCAGTGTTAAATAAATTGCTCAAAAATCTTTCTATCTTGTGATAACAGATGATTTTTCCGGGTACTCTTCGGTAAGATTTCTTGCTCATAAGGGAGGGGCTACTGAGGAGTTACAGAAGTTAATTTTTTCAGTCGAGACGATAAGCAAGAAAAAGGTTTTGGAGATCAGAAGTGACAATGGTATCGAATTCAGGAATCAAATTTTAGGTTCGTTCTATGCTACCAAGGGAATTTTAAGACAGTTTAGTGTTGCCAGTACCCCTCAACAGAATGGTGTGGTTGAACGAAAGAATCGTAGCCTTATTAAAGCCGCTCGTACAATGTTGATTGAATCTTCCTTACCCAACATCTTTTGGGCTGAGGCAGTGAATTGTGCTTTATACGTTTTGAACAAGGTGTTGATAGTTAAAGACAAAATGAAGAATCCTTATGAACTGTTTCATAAGAGAAAGCCTTTAATTGACTTCTTTTGTCCATTTAACTGCTCATGCACTTTATTGAATGCTTAGGCACAGAAGACGAAATTTAGTGTCGTGTTTGATGAATGTTACTTCATCGACTATTCTGCTACTCAAAATGCTTATCGGGTATATTTCAAGAGAACACATATTGTTCAAGAGTCTTTCTATATTGATTGGCAAGAATCTAATTCCTCTGATGTTTGATCTAAACCATCATGGTTCTTTGACTCCAATACGGTGTTTAACTCTTTCAATCTTCTAGTTTTCGATGATGATGCGTCTATCTCCAAAGTACAAACAATATCATTCCTACAACTCCATTACCTATATCCCTCAAGCTCCTCCCACCACATCTACAAACAATGTTGCATCAGTTGATACTGCATCTTCTTCATCATCATTTGACCTTCCACCTCCACCTGTTTCTACATCCCTTCCAACATCACCTACATCTACCTCATCTCAGCTGGTATTACCCATCTCTCTAATTCACTCTACCTTAACTTCAACCCTACCATTATCTACCCATCAATAACCCATTAGCCAACCATCTCCGATTACCTTACCAATGTCCACTGATTTCAAAACCTTGAAAGATTATCCCCATGATTATATCATAGGATCTATCACATATGGAGTTCGGACATGGAGTCAATCTAGTTTGATTAACATTTGTCTATTCTCTTGTTTTATATTTGAAATTGCCCCGAAAAATGTTCATGCAGCTCTTCAGGACCTTGCTGGGTTGAATCGATGCAACTAGAGCTGCAAAAGTTAGAAAACTCAAAGTGTGGACCCTGGTCGATCTTTCACCAAACAAATGTCCAATTGGCATGCAATGGGTATTCAAGAACAAACCCGATGACCGTGTCATTATGGTGAGAAATAAGTCCATATTGGTGGTCAAGGCTTTTCTTAAAAAGAAGGGATTGACTACACCAAAGTCTTTGCTCCTATGACAAGTCTTGAAGCCATTAGAATCTTTCTAGCTTATGTCATCCATAAGCAGTTCAATGTTTATTAGATGGATGTCAAATATGCATTCCTTTATGGAGACATTGACGAGGAGATATATATTTGTGTCAACCACCAGGCTTTGAGGATCTTGACTTTCTTGAAAAAGTTTACAAGCATGATAAGTCCCTTTATAGTCTTCGGCAGGAACCTTGGATCTGGTATGAGACTTTAACATGATATCTCTTAAGCAATGGTTTTTCTCATGACACCATCGATACGATTTTATTCAAGAAGGAAGTGGATGGTGAGATGCTAAGTGTGCAAGTCTATGTTGATGATAATATCTTTTACTCCACCAATCCAAAGTTGTGTTGGGAGTTCGAGGAGGTAAGGCGTAGTCGCTTCGAAATGAGCATGACGAGGGAGATGTGCTTTTTCTTTGGAGTGTAGGTTGAACAAAATCCAAAGGGAATTCTTATTTGTCAAGAAAAGTATGTTAAAGAAATTTTGAAGAAATTCAAGATGGATGTTGCTTTTTCTTAAATGACTCCATTTACTACTCAAACATGTCTCACTCCTGAGGAGAACAGGAAACCTGTTGATCCTCATCTTTATAAATCCATGATCGGTTCTCTCATGTATCTTACAGCAAGTCATCCTGACATCACCTTTGCTATAGGATATTATGCTTGATACCAATCTGCCCCGAAAGAGTCTCATGAAAAGGCTGTAAACCGAATCTTTTGTTATCGTAAAGGCTCTTCTCGTTTAGGTCTTTGGTATCCCTATGGTGGAAATTTTGACTTACATGCCTACTTTGATAGTGATTCTAATGGTTGTGGGTTAAACCGAAAGTCAGTTATTAGAGGATGTCAATACCTAAGAAATTCTACTATTTCCTGGCAAAGCAAGAAGCAGGCCAAGGTTTCTCTATCTACGGGAGAAGCAGAATACATTGTTGCTTCCAGCTATTCCTCACAAGTGCTCTGGATACAACATCAGATGATTGACTATAGGATCAACTTTCTTCGTACACCGTTATTCCATGAGAACGAAACAGCCATTGGCATTGCCAAGAATCCTACTCATCATCCCCGAACTAAGCACATCGAGACACGAATTCATGCAATCAATGATGCTCAGGAAAAGGGTTTTATTGATATTATTCCTATTGACATTAAAAATAAAAAAGCAGATATTTTCACTAAAACATTTGATAAACCTCGTTTTTATGAATTGATCTCTATGTTAGGTATAATATCATTTTAAAACTTCTTTTCTTATTAATCCATGTTATGTGCATATCGTTTATTCTTTTCCCTTTATTCTCTTTCTTTTCCTTTTGTTCTGTCCGCTACGTCTTTCTTCCTCATGTTTTACATAAAAATAATAAAATTAAAACAAATAATAATAATAATAAATATAAAAATAACAAAAATTATATATATGTATATGTATATAATATCAATATATATTATATGTTGATGATAGTGACATATAGTCAAGTAAGAAATTTCTACATTTTGCTTATTCATAGAAATTTCTAGGGAGATTATATATTAAATGATCTTCTTGTTTTCCTTTACACAGTAAAATGAGAAGTCTGGACGATGTAAATGAGGTTAACGATATTGAGTGGGATATGCTTGATAGGTTCAGCCAGAAAGCGAAGTAAACAATAATCTTGTAGCTTAATTAAATGAGCGAGAAACTTGATGACTCAGATAATCCCCTTGACATTTTTTTGCCTTCTCAAAGTCACAATTCCTCCTTCCAAATAGGTTGAGAACATGATATCTCTGTTTTGAGGTATTCTTATCTAATGTCTCTGTGCGTCAAAACAATCCACCCTATCTCTACAGCTATATGCTTTCTCATATTTGTATCTAAGATGCTCCTTGTTGTACTTTAGCTGGTGCTTATCTCCTCTGCTATATGTGAACATTGACCTGGAGTGACGATATTCTTTGTTATACATAAGTATAGACCTGAAGCCCTCATCTGTAATACTCACTTGATCAACTCCTCTGTTAACATTGACCTGGAGTGACGATATTCTTTGTTATATGTAAGTCTATGTTGCTTCTGAGAGGAAGAGTCATGCAGAGCATGTCACTTGTCCAATACATCATGAGGACAGGATAACTTTTTTGCCAAATGTTTATGGAGACTAGGTCATTCAATGTTTTCTTTAAAACAAATCAAAACATGATAACAATAGTTGCGGTGCACTCGTTGAAACGAAGAAAGCATGGACTTAAAAGGACGAGTATATCAGCAATCCCACCAAACTTTAACTCTCTAGAACATCTTTTCAGCTTCTCGTTCATACCCTTTTACACTATTTGGTTTTGATTTTGTTCACGAAATTATACGTGAAAAAATGGTGAAGTTTTGTGGAGCTAATTTCTTTTAATTTCTTTTTTTTGTTTTCCTTATTTTAATTCCGTTTTTAAATAATTTTTACTCTTATTTTATCTTTTTAAAGAAAGGGAAACAAAATTAAATTTCTTAATATTTTTAGGTTTCTAGTGAAGTTATAATTTCACTAGTAGTTTCGCACGGCAGAATTGTAGCTTCGCCAGTTTTTTCGCGTGTTGCACGGTCAGTTTCAACATGAGTTTCACAAGGTGAAATTGCATCTTCGCTGGTTGAACTATAGTTCTAATGCTTGTGAAACTATGTGCTATATAACTCAATATGCGAAATTGATTTCTCATTTTTGCAATTCGAGTGGTTAGTCATTCTAGGGTTCCTCCATAGACTTTTCAGATGATTTTGATTTTCGGTGTTTTTGTTAATTGTTTGACAATTGATTCTTGTTCGCAAGTGAGTTTCGAACTCAGAACCTTAGCATAATCTATGTTTAATGGAAACATTGATGGTTTATTTGATTGAGACTCTTCGGTACCTTTGCAGTTCTCACTGCGAAAGTACCAATAGTCTAGCGAAACTGAACGAAAGTTCATGGTTTTTCAGCGAAACTATGTAGTCATGCTGTCCGAGCGAACTTAATAGTTTCGCTGAGCGAACTTCAGCTTCCCTGCGCCGAAACTATAATCTCGGCCAGTCGAAGTTACTACAATGTCTTGCAGAAACTAATAACTGATTCTTGCCGAAACTAATAACTAATTGTTGCCGAAATGACACTTTTTCCTAATGAAACTAAAAAATCATCATACGAAACTATAATTTCGGCCAACGAAATTAATTTGTTTTTAGTTTAATTGTATTATTTTTCTTATTTTTCTATAATATTACTTGTTAGTATATCATTCTAATGTGTTTCATCTATTTTTCAGATTAAATGGCGAATCTAAAGTTTAATGAGAGGAAAACTAGTACTGCTATTTTGGATGACTCTCATCCAAAAGCTGCTGGTTTTAGAGACTACATACGCTTGTTGCAAAGATCTCCAATCGCCTACGCGATTTCTCATTCGACTACTATATATGACTTACATATCAGAGATTTTTGGCGAATGGCTGAGTATGACAACAGAGCCAATCCACAGAGGATTATGGCTAGGGTGATGGAGAATGAGCTGGTCATTCATACAAAGATTAACTCAAGGATTTTGAGACTGGATGAGGATATAGGAGAGGAGGTTACATTATCTGACCAAGAGGTGTTTGATGATTTCAGATATATGGGGTATGAGGGACCTTCGTCTGGAACGAGGAAGGAAATCACTAAAAAGGTGGATCGGACGGGCTGAATCTGGACTAAGCTAAGGCTATGGTGATATGTTGTAGAGGAAGGAAGGTCAACATTGCTCGTTTGATCTTTGACTGTTTGGCTAAGAATGTTATGGTGCTGAAGAAGGAGATGTGGCTTCTGTACCCTCAATTCCTTCAGATGACTATTGATGATCTCATTCCCAATATTCCCCAACATGGAGAGGTCAAGAGATCAGTACAGATGAACACATGTATCTTTGTTGACTATTGTGATATTCTACATGACTTCAGTGGAAAGATTACCCATCTTTAGGAAAACATGTATCCTTAAGAGAGATGGAATTATATTAGGAGCGCTAGTGAGTCTGAGGAGAAAAGGGCTGAAACAGGCTAATGCTATTAAGAAGAGGAAACGATATGCAAAAGAAATGGATTATAATCTGAGTCTAAAAGTGCAAGAATTGGCACAAACATGCACCTATCTCATCTCCAAGGTTAGTCATCTTGAATCTCAGATGACTACCTTGCAAAATAGGATCAATGATCAGCAACTTGAGATATCTTATCTTAAGGGACAACTAGCTGGGAGACCTTCAAGAAGAGCTCAACCAGGAACACAAGAACCTGTGAATATGGTTGACCTAACCTCTAGCTCACCTATGCAAGTAGGTGATGCTACCAAAAGGGGGGACAAAGTCATCACAAACACAGAACCCGTGAGTTCTTCACAGAGCAGGGACATTGAGGACTCACCATCCTCACTTAAAATTGTCCATACTCAGTAACTTTCTCAAGTTCACGTTGACGTGTACTCAATAAACTCTTACATTCAGAGTCTTTTTGAGGAAGGTATACCAAGGGCAATATCATCTCCACCTCCAGGAACTTCTAGTTACATCATAGGGTTGATGTATGATACAAACAAAAAAGCTCTTATTCTGCAAAGAGTTCAAGGGCAACAAGAAGTTTTAAATTTTGAGACCTTGAACTACTATGAAGCTCTTGACCTGATCAACATGCCACTTGTCAATCCAAGCCAATATAGAAAAACAGACATGCTGGCACAAAGGATTCAAGACATAACTACTGAAGAGTTAAGTCTTAGAAGGAGACAAAGGCAATTAGGTAATACTAATGGTCAATTAGATGTTGAGGCAGACCCTAAGATTAGCTTCTAAGGGGAAACCTTGACTGAAGGCCCAGTATTAGAGCCTGAGAGCCCTGTCACACCTACAACCACTTCAGCAACTCATTCCCTCAGTGAAGCAACTGCTGGTGAAGGTGTATCACTACCTCTCTCTGGCAAGAGATTGGAGGCTACACCAAGCAAAGAAGGCCAAAGCTCTCTCCACCCTGAGTTAGAAAGGTCTGTGACTGACAAAGGGAAAAAGAAAATGACTTCTAAGGAGATTGAGGAGGAGGAAAGAAAGAGAAAGAGGAAGCTAAGGGGAGAAAGTTCCTCTAGGTCTGCACGATTCATGGAAGCTGCAATCAAGGCTGCCCCCAGGCCAAACACTTAGAATGATGAGTTGAGAGTAGTTAGGATCAACTACTTGCAGACTAGGAACTATGACATTGACAATATCATCCCCCTCCCCTTATAAGAACTCAATGAACTGGCTAACAAGGAAATGTCATGATAGAGGAAGGAGGTAGAGGATGCAAAGTTACGTTTCCAAATCAAAGAAGAGAAGAGACAAAAAAGACTATACAAGCATGTTCCTACTCTCTCCTCAGTTCAAGAAAGTCCTGAGGTTATGGCTCCATAAGAGCCTCAAGTAGACAAGAGACTGATAGGATCAATATGATCAACTACTTGAGTGCCACAGGCCTATACTAGGAATCCACACTTCTTCCCTTGTCCTTTGAGTACATAGAGTTTGAGTATCTCAAACAGCTTGAGCTTGAAGTACTCAAGGAACATAAATTAAAAAAGTGAAAATTTAGGGATGATGTTGCAAGGTCAAGGGCCATCATTCAGAAGTACATGAAGATGTCTGCTGACAGACAGAGAATGATGAGATTCTTGAAGCAGTATGGATTCTTCGAAAGGAGACTTGGCCCTATGTCTCTATCCATTATGGATAAGCACATTAGGGTGATAAAGTAAGAGTTCAAAGAGGTAAACTTGTTGACTTACACTCCCTACCAAGTCAAGTCCCTCAAGAAGTGAATATTAAGGTTGAACCGTCTAAGACAACACAACCTGAATCTCCTGCTAATCCTCAGCAAGTTTCTAGTTTTGATCCACAGTAGCGTTCTGTCCCCTCTCAATCTGAACCTGTGAGAGAGGAAGACCCAGCTGTGAAGGACAAAGAAGATCAACCAGGTGCTTCAGACCAATCCTCAGTTAAAGATTCAAATAAGAGAAAAATGATGGCTTCCAAACCAAAGCCAAAGAAGAAGAACAAAGAAGCATCCATCTCCAAACCTCAGGATGAGTCAGAACATCCTGAGGATATTAAACAACAGGAAGCTCCACCAACTCCATATCAAGTAGCTTCACTAGCATCAGGAACACCCATCTTATCCTGGACATACGTCACATATCCAGAAAGATGGCATGTCATTAGAGATCAAGGTGTTGAAGATGTCTACACATGGCCGGACATGTTCAATATACCTTTGCATGATATCTTTAACATCAGAAGATACTATGAGAGTCTGAGTGATCCTAATCATCTTATAAAGAAAGGAATAATCATCATCATGATGATGACTGTTGATATCTTATGTTTTCAAGTGTTTTGGTAATCAGCCTAGGGGGAGTTTGTAAGGTTTGATATAAGGCTAATGTCACCCAAACACCCAAAGTCTCTCATGCACGCATACACAAGTGTACTGAAGTGGAATGCTTTGAAAGTTTCACACTCTGACTTAGAAAATATTCTATGTGTGAAATCTCTCGAAGCCAAGACCAATATCTTCTGAAGCCAAAGATGAAGTCTTCCGAAGCTTCAAAGACAAAGTATTCCAAAGCCTTTACTTGAAGGCAGATTTCTTTCAAAGACTTTTGAACACATGCTTTATATGTAGTTCTTTCATAAAGTTGGACCCCTTTCTGCAGCAACTTTAATAAGACAACAACTTTACATAAGTTGGTGAAAGGTCCATGCTTTTAGTAACTATACATTGAGGTCTTGAGTCTGTAACTTTGTACTTTATGTACTTTATCCTTGTTGTAATATATTAGGATATGAGCTATGGTATGTCATAGTCACTAGTCAAAAGACAATCTGCCTTTTGATTCTACATTGATTTTGTTATCATCTAGATCATGTATCCAGTTGGCCTTCAAAGTATGGCCAGCTGTAGGTTGTAGTAAAAGTATCTTTGGTCCTTTGTATCCTAAACAATTACTTCAAAAACTCTTGTAAGGAACTAGAGAGAGCAATATACATCATCCTTGAAAACCAAGTACTTGTGTTGGTCTTGTTTTGTCTCTTGATTACTTGTGTTTCTTAGTTCTCACTAAAACTGGTTTGTACTTCCCCTTTTGATCTATTAAGTATTGTTGCACACTCTCCTCTTTGTGTTGTTGTGTCGTAAGAAAGTACCCTTAAACGGTCTTGCATGTTCTGAGAGATTTATGAAGATATTTTGAATGTTTAATCTCGTCAATTTTGGCTGAAGAGTCAGAGGTATAATGAAACCTTTGGTCCCTATTTCTTTCAAAAAATCTAGCCCCATTTTGATTATAAAACATCATTTTTTATTTGTGAAGACCATAGGTTTGCTTGATATTGTGATATTTGTTTCTATGACTCTTCTTCAACTTTTTTATGTTACCCATGCCATTATCTGGGCTAGAAGTCCTAGATTGATTATTATGAAATTGAATTCTGATTTTGGGTTTCATAGAAGATATTTGCTTATTTTGGGTAATTATTAACCTTTTTCGCTTGAAAAAACAATTAGATGTATTGTGATTGGTCATATCACAGATTGAACAATATTTATTGAAATAGCAGTTTTTGGTGCTGTGATTGTTCATATCACAGATAGAGCAGTATTGATTGAAATAGCACGTATCTGTTATGTGATTAGAAATTTCATAAATGTCACAGTACATATGTTCGTTTCTTGAATCTGATTTTGCTATTGCTGACTTAGTAGATATACTCGTTCTTGACTGAGTCCCAACCTTTGGTTTAAGGGAAGAAGCAAAATTAGACATTGTAGTAGTTTGTTTCGCAACATTACTTTTGTTGACTATTTTAGGCTGCTTTTGATTCCTCAAACTCTTGTTGACTTCTTGTTCAAATTGATTTACATTATCCCTATTGTAGATGTCAAACCCTACTCCTTGCTTTGAATTTGATTATTGTGGGCCTGACTAGATTTTTGTTTTGAAATCAGTGAACTTTTGCTTTTCTTTGGCAGTGAAACTTTGTCTGATTTGCTTGAATTTTTTGGAGATTTAATCTCATAATCGAAACTGCTTTTAGCAGAAGGTTTCACTCAGGCCATAGATTTCTTCTTTTCTTTTAGAATTTCAGGTATAAATTTCACAAATTGTATAATGGCTTTGATTGGGCTTGTTAGCTTAATGACATTCACTGTCTTGTCTGAACACTTGTTGGATCAAGAAGAAGGCTGGTGCAACCAATACCAAATCACTTAGACAATTTTTGGTGCATCTAATAAAAGACTTCTAAAATCAAGAAGAACGGATATGTCCATCAAGCCTCGAAAGAAGTAGCCTCTTCCGAAGTATAAGTGGCTTCGGAAGAACTTGTTCTTCCGAAGCCAACTATCCTTCAGAAGACACTACTATGAACTGGTGGACATAAGTAAGGTGTGTCTGATACTCCGCTACAAACCTATGAGATACTACATGGTGTTTTCTCAAAGGCATGTAGTTGACCATACTTTATTCCACTGTTCACCTTTATTAGTTAGTACATTTGCCAAATTTGGTTGTTGACAAAAGGTAAGTCATGGACATGTTATGACTACCATATCTTAGATAAGACATTATCTAAGATACCTTAAACTCTAACTTTATAGTATTTGCTTTAGTTAGAGGATTCCAGTTGGTATCAAAGTATATCGGGCTGTAGGTAGTAGTATATATAGTTTCTCATTGTAACACATGTAAAATGCTTGTAAAAGTCTTGGAATATTTTGAGTTGAGAAATAATATATACAAGTACCTTGAAAATTATTTCTTTGTGTTCATTGCTACTTTTTATATTATTATCAACTCTTAGAAGAGACTCTGCTTCATCTCATCTGAGCATAGTATAAGTGAGTTTGAGAGAAAAACCAAGTGTTAATTGACTTAAACCGATCCTGCAATTGTTATCAGAGCTTCTTAGGCTATTGATTGTGAGATCTTACCATCCTAATCAACCTGTTTTCACTCCTCCATACACCACATTCAAAATGGCCCTCAACGAGTCTGACGTAGAAATGGGAACAATGACTAAAACTCCCATCATTACCCCTGAAAAATTTAGGTCATGGAGCAGACGCATGGAAGGCTTCATCAGGTATCAAGACAGCAAGATGTGGCATTCTATTATCAATGGCCCGTATAAACCTAAGGTGGCATCACCTAGTGGAAACAGTGCTTTGATAGAGAAGGCATTTGAAGATTTCTCTGATGGGGACCGAAAGAAGATGGACATTGACAACAATGAAATGACAATTTTATGATTGCAATACCAAACACCATCATGGTAGGGTTTGAGCATTGCAAGTCAGCCAAAGAACTATTTGATGCACTTGCTCAAATGTACTCTAGTTCCAGTGACTCCAAGAATGACTCACTGAAGCAACAGTTTGAGAACTTCACCTACATTGCTGGAGAGACTCTCATTTAACAATATTTAAAGTACATGGACCTTATTTCTTCTTTTTAGTCTTTTGGAATTACTCCTGAACTTAGAGACCTCACAAGAAAGTTCATGAGTGCACTCCCTAATGAGTGGATATTTTATTGTTTCTCTATTAAGAGGACTGAAAATCTAAACACCCTGACCATGACCGAACTCTATTGGATCCTTGATGGATACCATTTGGAGATGGAAAGCAAGAAATGCCATCAGACAAGCAGACCTCTGAATCTTCCTGCTAGCAAAACTTTGATGTTTGCTAAAGGTTCAGGACCCACATAGCCTCAAGAATACCTAACTTACACCTAACAGCCATCCTGCTCATCTAGACCATACATTACATTTCTTGATACTCCAAGGTCTCAACAAGCTCAGTATAGTTCCTTTCAGGACAGCTGTGCCTTTGTCTCGGGATGTGGACACTCTAGTGATTTCAGTACTGCTTTGATGATATAGAATGCTTCAGTCCAGAAGATGTAGAGTACGTGGACATAGACCAACAAATGGCTCTTTTAACCTATAGAGCAAAGAAGTCCTTCAAAAGAACTGGAAGGAAATTTCCTTAGAACCCAACTAATAGCAAATTTGGGTTTGACAAAACTAAGGCCAAATGTTATAACTATAACCAACTTGGTCATTCTACAAGGGAATGCAAGGCTCCCAAGTCAAATCAGGAACCTCATAGGCCTCCACACATCCCTCTATATCAAAGCCCACTAGAAAGTGAACAGAGATAGCTGTAATGGCTCAATAAGTTGACTGGAGCTTTATGATATAGGATGTGACTCCTGCTCAAGCACTTATGGCAGGAACAAACGACAATAAGGTATATGAACATCATTATACTCCTGCATGTGTTGCTAAGGTTAAACTATATCAGGACTACAATATGGAGATTAAATCCAATGTAGGGTCTCTAAATGTTTTAAAATCTGATTTTCAAAGGGCTGAATCTGACTATCAGAGAAAAATTGAAGAGTTGGAGAAAAATGTGTCCTTGTTAAAACACGAACATGCAAACAATAAGACTCAAATAATGGATTTAATATCCAAATTGTCTAAGGCTCAAGCCCAACTTGTCACTGATGAGGCTCAAGCCAGGAAGTATGCCATTTCTTAGTAAAACTTCCAATCTAGCCAGGAAGTATGCCATTTCTTAGTAAAACTTCCAATCTATTATTGCATCATCCTCCCACTCCAAAATTGTTATCAAAAGAAAGGAGGGTTGGGGACCAATTAAATTGCTCCACCATACTCTTATGAGTCCATAAGACAACCAAGTTGTGGTACTGACAAGAAAGAGGTCCCATCTGCTGACCCATCTTCACTTGAGTTGAAAAATGATGCAATAATAGAGGCCCCCACAAGGAAGGAACGGGTAATTCAACCCACTTCTCCCAGTGATGATCAAATCCTAACAACCAAGGCTAGAAGAAGCAGAGCTAAAGCAGTAAGAAGAACTGCCAAGAAAGTGGTTGAGTCTAAGCTAGTGATTGACCCAAAACAAAAGGGTGTATTCATTTCATCTGGATTTCAAGTAGTAGGAAACTCTTATTCTGGAAAGGAGTGTAGTACCAACAATCCTGTCCTACCAAATGATTAGAAGTTAAAGGGAAAGGTTGCTGATGGAGAGAAAAAGAAAAAGAAACAATAATCCTCAGGGTCCCAGAAGACTAACATTACCTGCATAATGTGTGGTCTACAAAATCATGTGGCCATAGATTGTTATTACAATGGTACTAGCACACATTATGCTAATAACGTTAAAAGAGAAGGAGTCAGGAAGGTTTCTCATTGGACCCTATCAAATGGTCGAAGTGATGAAAAATGAAAGCTAGTTTCGAAGCAAGGTTGCTATCGGAAGAAAGTCCTTTTTCGGAAGGGAAAATGGCTTCGGAAGCTAAAGCTATCAAGAATCATGAGAACAAAAGAGTTTTCTTGAAACCATACCAGAAGAAGTCTACTTAGGAAGAAATGGTGGTGAAGGCTTCTTTCGAAAAGAAAAATGCTTCAGAAGAATGCCATGCTGCAAAAGCTTCAACAAGATCATCCTCCATGATCAACCAAAAGGATGGATTGGAAGATCAAGAAAGATGTTATAGCCTAAACCTTTTCTTAAGTAACATACATTCAACCCTTTTGCTAAAGATTTGGTTCAATTATGTCACTTTCATTGGAAGAACCCAAGACTAACAAGGCTTGGGTTTCCAATCAAAACTAATCATCTTATCTTATGTATAAGAACATCTATAAGACATTAATAACAATGTTTGGATTATGGATAATGGATGCTCTAGGCACTTGACAGGGAATAGATCTCTCCTTTAACAATTTCAACATTATGATGGAGGTTTTGTCCTGTTTGGAGGTGAGGCCGGAGGATATATTTCTAGCAGAGGAAGTATATCCAATGAAAAGTTAAAAGTTAACAAAGTTCACTTTGTCAAATAGATTGAACACAACCTGTTAAGTGTTTATCAGTTTTGTGATCAAAAGCATCAATTCCGCTTCATAGAACATGAGTGCATTATGTTCAAACCCGGGATGACAATTCCTCCGGAATTGGTGCTTCTTAGATCTCCCAGGAAAGGGGATATGTACAAGCTTGATATGAATAATGCTTCCCCAAAGGGTGAAGTGTCATGCTTTCTTTCCAAAGCTGATGGTGATGAGCCAACACTATGACATAAAAAAATATGTCATGTAAATCTTAAGACATTGAATAAATTGGCTGAAAATAACTTGGTACATGGTTTTTGTAAAAAGAAATTCTTCTGCAAAGTTAACTGTGTTGCATGCCTGAAAGGGAAGCAACATAGGGATCTCACAAATCCAAATTTGTTAACTCCATCACCACTCTATTGCACTTATTGCACATGGATCTATTTGGTCCCACAAGTATATTGAGCATTGTAAGGAATTCATATTGCCTTGTGATTGTTGATTATTTTACAAGATTTACATGGGTATTCTTTTTAAGATCTAAAGATGAAACTGCTGAAATGTTAAAATCATTTATTCTTAAAATAGAAAATCAAATTGTTCACAAGGTTAAGATAATTAAAAGTGATCAAGGGACTGAGTTCAAGAACCTCATTCTTGAATCATTCTATAACTCAAAAGGGATTGCCAAACAATATAATTCTTCCAGAACTCCTCAATAAAATGGTGTTGCTGAGAGAAGGAACATGACACGTATTGAGGCAGCTGGAACCATGTTAGCTGATTCCAAACTACCTCTAACATTCTGGGCAGAGGCAGTTAGCACTGCATGTTATGTGTAGAATAGGGTTCTTGTAGTTAAGCCACATGGAAAAACCCCTTATGACCTATGGAACAAGAGAACACCATTCATTGGCTTTCTAGGGTCCTTTGGCTGTAGGTGTACCATACTTAACATAAAAGACAATTTGGCTAAATTTGCTGAAAAGTCGGATGTTGTTATCTTTGTTGGATATTTTTCTAGCTCTAAAGCTTATAGAGTATACACCATCAAAAATCAACAATTTGAGGAATCATCCAACATTGTTGTAAATGAGCACACTTCTTGTGTTAGGGGGAATGACCATGATCATATTTTTCACTTAGAATTGTTTCCAAAATATTCTAAACCATCTTATGAGAAGTTTTCAGCTGGAATAGGTACTCAAAACAATTCTGAAGATAACCAACTATTTGAGCTACCCAGACTTATTCCAAGTTTTCCATGAGCTATAACAAATCAAGCTTCAACTATCGGAAGAACTGATAATATAACTATCTCAAGGAATAGTGGAGCTTTAAATAGTGATTCAATTGTTGACCCTCAAACTTCATTAGATTACACTGCATAACACCAAGCTGATGAAAGAAGCATCTTGAAGGAACAGGCAACTGTTAATCCTACTGCACAGCCAACAAATGACGTTGTTTCTTATTCATTCAATTAGTCCTCATTGAATGAGTCTGAAACAGTAGCTAGCAAAGTTTTCAAGCTCCTAAGCAAAGTATGTCCAATCTGGATCTATCTTTGCAACTGGAAGTGATTCCTCGACTAAGGATTCACAACACTCATCTAGCTGAGAACATCATAGGGGATGTCTTTGAAAGTGTGAGAACAAGAGGACAGACTCATCATAGGAATGTCTGCTTGTACTCATGCTTCCTTTCTCAGATGTAACCTAAGAAGGTAGAAGATGCCTTGAAAGATAGTAGCTGGGTTGAATCAATGCAAGAGGAGTTGCCTTAATTCTAGAGAGAAAGGTTTGGAACCTATGTCTGCTACCATCTTGTCAAGTACCTATAGGCACAAAATAGGTTTTCAGAAACAAGAGAGATGATAGAGGCTTGATTATCAAGAACAAGGCAAGACCGGTGGTTCAAGGATACACACAAGAAGAGGGAATAGATTATACAGATGTCTTTGAACCTGTTGCAAGACTTGAGGCACTTAGGATCTTCCTTGCTTATGTTGCATCCAAAAATTTCATTGTCTATCAACTATATATCACGTGTGCCTTTTTATATGGGGTTATAGATAGGGAAGTCTATGTGTTCCAGCCTCCAAAATTTGAAAACCCACAACACCCTAACTATGTGTGAAAATTGGATAAAGCTCTATATGGGCTGCACCAAGCACCTAGGTTGTGGTATGAGACTTTGTCTCAGTTTCTTTTGAAGAATGCTTACACTAGAGGTATCACTGATAAGACTCTTTCATAAGGAAATTCAGAAAGGACATCTTGCTTGTTCAGGTCTATGTTGATGCCATCATATTTGGCTCTTCAAATGACCAAATGTGTAAAGACTTTGAAAGCATCATGAAGAAAAAGTTTGAGATGAGTTCCATAGGAAAATTTGACTTTTCCTTGGAATTCAGGTGAAGCAACTGAAGGAAGGGTTTTTTAATCAATCAATCCAAGTATGTCAATCACATCTTAGAAATATTTGAAATAAAAGATTGTAAGCCAGCCAAGACACCCATAACCAGAAACCATAATCTTTGTTCTGACCTTGAGGGGGAGGAACTGATCAACATCAGTATAAAGTAATTATTGGTTCTTTGATGTATCTCACAGCAAGTAGACCTGATATAATGTTTGTGTCACACCCTCAATTTCCACGGACGGGATTTTACCGTTAGGCGTGTGACATACCAGGATCTCAGACACAGTCATATCAAACGACACTATATGAATTTAAAATAAACATTTGACTTCATTCAAAAGAACATAAACAAAGTTTACAATGGTGCGGAAGCGAGTACATAATTAGTAATTCCATTACAATACAGTTACAATAGCCATGTTTAGACAAAATGTTCAATGCTGAAAATATAATAGATGAATGCATGTCTTGAGTGTGTTTCCTTAGCGTGCATCTCGAGCTTATGCATTCCTGTGACCTGAGAAAACATGCTAAAGTGTGTCAACATAAAGTTGGTGAGTTCATAGGTTTATTCAACAATAAATGTGTTTGTAAGCATTCAGTAGTTTGCGTTTCAATGGTTTAGTATATTGAGCATATCGTTAGGTAGCTAGCCTATGTTCTTGTTACTTAGCGTTTCGAACCGAAGCTGACTGTTTACGTCCTATATGTGTTTGTTGTATCCCCGTCACGTCTCGCAAGACCGTGACAAATGTTAGGTCAATCAAGCACCCGTTTGACCTCCAATCAAGCTAGCGCGACTAGCCCGGGCGGGGTTTGTCAAACCCAGTAGTACTACTCAAAATTACCTCGCTAATCCCATTACTAACGGTTCGAGTGTGTCAGGACATGTTGTGTGTTTGCACTAACGTAACAAGCGATATCAATAATACTATAACCATTTAAGAAAATCTGTTTTGCATGTTTTCTCCCCCAAAAGGAAAGAGAGTAAAATAGGGGCCGTGAAACTCACAGATGATGTAATAAGTATGTAGGATGAAAGTCTCCCAAGTGTTGTTTACGATATGTTAAGCATTAATGTTGTGTTTAGCGTTAATAGACATGTTTAGTCGGGTCGGGTCGCATGGGTTCGGTCGTGGGTGACACACACACACACATGCAGGCATACGCATATCAGACCTTATGTAGATCCCAAACGGGTTGTCGTTAGTTGTAAACAGTTAGGTTGTTTTAGATCATAAAAGTATGTACTTGTTGATTGTGTTGACTTTAATCTTTGTGGTCAAGAAATGACAGTTTATTGATTGTTACCATATCATCACACGATAGGCACACCGCACACAAGGCGAATTCCCTCACAATGACTCCAATCGCATGTCAAGGCTAGACGCACGACTGGACACTTCATTGGCACGAATGGGCCTTCAATCGTACGAATCAATCTCATTCGTACGATTGAACCCTCATTCGTACGACTCAGCATTCAATCGCACCACACATCACCCATTCACCCGACTCAATGACCAATCGCATGACTGGACCTTCATTCGTACGATTGGACCTTCAGTCGGGTGGTACTCAGTCGCACGCATTTCATCCGGTTGACTCAATCGCACACACTCTCAGTCGTATGCATTCATTCGTACGTCACGCACACACGCATGGACTCAATCGCACGATCCAACTCAATCGCACGATCCAACCCAGTCGCACGATCCAACCCAGTCGCACCACTTAGTCGTACGATGGACCCAGTCGCATGGCTCAGTCGCATGGCTGGCCCAGTCGCGACAGTCGCGTACTGCAGCAGGTCGCGACTGCTGGACGGGCTGAACAGCCTTCGGCTGTCCCGTGCTCAATTTTCACACAATCATGACTTCCAGGAACACTATCCTAACATGTCTAAGTGGAAAGCACACACTGATTGACCTCACACGCACCCCCACGACCACATGCATTCGGGTTGAACCCTAACACCCAAAAGGAACGTGATTTCTCAGCTGTTGCGTGGTTTAACCGGCGAAAACGGGCTCAATCGGGGTGGTTTTGGTGCTAGGATGAACAAAGGGAGGGGCAGAGAGCGTAAGAGAGAAAGAGCAGAGTGTGAGGGTGTTTGGGCTGGTGGGTAGGTATTTATACCCAGCCCCAGTTTGCTTATTGACAAGTTTAGCCCCTGCACTTAGGTACCGAGTTCCCAAATTTGTTTCAGTTAATAACGACGTAGATGGGCGAGCTATGTTAATTAAGAGGATTCTTTAGGAAATCTCATTTATGTGAATCCTCTGCAAACACCCGTGTTAGTATTTTTTCATAATTATTTAACGATGTCGGTGGCGGTGTTTGTATACGTTTCGTGTATTAACGTGTATGTGGCAATGATAACGACAACGTTTTGAATAGTGTTAGCCTGAAATTACGGGGTGTCACATCATCCCCTTGTTGCAGGAATTTTCGTCCCGAAAATTAGTACATCATGTTACGTGGTTTTACGGGGAAGTACAAGGCTCAACGGTTTGTGATGCATGTTGAATAGAGTACCTGCGTATCTAAGAGGTAGATGCCTGATTTTGGAACAGCTGAGGGTACTTCTTCTTCATCTGATCCTCGCGTTCCCAGGTAAATTCTGGTCCACGCATTGAGTTCCAACGGATTTTGACGATAGGGATACGGCTATGTTTGAGCGTCTTGACTTGTCGATCCATGACTTCCACTGGTTCCTCGACGAAATGTAGTTGTTCATCCACATGTATCTCGTCTAACGGAACGATAAGAGTCTCGTTTGCAAGGCATTTTCTCAAGTTGGAAACATGGAACACATCGTGTACCCCGCGGAGTTCTTCGGGTAGGTTCAACTGATAGGCCACGGGGCCAACCCGTTTGACAACCTCAAACGGTTCCACGTACCTGGGGCTTAGTTTCCCACGTTTTCCGAAGCGAATCACACCCTTCCAAGGTGACACTTTCAAAAGCACCCTGTCACCTATTTGGAATTCCAACGGTCGGCGGCGCTTATCAGCGTAACTTTTCTGTCGGTCACGGGCTGCTGCCATACGGTTACGGACCTGCATGATCTTCTCAGTCGTCTCGTGCACGAGTTCAGGGCCAGTGAGTTGACTTTCTCCAACTTCCGCCCAACAGATAGGTGATCGGCACTTACGCCCATACAGCGCCTCAAATGGGGCAGCTTTGATCGATGTGTGATAGCTATTGTTGTAAGAAAACTCAACTAGTGGTAAGTGAGTTTCCTAACTGCTGCCGAAATCTATGACGCACGCACGTAACATGTCTTCTAGAGTTTGGATCGTACGCTCACTTTGGCCATCAGTTTGGGGGTGGTAAGCGGTGCTCATATCCAACCGCGTCCCCAATGCTCGTTGCAAGGACTGCCAGAAGTGTGAAGTAAATCGAGCATCACGATCAGAGATAATGGAAATCGGTACACCATGCCGAGAGACTACTTCCCTTAGGTAGATACTAGTTAACTTCTCCATACGATCAGTCTCCCGGATCGCCAGGAAGTGTGCGGATTTCGTCAAGCGATCCACGATCACCCAAATGGTGTCGTATCCGCTGGGAGTTCGAGGAAGTTTCGTGATGAAGTCCATAGATATCTGCTCCCACTTCCATACTGGTATTTCTGGCTGTTGGAGTAAGCCAGACGGTCGTTGATACTCCACTTTAACCTTAGAACAGGTTAGGCATCTGCTTACGTATGTGGCAATGTCAGCTTTCATATTCGGCCACCAGTAAAGGACTTTGAGGTCGTGATACATTTTGTCCGAACCCGGGTGGATTGAGTACCGTGATTTGTGAGCTTCGTCCATTACCAGTTCTCGTATGTTTCTATACGAGGGAATCCATGTTCGATCCATGAAGTAGCGGATTCCGTCAGGCTTGGTTTCCAATTGTTTCTCCATGCCTCGTAGCGATTCGGCTTTCAGATTCTCGTCTTTTAATGCCTCAAGTTGGGCATTACGGATCTGGTTGGGTAAATCGGTGTGAATGGTGAGTTGCAATGCTCGAACTCGTCTTGGCTTGGGTGTTTCCTTCCGACTCAGGGCGTCTGCTACTACATTGGCCTTGCCCGGATGATACTTGATCGTACAGTCGTAGTCGTTTAACAACTCAACCCAACGACGTTGTCTCATATTTAGCTCCTTCTGTTCAAAGATGTGCTGGAGACTCTTGTGATCGGTGTAAATGGTGCACTTGGTACCGTACAAGTAGTGTCTCCATATCTTGAGTGCAAACACGACTGCTCCAAGCTCTAGGTCGTGTGTCGTGTAGTTTTTCTCATGTATATTCAGTTGTCGTGATGCATAAGCAATCACCTTATTGCGTTGCATTAGTACGCAACCGAGGCCTTGTATAGAAGCATCACAGTAAACTACAAAATCATCAGTTCCCTCAGGCAGGGATAGAATCGGTGCTGTACAGAGTTTTTGCTTCAGAATCTGGAATGCAGATTCTTGTTTATCACCCCAATCGTACGTGGTGCCTTTATGAGTCAATGCGGTGAGAGGTTGAGCAATCTTCGAGAACCCTTCGATGAACCGTCGATAATAGCCAGCCAACCCGAGAAACTGTCGTACCTTGGTTGGAGTCTTAGGCGTGGCCCAGTTCTTGATAGCTGCTATTTTTGCCGGGTCAACGTGTATCCCATTCTCGTTGACCACATGACCCAAGAAACGGACCTCTCATATCCAAAAGTCGCACTTTGAAAATTTCGCATACAATTGTTCTCGTCTCAACAGTTCCAGAATCAGTCTAAGGTGCTCTTCGTGTTCTTCTTTATTCCTTGAGTAAATAAGGATGTCATCGATGAAGTCAATGACGAACTTGTCTAGGTAAGGTTTGCACACTTGGTTCATTAGGTCCATGAAAACCGCTGGTGCATTGGTCAACCCGAATGGCATAACTAAGAACTCATAGTGGCCATACCTCGTTCTGAAAGCAGTCTTTGAAATGTCTTCTTTTCGTATCCTTAGTTGATGATAACCCGATCTTAGGTCTATCTTGATATAATAACTCGACCCTTGTAGTTGATCGAACAGATCGTCAATGCACGGGAGAGGATAACGATTCTGTATTATTGCCTTGTTCAATTCCCTGTAATCGATACACATGTAGCAAGTTCCGTCCTTCTTCTTGACAAACAGAACTGGGGCTCCCCACGGTGATGAGCTAGGTCTGATAAAACCCTTATCCAATAGTTCCTGCAATTGCGTAGACAGCTCTTGCAGTTCCCTTGGAGCTAATCTGTATGGTGCTCTCGCAATAGGGGCGGCTCCCGGTACCAAATCGATTTGGAACTCGACTTGGCGATGCGGTGGGAGACCGGGTAGGTCTTCAGGGAAAACCTCAGGATAATCACGTACAACAAGGATGTCTTCGATTTTCTTTTCCTCGGTTTCTTTTTCTGTGACCATGGCTAGGAAAGCGGTACGACCCTTACGCAAACACTTCTAAGCTTTCATGTAGGAGATGATTCCAGAGACCATGCCACTCCTTTCGCCCTGAACTGATAGAATTTCACCACTAGGAAATGGTATGCGAACGATTTTCTCTCCACAGATGATCTCAGATTGATTCTTGGACAGCCAGTCCATACCCACCACTACGTCGAAACTACCAAGTGTGACAGGCATCAGATCAATATCTATCTCATGACCACATAATCCTAGTCTGCACCCCTTAACAATATGAGTTGCCTCAATTAGTTTTCCGTCAGCTAATTCTATAACATAACTAGGTTCCACGACAGTTAAGGTTACATCTAAGAACTTAATGAACTTGTTGGAAACAAAACTTCTGTCAGCTCCAGTATCAAATAGTATAGAAGCAAAACAACCATTCAGGGGAAATGCACCAGTAACCACATTCTGGTCATCCCTTGCCTCGCCGGAACCAATCACGAATGCACGACCCTTGGCATTGCCCCCATTATTACCTTTGTTTCCACCCTTCAGCTGTGGGCAGTCCTTCCTGTAGTGACCCTCCTTACCACATTCATAACAGGCTCTAGTCACTCCACCCTGACGTTGTTGTTGAACTTGTTGTTGCTGAGTCATTATTTCACCCCTGCAGTCTTTGGCTGCGTGACCCATCTTTCCACATCTCTGACAACGGAGTCGATCACACGGGCGACGATGATGGAAGTTGCACCGGTTACACTTAGGATTCTTGCCCGCGTAACTACTCGATCCCTGGCCGTAGTTGTTGTTGTTCTGATTGTTGAAGCTTCTCGAAGGGTCAAACTTCTTGGTCTGTTGTTGCGGGGTGTTGTTGGAGCTTGAAGACTTGTTGTTGTTATTGCCGTCCCATTTCCTTTTGTGATCAGAAGAACCAGAAGCAGCGCCACGTTTGGGCAAGGTGCCCTGTGCCACTGCCTGGTCAGTGAGTTTATGAGCCAGTCGGATGGCCTGCTGAATAGTGACAGGATCAGCAGCCATCACACTAGCTTGGATCTGAGGAGCTAGACCGTCAATGTATTTTTCGATCCGTTTGTAGGCTGGAGTCACCATCTGAGGACATAATGCGGCCAACTCGTGCGAACGAGTCGTGTACTCGTCAATGTCGGAACCAACCATCTTTAAATTCCAAAATTCTTCCTCCAGTTTCTGGACTTCACTCCTGGGGCAGTACTCTTCTTTCATCAGAACCTTAAAGTCATCCCATGGCATACCATTAGCAGCACCAGGCCCTAAGGTTTGGACTTGTGAGTTCCACCACGTCAGGGCTGGTCCCTCCAATGTGCCGGAGGCGTACTTGACGCGATTTCCATCAGGACAGTTGCACATGGCAAACACTGACTCGAGTTTCTCCAGCCAGCGAAGCAGTGTGACAGCACCCTCAGAACCGCTGAAAGAATGAGGCTTGCAATCCATAAACATCTTGAAGTTACAGACTGTGGGACATCCTTGATTCAGATTCTGGTCGTTCTGGTCTTGATTGCGGGCCTGCTCATAAGCTGCAAGCGCATCAGCCACGTGCTCATTGATGATAGCATTCAGCTCGGCTTGAGTCAGGGTGATATTTCCTCGACCACCCGCGCGTCCAGCTCTTCTCCCAGACATGATTTCTTCAATTCACAACACATATTAATCAATAACTGGATAATAATTATTGACAATAATAAATTGTATTATGCTAGTAAGAATGAAGGGTTTGTCTGCATATCGATAGTGAAGCTATATGAGGATCCGAGGCCTTATGCCTCCAAGTATGAAATTGAGAATTTGTACTGATTATAACCGTTATCACCAAATAGTGTTTCCAGAATTCTCATGCACGACAAATTACAATTACGTGTGCACCCGTGATTCTAATTTGCTTTGCATGGTCACGCATGGTTCCTCCTATTCGAGATAGCGTACCTTGCCCAGTACCGAGTGTTATCAATGATAGAAGTATCAAATATGTATTTGTTATACCAAGAGTCGAATAACTAAAGTTGTACTAAGGTTGTACAAGAGATTTGGTTAAGATAATAACGGGAATCAAGACTATTTGGCCTTCTTCTCTTCGAAGTTCTAAGTGTTTGAATGTCTAAGTCTGATTTTCTGACAGACTTGATTATCTTAGTTGTCCCTCATTTACTGCTCGGGCTAGTGTAAGGGATAGGATATGTTGGGAATGGTAACAAGTGTGAGAGAGTTGAGAGAGTGTGGTATTGTTCTTTTTGTTTGTCATCGTTAAGCTTATCATGTGTGTTAGGAAAGAGTTTCATGTTCCGATCGTGGAAATGTTTGGTTCAATTCGTTGTTGCTTCCACTCCGAGAGTGAAGGATCAAATGTAAACGTTGGTAGTGAGCGAGCGGGATTCTCCGCCCCTCTGTCAGCCGTAATGACACACATGTCATACCCATAATGTTATGTTTGCTCAGCAGTGTAACGTCAGTACACCAGAAGGTTGTTTGCACAACAGTGGTAACCATGTAAAAGTGTCTGTGCAATACTAGTGTTGTGTCTAAGGCTATAGTCTAGATGCAATGCAATCCTAGTTCTCTATAACCTGTGGCTCTGATACCAATCTGTCACACCCTCAATTTCCACGGACGGGATTTTACCGTTAGGCGTGTGACATACCAGGATCTCAGACACAGTTATATCGAACGACACTATATTAATTTAAAATAAACATTTGACTTCATTCAAAAGAACATAAACAAAGTTTACAATGGTGCGGAAGCGAGTACATAATTAGTAATTCCATTACAATACAGTTACAATAGCCATGTTTAGACAAAATGTTCAATGCTGAAAATATAATAGATGAATGCATGTCCTGAGTGCGTTTCCTTAGCGTGCATCTCGAGCTTATGCATTCATGTGACCTGAGAAAACATGCTAAAGTGTGTCAACATAAAGTTGGTGAGTTCACAGGTTTATTCAACAATAAATGTGTTCGTAAGCGTTCAGTAGTTTGCGTTTCAATGGTTTAGTATATAGAGCATATCGTTAGGTAGCTAGCCTATGTTCTTGTTACTTAGCGTTTCGAACCGAAGCTGACTGTTTACGTCCTATATGTGTTTGTTGTATCCCCGTCATGTCTCGCAAGACCGTGACAAATGTTAGGTCAATCAAGCACCCGTTTGACCTCCAATCAAGCTAGCGCGACTAGCCCGGGTGGGGTTTGTCAGACCCAGTAGTACTACTCAAAATTACCTCGCTAATCCCATTACTAACGATTCGAGTGTGTCAGGACATGTTGTGTGTTTGCACTAACGTAACAAGCGATATCAATAATACTACAACCATTTAAGAAAATCTGTTTTGCATGTTTTCTCCGCCAAAAGGAAAGAGAGTAAAATAGGGGCCGTGAAACTCACAGATGATGTAATAAGTATGGAGGATGAAAGTCTCCCAAGTGTTGTTTACGATGCGCTGTCAAACACCTATTGACAGTTATGTTAAGCATTAATGTTGTGTTTAGCGTTAATAGACATGTTTAGACGGGTCGGGTCGCATGGTTTCGGTCGTGGGTGACACACACACACACACATGCAGGCATACGCATATCAGACCTTATGTAGATCCCAAACGGGTTGTCGTTAGTTGTAAACAGTTAGGTTGTTTTAGATCGTAAAAGTATGTGCTTGTTGATTGTTTTGACTTTAATCTTTGTGGTCAAGAAATGACAATTATTGATTGTTACCATATCATCACACGATAGGCACACCGCACACAAGGCGAATTCCCTCACAATGACTCCAATCGCATGTCAAGGCTAGACGCACGACTGGACACTTCATTCGCACGAATGGGCCTTCAATCATACGAATCAATCTCATTCGTACGATTGAACCCTCATTCGTACGACTCAGCATTCAATCGCACCACACATCACCCATTCACCTGACTCAATGACCAATCGCATGACTGGACCTTCATTCGTACGATTGGACCTTTAGTCGGGTGGTACTCAGTCGCACGCATTTCATCCGGTTGACTTAATCGCACACACTCTCAGTCGCATGCATTCATTCGTACGTCACGCACACACGCATGGACTCAATCGCACGATCCAACCTAGTCGCACCACTTAGTCGTACGATGGACCCAGTCGCATGGCTCAGTCGCATGGCTGGCCCAGTCGCGTACTACAGCAGGTCACGACTGCTGGACGGGCTGAACAGCCTTCGGCTGTCCCGTGCTCAATTTTCACACAATCATGACTTCCAGGAACACTTTCCTAACATGTCTAAGTGGAAAGCACACGCTGATTGACCTCACACGCACCCCCACGACCACATGCATTCGGGTTGAACCCTAACACCCGAACCCCATACTTGCAGCAGGAAACGAGCGATAAAACGAATGAACAAGGTCGCCTACCTGCTGGGAACGTTATTTCTCAGCTGTTGCGTGGTTTAACCGGCGAAAACGGGCTCAATCGGGGTGGTTTTGGTGCTAGGATGAACAAAGGGAGGAGCAGAGAGCGTAAGAGAGAAAGAGCAGAGTGTGAGGGTGTTTGGGCTGGTGGGTGGGTATTTATACCCAGCCCCAGTTTTCCAATTGACAAGTTTAGCCCCTGCACTTAGGTACCGAGTTCCCAAATTTGTTTCAGTTAATAACGACGTAGATGGGCGAGCTATGTTAATTAAGAGGATTCTTTAGGAAATCTCGTTTATGTGAATCCTCTGCAAACACCCGTGTTAGTATTTTATCATAATTTATTTAACGATGTCTGTGGCGGTGTTTGTATACGTTTTGTGTATTAACATGTATGTGCTAATGATAACGACAACGTTTTGAATAGTGTTAGCCTGAAATTACGGGGTGTCACAGTTTGCGACTTGCATCTGTGCAAGATATCAGGCTGCTCCAAAGGTGTCTCACCTAATTGTTGCCAAGAGAATCTTCAGATACCTCAAAGGAGCATCTAAACTAGGTCTCTAGTATCCAAGGAACAACAAATTCAGTCTCTTGGTACTCTGACAGTGACTTTGGGGGCTACAACGTTGACAAGAAATCAACATCAGCTGGATATCAATTTCTTGGTGGAAGGATCATCTCATGGCAATGCAAGAAACAATCATGTGTCTCTACATCAACAGTTGAAGTTGGATACATTGCTGCTGCAAGTTGCTGTGCTCAGCTGCTATGGAATCAAAACCAGATGTTAGACTATGGATTCAACATTATGAGCACTCCTATCCATATTAACAATAATAGTGTTATCTCCATCACTTAAAATCCTATGAAGCACTCCAAGACAATGCATATTGATATGAGGTATCATTTCATTAGAGATATTCCTGAAAAAATCTAATTAAGCTAATCAAAGTTGATTCAAATGAACAATATGCTGACTTGTTCACTAAAGCTTTTGATGATTAGAGATTTAAGTGTCTCATTACAGCTATTGGGATGATAAACATTGATTAGTCTACCTTTTTTTGAAAAATATTCTTTAATATGTAATGTCTTATGTCAATACAATCTAAGCCCTGTTACAAAAGTTCTCTCTCTGAAATTTTCACTAAGTATAAATTCTTTCGAAGAGGAATTAACTCTCGGAAGATGTTTTACATATCTTCCAAAGCAAATTCATCCCAGGATAATTTTCTTCTTGGAAGAGGTTTTAGTCTCGAAAGAAGTAATTAATTACATATCAGATCTAGTTCTGAAGTTTATACAACTCTGCATTCGGAAAGCAATCTTTACTCCCGGAAATAGAACTTTACCTTTGGAAGTAATAATTTCCTTCGGAAGACAAAATTACCTTCAGAAATAGTTTATACTCGGAAGAGAGATTTTACTGTGTAACGAAAATCTTTTGGGCCCCACTCAGTAAAAAGTAAAGATTTTGTTAATGATATCGGATTATATAACTAAACTAAAACTTACCGTCCATATCACTTCATCCACTAAAATATTACATCACCTTATCCTAACCCCATCAACCGCCATTTCACCTTTTTTAAATAATCCCAACTACTCACTTTCATCTTCTTACCACATTTTACTGCCCTAAAAGCTTCCTTCATCTTCAATTAACCTAAGTCCAAACTCATCTACCTTCACCTTTCTCAAATGGCACTTAACCCTCAGCACAATCAAGTCACACTTTTTGATTCTTCAAGAGATGCTGACTTCTCTAATATGATTACTTTCTTACCCAATCATCCTATTAAACTGCCCTGACTTTTAACCCTATCATTTTTTTCCAGTCATATGGTTTAGCTGATGGGTTTGATAGAACACAAGAAAACAAGTTTAACCTTTTAAACTTTCTGAAAAACGTAGCGGAAGTATAGCTTTATAACATGTTAATAAGCTGAAAATTTCTTGTTCTAAATGATGTTTTAAGGTGAAAGACAAACCCAAATCAAAAGGATCTTTAATATGTGAATAAGCAAGCTATATAAACACATAAAACATTCATAATGTGACAACCAAACAAGCTGCCAAACTACCTCCTTCCAGTAGCTAAATCAACCAAGAGAAGAAGGATGATGAATGCTCAAAATCTCGGCCAAGGCTCCAAAAAAAGGATCCCTCAAGCTTGTATACCCCAAGCCTTGATGCAACCACCACTCTTGCTAGGGAGAGACACCACCAAAACCACCAAAAACTTCAAAATCACTCCTCTTTGATGCTGCTGGTCCGTAACTTTGATCAGAGAAGAAAGAGTGTTTTTGTTAAGTTTTTCATGCAATGTGTGTGGATGAGAAAGTGAAGTCTCCAAGACTAATTAATGTATGTGTGTCTTACAAAGCAAAAGGATGGCCAATTAAAAACAAAAGGGGCGGCCAAAATTTTTAATTCCAAGGGGTTTGAAAGAGTTTCCCTCTTTAAATAAAAACCACACATCAATTAAACTAGTCTTGTAGTAACTAGTTATACAATTAACAATTTAATTGTATATCTAAGTTATATAACTTATATAATTAACCATTTAACTTATAAGTTATAAATTCTCATTATTATTTGGTGTTATCTAACTTATTCAAATAACACTTCAAATAATATTATTGAAACAAAATATCCTAATAAGTTGTTCCCCTTCACATGCAACTTATTTAGAAAACCCATTTTCTAAATTGGTGTAAATATTTAATTGCATGATCATATCATCAATTAAATATATTAATTGGTGTTTGCTAAGCTTGTTATTGGGTATAACCCGACTTGGATCATAACGTACTAACCACATCAATATTCTACGTGTCTTGGGCACACGGAATCCTACAATCTCCCACTTGCCCAAGATTCATAGAAGATTGATGCAAGCAGTAAATACCTCCTAACGACGGTTTACTGCCCTTAATACGCATGACTTATAGTCATTCAATAACATCATCCCTTTCAAGTACCCTACTTGAAATGATTTAGGTGAATTAATCATCTATCCTTTTGTTACAGATGTCATGTTAAATCCAAGGACACAGAATGATCATTCCTTGTTGATTTAACTTAATCAAGCCTTAGACATCTAACTCTCAACGAATAAGAGGAACAAATTCCATCTTGACCACATACGTTCCTCACAAACACCTGGTGTCATATCTGAACATACCCTTATGTACTGTCCACTATTTCAGGACAATGAAGAATAAGCTCAAGGTATAACACTTGGTGAATATCAAAAGCCAATATGTATCTCAGGTTTGAGGATACCTAATGATATTCGCCTTTACTCAAATTTACTTATGAGCAATCAATAAGATTCCATGTAGTAAAATTTGAGATGCGGGTTAGTCCAATATTTGTATCCCACAAATATCTATGAACCTTGGTAGCAACCCATTACACTATATTCATCCTTATGAATATCAACCAATCCAAGTTCAATAATAGTCTTATCCTCAATACTTGTTCCCACAAGTCTGAACGACTACGGACATTTAGAGTAAACAATTTACTCATGGATTAAACATGCTAAATTGGAACATTAATTGAAACATTATAACCAAATAATTTTATTCAAATAATAAAGGGTTCCGTATATCAAAATACAAAAATTACAGATCAAATCCAATCACTAGAATATCGAAGTCCCATGGCACAAGTATGACCTTCACGCTTTGCCTTTTGAAGGAGCTTCGTGAGAGGATCCGCAATGTTTTGATCCGTGTGAACTTTGCGAATACATATCTTTCCTTTTTCAACTTCATCTTGTATGTAGTTGAATCTCCGCTCAATGTGCCTAGTCTTTTGATGAGCACGGGGTTCCTTGATTTGAGCAATCGCACCCTCGTTGTCATAAAAGATCTCTCAGGGGTCCTGAATGGAAGGGACAACCCCTAGATCGGCAATGAATTTCTTCAACCATGCAGCTTCTTGAGCTGCCAATGAGGCGGCGACGTATTCTGATTCTGTAGTTGATAGAGCCACCACATCCTGCTTGGAGTTCTTCCAAGAGACCGCTCCTCCATTCAGAATGAAAATGTATCCCGATTGTGACCGTGAATCGTCACGATCGGTTTGGAAACTCGCATCCGTGTAACCTTTTATAACGAGTTCCTCATCACCAGATCCATAGATTAAGAACATATCTCTTGCCCTCCTCATGTACTTAAGTATGTTCTTAACAGCCATCCAATGACTGTTTCCAGGATTTTGCTGGTAACGGCTTGTCATGCTGAAGGCGCATGACACGTCCGGTCGAGTGCATATCATCGCATACATGATGGATTCGATAGCAGATGCGTATGGGATTGCCTTCATTTTATCTTGCTCATCCTTTGAGCTTGGACATTGAGTCGTACTCAATATCGTTCCTCTTTGAATAGGTACGGTACCTTTCTTAGAGTTCTCCATCTTGAACCTTTTCAAGATTTTATCAATATATGCACTTTGATTTAAACCAATCAACCGCCTTGATCTATCCCTATAGATCTTTATTCCCAGAATATAGGCGGCTTCACCAAGATTCTGAATGGAAAAACAACTTCCAAGCCAGGTTTTTACACCTTTCAAGGTTGGAATGTTATGTCCAAATAGTAGTATGTCATCAACATACAATACTAGGAAAGTTACTGTGCTCCCACTAGCCTTCTTATACACACAAGCCTCATCAGCATTTTTGATGAAGCCAAATTTCTTTACCTCCTCATCAAAACGGTGATTCCAGCTTCTCGATGTTTGTTTCAATCCATAGATTGATCTCTTTAACTTGCATACTTTATTAGGATGTTTTGGATTGACAAAACCTTCAGGCTGAACCATATAGACATCTTCCTCAAGATATCCATTTAGGAAAGTGGTTTTGACATACATTTGCCAAATCTCATAATTATAATGAGCAGCTATGGCAAACAATATCCTTATAGACTTTAGCATCGCAACAGGTGAGAGTGTTTCATCATAGTCAACCCCTTGAGTTTGAGTGAAACCCTTTGCTACAAGTCTAGCTTTATAATTATCCAAGTTTCCATGCATATCGGTTTTTTCTTGAAAACCCACTTACATCCAATTATCTTGGAGTTAAGAGGTGGTTCAACAAGTTCCCGAACTTGATTGTCATACATGGATTGTATCTCAACGTTCATGGCTTCAAGCCATTTGTCACAATCCAAATTGGACACTGCATTATGGTATGTGGTTGGTTCATCTGAATCTACCACATAGCATCCATCCATGAAAAATCCATATCTTTCAGGTGGATTACTAGTTCTACCACTTCTGCGAACGTCCTGTGTGTATTGATCAACCCCTTGATCCTCCTCAACATCCTCATGTTGAGTGCTAGTTTCAACCAAACGTGCATCAGGTTGTGGTTCTTGATCTTCCTCAAGATCCACTGTTCTACTGCTAGCTCCTTCCATAAGGAACTTTGCTTCTAAGAACTCACCCTTTCTAGCAACAAACACCTTTTGTTCCAGTGGATCATAGAAATAGTATCCATAGATTCTCTAGGATATCTAACAAAAGTACACTTGGTGGATCGGACGTCAAATTTGTTTGGGGTGGGAGTCTTAACATAAGCCTCACAACCCCAGACCCTTAAGTATGATAGGGATGGAACTCTTCCATGCCATATCTCAAAAGGTGTCCTTTCCACCTTTTTGGTTGGGGCCATATTTAGAATACGGGCTGTGGAGAGCAAAGTGAAACCCTAAAATGGTAGAGGCAATGTGCTTCTAGCCATCATAGATCGGACCATATCCAATAAGGTTCGATTCCTCCTCTCTGACACACTATTATGTTGTGGTGTTCTAGGTGGAGTGAGTTGTGAGACAATCCCACAACTCCTAAGATGATCATGAAAAACATCACTTAGGTATTCACCTCCTCTATCGGTACGGAGAACTTTAATTGACTTGTTGAGTTGATTTTCTACTTTATTCTTGAAGAATTTGAACATTTCAAATGCTTCATCTTTGTGCCTTAATAAGTACACATACCCATAGCGACTATAATCATCAGTAAAGGTAATGAAGTATCTTTCACCATTCCTAGTCATTGGTTTAAAAGGACCATATACATCCGAATGTATGATTCCTAATAAATCTTTTGCCCTTTCGTTAGTTCCACTATAGGGTGCCTTAGTCATTTTACCTTGTAAACAAGATTCACACACATCAAATGAATCACATTCACTTGTTTTTAAAAGACCATTCTTTTGTAGTGTTTGAATTATTTTCTTGTTTATATGACCAAGACGACAATGCCAAAAATAGTTATCACTCAAATCCAAATTGAGTTTCTTGGTGCTAGTTTGGTACAATGAACTATTTAAAACATTTTCATGAACCAATTCATAAATACCATTATTGGACCAAAAGAACCAATGAGCCAAGATCAGGAAAACCTCTAAGTCCCACATGCCACTGCTACAACTGCTGAAGACTCCCATCAGTTACAATGTTCTCTTGCTTGAATGTCAGACTCGAGAACATCTGAAGACTCTCATCAGCTATTGTGTTCTCTTGCTTGAATGTTAAACTCGAGAGCATCTCAGCTCCAGCCTTCTGCTGTTATGACAAAGTCTGAAGAACAAAGTATGAAGATCAAAGAACTGAAGAATATCAGCTGAAGACTACAAAGTACTGAAGACCAAGTACTGAAGTCTGAAGTACTGATCTTATAAGTACTGAAGACTTCATGTACTGAAGACAAGTACTGAAGAATCAAAAGCTGAAGAACTAAAGAACTGAAGACCTTCTACTGAAGCACAAAGTCTGAAGACAAAGACTGAAGACAACAACTGATGATATCTACTGAAGTCATCAGTTGTTATATCATCTGAAGCCAAGTCTGAAGACCAAGTACTGAAGACTCAGAGTTTGTCACAACAACTGAAGAAGTCTTCTTCAGTTGTTGTGGTGGTTTTTCCTTTTCAGTAGTTTATTTACTTTCAGTAGTTGTACAATAACTGAAGAGCATGTTCTTCAGTTGTTATAGTATCAGTAGTTATAAACGACTGAAGAGTTTGTTCTTCAGTCGTTGTAGGATTTCAGTAGTTTACTTTTGTCAGCACTTAGGAACTTTTGTAAGAAGATGTCAGTTGTTGACATCTTCAGTAGTTTTATGTTTTGACAACTGTAATTTGAATATTCAGTGATGTCAGAAAAGGACATCACTACCATGCTTTTGCCTCCTATATAAGGATGGCAAGCCATACAGTTTTAAATGCCGAAACGTGCGACCAATAGAACATTTATTGCTTCGCAGAACTCTTCTCTCTCTATGTTTATGCTTTAATCGCAATATCCTTTATGTTCTTGCTTTAATTGCTAATTAATGTGCTAAATCCGCTGCAAACATAATCTAATTGATCAACACGAGAGGCTGAGATCCTGTCAAATGGTATCATCAGCTGAAGATAAAGAAAAAGCCATGTGAGATATGTGGCTTGTTCAATCATCTTACTGATGAATGCTGGTACAAAAGGGGTTCCAAACTCAAACATAAAGAGCAAATTACTGAGAGCATCAATAAAATGAAGAATGAGTTTGAAACCAAGTTTGTGCTGGCAACATCCAAGCCTGAAATCCCTAGGCCCAAAGTTAAATCCAAGAAGGTAGGGATTACTCAGGCAACAGCTGAGGTTGCTCAGAAAAAGATGGTACAACATAGAAACTCATCATCAGCAAACTCCAATGTGTCTGAAGAGCTGAAGGCTTTATCACAAAATCAGACACAGTTGGTGATGATGGTTCAGCAACTAGTGGGAAGAGTCAACCACTTAGATGCTCCTATGTTGAAACCACAGAAAAGGAAGTCCAAGCCAAAGGGTTCCTCTTCTGTACCATCTTCTTCACCTCAAGCTGTCACTCACAACACACCTGTTAGTGCTACACCTGTAGCTGAGAACAGACCCAAAGCCAAGCAGGTTTGGGTCTCCAAGACTAACTAACACATGGTTGTGTTTGCAGGGTTCTTCAACATGCCATAGAAGCATCTGGTATGTAGACAGTGGAGGATCCATGCATATGACTGGAAGCAGCTCCCTTCTTAATGACTACTCTCAAGGAAAGAAGGGATTTGTTTCTTTTGGCAATGATGCAAAGGGTTACATCGTCGGAAAAGGCTTTGTTTCCAACGGGGAAATAAGGTTTGATGATGTTAACCATGTGGAGAATCTCAAGTACAACCTCTTGAGTGTCAGTCAAATGTGTGACAAAGGCCATGTTGCCCTTTTCACAAGCCAGAACTGTAGGATTCTGTCATCCAAAGTTCTGAGTTTGATTGACAAGGCATTGGATGAACACACTCTCCTGAAGGCCAACAGGACAGGAAGAGTTTATGCCTTAGATCTTTCCAAAAAGATGGATCTAAAAGGCCATCCTTGCCTATTCTCCAAGGCATCTCCTCAAGAGTCTACACTTTGGCATAGAAGGCTGGGTCATGTTAATTTCAAGAACATGAATCAGCTTATAAGCCATGGTTTAGTAAGAGGATTGCCTCTGAAGGAGTTCAAGTGTGAAGATGACTGCACTGCTTGCTTGAAAGGAAAACAACACAAAGTTTCATTCCCTTCAATAGAAGAACCAAAGTCCACTGCCTGCTTACAACTTCTGCACATGGATCTCTTTGGTCCTGTGAGAGTGATGAGCATGGCAAAGAAGAAATACTGCCTGGTAATTGTGGATGATTACTCCAGGTTTGTATGGACTTTCTTCTTGCACTCCAAGGATGAAGCAGCAAAGACAATAATGAACTTTGTGTTACAAGTAGAAAAGCAGTATTCCCTACAGGTCAAGTGTGTGAGGAGTGACAATGGAACAGAATTTAGAAACCACACACTTGATGACTTCTACCTGTCCAAGGGAATTAGAAGGCAGTTTAGCATTCCTAGAACTCCTGAACAGAATGGAGTGGTGGAGAGAAAGAACAGGACCCTCATTGAAGCAGCAAGGTCAATGTTGGCTGACTCAGGGCTGCCACTGACCTTTTGGGCTGAAGCTGTCAATACAGCTTGCTATGTACAGAATAGAGCCTTAGTAAATAAGAGGTTGATGAAGACTCCCTATGAAGTTCTTCATCATTTGGCCCCTCTTATTTCATTCTTTAGAGCCTTTGGGTGTCCTTGTTTCATTCTCAACACTAGCAACCCACTCCATAAGTTTGCTAGTAAGGTGGATGCAGGGTACTTTGTTGGTTATTCATCAACTTGCAAAGCATACAGAGTCTTCAACTGTAGAACCAAAGGGGTTGAAGAAACTTTGCATGTTAAGTTCAATGAATCTCCAAAGGACAAGATTCCACAAAATCCTGTGGAGCTGTTTGATCTGGACATACTGCAATATGTTCCTTATCAACCTCCATCTGTTGAGCCTGTCAACAGATCTCCACCTGGTGGTACTGAAGATGATGAAGTCAGTACTCACCTCTTCAGGTTCAGTGACAACCTGCCTAATTCCACTGAACCTGATGCTCCTGTAGCCTCAGCAGCTCCATCCACTACAAATGCTGATGAGATTTCTGCTTGCTCTACTTCATTTGAGCTGCCATCCTCTACATGGTTTCAGGAATCTCCATCACCATCTGTTGCTGCTGATGGGTCTACAAACACTTGCACAGATATCATAGTTTATTAAGAGCTCAAGAATCACCCCACTTCACAAATCATTGGTGATATTCATGCTGGAGTTTCAACCAGGAATCAATTGTCCAACTTTTGTTTCTATGCTCTCTTCATCAGTCAGCAAGAACCAAAGAACTATCATATTGCTTTAAGAGACAATGGATGGGTGGAAGCTATGCAGCTTGAGCTACTTCAATTCAAGAAACAGCAAGTGTGGGAGCTTGTTCCATTACCCAAAGGTAAGTGTGCTATAGGCACCAAGTGGGTATTCAGGAACAAAACAGATGAGAAGGGCCAAATTGTCAAGAACAAGGCCAGACTGGTTGTTCAAGGGTTTGCACAGGAGGAAGGAATCGATTATGATGAGACCTTTGCACCTGTGGCCAGACTAGAAGCAATTAGACTGTTCTTAGCTTATGCTGCCTTTCACAGTCTTAAGGTTTATCAAATGGATGTCAAAAGTGCCTTCCTATATGGAAAAATCAAAGAAGAGGTTTATGTGTGTCAACCACCAGGCTTTGAGGACAATAAACATCCTGATTGGGTGTACAAGCTTGATAAGGCTCTTTATGGGCTGAAGCAAGCACCTAGAGCCTGGTATGAGACACTTTCAACCTTTCTTCTTGAGAATACATTCACTAGGGGCACCATTGATAAAACCTTATTCATCAAGACTGTGGGACAACATAAGCTCCTTGTTCAAATTTATGTTGATGATATCATCTTTGCATCCTCTGATCCAAAGTTGTGTGATGAATTTACAAAGGTTATGAAGCTGAGATTTGAAATGAGTGCTATGGGAGAATTACAGTACTTTCTGGGCTTGCAAATCAAACAACTGGATGATGGAATCTTCATCCATCAGTCCAAGTATACCAAAGAGTTGCTGAATAAGTTTAATTTACAATCCTGTAAGCCCTGTTCTACTCCCATGAGCCGCATCACACAACTAGATGTTGATCAGAAAGGTAAAGCGGTTGATGAAACCCTTTACAGATGTATGATTGGGTCCTTGATGTACCTTACAGCTTCTAGACCAGACATCATGTTTTCAACATGTGCTTGTGCTAGATTTCAGGCTGCACCTAAAGAATCCCATTTGATTGCAGTCAAAAGGATCTTTAGATATCTGCAAGGTACCCAATCACTAGGACTTTGGTATTCAGCTGGGCATTCATGCAAATTAGTTGCTTTCTCTGATAGTGACTATGCAGGATGCAAAGTCACCAGAAAATCCACTTCTGGTGGTTGCCAATTCCTAGGCAATTGTTTAGTTTCTTGGCAGAGTAAGAAACAAACATCAATTGCTACATCCACTGCTGAAGCTGAGTATATTGCTGCTGCAAGCTGTACCTCTCAAATACTCTGGCTTCAGAACCAACTTCTGGATTATGGCATTACTGAGACTAAGACTCCATTATTAATGGATAGTGCTTCAGCTCTTTGTATTGTTAAGAATCCAGTCCAGCACTCTAGGACCAAGCATCTTGAGATCAGACATCATTTTATCAGGGATTGCTATGAGAAAGGTCTGATTGATCCTAAGTTTGTGCCTAGTGCTGATGAGCTTGCAGACATTTTTACTAAGCCTTTAGATAGTGCCACATTCCAAAATTTGGTACTAAGGCTTGGTATGCTGCAGCTTGAATGATTTGACCTATGCTGGTACTCTTAGTTCACAACTACTGAAGAGCAAAGGTCAAATATAAGTACTAATGAGTAATTTAGTCTTCAGCTTTTTCAACTACTGAAGACTAAACTGACTTAAAGTACTGATGTACATTATTTATTGAAAAACAACTGATGTAGTGAAGTGGATTACAACTACTGATGTATGATTTTCAATAAATAAGTACTGAAGAACAAATTTTGCTCACAAGTACTGATGTGTAATCTTACACAAATACTGAAAAAATTTGTTCACCAGCTCTGAAGAATTTCATCAGCACTTGTGAACATCTGATCACAAGAGCTG
The DNA here is from genome assembly GCA_024085815.1 of Flaveria linearis. NCBI lineage: Eukaryota > Viridiplantae > Streptophyta > Magnoliopsida > Asterales > Asteraceae > Flaveria > Flaveria linearis. Next base: position 26,245,159 of record CM044004.1, read on the forward strand.
AAGGCATATTCCCAAGAGCTGAAGGGTCAATGAAACATCTGAAAGTCAGCCAAAGAGCTGATGAGTAAATGTAGAGGCTAGTATGAAACAACTGATTTGACGGAAACAGCTGATGAGTAATTTCTCACCAGCTGATAACAACAGCTGATGTTTCATACACAAACAACTGAAGGACAAAACCATGTCTTCAGTAGTTCACAACTACTGACATCGGTAGTTCACAACTACTGAAGGCTAACATCAAGTCCTCAGTTGTTTACAACAACTGAAGCAATACCATGTCTTCAGTAGTTCACAACTACTGATCTCAATAGTTCACAACTACTGAAGGCTAACACCAAGTATTCAGTTGTTACAACGTCTGAAGAAGAATACTAGGTCATCAGTAGTTCATAACTACTGAAGACTGACAGTAACTCTTCAGACGTTCACAACATCTGAAGGGAAAAACCAAGGTCTCAGTAGTTTCAACTACTGAAGGCTAACACCAAGTCCTCAGATGTTACAACCACTGAAGGTTAAAACCACGTCATCAGCTGTTACAACAACTGATAACTAACACCAAAACCTTCAGTAGTTTTCTTTCAACCTTTGCCCTACCCTATAAATACCCCACTTTCAGAGCATTTACTCCTCACTTGACCTAATCCTTACAAACCTCTGAAATTCCCATACACCATTAATGGCGAACATGCAACTGAAACCTCGACACAACTGTGTCGCCCACCTTACAAAATCGCCATTATGGCCAAAATTTCACCAAGCCGTTGATCTTATGCATGACTCACCATACAAAACGGCTTTTCTCTTGAACCCCACACTATACACCGACTCCTTGACGGAGTTTTGGACCAATGTCACCGTCCAAACCGGAGAGCAGAATGCCGAGGTCTCTCTCCGGTCCTCCGTCAACGGCAAACCCGTGGTTATCACTCCAGCTACTCTACGCCAAACCCTAGAGCTGGATGATGCCACTCACCCAACTTCCTACCCCAAAGGTACCCTTGATCTTTCCTTCACATCTCATGACTATCAGGGTAACCTCTCCGCCTCCACCTTGTTGAAGAAACACTTTCCTGATCCTCAACGCTTGATCTTCCACATGGTGAATGTATGTCTGGCTCCCAAGACCTCTTCGTGGGACCAGATGTCCACAAGGTGGCAGCAGGTATTGTATTCTATCCTTGAGAAACAACCTTTAAATTTTACTGATCTTTTATTTTTGGAACTCAAGGACATGGCCACAAAACCTTTTTCTAACCGTTGGAACTTATATCCACGGTTCATAATGGCCATGATCGAATACCAGCTTCAGGCTGAGGGACTAGTTGGCACTGGGGTCCCTGCCATGGCTGTTCAAGCTGAGGTATACTCCAGGCACAACACTGACCCCACACTCAAACAGGCTGGCCGGCTGCGAAAACCCACGCAGCTGGAACCCACAGCCTCCACCTCCAAATCCAAAGTCCCCACCAAGCCAAAAGCCAAAAAGAAGCCAACCAAGGCTACTCAGGGAGATGAGTCCCCTGAGGATGCCCCTGCCACACAAAGGCAGGATGTGCCTGCTGGTTCAATTCTCCCAGCAGGTACCACGACTCCACCCACCACAACCGCACAGGCTTCCTCTCAACAGGAGCCTGATGCAACCAATTTCGGGGCAACCACATTACAGGGGTCTCTCTCACTTGAGGAGGCTGCCATTGAAGAGCACAGTCCTCCCCATGTGCATACCGCTTCTAGCCCACATACAGAGGAGACCGCCCCACTAAGCCCAACATTGGTTATAGCCAAAGTGCTGACTGATCTGAGCACTCCACCCTCTCCCTAGAAACCTATTACCACTGGGGAGACTCCAACCGAAGAGGGGGTGGGCACAAGTGCTGATCAGAGCCCACAGCACAGAGAATCAGTTCACTCTCCCAGTGTGGCTAGGGAGAGAGAACAATCTGGTGAGGCTGCCACTTCCCCTGCATCAACATCTGAGCAGGGTGAAGCTGGTAACATCTCTAAGACCTCATCAGAGGCAATGGCCGATGATGGATCCAATCCGGAGGCCAGAAGTCCCCAGTACCAAGAACAAGGGGCATATGTCATTACTGAGCCACACTCAGGACATGTTCATCCTGACAATGTCAGGAGGTCAGGTGATTCAGCTCATGCTGATGATGACCTGAGCTTCTTCTACGATGTAGTTGCTCAAAACACTATCCTTGAGGATGAGATAAGCAGACTCAAAGAGCTGCTTGCTCAGATGACTCAGGATAGAAGTCCATCTGCCACCACTACCCCACAGATGGCACCTTCACCTGAAGGTCTCACAGACACTGAGCCACTCCCACAAACTCAGCCACCAGCCCCTGCTTCTGGCATTAGCTCTCAGGGACAGAACCCCCCTGAGCAGCTGGATGCTATCCTCCAGAAATCCCTGCCTCTCATCACACCAATCCTTAAAGATATAGTTATTCAAACCCTTGATGAGAGGCTTCCCACATATATACAACCCATGGTGGAGGTTGCCATATCTAAGGCTCTTGCTGATAGTCAAACCCCAACCAATGCAACGAAAAAGGGGGAGACATCAGTGCAAGACAAGAGGAAGAGGGGAGAGGAGGAGAAAGAGGCAGAGAAAGAGGTGGTGGTAGAGAGGGAGTTGGCTGAGGAGAGTAGTAGGGTGAGGGAGAAGGGGAAGAGGAAAGTGAGGGAGGTAGAGCATATAGAAGTGGCTGAAATCCAAAAGGATTTCAGTATCACTGATAAGAATAAGGGAGAGGGAAAGAAGGTGGCTGATCCTGATCTAGCAGCCCTTGTCAAGGAGGCTGATGCTGAACATAACCGTTCAATGAACAAAGTCATTGAACAGCTGTTCAGGCAAGGCTTTGACAAGGACACTGCCTTGCTAGATCAAGAGATCAGGAATATGGAGAGGAGAGAGATTGAGTACCGATGGACTACTCATAGCCAAGAGGAAAGACAAAAACTTGAGGCTATGAGTAGGTTCACTTCGAAGTACCTGGGCAGACCAGTCCTTGATGTTAAGGCATGGACCAGGGACAAACTCTTGGCAATAACCACCAAGATTTGTTCGGCTGGTGATTTTACAAAGGGACTGGTCGCAGAGGCCTTATCTGAAGCCGGTGCTGGGAACAGGACACTGCTAGTCAAGCTAACCAAACCAGCCCTCATCTCTAGGCTGCTAGCAGTGCCTGCCAACACTCCCACACCAACAACCCAACCACAACCCACAAAACCAACTCCTTTACCACCAAAACCCGCAGCCAATGATCCACCCTTGAAGAAGAAGAGAAGGGTGCTGAGGCTGCAAGATGAAGAAGAGGATGATGAGGAGGATAGCCTGCCACTCTCAGCAGTTATACCTCTACCCAAAGCCAAACCACAAACCATCAATCCCATCTCACAACAGGACACTGTGAAGGTTAAGTTAGAAGAGGAGGAGCAGCAGAAAAGACATGATGAGGAAATGCTGAAAAGCATTGACAAATGTTATACTGCTACCACCTCTATAATAAACATGCAGAGAGAAGCTCTGAGGTTATTCACCCTCAGACAAACCTTTCAATATGAAAGGGAGAGGGTGAGAACTTGGCCTGACCTAAGGGTGGCTCACAGGATAGTCAAGAAGGACATGCCTGTGAGATACAAAAGCCAACTAAAGAGAATCGTAGATGAAGAGATCTCTGTGGCTATTGTAATAACACCCTGGGAAATAGTAGATGAATTCGAGAAAGCTTATAGAGCCGGCCAATCACCCTTTTCAATGCTAGATAATAGGGTGGTTAGGAAGGGTCTGGTCTATAAGAAGCTTGAGAATTTTCATCGGAATGAGCTCACTTTGTTGTTAGAGTGTAAACACCCTGATGAGTTTGCATATAGGCAAATCACAACACTTGAGCTCAAAAATGGAAGACAGGTCAAGTACCTCTCAGAGCTGTACGGTCGGGAGGGGTTATTCGAAGGTGAGCCTGAAGACCTGTCCAAAGAAGAACAATTAATCTTTCTTCAGGCTTACTGTAGAGAATCCTACCGGCTTGTACGAGGGAGGTAGATCTCATGGATGGGGCAACAGCTCTGTGTCCAATTCCCCAAGACAGAGCTCCCATCCATACTTAGCCAAACAAACACTTGAGACTACCTCTCTGGCCAGTGCTTATCTGGGTCAACTTCTAATCTGATCTAGAAGGAAATAGACCAATCTTTATGCCATCAATAAGTGGGACATCCAATAATTAGAGGTTTTGGCTGCATTGGTTCAGGGGGAGTTTGTTGGACCAAAAGAACCAATGAGCCAAGATCAGGAAAACCTCTAAGTCCCACATGCCACTGCTACAACTGCTGAAGACTCCCATCAGTTACAATGTTCTCTTGCTTGAATGTCAGACTCGAGAACATCTGAAGACTCTCATCAGCTATTGTGTTCTCTTGCTTGAATGTCAAACTCAAGAGCATCTCAGCTCCAGCCTTCTGCTGTTATGACAAAGTCTGAGGAACAAAGTATGAAGATCAAAGAACTGAAGAATATCAGCTGAAGACTACAAAGTACTGAAGACCAAGTACTAAAGTCTGAAGTACTGATCTTATAAGTACTGAAGACTTCATGTACTGAAGACAAGTACTGAAGAATCAAAAGCTGAAGAACTAAAGAACTGAAGACCTTCTACTGAAGCACAAAGTCTGAAGACAAAGACTGAAGACAACAACTGATGATATCTACTGAAGTCATCAGTTGTTATATCATCTGAAGCCAAGTCTGAAGACCAAGTACTGAAGACTCAGAGTTTGTCACAACAACTGAAGAAGTCTTCTTCAGTTGTTGTGGTGGTTTTTCCTTTTCAGTAGTTTATTTACTTTCAGTAGTTGTACAACAACTGAAGAGCATGTTCTTCAGTTGTTGACATCTTCAGTAGTTTTATGTTTTGACAACTGTAATTTGAATATTCAGTGATGTCAGAAAAGGACATCACTACCATGCTTTTGCCTCCTATATAAGGATGGCAAGCCATACAGTTTTAAATGCCGAAACGTGCGACCAATAGAACATTTATTGCTTCGCAGAACTCTTCTCTCTCTATGTTTATGCTTTAATCGCAATATACTTTATGTTCTTGCTTTAATTGCTAATTAATGTGCTAAATCCGCTGCAAACATAATCTAATTGATCAACACGAGAGGCTGAGATCCTGTCAACCATTAATGGGAATAGCTTTAAAGTAGAACATATCATTAAAAGAAACATGAATATCCTTTTCAACAAATGATAATACATATCCAAATTGTTTTAACAGGGCTACAGAGATAATATTCCTAGTCAAACTAGGAGCATACAAAACATTGTTCAAAATTACTTCCAAACCATTTGGAAGTTTCAAGATGTAGTCACCACATGCTTCAACTTGAACTTTAGCCCCATTGCCCATGTAGAGGCTAACATCCCCTTTCTTGAAGTCACTACTTCTTTTGAACCCCTGTAACAAATTGCAAATGTGAGTTCCACATCCGGTATCTAATACCCATGTGTTAGAGGATACCATGTTTAAATCAATATGGATCATGTATATTGTACCTGAGGTTTGCCCAGCATCCCTCTTTGCTTTCAACTCTTGGAGATGGACGGGACAATTTCTTGCCCAATGTCCAATCTCCCCACACTTGAAGCATGGGTCATTGGTGGCAACCTTTTGCTTCTTCTCTTGTGGTTTGGGTGGTACCCTTACCACCCCTTTCCCCTTTCCCCAAGTGGGTCCCTTACCCTTGGCAACCTTTGCCTTAGGTGCGGGATAAGGCCTTTTTTTGTTCCCACCTTCATTGATGGTGAGAACGGGTAAAGCCCTTTTACCCATGGCCGCCTTGGCCGTTTTGAGTATTGAGTGAAGCTCACCAATGCTTTTGTCCCAAGCATTCATGTTGTAGTTCAACACGAGTGTCTCGAACTTCTTGGTAAGGCCATTAAGGATCAAATCTGTGGCCAATTCCTTCGAGACAGGACAATTAAGCCTCTCGAGGCGGTCAATATGACTTTTCATCTTAAGTACATAAGATGAAACAGATTGGTTGTCGTCCATACGACATGCATGGAGTGCTCGAACCGTTTTGAAGCGCTCAACCCTTGCTTGCTGGTGGAACGTTTCCTTTAGCTGGGTTATCATGTCGTAAGCTCCGTGATGTTCATACTCCTTTTGGAGATCCGGAGTCATGCTCGCTAGCATGAGACAAGACACTTGGACAGAGTCCTCAGTGTACTTGAGCCAATCGTTGTAGGCCTCCTTAGCATCCTCAGTAGGTTGATCGGAGATAGGGTCGTCTAAAACATATGATCTTCTTTCTTGCTTGAGAACGATTCTCAAGTTTCGATACCAATCAATAAGTTGTTATGATTTAGACGTTCCTTTTGGAGGATCGCTCGTAATGATTGGTTGGACGCGGATGAGTTATCATGATGGTCATTATTTGTGGCCATCTACAAAATTTAACAAAGATCTATTTTAGTATTTTCGATATTGCCAATTTTTAATAATTAATGCCTTTTAAGGGCATTTTTATATTAAAATCTAGAACCCAATATTACATTTAAATTGTGGTTAGGTGACCTTTATTCCACTATTTAAATTAATAAGGTGGTCAACGTTTGACGATTGCAACCATTTGCGACTTCTAGAAATATGGGATCGACTTGAAACATCATATGTAAAGTCGGCATGTTAATCCCATCAACACCATTTGGAAACCACACCGTAGGTGATCCATTTGACATGGTTTGCAAATCAAGATACCCTACTTACACCTACGTGTGAGTTTGCCAAAATAAGTGCTTAGGTGACCTTTATCCCACAAATAAGGCATTTTCACCTCAAATCGCAAGTTCCCTCAAGATGGTTAAGTGACCTTTATCCCACTAAGAGTTCCCATGTGACTCAAATATTGCGTAAAAGGACAGTGTTGATCTTGTTTAAAATTTTAGAGATTTCATAATACAAGTTTTAGAAAACTCTATGTACTTGTATTTGCATGCTTTCAAATACAAGGTACCCTATGGTCCTTTGATTAAAACCAATTTTAATCTTTAAAATCATTAAATCATTTTAATAACCTTTTATTACTTTTAATGATTAAGAACTACCAATTTTCAACTTGTAAAGTTTTGTTAATGAGTTTGTAATGTATGACAAAATATCAACCAAACAATCAAACAAGCATAAACATACAAACATGAGTGCATAAACACAGCCACTAAGTTGACAACACTTGTTTGCCATCACAAGTGTCATCATAAGGTCTTTCCTAAGGGTTTGTAATGACACATTATATGTGTCCATGGACTCCCACTTGAATCCATATCCAAATACTTCAAGGTCTATGTTTTTGATGTCCATTTTTGGGTCTTGATCTTGTGCATCTTCCTTTTACAAAATTGTATCCTAATACATTTTTTCTAATAAAAGAAATGCACCTAATCTATTAATTACAAAACCAAATGAACAAATAGTTACAACCCAAATAATAAACATAAAAATTACAACCCAATTGAATGAATAAAAACCAACCATTCCAATCATCCAAATCAAAAGGCCAAAGGCTAGGTTATGCACACTAACATCCAATGATCATATCATCCAAACATATGATGAAACCCCACTTAAAACCACCAAATTTCAGCCAACATAAACTGAAATTTTGGGTTTTAAACATTGTCCAAACAATCAACATTTCATAATATATATCTTTCAAGGTCTAATCACTAGCATGTGTGATATGACCTTGAAAGTTTGGGGAATCATTCATACAAAATATAGCAGCCCAAAATCAGCCTATAATAAGTTGATAATCCTTCTTTAAAACCGATTTTAAAGACTAAGAACAAGCAAGTTATCCACATAACCGGCTCTTGATGCCATTGATGGGTTTGATAGAACACAAGAAAACAAGTTTAACCTTTTAAACTTTCTGAAAAACGCAGCGGAAGTAAAGCTTTATAACATGTTAATAAGCTGAAAATTTCATGTTCTAAATGATGTTTTAAGGTGAAAGACATACCCATATCAAAAGGATCTTTAATATGTGAATAAGCAAGCTATATAAACACATAAAACATTCATAATATGACAACCAAACAAGCTGCCAAACTACCTCCTTCCAGCAGCTAAATCGACCAAGAGAAGAAGGATGATGAATGCTCAAAATCTCGGCCAAGGCTCCAAAAAGAGGATCCCTCAAGCTTGTATACCCCAAGCCTTGATGCAACCACCACTCTTGCTAGGGAGAGACACCACCAAAACCACCAAAAACTTCAAAATCACACCTCTTTGATGCTGCTGGTCCGTAACTTTGATAAGAGAAGAGAGAGTGTTTTTGTTAAGTTTTTCATGCAATGTGTGTGGATGAGAAAGTGAAGTCTCCAAGACTAATTAATGTATGTCTGTCTTACAAAGCAAAAGGATGGCCAATTAAAAACAAAAGGGGCAGCCAAAATTTTTAATTCCAAGGGGTTTGAAAGAGTTTCCCTCTTTAAATAAAAACCACACATCAATTAAACTAGTCTTGTAGTAACTAGTTATACAATTAACAATTTAATTGTATATCTAAGTTTTATAACTTATATAATTAACCATTTAACTTATAACTTATAAATTCACATTATTATTTGGTGTTATCTAACTTATTCAAATAACACTTCAAATAATATTATTGAAACAAAATATCCTAATAAGTTGTTCCCCTTCACATGCAACTTATTTAGAAAACCCATTTTCTAAATTGGTGTAAATATTTAATTGCATGATCATATCATCAATTAAATATATTAATTGGTGTTTGCTAAGCTTGTTATTGGGTATAACCTGACTTGGATCATAACGTACTAACCATATCAATATTCTATGTGTCTTGGGCACACAGAATCCTACATTAATTTTAGGAAATGGTCAGATTGAAACCCTAAATAGGGTTCGAGTAATAAGATCGAGCATTTGTGGCCAGTAGTTAGTCATTATTGAACAACTCATCATGTAGCATCTCGAGATTCATGATGAAGGTGCACCCACAAAGTTCCCCAAAGCAAATTTGACAACACCTACATCCAAATGGGATATGGTGGAGACGTTAGCAGGTCTACGGTATACAAGCTCAAGTTTTCATACAATTGGAAGTTCCTGTTGCATGTCGTTCTTCATTGCCTGTCCAACAAATATGGGGGATGGGATCAAATTCTATACGAACTAGGGTTTCTAGTTCATGGAATGGTGAGAAGCCTTAGATTTAACTATTCCAAATTTGTGCTGCCCAATCTTATGGGAAACCTCCACCCAGAAACATTCTTCATGTATCCTAGGTTTCTCTAGCGTATAATAAACTGTGAGTTGGACCAGAGTCAGCTTGTCTGTGCAGCTGCTTTGACTATCCCTCAAATGAGGCTGACCATCTTCAAGACTTTTAATAAAGTGTCCACCAATTTCACTAGAAGATACACTACTCTGCTTCTAGGTATGACTAAGCAAATAGCTTCTAGTGACATCCCTGTTAACCCCACCGGTGATGAACCCACACCAGTAACAGCCCTCACACTGCCAAATCTACCTTCTCACCCCATCACCATCACATATTAAAGACACCCTAAACGAACACTTGTTCAATCTTCTCTGATTGAACCAGCTCCTCCTGTTCAATCCAAAAGGAGTAGAGTGGAACAATGGGCTCCCACTCAGTCTGAGGTCTCACCATCCTTCACTATTAACCTCAATATAGGTTTTGAGTCTCCTCAGTCTCAAACCCATGAGCCCATAGGCTCAATACTTCTCTAGCAAGGATGACGAGCCACCAAGGGACAACCCCACCATAGGCTCAATGCCTATAGATATTGATCAAGGTCCCAGGTTGTTAGGTTTAACCTCTTTATCCTTTACTGACCTTCTTTTCAAAATTGATGAAGAGATTACATCCCTTCATGGCAATAAAGTTGATCTACAACACTATCCCAAAGATCAAAAGAGCCTAGAGTGACCTCTTATCTCTAGCCCCAATCAGCAAGCCTTTATTGAGGTGAGTCCCATTGATATGGAGGGTACTAATGTAGATTCAGCTACCACTACAGAAGGTGCCTCAATAGACCTTCCGAAAAGTGGTAACGTTTTTGAGACTGAATCTCTGACAACCATGCCTTTTGAGGATTCTAAAAGAGACATCACCAAGCAAGGGAAACCAGGGTGCCAAGAAAGCATATTTGGTGGTGAGGATGAACATACTAGGTATGTTACCTCATCTCCCCATGATTCTTGAAAAGCATAAGAGGGAAGACTACAACTCACCATTCAAGACCTGCTTTCTAAAGTCTCAAACATTGAATCCAAGGTTAGGACTTTAGAGGATAGGTCTGCCACTCAGCAACTTAAGATTGACAGTCTTAATGCGGAACTAGCTGAGAAACAAATAGAGAGATCTGTTAGGCATGTACCCATTCTGGTCTCCTTGACCTCTTCCTCTAGCTCATCAAGCTCTCCAGATAATGCTACCAAAAAGAAGGACAGTGTTCAAAGAGAAACAACTGAGGAACCACTGAGCCAAACTTCAACTTCCAGATATCCGACTCCCATTGCAACTATCTTTCCTGAGCCTTCCCAAGTTGTATTGCAAATAGACCCAAGGATGCTCAGAGATCTCTATAAGCTCTTTTCTAAGTTTCCATTTGAGATCTTCTCTATATCATCCTAGCCTTAATACAGCTATAATGTACTTTGGAGCTGAAGTGCTTAAAAGGTTAAGTGCACCTTCTACTACTGTGGAAGAAGTTGGTCAACCTAAGGTCCAAATGGAACCTAAGATTCACTTTGAAGGGGAAATGAGGATGATGGCCCAGTAACCAAAATAGTTGGGATAGAAACTGCACTCCCTTATACTTCAAAAGTTGAAATCAAAGCCTCGGAAGAACAAGCTGAGTCTTCCGAAGCTGAAATGGAGGTTGCAGAAGGATTGTTCTCCTTGTTCGAGGATCTAATCATCACAGATGTAATTCTAGAGCTAGCATCTGAGGTGAATAGTGAGGACTTTCTCAACCAACCTCTAGCTCAGACACCTTCACTACCTCTATCTCAACCTAAACCCTCTATTCATAAACCACTAAAATCAAGCTCTTCAAAAGATGATAAAGGAAAGAAGAAAATGACTGCAGAAGAGCTTCGGGAGGAGGAGAGGATTGAGAAGCTCAAAAGAAAAGGTAGACTTCAGACTGAGAAACTGTTAGCTGCAACTCCAAAGCAGCTGCAGCCAACCATGAAGAAGTCATCAACAAAAAAAGTGTACACATTATTAACAGGCTCATCAAGCTTAGAGCTACCGATAAAGTCATACTCCTACTACCATTAGAGGAGTTAGTAGAGCTAGAAAATGCAACCAGGCTGCTGACTGAACAAAAGGAGGAAGCAACACGGGTGGCCCTAGAGGAGGAAAGAGAAAGAGAAAAGTGGGAAGCTGATCTGTAGCTCTAGAGGGAAAGGAAATCTTTCCTAACCTCCAGAGGTTTCTCTTCTCCAGAACTATCTCTACTTGATGATGATACGATCCTATGGCTCTTTAACAAAGAGCAGGATCAACTAGAGAATGAAAGAAAGAGAGCCGCAAAAGAGAGGTTAGGGGAGAATAAGAAGAAAGAAGAAGAAGTTGGGGTCACTATGACCAAGAACATAGGTGAGAAAGCCTGGATGAAAGACTATCTACGGGCTCATGACTTCTCTAGTAGGCAGGTGGGACCCATCTCTGTAAAGGCACTTCAACGAGTTGTCAGTGAAATCAAGGCTGACATTCGTATGGGTAAAAGGCAAGAGATGTATAGAACGGTATAGGGGATAACCTTCAAGCCAACCACTCAGCCATAACCTAAACCAATTCCCTCTCCATTCACCATCAAAACTGAACCCTTTATACCAGAACTTAAACCATTATCCTTACCTACTTCCTCACCACAACCACCTAAACTACCCATTCTCTAACCCAAAACACTCTCCAGAACCACTACGCCACAACCTACCCAACAACCTTCCAAACCATCCCCTCAGCCTTCCAAACATCTCTCCTTAGAGGAGTTCAAGGAAATCAAGGCAAGGCTCACCAACTGCACAACCCTGAGTGACATCTCTTCTGAGGAAGACTCTATCAAACTAACCTATACTGATGGATCTTGATGTTCCCTCACAAGAGATCAATTTCTTAATCTGCCTAGAGGAACACTAGACCCAGCTACTAGACTTCTTGGTCAACTCTGACTCTTTAAACGATTAAAAGAAGAAGTTGAGAAGAAAGCTGGTGACTCTACTAGATACAAAGAAAGGGGACAAGATTCCTAGTTAACCTCTTGTGCCTAGAAAGAAAATCATCCAGTGGACGTTCGATGAGGCCTCTAACAACTTTTTTATGGAGAGAGAAAATAGAGAAAGCAACAAGGTTAAAGCCTCCTCTCTACTACACTCTAGCATATTTGATATTGCTGAGTTAGCAGAGAAACATTCTTCAATTCCTCTAATTCTAAAACTGCTGCTCATTTTAGAAGTCATCTTAGCAGCCTTCATCTTGCTGAGCTAACTGCAAGAGCAAAGATTGAAGAGGAGTTACAACTAAGAGAGAAGGAAGACAAGGAAAGGTCAACCACCAAAGGCACATCCTATCTACAGATGGTGGAAGGCCATAAATTGGAGCCAATAGTTAGATGGGACTATGACTATAGCTCCCATCAACTAACTCTTTTCAGAGGGACCCAACAGAGGGTGCATACCATTCAGTGTGACAGACTGGGTTTCCTATCAACTAATTATTTGTACAAGCTTCTCGGCACTACTTCTAGGAAGAACAAAGAAACAGATAAATATCTATTTTGCCAGGTGCTGAAAGTTATAAGCAGCAGGAACAAGTGAGGTTTTGGTAGCATCAGCCTAGGGGGAGTTTGTTGGATGAAGAAGAAGGCTGGTGCAACCAAAAGCAAATCACTTAGACTATTTTTGGTGCATCTAATAAAGAACTTCTGAAACCAAGTACGGAACTTCCGAAGGAAATAGATTTCTTCCAAAGACAAAGTGCAAGATCAACTTCCAAAGACAAAGTGTTCACTTTCGAAGATCAAATCTTAAAAGAAAAGATCAGAAGTGAACTTCCGAAGTATGAAGAACAGAACAAGTCCATCAAGCCTCAGAAGAAGTAGCCTCTTCTGAAGTATAAGTGGCTTCGAAAGAACTGTTCTTCCGAAGCCAACTATCCTTCGGAAGACACTTCTATGAACCAGTGGACATAAGTATGGTGTCTCTGACACTCCGCTGCAGACCTTTGAAATACTGCATGGCGTTTTCTCAAAAGGCATGTAGTTGACCATACTTTATTCCACTGTTCACCATTATTAGTTAGTACAGTTGCCAACTTTAGTTGGTTACAAAAGGTAAGTCATGGACATGTAATGACAACCATACCTTAGATAAGACATTATTTAAGATACCTTAAGCTATAGCTTTGTAGTATTTACTTTAGTTAGAGGATTCCAACTGGTATCAAAGTATATCTGGCTGTAGGTAGTAGTATATATAGTTTCTTATTGTAACTCATGTAAAATGCTTTTAAGAGTCTTATAATACTTTGAGTTGAGAGAAGTAATATATACAAATACCTTGAAAATTATTTCTTTGTGTTCTTTGCTACTTATTATATTCTTATCAACTCTTAGAAAAGACTCTGCTTCATCTAATCTGAGTATAGTATAAGTGAGTTTGAGAGAAAAACAAAGTGTTAAGTGACTAAACCGATCTTACAACACTCCTTGATTTTAATTGGGTGACCTAATTTAATTTTTTCCTCATCTATTTCAGTATAAACATATGCTTTATTTTGAGAATTTCTGACTTGTTTTACTATTGCTTTTGGTTTAATAGTGTTGGATTCATTTTGCTATTTGAGTGTGACAGAGTCAGGCATGACAGTGTAGTTATCACTTTAAGGTGGGGGACAAGAATTATACCGAATCCCAGTCATATCCTTAGGATCCTTTTGTGAATCTAACATCTCTTTGAACTTGACTGAAGACATTTGAAACTTTTCAAGTTTCACTTCAGTAAGTGATTGTTCAGCTTTTGATTGAGCTAGATTTTCACTTAGCTGCTCATTTTCAGCTGGAAGAGTGTACTTTTCAACATGCAGTTACTCGATGTCAGAGATGAGTGATTTGATTCTAATTTCAAAGTCTTTAATTTCTCTTTTTTGCATCTCTGACTTGACCTTTTCTTCTTTTACATTATCAGCCGTTTTATGATTGTGCTCATGATAACCTTGTAGTTCAATAATGTATTTGTCACTACAATGTTTGGATTTTACCTCAAATGTCATAGGAGATGGACCATCATTGATGTGAGCCATTAGTGCATCATTCTGAAATGGAGGCTTCACTTCCTCTACATACAAACTCCAATCGCACATTCCATCTTGTCTGATGACAAGGGCATTTGAGGATGCCTGACTGCTTCCATGAGCTTGATTTGTTAGTTATCGGTGACTCTGGTATGATTGTTGATGTTGTTGCTGGTGATATTGTTATTGTTGATTGTTGGAGTGAAAGCTTATGCTTGGTTGTGGAGATGACTGACCCTGAGAAATCCTTCGGAAATTGTTGTTGTTTCTTCTAGGAGCATTACATTCTCTGAAGAAGTGGCCAATCATGGCACACTTGAAACACTTTACCTTGGATTTGTCATATCCAAGTTTGGTGCTTACATTAATGCTAAGATTTCTTCCTTTTCTAAAGAACGTCTTGGTTCTCATTGCAATAATAGCCATTTGCCACTATAGATCCATTTCTTCCACATCATCTCGATCAGTTTCTTTCAAATCTTCTTGGATCAGATGAGCAGAAGTGAGTCTGCCTCCTAGGTAAGCTTCAAAGCTAGCAACAAAGGCATTGTAAGTTGCCTTTTGCTCTTCTGATCTTGGGTCTTCAGGAGTAGTTGAGGGAGTTACAGTGAACCCTTTTGGTTGTGATGATGTTGAAGGCTTGTTAGTTGATGGAGCAACAATGAAACCAATTGTCTTCACTTGATCTCTTGAGGAAAGAAATTCATCATCCTTAGTGATGAATGACTTTTCTACAAAGTGAGTGTCTAATGGAAATTTTTAAGTTTAAATGAGTTGTGGTCCCCAAGATTCGCACTCCTTTCATCAAGTTCAAGAGCTTCTATCTTGGCAATTATGATATCCAAGGTGGTACTCCCTAGATCAAGGGTGTTTTTCAGCATTGTAACATTTTGATTCCAACTTTCTGGAAGACTGTGGAGCATCTTCTCGTTCAGTTCTTTGACTTTGTATGTTACCCCCATGATCTCTAAATCATTCACTAGCTGCACAAATTTATACAGCTGTTTAGAGATTGACTCCCCATTGGAGTGTTGGATGGTTTCATACTGATTAACAAGCTTGTCCTTGACTCCCCATTGATGTTTATATGTTTCTTTTATAACAATAGTTCACGAATTTGTTCTTGAAGATGAGTACATATGAATAGAGAGTGTTGAAGAGCATTTTACAGTTTACTAAGTTGAGGTAGTCAAACGCTCTATTAGTAAGTCAATCACCAGATCAATCGAGTTATGCTCAGATCTAGGCAAATCTAAAGAAAAACCGAGAGCTAAAGCTCTGATACCAATTGACTGGGTTTGAGAATGATATTCTCTGTTGATGTGAATCAACAAGGACCAAATATGATGATTAAGTCAATGATTGTAAGACGAAATCAAACAATCAAGGAACATTGAATGGAGGAAATACTCATAAATGTTGTTTGTATTAATGAAGGTAATTGGTTACAATGAATGCTAGGCTTTATGCATTAAATAGAAACAAGACACCTTGTAAACATAAGACTAAACAAAAGTTTTTAATTGTCTAGAATGTGTATCAACAGTCACCTCACATACGAGGTTTTCTATTCTATTTATAGACTGACAAGATGCCTTTTACAAAATGACTAAACTACCCCTGACCTTCACATTAGAGAACTAGTCTAGGTACAAAAGTCTTCATCAGCATTTCTTTTAATCATCCATATTGAATAATGCGGATGGGATGATATCGATCAGCATTTCTATTGTTCATCTGCATTGACAAATATGGATGTGTTGATCTTGATCAACATTTCTTTTGGTCTTCAGCATTAGTATTTAGTCATCAACATTGACAAATGCAGATGAACAAACACTTATGCGCATTTGTTGCTGGACATCGACATTAGTAAATATGGATGTACAAAATACTTGTCAATATTTGTTTCGGCTGTCCGCATTTGTTAATGTGGAAGAACAAATACTTGTCTGCATTTGTTTCGGCTATCCGCATTTGTTAATGCGAAAGAACAAATACTTCTTAGCATTTGTCCTATGTTATCTGCATATACAAATGCGGTTAGTCGACACTTATCTTTTATTCTTCTTTGCAGATTCTTCATCCACATTGGTTCTTAGACATGTGGGATTTCCAATAGAACAACCATCAACACATCACTTGAATTGGCATGTATGATCCTTTCAGCGTCCAACAAAAATGGCTAACCTCAACCACAGAAATGTCCTAAACTTCTTCATGCAATTACACATGCAACATAATCAAGTTGCTCTTTTTCACTCTGAAGAAGATCCTTATTTATTAGAGGTTTGTTGATTTTTGGCTCTATCCAACTATTCCACCTCCCTTACCATTGATCTTGTTCTTTATGAGGATCATCTTCTTGATTTTTGGAAGATCTGTTAGAGGTCATTATGGATGGGGAGAAGGCACTGTCTGCTACAATGCAGGGGAGGAAAATCTTCATCACTCCACCCTCATGAACACCCACCTTTAGTTGCATGATAAGGAAGGTGAATTCTCCTTTCCCAAAGAAGCTATCAATCACACCTTTAAGTAGATAGGCTATGAAGGGTATTTCTCTATTAAGACCTTCAGGAAAGGGAAGGTCTCCTTCTAGTGGAAGTACTTACTTCATGTAGTCATCCACAGCTTGTCCAATAAGCATGGGGGTTGGAACCAGATTCCTAAAGATCTCTCTTTCATAGTGCATGGGATGGTTCAAGGGGTCAAGTTCAACTAATCTTAGTTTGTTTATACAAATTTTCTTGCTAACATGGACTCCATAGAGTATTATATGTTTCCTAGATATGTTCAACATATTCTTAACTATGAACTGGGCTCACGGTTAAGGGAAACAGATAATATTCTTAAATTTGGACAGATGAAGCCTGACATCTTTAAAATTTTGAAAAAGCCAACAGTTGTCTTCTCTGCAGTAGAAACAGCCCTTGTCCCCAAAATGTTGGAGTTTATTGCTCAAGGTGACAACCTAGCAACACAAGCTAGTGTTGAACCCACACCTTTTACGTCTCAACCATCAAAACATCCACAAATCATCCTCACCTACCGGACAAGATCCGAAAGAACCCCTACACAAGCTATTCAGTCTGTTCAGGCCACCATATTACTACCCACACAGGAGGAAGTGGACACTAGAGCTCCTACTTCCACTGAAAAGCAAACCAGTCCCATCTCGTTAAGAATCAAAGTTTAGGTTCCTTGTGCTAAACCTGATGAGCTCATTATCCCGACAGCCTCAAGCCTTCACTCTAAGTCTCAACACTCAAGTGAACAACCTTCAGGGGAAAGTTACCATGCCCAGCCTTTAGATCTCAACCAACCAATCCCTAGCCTTGAAATCTATAATGATGAAGACTTGGGTTTTAGTGAGTACCATGATTCTATTTATACTTCCCCCACTCATAGAGAGATAAGTGCCCCTGACACTCCCCTGTCTAGCCCATATCATCTACCTACCACTAAGGTGGATCTTCCTGATGCTATTCAGGAGGTCCACATGGAAGAGGCTCTCACTTTTTCAAGTGATTACATCTTTAAGATCTCAATCATAGTAACTCAGCACACTAACACTCCATCAAAAGTTGTTAGTGAGCAGAGGAAAACTAGCAGTCAAGAACACGGTGCTGGTGGTGCGACTGAGGACTTTGGTCTAATTATCTCGTCCTCAAATGAATCTTATGATAAAGAGGAGGGGAATCTGAGACTAAAGGTGTAAAAATTGTCAAAAACATACACTTATTTAGTCTCTAAGGTTAGTCAGTTGGAATCGCAAGTGACTACCTTACAAAATATGCTCAATGATCAGCAAGTTAAGATATCTTATCTCAAGGAGCAACTAGCTGAGAGAACTTTAAGAGGAGCTCATCAAAGAAAACAAGAACATGTGGATGTGATTGACCTAACTCCTAGCTCACCTATGCAAGAGGGTGATGCTACCAAAAAGGGGGAGAAAGTCATTACAATCGCAAAACCTAGGAGTCTTCACAGATAATGGACTTTGAGGACTCACCATCCTCAATTGCAATTGTTAATGGTCAGTAACTTCCCCAAGTTCACATTCATGTGGACTCTATAGAATCGTCCATTTAGAGTCTCTTTGAGGAAGGTATTCCAAGGGATATGTCATCCCCACCTTAAGGAACTTCCAACTACATAATTGGGTAGAGGTATGATGCTGACAGAAGAGCCCTTATTCTTCAAAGAGTTCAAGGGCAGCGGGAGGTCTTCAAGTTTCAGACCTTGAACTAGTATGAGGGTCTTAACCTTATCAATATGCCACTTGTCAATCCAAGCCACTTCAGACAAGCAGCCACTTCAGATAAGCTAACAAGTTAGCACAAAGGATTCAAGACATATTACTGAAGAGTTTAGCCTCAGAAGGAGACAAAGGCAATCAGACAATGTCATTGGTCAATTGGATGTTGAGGCAGACTCTGAGATTAGTTTCATAGGGAAAACCTTAACTGAAGGCCTAATGATGGAACCTAAGAGCCCTGTCACACTAACAACTACTTTAGAAATCCATTCCCATGAGACACCTGCTGGTGAAGATGTATCTCAACCTCTCTGTCGCCAGAGCTTGGATGCTACAATAAGTAATGAAGGCTAAAGCTCTCTCCATCCTATGTCACCAAGGTCTATGGGTGATAAGGGAAAAAGGATTCTACCCCTGAGGAGATTGAAGGGGAGGAGAAAGAGAGAGGAAAAAGTAGCTAAGGGGAGATAGTTCAACTGGGTCTGAAGGCTTTATGGAAGCTGCAATCATGCTGCTCCCAGACCAAACACTCAGAATGATAAGTTGAGGGCAGTCAAGATAAAGTACTTACGAACCATAAACTATGACATTGATGAGATTATTGCTCTCCCCTTAGAGCAAGTAAATGAACTAGCTGACATGGAAATGTTAAGGGGAAGGAAAGAGGTAGAGGATGCCATATTTCTTCTTTAGATCAAAGAAGAGAAAAGACTAAAAAGATTATATAAGCATGTTTCTACCCTCTCGCCAGTTCAAGAAAACCCTTTGCAAGGTGTTGTGGTTCCATTAGAACCTCAAGTTCATAAAAAATTGATAGGATCAACATCACCAACTACCTGTGTGCCATAAGTCTCTACCAGGCTGCTACACTTCTTCCCTTATCCTTTAAGTACATTGAGTTTTAGTATCTCAAGCAACTTGAATTTTAAGTGCTCAAAGTACAAAAGGATACAAAGAGGAAGATGAGGGAAGAAGCAGCCAAGACAAGAGCCATCATCCATAAAAGACAAAAGAAGTCTGTTGATACACAGAGGATGATGGGCTTCTTGAAGCTATATGGATTTTATTGAAGGAGACTTCGCCATATGTCTCTATCCACTATAGATGAGAATATTAGGGTGATTAATTAGAAGATTGAAAGAGGAGAACTTGTTGACTTACACTCCCCACCAAGTCAGGTTCCTAAATAATTGGAGGTTAAGGTTGAACTTTTTAAGACAACCAACCTGGACCTCCTATTGAGTATCAACAAGCTTTGTCTTCTTATCCACACCAGGGTTTTGTCCCCGCTTAATCTAAACCTGTGAGAGAGGAAGGCCCAACTGAGAAAGACAAGGATGGTCAAAAAGGTGTTGCTGGCCCCTCTTCTCAGTTAAAGAGTTCAAAGAGGAGGAAAAGGATGGCTTCTAAACCAAAATCTAAGAAGAATAAGAAAGAGGCATCCATCTCCAAGTCTAAGGATGAGTCAGAACATCCTATGGATGTGCAACAAGAGGAAGCTCCACCAACTCTAATCCAAGTAGCTCCTTTGGCATCAGGAAGACCCATCTTATCCCAAACGTACACTACTAATTCAGAGAGATGGCATATTATCAGAGATCAAGGTGTTAAAGATGTCTACATGTGGCAAGACATGTTCAATCTACCTCTGCATGAGATCTTTGAGATGAGAAGACACTTTAAGAGTCTGAATGATTCTGACCATCTTATGAAGAAAGGCATGGTCATCATCATAATGAGGACTATCAATATTTGAAGTCTTCAAATTTTTTAGTAGCATCAGGATAGAAGATTTAAGTGGAATTAATCCGACATTCCATGTATCTCATTTGAGGAAATGTTTTGCAAACGGGGATATGGTTGTACCACTAAAGGATATCGAGGTAGATGAACGGGTCAATTATGTGGAGCAGCAAGTGGCTATCATTGATCATAAAGAGAAGAGGTTAAGGAATAAGGTGGTTCCTCTAGTGTGTGTATAGTGGTAGCACAGAAAGGGATCTGATTGTATGTGGGAGACTGAAGAAGAGATAAGACAGCATTACCCAAGTTTGTTTGAGGAATAACAGGTTTCGGGGATGAAACCTATATAAGGGGGGAGGACTTGTAACACCCGGTTATTTTTTTAAAGTCAAAGAAAGTAGAATAAGCTGAAGAAAAAGAAAGAAAAAGAAAGAAAAGATATTTTACCCAAGTTGAAGGGTAAAAAGTGTCAAAAGGACAAAAATGTTTGAAAAGTGGTTGTAAAAGTTGATGGCCACCCATCACCCTTTCAACACAAACAAATCCCTGTATTTTTAGGGAGAGAGTGTAGATTCGGATTTCTTGAAGCACAAGAGCTGAGCAGTCAAATTCAAGGTAAGGAATTCATATTTTTCAGTGTTCTTAACTGGCCTTGCCTCGGTTTATGCTTATGTGTGTTTGTATGTTTGGTTGTGTGTGTTTTAATGGGTTTCTAGGCGGTTGAACTCAATTGCAGACGAGTTTGGAAGAAGCCATACTCAAGTGCTACAAAGGTGAGTTCTAGGACCCCTTTTTTACTTGTTATAAGTGATTTTGGGGCTAGAAATGTATGTGCGAATGTTTTATAAAAATTGGGTTTTTACTCGTAAGTATGTATATGTGTATGTTGTGGTGTGGTTTGATTTTGGACTATGTTCATGCTTGATGATGCTATGGTTGTGTTTCTAAGGCTAAGAATGTAAGATTTATGCTTAGAACATGATAGATGGTGTTTGGGAACTAAGAACTGATGTTTAGGGCTCATACGCCTAAGTTCTAGAATCTGCCCAAGTGTTCATGGGAAATGCGAACGAGTAATAGGGAAATGCCGATGAAAAGTAGTACGGATGAGCATTGCCCACCAAGTAAGAGAAATGTGGATGAGTAATGGGGAAATGCGAATGAACAGTTAATGTGGATGACCATTGTCCACCAAGTAAGAGAAATACGGATGAGTAATGGACAAATGCGAAAGAACAAAAGTCCATGCGGATGGACAAATACAGAAGAACAAAAGTCCATGCGGATGGACAAATGCCGAAGAACAAAAGTCCATGCAGATGGACAAATGCAGAAGAACAAAAGTCCATGCGGATGGACAAATGCGGAAGAACTAAAGTCCATGTCGATGGACAAAGGCGGAAGAACAAAGGTGCATACGGATGGACAAATGCGGAAGAACAAAAGGAAATACGGATGAACAAAGAGGAAATGCGGAAGAACAAAGGTGCATGCGGATGGACAAATGTGTGATGTATGTTATGTATGCATGTGCATATGTATGATGATGTTGTATGTGTATGTTGATGTTCCTTATTATGTATGATTATTTTCCCGTGGCTTTACGTTGAATGTTAATAAATGAAATGAAAGTATTCCGTAACGTAAAGTGGAAGACAATGAAAAGAGAAACATGATGAATGAATGCATGCATTAATGAAAGAAGAAAAGTAAAGTAAGTCTTGCAAGCCTTGTATGTGGAAACACGCCAAATGAAGGGTGTTAGTTAAACAGTGTACGGGTTAGCTACCCCAGAAGGATGCACACCGGGGTCTGTCTTTATGACTGACCATTTGTATAGAACCTTTGTTGCTTACCCTAGGTGTTGTGGTCAGGCTGTTGTACGCCATGATGGGAAGTCTATGATAGACCTCGGCCCAGCACCAGCTTTATGCATGACAGTGGTGTATAGCACATGACATTGGTACACCTGAATTTACCCTAGGTAATATAGTCACGCTGTTGTGCGCCATGACGGGGGGTCTATGATAGACCTTGGCCCAGTACCAGCTTTATGCATGACGATAGGGTAAAGTTCATGGTTTTGGATGGAATGTAAAGAAGTAAAGATGAATGAATGAATGAAAGATGAACGAATGAATGATGAAGATAATAATGATATTATCTATGTGTATGTATAATGCATGATCATGTAAGATTGTAAAGAACGATTTTAAAGGAAAGATGTTGTATGTTTTATTTAAAACTAGAACTCACTCAGCAACGTTGACATTTTATGCATTTTTCAATTGGCAGGTAAAGTTGCTGAGGATGGCATGGGGTGGCTACTTGGCTCTTTTGGATGGCATTATTTTGTTTAATGTTTTTGAATTGCAATACGAACAAAGGATATTGTATAATGAATGTTGTATTGTTTTGCAAAAGCATTCTTAAATGAAAATGTTGTTTTTAGATGTTTTCGCTACAACGTTTATTTCAAGTTAATGAAATTATATGTTTTATGTGAGATTATTGGCCAGCTGTAAGCATCTTGAGAACGAGGCCTTACAAGTTGGTATCAGAGCCAAAGTGTAAGTGAAATGGGTAAATTTTCAAAAGAAACCTTAACTTAAATTGAAAATGGGATGGAAAGGGAAGGGATGCCGGTCTGAGTAGCTCCATGCCATCAGGTATTTTCTTAATGTTAACCGGTATTATGTGCACATGTTATGTGGTTTATATGCTGTATGTAGATTTAGATACTGATATAGTTAGGACAGGTAATGCTTGGGGTACGAAGAGTAAAGTAAGTGGCTAATCACAAATGGCCATTGTAATTAGGGACTTACTATACTTGACATAATTTGAGATGTTCCCTTGAATGATCGTATTTGTGTTTGAATTCTTTCAGTGTGTGTTAGAGGATGGCCAGTGGTAGATCTTCTAAAGCTTCACGTGGTGGTGGTGGACGTGATGATGAACCATGGGTCACAAGAGGAAGGCCTAGAGCCAAAAAAGTGGTTCATGAAGAACCTGAGACCCCTGACCCGGAGGGCGGGGACGAGAGCGCTAACTTGAGAGCCTCAGTAAAACAGGCTATTGTTGAAAAAGTGCACCAAGTCATGCAGACGATCTTACTGTCTGTAGTGACTGAAGTGATTAAGGTTGTACGAGAAGGAGATAGAAAAGAGAGAAACAGGTCCTCGGGAGGACGGGAGCAACCGGAGCCGGAAACGGTTCACTCCGATGATGAAGAGGAAGAAGAAGAGCGTACGCCAGAGGTGGCTCGAGGCTGCAACTATGGGGCATTTCAACGATGCAAGCCCGCTACTTTTGATGATAATGGCACTGCTGCTGCTGCTCACCGGTGGGTGAGAGAAATGGAAGCTGTTCTGAACATCGGCTAGTACCGAGATGATCAGAAAGTGAAGTTTCCTGCCCACACTTTCGTAGACATAGCTTTATGCTGGTGGGACCATACTATCCAAGCTGAGGGTAGTCGAGCTATTGGGAGAATGAAGTGGTCTGAATTGAAAAGATTGGTGATTGAGGATTTTGTCCTCGTAGGGAGGTGGACAAGGTTGGGAGAGAGTTCTTGCAGTTGGAGGTGGGGACGATGACACATGAAGAGTACACCACCAAGTTCAATGAGATGGCATGTGAGGTGCCGGACCAAGTGACACCCTTGTCACGAAAAATCAAGAGGTATATTTAGGGCTTGCCGGAGGATATCCGTAGGCACATGATCGTTGCCCCACCGAGCATGTTTAGGTTGGCGGTTGGTTTAACAGGGACATTGTATGATGAAAGGACTGTGGTGGTGACCGAAGGTAGCAAGAAAGGTAGTAATGATTGGAATTGGGATGGAAAAAGGTTTGGTCAGGGTGGTGCCCCGACGAGTAACAAGAAGGTACGGGTAGATGACCGTCGTGTGGTCACATATGGTGCAGGGTCAAAGAAGTGTGGTAGATGTGGAAAGGAGCATAGTGGAGAATGCAGACTGGGATTGACCTTATGCTTCAAATGTGGGAAAACGGGGCATACAGCGAGGGACTGTCGGGTGGTCAAATGTTTTAACTATGGTGGAGAGGATCATATGAGTATAGACTGTAAGAAGCCGAGGGCTAAAGGTTCTGGGGTGACGAAGACTGGAGGAGAAGGACCGAGGGAAAGCGCCAGAGCGTTTACAATGATGCAGGATGAGGCTAGGACGAACCCTGATGTTGTGTCAGGTACGTTTCTAGTGAACAAAACTTTAGCCTCTGTATTATTCAATTCTGGTGCTAGTAAAAGTTTTATTTCCGCTGCTTTCTATGCTAAATGCCTGTTAGTCGTAGGAGAGTAGATGTGCCCTTTGATGTAGAAACTACCATAGGTAAGTCTACCCAAATTTCTAGGATGATAGAAGGTTGTGATGTGGAATTAGAAGGTCATAAATTTATGGTTAGACCATTCATGGTGACCTTAGGTGGTTTCGATGTTGTTCTTGGGATGGATTGGTTAGCGGACTACAAGGCGAACATTGTGTGTCACAAGAAGATGATTCAATTGATAGCGCCTGACGGGAGTTTGGTGATGGTTTATGGTGACCGAGTCACCATGATTCCGAAAGTGATTTCGATGGCGGTGGCGGGAAAGTGCATGAAGCGTGGATGTAGTGCCTACTTGGCCTATTGATAGGATCTCAGCCTCTCGTTTGATCAATCAGATTGGTTTGCAGCGGATTTAGCATGTTAATTAGCAATTATAGCAAGAACATAAAAGATATTGCAAGTAAAAGCACAAACATAGAGAGAGAAAAAAGTTCTGCGAAAAATTAATTGTTCTATTGCTCAACACGTTTCGGCAATTAAAACAGCATGGTTCACCATCCTTTTATAGGCGGCAAAAGGATGGTGAGGATGTCCTTTCTCGAACATCAACAGATTATTAAAATTACAACTGACGGAACATAAAACTACTGAAGATGTCAACAGCTGACATCTTCTTACAAAAGTGTTCCTATCTTTTACAAGTACTGACAAAAGTAAACTACTGAAATCCTACAACGACTAAAGAACAAACTCTTCAGTCGTTTATAACTACTGATACGATAACAGCTGAAGAACAAGCTCTTCAGCTGTTGTACAACTACTGAAACAAAATTGCAAAACTACTGAAAGGGAAAAACCATCACAACAACTGAAGAAGACTTCTTCAGCTGTTGTGACAAACTCTGAGTCTTCAACACTTGGTTCTTCAGACTTGGGCTTCAGATGATGTATCAGCTAATGACTTCAGTAGATGTCATCAGCTGTTGTCTTCAGTCTTTGTCTTCAGACTTTGTCCTTCAGTAGAAGGTCTTCAGTTCAGTTCTTCAGCTTTTGATTCTTCAGTACTTATCTTCAGTACTTGAAGTCTTCAGTACTTGTATGATCAGTACTTCAGACTTCAGTCCTTGTCTTCAGTATTTTAGAGTCTTTAGCTGTTGTTCTTCAGTTCTTTGATCTTCATACTTTGATCTTCAGACTTTGTCAGAATAGCTGATGGGAGTCTTCAGCAGTTGTTGCAGTGGCATGTGGGACTTAGAGGTTTTCCTGATCTTGGCTCATTGGTTCTTTTGGTCCAGCAAACTCCTCCTGAACCAATGCGGCCAAAACCTCTAATTATTTGTTGTCCCACTTATTGTTGGCATAAAGATTGGTCTATTTCCTTCTGGATCAGATCAGAAGTTGACCCTGATAAGCACTGGCCTGGGAGAAGGTTTCTAATATTTGTTTGGCTAAGTATGGATGGGAGCTCTGTTTTGGGGAATTGGACACAAAGCTGTTATCCCATCCATGAAACCTACCTCCCACGTACTAGCCTGTAGGATTCTCTTGTGTAGGCTCGGACAAAAATCATTTGTTCTTCTTTGGTCATGTCTTCAGCCCCACCATCGAACAATCCTTCACGGCCGTACATCTCTGAGACAAACTTGACCTGTTTGCCATTCTTGAGCTCAACTGTTGTGATTTGCTTATATGCAAATTCATCTGGATGTTTGCCTTCTAGCAACAAGTTGAGCTCATCTTTATGGAAGTTCTCAAGCTTCTTATAAACTAAGCCTTTCCTCACCATCCTATTCTCCAACATCGTTTCGGGTGGTTGCTTAGATTTATAAGCCTTCTCGAACTCATCCACAATTTCCCAGGGTGTTAATACAAGAGCCACAGTTATTACTTCTTCTACAATCCTCTTCATCTGGCTCTTGTACCTCACAGGAATATCTTTCTTTATGATCCTGTGAGCCACCCTAGGATCAGGCCAAGTCCTCACTCTCTCTTTGTTATATTGGAAGGTTTGTTTGAGAGTGAAGAGTCTCAGAGCTTCCTTCTTCATGTTCATGATAGAGGTAGAGGCAGCATATGCTTGGTCAATTGACTTAAGCATTTCAGCATCATGAAGTTGCTGCTGCTCCTCTTCCTCTATCTTAACCCTCACAGTATCCATCTGTGAGGTGGGAGTGATGGTTTGTGATTTGGCTTTAGGTAGAGGTATA
This sequence comes from Flaveria linearis, assembly GCA_024085815.1. Lineage (NCBI taxonomy): Eukaryota > Viridiplantae > Streptophyta > Magnoliopsida > Asterales > Asteraceae > Flaveria > Flaveria linearis. Next base: position 26,272,044 of record CM044004.1, read on the forward strand.
ACTGCAGAAATGGTCAGACTATCCTCCTCATCCTCCTCTTCTTCTTCTTCTTGCAGCCCAACACCCTTCTCTTCTTCTTCAAGGGTGGATCATTGGCTGCGGGTTTTGATGGTGAAGGGGTTGGTTTTGTGGGTTGTGGTTTGGTGGTTGGTGTGGGAATGTTGGCAGGCACTGCTAGCAATCTAGAGATGAGTGATCGTTTTGTCTGTTTTGCCAACACTGTCCTGTTCCCAGCACTAGCTTCGGGGAGGGCCTCAGCGATCAGTCCTTTGGTGAAATCACCGGCTAAACAGATCTTGGCGGCTATAGCCAAGATTCTGTCCCTGGTCCATGCTTTGACATCAAGGACTGGCCTACCCAGATACTTCGAAATGAATCTACTCATAGCTTCGAGTCTCTTTTTGTCCTCTTGGCTATAAGTAGACCATCGGTGTTCGATCTCCCTAGTCTCCATCTTCCTGAGCTCCTGATCTAGCATGGCAGTGTCCTTGTCAAAGCCTTGCCTGAATAGCTGCTCAATGGCAGAGTCCATTGATTTGCTCTATTCAGCATCAGCCTCCTTGACAAGGGCTGCTAGATCGGAGTCAGCCACCTTCTTTCCCTCCTCTCCCTTTTTCTTATAAGTGACACTGAAATCCTTTTGGATTCCAGCCACTTCTATATGCTCAACCTCCCTCTCTTTCCTCTTCCCTTTCTCCCTCACCCTACTACTCTCCTCAGCCCTCTCCCTCTCAACCACCACCTCTTTCTCTGCCTCTAACTCCTCCTCTCCCCTCTTCCTCTTGGCTTGCACTGATGTCTCCCCCTTTTGGGTGCATTCGTTGGGGTTTGACTATCAGCAAGCGCCTTAGTAATGGCAACCTCCACCATGGGTTGGATATAAGTGGGAAGCCTCTCATCAATGGTTTGAATGACTATATCTTTTAGTATGGGTGTGATGAGAGGCAGGGATTTCTGGAGGATAACATCCAGCTGCTCAGGGGGGTTCTGACCCTGAGAGCCAGTGCCAGAAGCAGGGGCTGGTGGCCGAGTTTGTGGGAGTAGCTCAGTGTTTGTGAGACCTTCAGGTGAAGGTGCCATCTGTGGGGTTGTGGTGGCAGATGGACTTCTATCTTGAGTCATCTGATCAAGCAGCTCTTTGAGTCTGCTTATCTCATCCCCTAAGAAAGTGTTGTGAGCTACAACGTCGAAGAAGAAGCTCAGGTCATCATCAGTATGAACTGAATCACCTGACCTCCTAACAATGTCAGGATGTACATGCTCTGAGTGTGGCTCAGTAATAGCATGTGCCCCTTGTTCATGGTACTGGGGACTTCCAGCCTCCGGATTGGATCCATCACTGGCAGTTGCCTCTGGTGAGGTCTTATTGATGTTACCAGCTTCACCCTGCTCAGATGTTGATGCAGAGGAAGTGGAAGCCTCACCAGATTGTCCTATCTCCCTAGCCACACTGGGAGATTGGACTTGTGATTCTCTGTGCTGTGGGCTCCCACCGGCACTAGTATCCACCCCCTCTTCGGTTGGAGTCTCCCAGTTGTAATAGGTTTCTGGGGAGAGGGTGGAGTGCTCAGATGGGTCAGCACTTTGGCTATTGACAATGTAGGGTTTTGTGGGGCGGTCTCATCAGTAGATGGGCTCGAAGCAGTGTGCACAGGGGGAGGACTGTGCATTTCAATGGCAGTCTTTTCAAGTGAGATAGACCCCAGAAGTGTGGCTGCCCCAGAAGTGGTTGCATCAGGCTCCTGTTGAGAGGAAGCCTGTGCAGTTGTGGTGGGTGGAGTCGTGGTAGCTGCTGAGAGAATCGAACCAGCAGCCACATCCTGCATTTGTGTTGCAGGGGCATCCTCAGGGGACTCATCTCCCTGAGTATCCTTTTTGGGCTTCCTTTTGGCTTTTGGTTCGGTGGGGACTTTGGATTTGGAGGTGGAGGCTGTGGGTTCCTGCTGCGTGGGTTTTCGCAGCCGGCCAGCCTGTTTTAGGGATTGGTCAGAGTTGTGCCTGGAGTATACCTCGGCTAGAACAGCCAAGGCAGGGACCGCAGTGCCAACAAGTCCCTCAGCCTGAAGCTGGTTCTCTATTATGGCCATGATGAACCGAGGATACAAGATCCATCGGTTAGAAACTGGTTTTGTGGCCATGTCCTTGATTTCCAAAAATATAATATCTGTTAAGTTTAAAGGTTGTTTTTCATGGATAGAGAACAATACCTGTTGCCACCTTGTTGACATCTAGTCCCATGAAGAGGTTTTGGGAGCCAGACACACGTTCACCATATGAAAAATGAGGCGTTGGGGATCAGGGAAGTGTTTCTTTAACAAGGTTGCGGCGGAGAGGTCACCCTGGTAGTCGTTGGATGTGAAGGACAGATCCAGGGCGCCTTTGGGGTAAGAGGTTGGGTAGGTGGCATCCTCCAGCTTTAGGGCTTGGCGAATAGTGGCTGGAGTGATAACCACTGGGTGGTTGTTGACGGAGGACCGGAGAGAGACCTCGCCATCCTGCTCTCCGGTTTGGACGGTGATGTTCGTCCAAAACTCCATCAGGGAGTCGGTGTAGATGGTAGGGTTCAAAAGGAATGCCGTTTGGTAAGGTGAGTCGTGCATCAGATTGACGGCATGGTGAAATTTTGGCCATAATGGCGATTTGGTGAGATGAGCGACACAGTTGTGTCGAGGTTTCAGTTGCATGGTCGCCATTGATGGTGTATGGGAAGTTTAGAGGTTTTGAAAGGTTAGGTCAAGTGAGGAGTAAATGCTCTGAACGTTGGGTATTTATAGGGTAGGGCAAAGGCTGAAAGAAAACTACTGAAGGTTTTGGTGTTAGTTATCAGTTGTTGTAACGACTGATGACGTGGTCTTAACCTTCAGTGGTTGTAACATCTGAGGACTTGGTGTTAGTCTTCAGTAGTTAAAACTACTGAAACTTTGGTTTTGTCCTTCAGATGTAAACGGCTGAAGAGTTATTGTCAGTCGTCAGTAGTTATGAACTACTGAAGACCTAATATTCTTCTTCAGACGTTGTAACAACTGAAGACTTGGTGTTAGCCTTCAGTAGTTGTGAACTACTGATATCAGTAGTTATGAACTACTGAAGACATGGTATTGCTTCAGTTGTTGTAAACAACTGAGGACTTGGTGTTAGCCATCAGTAGTTGGGAAACTACTGAAGACATGGTTTTGTCCTTCAGTTGTTTGGGTATGAAACAGCAGCTGTTGGCATCAGCTGATGAGAAATTACTCATCAGCTGTTTCCGTCAAATCGGTTGTTTTATGCTAGCCTCTACACTTACTCATCAGCTCTTTGGCTGACTTTCAGATGTTTCATTGACCCTTCAGCTCTTGTGAATATTTATGCCTTCAGCTCTTGTGATCAGATGTTCACAAGTGCTGATGAAATACTCTTCAGAGCTGGTGAACAAATTTTGTCTTCAGTACTTGTGTAAGATTACACATCAGTACTTGTGAGCAAAATTTGTTCTTCAGTACTTATTTATTTGAAAATCATACATCAGTAGTTGTAATCCACCTCACTACATCAGTTGTTTTCAATAAATAATGTACATCAGTACCTTGAGTCATTTTAGTTTTCAGTAGTGGTGAAAGAGCTGAAGACATAATTACTCATCAGTACTTATATTTGACCTTTGCTCATCAGTAGTTGTGAAGTAAGAGCATCAGCATTGGTCAAATTACTCTAGCTGCAGAATACCAAGCCTTAGTACCAAATTTTGGAATGTAGCACTATCTAAGGGCTTAGTAAAAATGTCTGCAAGCTCATCAGCACTAGGCACAAACTTAGGATAATCAGACCTTTTTCATAGCAATCCCTGATAAAATGATGTCTGATCTCTATATGTTTGGTCCTAGAGTGCTGGACTGGATTTTTAACAATACAAAGAGCTGAAGCACTATCCATTATTAATGGAGTCTTAGTCTCAGTAATGCCATAATCCAGAAGTTGATTCTGAAGCCAGAGTATCTGAGAGGTACAACTTGCAGCAGCAATGTACTCAGCTTCAGCAGTGGATCTAGCAATTGATGTTTGTTTCTTACTCTGCCAAGAAACTAAACAATTGCCTAGAAATTGGCAACCACCAGAAGTGGATTTTCTGGTGACTTTGCGTCTTGCATAGTCACTATCAGAGAAAGCAACTAATTTGCAAGAATGCCCAGTTGAATACCAAAGACCTAGTGATTGGGTACCTTGCAGATATCTAAAGATCCTTTTGACTGCAATCAAATGGGATTCTTTAGGTGCAGCCTGAAATCTAGCACAAGCACATGTTGCAAACATGATGTCTGGTCTAGAAGCTGTAAGGTACATCAAGGACCCAATCATACATCTGTAAAGGGTTTCATCAACCGCTTTACCTTTCTGATCTACATCTAGTTGTGTGATGCTGCTCATGGGAGTAGAACAGGGCTTACAGGTTTGTAAATTAAACTTATTCAACAACTCTTTGGTATATTTGGACTGATGGATGAAGATTCCATCATCCTGTTGTTTGATTTGCAAACCTAGAAAGAACTGTAATTCCCCCATAGCACTCATTTCAAATCTTAGCTTCATGAGCTTTGTAAATTCATCACACAACTTTGGATCAGAGGATGCAAAGATGATGTCATCTACATAAATTTGAACAAGGAGCTTATGTTCTCCCCCAGTCTTGATGAATAAGGTTTTATCAATGGTGCCTCTAGTGAACTTATTCTCTAGAAGAAAAGTTGAGAGTGTCTCATACCAGGCTCTAGGTGCTTGCTTCAGCCCATAAAGAGCCTTATCAAGCTTGTACACCCAATCAGGATGTTTATTGTCCTCAAAGCCTGGTGGTTGACACACATAAACCTCTTCTTTTATTTTCCCATATAGGATGGCACTTTTGACATCCATTTGATAAACTTTAAGACTGTGAAAGGCAGCATAAGCTAAGAACAGTCTGATTGCTTCCAGTCTGGCCACAGGTGCAAAGGTCTCATCATAATCGATGCCTTCCTCCTGTGCAAACCCTTGAACAACCAGTCCAGCCTTGTTCTTGACAATTTGGCCCTTCTCATCTGTTTTGTTCCTAAATACCCATTTGGTGCCTATAGCACACTTACCTTTGGGTAATGGAACAAGCTCCCACACTTGTTGTTTCTTAAACTGAAGAAGCTCAAGCTGCATAGCTTCCACCCATCCATTGTCTCTTAAAGTAATATGATAGTTCTTTGGCTCTTGCTGACTGATGAAGAGAGCATAGAAGCAGAAGTTGGACAATTGATTCCTGGTTGAAACTCCAGCATGAATATCACCAATGATTTGAGATGTGGGGTGACTCTTGAGCTCTTGATAGACTATAAGATCTGTGCAAGTGTTTGTAGACCCATCAACAGCAACAGATGGTGATGGAGATTCCTGAAACCATGTAGAGGATGGCAACTCAAACGAAGTAGAGCAAGCAGAAATCTCATCAGCATTTGTAGTGGATGGAGCTGCTAAGGCTACAGGAGCATCAGGTTCAGGGGACTCAGGCAGGTTGTCACTAAACCTGAAGAGGTGAGTACTGACTACATCATCATCAGTACCACCAGGTGGAGATCTGTTGATAGGCTCAACAGCTGGAGGTTGATAAGGAACATATTACAGTATGTCCAGATCAAACAACTCCACAGGGTTTTGTGGAATCTTGTCCTTTGGAGATTCATTGAACTTCACATGCAGAGTTTCTTCAACCCCCTTTGTTCTACAGTTGAAGACTCTGTATGCCTTGCAAGTTGATGAATAACCAACAAAATACCCTGCATCCACCTTACTAGCAAACTTCTGGAGTGGGTTGCTAGTGCTGAGAATGAAACATGGACACCCAAAGGCTCTAAAGAATGAAATCAGAGGAGCCAAATGATGAAGAACTTCATAGGGAGTCTTCATCAACCTCTTATTCACTAAAGCTCTATTTTGTACATAGCAAGCTGTGTTGACAGCTTCAGCCCAAACGGTCAGTGGCAACCCTGAGTCAGCCAACATGGACCTTGCTGCTTCAATGAGAGTCCTGTTCTTTCTCTCCACCACTCCATTCTGCTCAGGAGTTCTAGGAATAATAAACTGCCTTTGAATTACCTTGGACAGGTAGAAGTCATCAAGTGTGTGGTTTCTAAACTCTGTTCCGTTGTCACTTCTCACACACTTGAGCTGTAGGGAATACTGCTTTTCTACAAGTAACACAAAGTTCATTATAGTCTTGGCTGCTTTATCCTTGGAGTGCAAGAAGAAAGTCCATACAAACCTGGAGTAATCATCCACAATTACCAGGCAGTATTTCTTCTTTGCCATGCTCATCACTCTGACAGGACCAAAGAGATCCATGTGCAGGAGCTGCAAGCAGGCAGTGGACTTTGGTTCTTCTATTGAAGGGAATGAAACTTTGTGTTGTTTTCCTTTCAAGCAAGCAGTGTAGTCATCTTCACACTTGAACTCCTTCAGAGGCAATCCTCTAACTAAACCATGGCTTATCAGCTGATTCATGTTCTTGAAATTAACATGACCCAGCCTTCTATGCCATAGTGTAGACTCTTGAGGAGAGGCCTTGGAGAATAGGCAAGGATGGCCTTTTAGATCTATCTTTCTGGAAAGATCTAAGGCATACACTCTTCCTGTCATGTTGGCCTTCAGGAGAGTATGTTCATCCAATGCCTTGTCAATCAAACTCAGAACTTTGGATGACAGAATCCGACAGTTCTGGCTTGTGAAAAGGGCAACACGGCCTTTGTCACACATTTGACTGACACTCAAGAGATTGTACTTGAGATTTTCCACATGGTTAACATCATCAAACCTTATTTCCCCATTGGAAACAAAGCCTTTTCCGATGATGTAACCCTTTGCATCATTGCCAAAGGAAACAAATCCCTTCTTTCCTTGAGAGTAGTCATTAAGAAGGGAGCTGCTTCCTGTCATGTGCATGAATCCTCCACTGTCTACATACCAGATGCTTCTATGGCATGTTGAAGAACCCTGCAAACACAACCATGTGTTAGTTAGTCTTAGAGACCCAAACCTGTTTGTTTTTGGGTCTGTTTTCAACTACAGTTGCAGCACTAACAGGTGTGTTATGTGTGGCAGCCTGAGGTGAAGAAGATGGTGCAGAAGAGGAGCCCTTTGGCTTGGACTTCCTTTTCTGTGGTTTCAACACAGGAGCATCTAAGTAGTTGACTCTTCCCACTAGTTGCTGAACCATCATCACCAGCTGTGTCTGATTTTGTGATAAAGCCTTCAGCTCTTCAGACACATTGGAGTTTGCTGATGATGGATTCCTAAGTTGTACCATCTTTTTCTGAGCAACCTCAGCTGTTGCCTGAGTAACCCCTACCTTCTTTTTAGATTTAGCTTTGGGCTTAGGGATTTCAGGCTTGGATGTTGCTAGTACAAACTTGGTTTCAAACTCATTCTTCATTTTATTGATGTCCTCATTGATTTTCTCCTTTTGTTTGAGTTTGGAACCCATTTTGTACCAGCAATCATCAGTAAGATAATTGAACAAGCCACATATCTCACATGGCTTCTTCTTCATCTTATGCTGATCATCAGCTGAAGAGGATGAAACTGCTGAAGACTTGTTCTTCAGCTGTTTGCCATAAGTACCAGCAGTTTTCTTCCTGGTGCCTGCTTTCCTGGTATCCTCTTTAGCTGTCTTCAAACCTTTCCTACTGTTAGTTTTCTTCTCTTTAGTGCTAACAGTATTTGAGGTTTGAACTTCAGATGTTGTCACTTGCTCTCCAGTACCTTCAGTACTTCTAGTGACAACACCTGAGTTGATCAGCCTTTTGGTCATGTGACAGTCAGCATTTGAACCATCAGCTGTTGTAGCATCAGCTGATTGGTTTTGGCAGGAGTTAATGCTGACTTCTATCTCTGATGATGCTGATTCAGAAGATAGTAGGTCACATGATGAGAAGGATTGGTTATTGCTCTCCCCATCAGATTCAACTTATGCTCTTGAAGTGAAATCTGTAGGAGGAGCAGTGTGATTATAACCAATGCCAAACTTCACATTGGAAGCAGATTGCTTGCTAAGAAGCATTTCAAAACCCTTGCATGATTGCACCCATCGATCACACTCAACTTGGGTGGTTGCAAGAGTTTCCTTGAGATCTCTGTACTTCTCTAGAAGTACATCTTCCCTAGCTTTATCATCTTTGATTTGGCATTTAAGCTTGTAAATCTCATCATTTTTATCTTTGAGTACAGCCTCAAAATCAGCTTTTCTTTTGGAAATAGTGTGCTCAAGCTCAAGATTTTTATCTATTAAAGCTACATTTGCTTCTCTAATAGAAGCAAATGCTACTATGCATGATTCTGAACAAAGCTTGGCTTTTGCCTCAGTGGATACCTGAGATGAGGCATTCGATGATGACCCCTCAGCAGAATCAAGGGCCATCAGAGCAAGATTTCCAAAAGGTTGGTCACCACCATGTTGACCAGCACCTTGGAGTAGTTGTTACTGACCAGATAGCTCTTCTGTTAGACTACTCCAGTCAACAACACTTGGGGTGAAAAAGCTATGTTGTTGCGGTTGTGTGTGATGATGAGATTAGGAAGATTGAGGCTTAGGAAGAGCATGAGGTGGTTGAGCCGAGGGTGCTTGAGCTTGACTAGGCTGAGGCATGTAGTAACAGGGGTAAGAATATGGCATATGACCCTGTGGCACAAAATAAGCAGGAGGTGCCTGTGCTTGTGATGGATGGACAGAACTGGAGGAAGGTTGCCCTCTGTGCTGTGAGCTATTGCTGGGAAAAGTCACAAAGGGTGCAGAGTAGTTAGATCCAGACGATCTACACTCTCTTGCAAAGTGTCCAAGCCTTTGGCACTTGTGACACCTCAACTTGCTCTTGTCAAAACCAACTTTGGTTTTGGCAGAGAGTCCAGGGAATTTCCTACCAGTTCTCTTGTAGAACTTTTGAGAGCGGATATTTATCATTGCCATTTGGTTCAAAATATCCATCTCTTCCAGATCATCATCTGGAATGCCCTTCAAGTCCACCATCAGAAAACACAAGTTGTCACCACCACCTCCTGAACTACTAACACCAACAAAAGCTTGTTCTGAGTTGGTAGAGAAATCAATATGCTCATCATAAGAACTTTCTGATGAGGCATATTCTGACTCGTGACTTATCAAGGCAGCATTACCTTGGACAAAGTCATCAGCGAGCTTGCCAGAAGAGGACAACTTCCTCTTTTGCTCTATCTCTCTCTCAAAAGTGAGCAGTTTCCCATGAAGTTGGGTGAGAGATAAAGTTTCCAGATCAGCACTGGAGCATAGGACAATGGTATATGTGTCCCATTTCTCAGGCAGTGACCTGAGGAACCTGTTGTTCATCTGGCTGTTGGAGTACTCTTGTTTGACCATCTTCAGCTCAGAGATCAAACAAGAGAACCGCTCAAACTGCTGGGTCAGAGTCTCACCCTTTCTATATGAGAATGTCTCATATTGTTGGGCGAGGATTTCCCTATTGTTTGCTAAGACCGAATCAGTTCCTCCAAATTGTTCCTTTAGAGCAACCCATAGGTCATGAGCAGACTCATGATGCAAGAGCCCTGAAAAAATCTCATTTGGAATAGCCATGGCTAAAATACCATGGGCTCTAGCATCAATTTCGAACAGCTTTAGATCTTCGTCCGAATATTGTTCAGGTTTCTTCGCAACCTGTTCATTAGATTCAGGGACGCTCACCATAGGCTTGTATGGTCCATGCACCACTGACTTCCAACAACCAGCACTGTTGACAGCCAAGTGGTGAAGCATACGTCTTTGCCATATGTTATACTCGTTCCTAACAAGCATAGGAGGCTTGGTTGAGGAACCAGTATTGTGAGGATCATTAGCTGGTGTCGTCATCTCAGGTTTTAGTCAAAAACAAGTTTAAACAAGACAAACGTAACTCAAAACCACCAGAGGACCTCACGATTTTGGCCAGAAACAGCAGAAACTCACTCTCTATGGCTAATTCTTGCAAATTGCTAATTCGATCAAACAGAGAGATCAAAAGAGCAGTTTCAAATGATCAATAGTGAAATCGATCAATGATTAACCCGCTCTGATACCATTTGACAGGATCTCAGCCTCTCGTTTGATCAGTCAGATTGGTTTGCAGCGGATTTAGCACGTTAATAAGCAATTATAGCAAGAACGTAAAAGATATTGCAAGTAAAAGCACAAACATAGAGAGAGAATAGAGTTCTGCGAAAAATTAATTGTTCTATTGCTCAACACGTTTCGGCAATTAAAACAGCATGGTTCACCATCCTTTTATAGGCGGCAAAAGGATGGTGAGGATGTCCTTTCTCTGACATCAACAGATTATTAAAATTACAACTGACGGAACATAAAACTACTGAAGATGTCAACAGCTGACATCTTCTTACAAAAGTGTTCCTATCTTTTACAAGTACTGACAAAAGTAAACTACTGAAATCCTACAACGTCTGAAGAACAAACTCTTCAGTTGTTTATAACTACTGATACGATAACAGCTGAAGAATAAGCTCTTCAGCTGTTGTACAACTACTAAAACAAAATTACAAAACTACTGAAAGGGAAAAACCATCACAACAACTGAAGAAGACTTCTTCAGCTGTTGTGACAAACTCTGAGTCTTCAACACTTGGTTCTTCAGACATGGGCTTCAGATGATGTATCAGCTGATGACTTCAGTAGATGTCATCAGCTGTTGTCTTCAGTCTTTGTCTTCAGACTTTGTGCTTCAGTAGAAGGTCTTCAGTTCAGTTCTTCAGCTTTTGATTCTTCAGTACTTATCTTCAGTACTTGAAGTCTTTAGTACTTGTATGATCAGTACTTCAGACTTCAGTACTTGTCTTCAGTACTTTAGAGTCTTCAGCTGTTGTTCTTCAGTTCTTTGATCTTCATACTTTGATCTTCAGACTTTGTCAGAACAGCTGATGGGAGTCTTCAGCAGTTGTTGCAGTGGCATGTGGGACTTAGAGGTTTTCCTGATCTTGGCTCATTGGTTCTTTTGGTCCAACACCTATGTAAAGGATGTGGATACACCAACACCACAACTGTCTGATGTACTGGTGGTGTGTGACTTTCCAGATATGTTTTCCGAAGACTTACCAGGAGTGCCACCTAACCGCGAGATTGAGTTTTAGATCGACTTGATACCGGGTGCCCAACCTGTTTCTAAGGCACCGTATCGTTTGGTTCTAACTGAGATGAAAGAATTGATAGAGCAACTACAGGAGTTACTTGACAAGGGCTTCATTAGACCGAGTATCTCTTCTTAGGGTGCTCCGGTCTTATTCGTAAAGAAGAAAGATGGTAGCATGAGAATGTGTATCGACTACCGTGAGTTGAATATGTTGATGATAAAGTCTGATACTCGTTACCAAGAATTGATGATTTGTTTGATCAGCTTCAAGGTGCCAGTTGGTTTTCGAGGATAGATCTTCGATCAGGCTACCATCAGTTAAGGGTGAAAGAACAAGATATCCCTAAAACAGCTTTCTGGGCGCGTTATGGTCACTACGAGTGTCTCGTTATGTCATTTGGTTTGACCAACGCGCCAGCTGCTTTTATGGACTTGATGAATCGGGTGTGTCGGCTGATGTTGGATAAATTAGTGATTGTGTTTATTGATGATATCTTGATTTATTCCAAGAGTGAGGAGGAGCATGTCGGTCACACTCGAGAGGTGTTGGAGACGTTGAGGAGGGAGAAGTTGTATGCTAAATTCTCCAAGTGCGCATTTTGGTTGCGCAAGGTTCAATTCTTGGGTCATGGTGAATCCTGATGGAATTATGGTGGACCCGGCAAAGGTGGAGGCAGTGATGCAATGGAAGTCACTAAAGACGCCATCCGAGATTCGTAGCTTCTTGGGTTTGGTGGGATATTACAGGAGATTCATTCAAGACTTATCCAAGATCGCTTCTCCACTAACCAAGTTGACCTGGAAAGATGTAAAGTTTCTATGGGGTCAAGCTCCAGAGAAGACGTTTCAGGAGTTAATGCCGAGAATGACTCAAGCTCCTGTTCTTTCATTACCTGATGGAAGTGAATATCTGGTGGTTTATTCTGATGCTTCCTATTCGGGGTTGGGATGTGTGTTAATACAGAGGGGAAAAGTTATAGCCTATGCATCCCGACAGTTAAAGGTTCATAAGGTTAATTACCCTACTCATGACTTGGAGTTAGCAGCTGTGGTATTCGCGTTAAGGATATGGAGGCACTACTTATACGGTACAAAGTGCACCATCTTCACCGACCAAAAGAGCTTGAAGAACTTCTTCCAGCAGAAGGACCTGAACATGAGGCAAAGGAGATTGTTGGAACTCATAAAAGACTACGATTGCGAGATCCATTACCATCCGGGCAAAGCCAACGTGGTGGCGGATGCCCTTAGCCGGAAGGAGAGGCCCGAGCCAATTCAGGTGAAAGCTTACTAGTTGATCATGACTTCAGATGTGATGAAGCAAGTTAAGGAGTTTCAGGATGAGGCATTGAAAGAAGATCATCTTAACTTCAAAAGAATGAGCGGTCTGGTTATGGAATTGGGTGAAAACACACTTGGTGTTAGAACCCGATTTGGATGAATGTGGATTCCTCGTTTTGGGGATCTACGCGTGAAGATTATGGACGAAGCTCACAAGACCCGATACTCTATTCATCCCGATTCTACAAAGATGTACCAAGACATGAAGAAAGATTATCGTTGGCCGGGTATGAAGCGTGATATGGTGGAGTATGTGAGCAAATGCCTTACTTGTTTACAAGTGAAGGCTGAGTACCAAAATCCGTACGGGAAGATCCAACCATTGCATATACCGGAGTGGAAGTGGGAACATATCACCAGGGATTTTATTACGAAGCTACCACGTACCCCGAAAGGTTATAATGCCATAAGGGTGATAGTTGACTGTTTGATGAAAAGTGCTCACTTCTTACCGATTCACGAGACATTCATTCGAGAGGTTGGCGGATCTGTTCATTAAAGAGATTGTAACTTGTCATGGTGTACCAGTGTCTATTGTATCTGATCATGACACCCAGTTTACATCTAAATTTTGAACGAAATTCCACGACGCGATGGGGACGAGGTTACACATCAGCACGGCTTATCAACCCAAGAGAGATGGTCAGTCAGAAAGGACCATTCAGACCTTCAACGATATGCTACGGGCATGTGTCATTGATTTTGGTGGAAGTTGGGATGACCACTTACCATTAGCTGAGTTCTCATATAACCACAGTTATCATGCCAGCATTGGTATGCCTCCTTTTGAGATGCTATATGGTAGGAGATGCAGAACACCCGTCTATTAGGATGATATTGGTCAGAAGGAGTTAGGGAGCATCGAGGTGATCGAGGCTACGAGTGAGAAGTTTGAAAAGATCAAAGCCTTCATAAAGGCAGCCAAAGATAGACAGAAGTCGTATGCTGATAAATGACATAGACCGATCGAGTTCCAGGTGAGTGACATGGTTATGTTGAAAGTCTCACCTTGGAAGGGCATCATTCAGTTCAGAAAGCGGGGCAAGTTGAGCCAGATATACGTAGGGCCTTTTCGAATCATTGCTCGAGTAGGGGATGTGGCCTATAGATTGGAATTACTAGAATATTTAAGTGGAATTCATCTGACATTCCATGTATCTCATTTGAGGAAATGTTTACCAGACGAGAATATGGTTATACCACTAGAGGATATCAAGGTAGATGAACGGCTCAATTATGTGGAGCAACCAGTGGCGATCATTGATCGTAAAGAGAAGAGGTTAAGGAATAAGGTGGTTCCTCTGGTGTATGTATAGTGGAAGCACAAACAGGGATCTGAGTCTACGTGGGAGACTGAAGAAGCGATGAGACAGCATTACCCACGTTTGTTCGAGGAATAACAGGTTTTAGGGACGAAAGCTATATAAGGGGGTGAACTTGTAACACCCGGTTATTTTTTTAAAGTCAAAGACAGAAGAATAAGGTGAAGAAAAAGAAAGAAAAGAAAGAAAAGATATTTTACCCATGTTGAAGGGTAAAAAGTGTCAAAAGGACAAAAATGTTTGAAAAGTGGGTGTAAAAGGTGATGGCCGCCCATCACCCTTTCAACACACACAAATCCTTGTATTTAGAGAGAGAGAGAGTGCATATTCGGATTTCTTGAAGAACAAGAGCTAAAAAGTCGAATTCAAGGTTAAGAATTAATATTTTTAAGTGTTATTAATTGGCCTTGCCTCGGTTGTATGCTTATGTGTGTTTGTATATTCGGTTATGTGTTTTTAATGGGTTTCTAGGATGTTGAACTCAATTGCAGACGAGTTTGAAAGAAGCCATACTCAAGAGCTACAAAGGTGAGTTCTAAGTCCCCCTTCTTACTCGTTTTAACTGATTTTGGGGCTAGAAATGTATGTGCAAATGTTTTATAAAAACTGGGTTTTTACCCGTAAGTATGTATATGTGTATGTTGTGGTGTGGTTTGATTTGGACTTTGTTCATGCTTGATGATGCTATGGTTGTGTTTCTAAGGCTAAGAATGTAAGATTTAAGCTTAGAACAAGATAGATGGTGTTTAGGAACTAAGAACTTGAAAGGATCGGGATCTAGTTTAATCAATTAGATTAAGATTTGCAGTGGAATAGCACAAGAATTAGATGAAATTTTAGCAAGAATAATATGAATATTCAATCAAATAGTAACGGTTATAGAGAGAGAAAGTTTTCTGCAAAGCGAATGTTTTCATTCACCCACACGCTTCGGTTACAAGGAAATCAGCTGACGTCACTTGATAGTGACAGCTAACTGATTTATACAAACAACTGAAAGTAAACTAAAATACTAAAGATGTCCACAACAACTAAGGACACCTTCACAAAAAGCTAAGTACAAGCTAACATTACAACTACTGAAGTTATAACATCTGAAGTGTAAGAACTTCAGATGTTTTACATAATATAAAACTATTGATTACAAACTACTAAAAAGTAAACCATCACAACTACTGAAGAGAACTACTTCAGCTGTGTGACAACTTCTGAGAACTTTATCTCCAGCTGTTGTCTTCAGACTTTGTCTTCAGACTTTATCTTCAGACTTTGTCTTCAGACTTTGTCTTCAGACTTTGTCTTCAGAATTTGTCTTCAGACTTTGTCTTCAGACTTTGTCTTTACACTTTGTCTTCAGACTTTGTCTTCAGACTTTGTCTTCAGAATTTGTCTTCAGACTTTGTCTTCAGCTGTTGTCTTCAGATTTTGTCTTCAGCTATTGTAGACCACTTCAGTTGTTTTGATGTCTGTGGGACCTAAAGGTTTTTCTGACCTGGCTCATTGGTTCTTTTGGTCCAACAAACTCCCCCTGAACCAATGCAGCCAAAAGCTTTAAGATTATTGAAGTCCCACTTATTGGCAAAAACATTTTCTGGATCAGCTCAAAAATCTTCAAATTATGCTCAGTCCAGGGAAGAGGTTTCAGAAAGTTTGATTGGCAAAGGATGAATGGGAACTCTGTCTTCAGGAATTGGACACAGCGCTGTTACCCCATCCATGAGACCTACTTCCCAATGATAAGTCTGTAAGACTCTCTGACATAGGCCTCAAGGAAAACAACTTGTTCTTCCATTGTGAGTTCTTCAACTTCACTTTCAAAGAAGAACTCAGGCCTATAGTACTCTGATAAGTACTTAAAATGCTTTCCATTCTTCAGCTCCACAGTAGTTATTTGTTTGTATGCAAACTCATCATGATGAGTACCTTAAAGCAACAAATAGAGCTTATTTCTTCTTATTTCTCCAAGCTTCTTGTAGATCAACCCCTTCTTTACCATTTTGTTTTCTAGTAAACTTTGTGGAGTCATCTTAGGCTTGTAAACCCTCTTGAAGTCATCAAGGATTTCCCAGGGTGACACTACAATGGCCAGCATTATCACAGCATCTACAATCTTCTTTACTTGGCCATTGTATCTACTTGGAATCTTCTTTTTATGAATTCTGTCACTTACTCTGGGTCAGGCCAAATTCTCACTCTCTATTTCTGATATTGAAATGTAAATCTGAGAGCATACAACCTCTGAGCATGTTTCTTCATAGCTTGTATGGATGAAGACTTAGGAAACTCTTTATCAATCATCCTTAACAACTGCTCATCATGTTGTTTGTGTCGTTCTTCTTCTTCAAGCTTGACTTTTACCATTTGCCTTTGGATGTCAGGTGTGATTGTTGTTGGTTGACTTCTGGGCTCAGGCATCTTTATTTTAAGAACAGCAGAGATTGGCGGACTATCATCCTCATCATCTTCTTCTTCTTCTTCCATCCTCAACACCCTTCTCTTCCTCTTGGGTGCATCATCGATAGTGGGTTGAGTAGATTTCTTGGGTAAAGGAGTTGGTTTTGAGGGTTGTGAAGTTGGTTGTTTTGGTGTAAGAGATTGTGCAGGCTACTCTAGCATCTTGGTTGTGAGTAAAGCATTGGATAACTTTGCTATATCAGACCTTTTCCCAGCACCAGCTTCATCAAGAGCTTCTATGATCAATCCTTTGTTGAATACTTCAGAAGATCAGATTCTGGTGGTTATCTCCAAAATACTGTCTCTGCACCATGACTTCACTTCAATGATTGATCTTCCCAGATGCTTTGATATGAATCTTGTCATAGCTTCCAGCCTTTCCCTTTCTTTCTCACTCCAACTTGGCCATCTATGTTCAATCTCTTGAATCTCTAGCCTTCTAATTTCAGAGTCAAGTTTGGTTGTGTCAATACCTTGTCTGAAGAGTTGATCAATGATCTTATCCATAGATCTGCTATGTTGCTCATTAGTTTCTTTGATCAGTTCTTCTAACTTTTTCTCACCTTCAGTCTGTTTAGAGCTCTTCTTTCTATTGTAGGTGATCATCTCTTTTTCTTTCTTCTCTTTTTCTTCTTCCTCTTTAACTCTCTTTCTTTTGTCTACTTTCATTGACTTAGACTCCCCCTTTTTGGTTGCATTGGGTTTAGGGGTTTGAATGTCAGAAAGTCTCTTAGAAACAGCAACATCAACTAAGGTTTGAAGATTTGAGGAAAGCCTCTCATCAATGGCTTGATGGATAATGTTTGTGATTATGGAAGTGATGAGAGGTAAGGATGATTGAAAGGCAGCAACCATTTGCTCAGAGGGGTTCTGTCCCTGAGAAATGGTGCCTGAAACAGAGGCTGGTGGCAAAGTTGTTAGGAGTGGCTCAGTGTGTGGGAGAGTTTCAGAAGAAACTGCCATCTGTGGGTGAATGTGGGCAGATGGACTTGATTCTTGTGACATTTTGGCAAGCAGTTCTTGTAATCTGCATACCTCAGTCTCAAGAATGGTGTTGTGGGCTAGAACATCAAAGAAAAAGCCCAGGTCATCATTAGTCTTTGCTGAATCATCTGACCTCCTGATTAAATCAGGATGAACATGTGCTGAGTGTAGATCAGTATTCACATGTGCCCCTATTTCTTGGAACTATGGACTTCCTGCCTCAGGATTATGTCCTTCATTGGCAGTTGCCTCTGGTGAGGTCTGAGAAATGATACCACCTTCATCCTGGTCATGTGCTGAAACAGGAAAAGTGGTAGCCTCACCAGATGTTCGAATTTCCTCTTCTAAACAGGGATATTGAACTCTGTAATCCCTGTGTTGTGGGTTATCAACCACATTATAATCCTCTCCCTCAACTGTTGAGGTTTTCCCAGTGATAATAGGTTTCTAGGGAGGGTTAGAGGAATCTAGTTGAGTCAGCACTTGTGCAATAACCACAATTGGGCTTGTAGGGGTGGCTTCAGTGGGAGATAGGTGTGAAGATGATTGCACCTGGGTGAATGGTGCTCTTCAATGGCAATCTTCTCAAGTGAGAGAGATTCCAGTAATGTGGTTTCCCCATTTTGGTTGCAACGGGATCCTATTGAGAGGATACCTGAGCGGTTTCAGCAGGTAGAGTCATGGAAACTACAGGGGGATTACTACCCATAGTTTCATCCTGCCTTTGTGTTGCAGGGGCATCATCAGGGGACTCAACTCCCTGAGTAGCCTTTTTGGATTTTTTGGATTGTGGTTTGGACGGGACTTTGGATCTGGAGGATGAGGCTGTGGGTTCCTTCTGCTTGGGTTTTAGCAGTTTGCCAGCCTCTTTGAGGTGTGGGTCAGAGTTGTGCCTGGAGTATACCTCTGGCAAAACTACCACAGCAGGGACTCCAAGGCCAACAGGGCCATCAGATTTTAATTTATTTATGATTATAGCCATAATAAACCTTGGATATAATATCCATCTATTAGCTACAGGTTTCATTGCCAGATCTTTTAATTCCAAAAATATAATTTCAGAAAAATTTAAGCTTTGGCGTTCAAGGATAGAATACAATACCTGCTGCCACCTGGATGACATTTGATCCTATGAAGAGGATTTGTTGGCAAGGCAGACATTGATCATGAGGAAGATTAGACGTTCAGCATCATGGAAGTGCTTCTTCAGAATGGTTGTAGCACTTAGGTCGCCCTCATATCCATGGTTGATGAATGATAGATCAATGGTGCCCTTCAGGTATTTGGTGACAAAGGTGGCATCATTCAGATATAGGGTTTGGCGAATGATAGCAGGAGTGACTACCACCTTCTTCTGGTTTACAAATGACTGGAGAGTGATCGTGACATCATTCTCACCAGTATGAACATTGACATTTTTCCAGAATTGGCGAAGGGTATTGGGATAGATGGTTAGATTCAGAAGAAAAGCAGTTTGATACGAGGAATCAACCATCAGATGAATGGCAGCATCAAACTTAGTCCAAAATGCTGATTTTGTGAAGTAGGCAACATAATTGTGTCGTGGTTTGATTTGCATGGTCGCCATTAATGGAAGATGAACGTTCGAAAAACGACTTATGAAAAGTTTGAAGTTAGGGTTAGGTATTTATAGGTTATGAAATGGTTGAAAGAAAACAACTGAATGTTTTGGTGTTAGACATCAGTTGTTAGAAAACTACTGAAGACATGGTTTTAACTTTCAGATGTTGTAAACAACTGAAGACTTGGTATTAGTCATCAGTAGTTTGAAACTACTGAAGACTTGGTTTTGGCTTTAGTTGTTTGAAATGAAACAGCAGTTGTTTGAAACAATTGAAGAGTAAAGTTGCTCATCAGTTGTTGTCGTCAATTCACATATCTCAGTTGTTTCATTTGACCTTAACACTTACTCAGCAGATTATCTGATTTTCAGATGTTTCATTGGTCAGCAGTACTTATCTGTTAGAACATACATCAGTAGTTGTAACCACAGCAGTAGTTGTAACTACATCAGTACTTTGCAACAAATAAAGTACTTCAGTACTTTTAAGTAATTTAGTCTTCAGTAGTTATGAAAACTACTGAAGATAAAATAACTTATCAGTACTTATTTTTGATAGCTGTATACTAATGCTCATCAGTACTTGTGAACTGAGATCAACAGTAGTTGTCAAATATCATTCAAGCTGCAGCATACCAAGCCTTAGCACAAGATTTTGGAAAGTTGCACTGTCCAAAGGCTTAGTAAATATATTTGCAAGCTCATCAGCACTAGAAACAAACTTTGGATCAATCAGACCTTTTTCATAACAATCCCTAATAAAATTATGTCTGATCTCAATATGTTTGGTCCTAGAATGCTGGAAAGGATTCTTAACAATACAAAGAACTGAAGCACTGTCCATCAGTAAAGGAGTCTTAGTCTCTGTAATGTCATAATCCAGTAATTGATTCTTAAGCCAGAGTACCTAAGATGTACAACTTGTAGCAGCAATGTACTCTGCTTCGGTAGTGGATGTAGCAGCTGAAGTTTGTTTCTTACTCTGCCAAGAAACTAAACAATTGCCTAGAAATTGGCATCCACCAGAAGTTGATTTTCTGGTTAATTTACACCCTGCATAGTCACTATCAGAGAAAGCAACTAATTTGCAAGAGTGCCCAGTGGAATACCAAAGTCCTAGAGATTGAGTTCCTTGCAAATATCTAAAGATCCTTTTGATTGCAATCATATGGGATACTTTAGGTGCAGCCTGAAATCTAGCACAGACACAAGTTGCAAACATAATGTCTGGTCTAGAAGCTGTAAGGTACATCAAGGAACCAATCATACATCTGTAAAGAATTTCATCAACTGCTTTACCTTTCTGATGAGCATCCAGTTGTGTGGTGCTGCATATGGGAGTAGAACAGGGCTTACAGTTTTGTAAATCAAACTTTTTCAACAAATCCTTTGTATATTTTGACTGATGAATGAAAGTCCCATCAGCCATTAGTTTGATTTTTAAACCCAGAAAGAACTGTAATTCTCCCATGGCACTCATTTCAAACTTTTGTTGCATCAACTTAGTAAAGGCATCACACAACTATGGATCAGAGGATGCAAAAATAATATCATCTACATAAATTTGAACAAGGAGCTTATGCATGCCTACTTTCTTAATGAACAAAGTTTTATCTATGGAGCCTCTAGTGAAATTATTTTGAAGAAGAAAGTTAGACAGTGTATCATACCAGGCTCTGGGAGCTTGTTTTAACCCATAAAGAGCCTTATCAAGCTTATACACCCAATCTGAATGTTTATGATCTTCAAAACCTGGTGGTTGACACACAAAAACTTCTTCTTTTATTTTACCATATAAGAATGCGCATTTGACATCCATTTGAAAACTTTAAGATTATGGAAAGCGGCATAAGCTAAGAACAATCTGATTGCCTCTAGTTTGGCTACAGGGGCAAAGGTTTCATCATAATCAATACCTTCTTCTTGTGAGAACCCCTGTACAACCAGTTTGGCCTTGTTCTTGACAATTTGACCTTTTTCATCAGTTTTATTCCTAAACACCCATTTAGTGCCTATTGCACACTTACCTTGGGGTAGAAGAACCAGTTCCCACACTTGCTGCTTTTGAAACTAAAGAAGCTCAAGTTGGATGGCTTCAACCCATCCATTGTCTCTTAATGCAATATGATAGTTCTTTGGATCTTACTAACTGATGAAGAGAGCATAAAAGCAGAAATTGGACAATTGACTTCTAATTGAAACACCAGCATTGATGTCACCAATGATCTGAGACATGGGGTGATTCTTCAGTTCTTGATACTCAATAAGATCTGTGAAAGTGTTTGTAGGTGATTCAGCAGCAACAGATGGTGATCCAGACTCTTGAAACCTAGAATGAGATGGCAATTCAAATGAAGTAGAGGAATCAGAGATCTCATTAGCATTTGTTGTGGATGGAACTGCTGAAGCTACAGGAACATTAAGGTTAGTAGACTTAGGTAGGTCATCACTAAACCTTGCATTTGTATCACCAGATGAATGACTAGTTGCAGGAGATGATAGATTCACAGAATCTGCAACAGCTGGAGGCTGATAAAGAACATATTGCAGTATGTCCAAATCAAATAACTCCATATGGTTTTGTGGAATTTTCTCCTTTAGAGATTCATTAAACTTTACATGCAAGGTTTCTTCAACTATCTTTGTTCTGCAATTAAAAACTCTGTATGCCTTGCAAGTAGATGAATACCCAACAAAGTACCTTGCATCCACCTTTGATTCAAATTTCTGAAGTGGATCCTTTGTGTTAAGAATATAACAAGGACACCCAAATGCTCTAAAGAAGGAAATCAGAGGAGCCAAATGATGTAGCACTTCATAAGGAGTCCTCATCAACCTCTGATTTACTAACACTCTATTTTGCACATAGCAAGCTGTGTTGACAGCTTCTGCCCAAAAGGTTAGTGGCAAACCAGAATCAGCCAACATTGACCTTGCGGCATCAATAAGGGTCATGTTCTTTCTCTCCACCACCCCATTTTGTTCAGGAGTTCTTGGAATGCTATACTGCCTCTTGATTTCCTTAGAGAAATAGAATTCATCAATTGTGTGGTTTCTAAATTCTATGCCATTATCAGTCCTCACACACTTGACAGAAAGGGAGTACAGCTTTTCCACATGCAACACAAAGTAGATGATGATTTGACCAGCCTCATCTTTTGAATGTAAGAAGAAGGTCCATATAAATCTAGAATAATCATCCACAATTACCAGACAGTATTTTTTCTTTGCCGTGCTCATCACTCTTACTGGACCAAAAAGATCCATATGCAGTAATTACAAACAGACAGTGGACTTTGGTTCTTCTATTGGAGGAATGATACTTTGTGTTGCTTTCCTTTTAAACAAGCAGAGCAGTTGTCATCACATTTGAGCTCCTTTAGTGGCAGACCTCTCACTAAACCATGTTGGATAAGCTGGTTCATATTTTTAAGATTCACATGACCAAACCTTCTGTGCCATAGTTCAGATTCCTGAGGAGAGGCCTTGGAGAACAGACATGGATGGCCTTTTAGATCAATTTTCTTTGATAAGTCTAAGGCATATACTCTTCCAATCCTGTTGGCCTTCAAGAGAGTATATTCATTCAATATCTTTCAATCATTCTCAAAACATTAGAAGACAGAATCCGACAGTTTTGACTGGTGAAAAGTGCAACATGCCCTTTATCACACATTTGACTGACACTCAACAAGTTGTACTTGAGATTCTCCACATGGTTAACATCATCAAATCTTATCTCACCATTTGACACAAAGTCTTTGCCGATGATGTAACCCTTAGCATACAAATCCCTTCTTTTCTTGAGAGTAGTCATGAAGAAGAGAACTGCTCCCTGTCATATGCATAGATCCTCCACTATCCACATACCAGATGCTTCTATGACATGCTGAAGAACCCTGCATTTGCCACAACAAAGTAGTTAGCTTTTGAGACCCAAACCTTTTTCGTTTTGGGTCTGTTCTCATCAACAGATTTTATACTAACTGATTTGTCATGATTAACAGCCTTTGAAGGTGGAGATGGTGCTGAAAAGGATTCCTTTGATTTTGGCTTAGTTTTCCTTTTCAGTGGTTTAATCATAGGTACATCTATTTGGTTAACTCTCCCCAACAGATGTTGAACCATCATAACAAGTTGTGTCTGATTGGTTGTTAAAGCCTTCAGTTCAGCAGAACCATCAGTACTTGTTTTTGATAGGTTCCTGTGACTCACCATGTCCTCCTTTTTGAAAGACACAGACTTAGTCTGGTGTTTTGATACTCCTTGAGGAATATTTTCAGCTGTTTTATGATAAACCCCTTCCTTCTTTTTAGATTTTTGTGAAAACTTTGGGTTATCAGTTTGAGATGTTTGTGGCACAAACTTGGTTTCAAATTCATCTTTCATTTTATTAATTTTCTTTTTAATGATTTTATCTTTGTTGAATTTGGAACCCTTTCTGTACCAATATTCATCAGTGAGATGATTGAACAGACCACGTATTTCACATGGCTTTTTCTTCATCTTCTGTTGTTCAACTGCTGAAGAAGATGAAACTACTGAAGGTGTGTTCTTCAGTACTTTCTTCCTCTCAGTACTTATGTTAAGTACTGAAGGATTTGTAACAACTGAAGACTTGTTCTTCAGAAGTTTTCTATCAGTATTTTGGATTTCCTGATAGACTCTTCAGCAGTTGTCAAACTATGTTTGTTTTCATTTGGTTTGAAATGTTCTTCAGGTGTTGTTACTTGCTCTTCAGTACTTTGAATACTTTGTGAGACAGCACCTGAAGTGCTCAACTTTTCTTTGATCATGTGTTTTTCAGCAGTGAGACCATCAGCCGATTGATTAGCTGAGGTACTATTACTGACTTCATCCTCTTATTTTGCATTATCACTTGAGGATGAGACACATGATGATGTGGTTTGGGAATTGATTTCACCATCAGATTTTACTTCTGTCTTCGGAGTAAAATCTGTGGGAGGTACAGTGTGATTATACCCAATCCCAAACTTCACATTTGAAGTTGTTTGCTTACTAAGAAGCATTTCAAACCCCTTGCATGATGTTACCCAGCGTTCACACTCTACTTGAGTAGCTGCAAGTGTTTCTTTGAGATTCTTATGATTCTCTAAAATGACCTCTACCTTTGCGTTTTCATCAGTGATTTGGCATTTTAATTTGTAAATCTCATCATCTTTTTCCTTTAAGACAGACTCAAACTCAGCTTTTCTTTTGGAAATCACTTTCTCTAGGTCAAGATTTTATTAATTAAAGCTACATTTTCTTCTCTAATTGAGACAAAAGCAGCTATGCATGACTCAGAACACAACTTGGCCTTAGCCTCAGAAGAAACCTGTGGTACCTGTGATGATGAAGCATTTGAGCATGAACCATCAGTAGACTCCAGGGCCATAAGAGCAAGATTTCTAAAAGGATTTTCACAACCATGTTGACTAGCACAAGAAAACACTTGTTCAGAATAACCAGAAAGATCATCTGGTAAGCTACTCCAGTCAATAAATCCAAGAGTGAAAAAGCTTTGATGAGATTGAGATTGAGATTGTTGATTTGATTGAGATGGTTGAGGCTCAGGTAGGGCATGTGGTTGTTGAGCTATGGGTACTTGAACCTGATTGGACTGAGGCATGTAAAAACAGGGATAAGGATATGGCATTTGACCTTGAGGGACAAAATATGCAGGAGATGATTGAATTTGTGAATGATGACCAGAACTGGTAGAATGTTGCCCTTTGTTTTGTGAGCTATTGCATGGAAAGGTCACAAAGGGTGCAGAAGAGTTAGATCCAGATGATCTACACTCTCTTGCAAAATGTCCAAGTCTATGGCACTTGTGACACCTCAACTTGCTCTTGTCAAAACCAACTTTGGTTTTTCCAGAGAGACCAGGAAATTTTCTACCTGTCCTTTTGTAAAAATTTTGAGATCTGATATTGATTAATGCCATTTGGCTTAAAATATCCATCTCTTCCAAATCATCATCAGTAATACCTTTCAAATCATCCATCAAAAAGCACAAATTATCACTACTACACCCTGAATTACCATCAATACCAACAAAAGCAGGATCTCCATGACCAACCAGAGAACTTTCTGATGCAGCATATTCTAACTCATGACCAACCAGAGCAGTATTCCCTGGTACAAAATCATTAGTGAGCTTCCCAGATGAAGCCAATTTCCTTTCCCAAAACCTCATCAGTTCCTCCAAATTGTTCTTTCAGAGCAACCCAGAGGTCATGAGCGGTTTCATGATGCATAAGTCCAGAATAGATTTCATTAGGCAGTGCCATGGCCAGAATTCCATGGGCTTTGGCATCAATTTCAAACAGTATCAGATCTTCATCTGAGTATTGCTCTTTCTTCTTCAGAACCATCTCATTGGTTTCCGGATTACTCACCACAGGCTTATATGGTCCATGAACCACAAATTTCCAACAACCTGAACTGTTGACAGACAGGTGATCGAGCATTCGGCGTTACCATATGTTATACTCACTCCTAACAAGCATCGAAGGCTTTGTTGAGGAGCCAGTATTGTGAGGATCATTGATTGATGTAGCCATTTTCACCAATTCAAACAGGTTCAATGAGATTTTAACAGATCTAGTTCAAAAACTCAACAACACAGTTTGAAACAAGCCGAATCTCAAATTAATTCACCGGAAGAAAAAGAAAATCAAACTCTACAACCAATTCTTGCAAATTTGCTAATTCGATCAAACTTAGATATCAAAAGAGAAGTTACAATGATCAATTGTTAAACCGATCAATGATTAATCTGCTCTGATACCATTTGAAAGGATCGGGATCTAGTTTAATCAATTAGATTAAGATTTGCAACGGAATAGCATAAGAATTAGATGAAATTTTAGCAAGAATAATATGCATATTCAATCTAATAGTACCGGTTATAGAGAGAGAAAGTTTTCTGCAAAGAGAATGTTTTCATTCACGCACACGCTTCGGTTACAACGAAATTAGGTCAACATTCCTTTTATAAAGGAATGTGACATCAGCTGACGTCACTTGATAGTGACAGCTAACTGATTTATACAAACAACTAAAAGTAAACTAAACTACTGAAGATGTCCACAACAACTGAGGACACCTTCATAAAAAGCTAAGTACAAGCTAACATTACAACTACTGAAGTTATAACATCTGAAGGGTAAGAACTTCAGATGTTTTACATAATATACAACTACTGATTACAAACTACTGAAAAGTAAACCATCATAATTACTAAAGAGAACTACTTCAGCTGTAGTGACAACTTCTGAGAACTTTGTCTTCAGCTGTTGTCTTCAGACTTTGTCTTCAGACTTTGTCTTCAGACTTTGTCTTCAGACTTTGTCTTCAGACTTTGTCTTCAGACTTTGTCTTCAGACTTTGTCTTCAGAATTTGTCTTCAGAATTTGTCTTCAGAATTTGTCTTCAGAATTTGTCTTTAGAATTTGTCTTCAGAATTTGTCTTCAGACATTGTCTTCAGACTTTGTCTTCAGACTTTATCTTCAGAATTTATCTTCAGACTTTGTCTTCAGCTGTTGTCTTCAGACTTTGTCTTCAGCTGTTGTAGACCACTTCAGTTCTTTTGATGTCTGTGAGACATAAAGGTTTTTTTGACCTGACTCATTGGTTCTTTTGGTCCAACAGAACTGGTGTTTAGGGCTGATATGCCAAAGTTTTAGAATCTGCCCAAGTGTTCATGGGAAATGCGGATGAGTAATGGGGAAATGCCGATGAACAGTAATGCGATTGAGCATTGCCCACCAAGTAAGAGAAATGTGGATGAGTAATGGGGAAATGCGGATGAACAGTTAATGTGGATGAGCATTGTCAACCAAGTAAGAGAAATGCGGATGAATAATGGGCAAATGCGGAAGAACAAAAGTCCATGCGGATGGACAAATGTAGAAGAACAAAAGTCATGCGGATGGACAAATGCCGAAGAACAAAAGACCATGCGGATGGACAAATGCCGAAGAACAAAAGTCCATGCGGATGGACAAATGCGGAAGAACAAAAGTCCATGCGGATGGACGAATGTTGAAGAACAAAAGTCCATGCGGATGGACAAATGCGGAAGAACAAAAGTCCGTGCGGATGGACAAATGCTGAAGAACAAAAGTCCATGTGGATGGACAAATGTGGAAGAACAAAAGTTCATGCGGATGGACAAATGCGGAAGAACAAAAGTGCATGCGGATGGACAAATGCGGAAGAACAAAAGGAAATGCAAATGAACAAAGAGGAAATGCAGATGAACACTTAGTTTATTTTTCTAAAATTTTAGAGAAATAGGTAGATGTAGGCCTTGATTTGGGACGTTCCCGGGGGCATAGTAAGTTGACTTTTGAGGTCATAGATGATGATGATGATGTGTGATGATGATGAGGTGTGATGATGATGATGTGTGATGATGATGATGTGTATGATGTTATGCATGATGGTATATGTGATGTATGTTATGTATGAATGCTGATATGTATGATGATGTTGTATGTGCATGTTGATGTTCCTTATTATGTATGATTATTTTCCATGGCTTTACGTTGAATGTTAATGAATGAAATGAAAGTATTATGTAACGTAAAGTGGAAGATAATGAAAAGAGGAACATGATGAATGAATGCATGCATTAATGAACGAAGGATAGTAAAGTAAGTCTTGCAAGCCTTGTATGTTGAAACACACCCAATGAAGGGTGTTAGTTCAATGGTGTGCGGGTTAGATACCCCAGAAGGATGCACACCGGGGTTCGTCTTTATGACCGACCATTTGTATAGAACCTTTGTCGCTTACCTAAGGTGTTGTGGTCAGGCTGTTGTGTGCCATGACGGGAGGTCTATGATAGACCTCGGCCCAGCACCAGCTTTATGCATGATGGTAGGGTATAGCACATGACATTGGTACACCTGAATTTACCCTAAGTACTGTGGTTAGGCGTCTGTGCACCATGACGGGGGGGTCTATGATAGACCTCGGCCCAGTACCAGCTTTATGCATGATGATGGGGTAAAGTTCATGGTCTTGGATGGAATGTAAAGAAGTAAAGATGAATGAATGAATGAAAGATGAACGAATGAATAATGAAGATAATAATAATATTATCTATGTGTATGTATAATGCATGATCACGTATGATTGCAAAGAACGGTTTTAAAGGAAAGATGATGTATGTTTTATTTTAAAACTAGAACTCACACAGCGACGCTGACTTTTTATGCATTTTCCAGTTGGCAGGTAAAGTTGTTGAGGATGGCACGGGGTGGCTACTTGGCTCTTTTGGATGGCATTCTTTTGTGTAATGTTTTTGCATTGTAATGTGAACAAATGATATTGTATAACGAATGTTGTATTGTTTTGCAAAAGTATACTTAAATGAAAATGTTGTTTTTAGATGTTTCCGTTGCACCGTTTATTTCAAGTTAATGAAATTATATGTTTTATATGCGATGATTGGCCAGCTGTAAGCGTCCCGGGAACGGGGCCTTACAATTTATCACATTTGAAGAATTGTGTGGGTAGATTGCCTTTGAATTTTAGAGCCCTTGCCATTTATAAAAGGTATTGGTGTTTTCTCTCCACCATACCATTTTGTTGGGGTGTGTAAGGTCACGTCATCTCCAACACTATCCCCTCCCTAGCATAGAAAACAAGTATTTGTCTTTATTTTACTAATTGGAAATGGAAATCTAGAAAACTTTACTTTGACACACGAATCACAAAAACCCTTCAAAGAATCATCTTTAATTAAACCAAAATGGTCGAGTTTTGAAATAGACATATGACCTAACCGCTTATGCCATTTATTAACGGTTGTATCATCACCTGTCTTTCTGTCCCATCATCCCCATCATGTACAGACATTCCACGTACTCACCCGCTCCAATCAATTCCCTAGAACGTAAGCTCTGCATGACACAAAAGTTTGGGAAAAATGTTATAGCATATTGTAATTCATTTGATATTCTACTAGCTGATAATAAATTGCACTTAAAATCAGGTACATAAAGAAAATTTTTAATCGTCACCCCATTCGGGAGGGTCTAGTCTCAATGACCCTTAACTAGTATGGTTGCACCATTCGATATAGTAAACAGTGCCTCATAACTCCAATTGGTTTTGTTTTTGAGTAGAAAATCATTATATGTGATGTGCTCGGTGGCACCCGAGTGAATAGCTCACTTACCTTCTTGCGATAGGTTACCTGCCATGTTAGCAATAGGTTTGCTTCCTTCTTTCAATGATCCATCTTTGTCACCAAAAAACTTAGAAAACTATTGAAATTGTTCTTCAGTTAGCCCCGGAATAGGACTACCTTCACCCTCAACGCATGCAGCTCTAAGTTTAGGCTATTTTGCTTTGCCTAGCCACCAATCGCGATATCTGATATGCTTGAAGCATCCATCCTTATTATGACCGTCCTTGCCACAAAAACTACAATATTCAATCGAGTCACCAATATTGCGCCTTCCATCCCCTCGTACACTTTGTTTGTTGGTTGATTTTGATCCCTTTTTCCTGCAACAAAGGCTTGAAATGCAGCAGCATCCATCGCTATTTTCTTAGCGTTGGACATGACCCTTTGTTGCTCATCATCTGCCACCAAATGGTAAGCAGCCCCAAGTTTTGGCATTGGTTGCATAGCAAGGATTTGGGTTCTTACAGTCCTAAACTCTGCATCTAGTCCTAATAAAAACTCATAGAGTTTTTATTTATTTTTCTTCTCTCCAACTTACTTCATATTCCCGCAAGTACAACTGTTGCAGTCGTATGTTGGCATTGGAATCACGGACTGAATTTCATCCCACAACCTACACAACTTTGTGTAATATGCCAAGAAGGATAATCCATCTTGTTTAATGGTGCTAAGCGATTATTGAAGTTCATATGCCCTCGGGGAATTTCCTTTTCCAAAACATTCCTTCTAATCCTCCCATATATCATGAGCCGTCATTGCGTATTTCACGCTCATTCTGATTTCTTTCTCCAAGGCGGTGTTTAACCACCCCTTGATCATTGCATCGCACCTCATCCAGTCCATGTAGTTGCTCAATTCAGGTGTTGGCTTCTTTATCTTCCAAACAATGAAACCAACTTTGTTCTTGGAAAACAAGAAATTCAACATTTCTTGTGACCAATCGATGTTGTTCGCATCCGTGAGCACATTGACGTGCATTTGCCTTGGATAATCCGAGGCATGGAGGTAAAAAGGAGATTATGATTGGAGACACCACCGGAAACACTACTGTTGCTGCATCCGTCAATTTTGTTTTCTTTTTCTTTGTCTCTGGCCAAGGCTACCTTTTTTCTAGATCCTTTAACTCTGCTTTAATACCATAATACATTGGTTACTATGATGTATGTTTTATTCAAAAATTATATATTTTCAATACAAGAAATATGCTAAATAAATACAAGAATAGAATAGGTATCTATGGAAATGAGAATGATAAAATGGAAGAGGATTTCCCTATAATCATGGAGCAAAATAGGAATGGATAGTAAAGGAGAAAATCAAGGGTATTATATTAAGATAATAAATTGTTTATGAACTATCATTGAAGATAATGAACTCAAATGAAGACAAACAAACACAAACAAATACTCTTGAACCCTAGTCAACATAATTGTAATTTGCTAAGACAAACAAATAAAAATCATCATATATAGATTTTATAATTAAAAATCACAAACATATTGTAATGCATTCAAAATATAAATAAGTATTTAACATAATTATCACAACCATAACATTTAAATGAATGGACACACATGAACGGTAACGAACACATTATCAAACGTTCACAAACCTAAATGGATGAACGCAACTTATATTCATGTTCATTTATTTACCTCAACGAACGGATTTATTTTGTTTGTGTTCATTCATTTATTAAATGTACTTCTTGTGGTACAGTTCACCAAATATTCACTCAATGTTCGGTTCATTTATAGTCTTGTTTGCAATCAAGGAGAGGGGGGTTGCTCCCATATTTTTGAGACGCCTACCTAGTGTCGGAAGGTCAAGGAAGTAAAAAGTTTTTTTTCATAATATTGTTTCTTAGCAAGACATGTAGGTGGATTGACTCACCGAATCGAATCCCTTGGTGGATAAGTCCGACGACTCAGCAGTAGTGCGGAATTTTCTTTCTCGTCTCTAATACCAATTATTGGAAATCAAGCTTAAGAATCATTAAAATTCCAACAAAACTAACTAATTTCTTGCTAACTATCTTTTTTGATAAACTTTACTTAGATATTACAAAAACCATGCGAGTTTACTTATACTGAACATTCCAACTTTCTACCAAAACTTCTAATTAGACTCAAACTAGGAAATCAATATACTATTTAAAAATAATTCCAATCGCCAACTAAACTAAATGTAAATTTTAATATAAGGCTGATGCAACGCAAACACCCAAAGTCTTACTTGCATGCTTGCACAAGTGTACTGAAGTGGAATGATTCGGAAGTTTCACACATTGTCTTAAAAAATATTCTAAGTGTAGCCAAGACCAATATCTTTCGAAGCCAAAGATGAAGTCTTCTGAAGCTTCAAAGACAAAGTCTTCCAAAGCCAACATGTAACACCCCGAAATTTTATTCATACAAAAGGAAAAGAAAAGTAAGTGCAAGGAATGGAAATTGTGCACAAATGGAGGGGAAAAAGTGTACAAAGTACACTTTTTATATTTTAAGATATTAAAGGGCATGGCTACCCATTCTTTCTTCTTCATCATCTTCATCACGACTGAAAAGAAGAAGAGAGAGAGAGGGCTCGGTTCTAGAGAGAGAAAGAGCAAGAAGAAGCTGAAAAAGGTAAATCTTCTCTTCCTTGAGGTCGGTTTCAGTTGAGTATTGAGTTCTTGACTGAAGTTCCGGTTGTTTAGAGTTTATTTTTGGGATTCAAAGAGCTGAATAGAAGTGGGTCTTGAACGGGAAGAGTGCTGCTTAAAAGCTGCTCAAGGTGAGTTTCTAGAACCCCTCTTTTATGGATTTTCAACTGATTTGGGGCTATTATGCATACTAAGTAAACGTTTTTAAAGAAACCATGGACTTACAACCTTATATTCGAATGTTGTATGTATCTATGCATGTTATAGTGTTGATTATGGGTTAGAGAGGATGTTTAGCATGCTTAGATGGCCTTAGTAGGTTAGATTTGTGTTTGGGTATGGTTGGAATGATTATCGGGTGAAATTGGTGGCAAAGAAAAGATTTCAGAATGTCTGATGAACATGAACAGTGGTTCATGCGCTCAAACAGTTGTCCATGCGTCCAGCATGAGAGACCAGACGCCTAAGTGTTGGCCATGCGCCCAGGAGTGGGTCATGCGCCTGAATAGTGGCCCATGCGCCCAGCTTGTTGGCGCATGCGTCTAAGTATTGGCCATGCACCCAATTGTTGGCCATGCGCCTAAATAGTACCCATGCGCCCAAGTGATGAAAAGGCTAAGTATGGACCATGCGCCTAAATAGTGCCCATGCGTCCCAATGAAAGAAACGGCTAAGTATTGGCCATGCGCCTAAATAGTGCCCATGCACCCAAGAGCTTGAAATGGTTAAGTGTTGGTGATGCGCCTGAACAGGGCAGAAATGCCCAAACAGTGCCCATGCGCCCAGACTATTTTATACTTAGAATTTTTATGCTCATGCGCCTCGAAGAACCCATGCGCCCACTTTGGACTTAAGGTTTTCTACGTGGTTTTTAAGGGGTAATATGGGGAGATAGGCCTGATTATGATGTGATGCCTTATGTTTGATATGTGTTATGCATGTATGATGTGCCTGTAGTGGTGATGATGTATGTTTATGTTTATGTATATGTTCCTTATTTTACGTATGTCTTCCCCTGGCTTTGCGCTGTACGTTAATGAATGTAATGAAAGTATTATGTAATGTAAAGTGGAAGATAATGAAAAGAGGAACGTAATGAATGAATGCAAGTATAAACAAATGAATGAGAGATAGGATGGCTTGCGAAAGAAAGGAAGGAGGTTCACGACTCACTGAGAGTCGATAGCTCAATTGTGTGTGTATCATAGCGTGCGATCTTGGCTTACTCATAAGGGTACATAGACACAGTGGGAGTTCAGTTTTGGTAACTGCTCCGATACGTGCGATGTGGTATTTACTTTGTGCTATGTAGCATGCGAGTTTGGCTGCCTCATTTGGTTTTATGGCGTGCGATCTTGGCTAACCCATGGGATGGCGTGCAATTCTGGCTAAACCCCGAGAGTTCTCACACACAGGGGGAGTCGGTCTTCATGACCACTCCGATGGTGCGATTGGTGCAATATGTGCGATGGACGGCATAAGGGTAGCGTGCGATTTTGGCTGCCTCATGTGGTTTTTATAGCGTGCGATCTTGGCTAACCCATGAGATAGCGTACGATTCTATCTTCCTTATTTGTTCGATCCGTATGAATGTACTTCGGGTACGATGAAGCAAAAGTGCGATAATGAACGAACGGGATCCTTGTCATTCGACCTCAGTAATCATGGCTGAGTGCCATGAGAAGGGTAAAGCTTCACAAGATCTAGATGAGAAATGAATGATAATAAAAGTATGAAATGTGCGATACGGATCCTTGTCATTCGACCTCAGTAATCGTGGGTGAGTGCCACGAAGAGGGTAAAGTCTGACCGGATCTCGAGTAAAGTGAAAAATAATGATGTAAAGAACGAACGTATGTATGAACGTAAATGAATTATCGTAATAAAGTACAGAACGGGATCCTTGTTATTCGACCTCAGTAATCATGGCTGAGTGCCATGAAGAGGGTAAAGTCGGACCGGATCTGGAAAGAGAAGTGAACGATAATATAATACGTTGAACGAACAAAGTTAATGAACGTAATGATGAAGATAATAATGATATTACCTGTATGTACGTATGATGCATGATCACGAATGATGTAAAGTATAGTATGTTTTGATACAAAGTAAAGAACGGTTTTTGCATAGGAAAGTATGTTTTATTATAAAACTAGAACTCACTCAGTGTCGCTGACTTTTGTATGCATGATAGTTGGCAGGTATATACTGATGCTGAGGAGTTGCAGGCATGGATGCATAAGCTACTGGGAGCATTTTGAGGCTGGCATCCATATTTTGACATGTCATGTATTTTGAGATGAAAATTAATGTTATAAACGACATGTTTTAGTTATAAACGAAAGTTTTAAATTCCGCTGCAAAATTAATGTAAAATTTATAATGTTTTAAGTGCGATGAACCACCAGCTGTGAGGTGCCCGTGAATGGGGCTTACAAGTTGGTATCAGAGCAAAAGTTTAAGTGAATTGGGTAAATATTTTGAAAAACCTAATCTTAAACTGAGAATGGGACTAAAAGGAAAGGGATGCCAGTCCTAGTACCTACGTGCCTGCAGGTAAAGGTTTTTATGTAAACGTTTTATGTAAGTTAACGTTAACCGGCATTATGTGCGTATGTTATGTGGCTTGTGTGCTTCTGTGTAGATTTAGATACTGATGTAGTCGGGATAGGAAATGCTTGGGGTATGAAGAGTAAAGTAGGTGGCTAATCACAACTGGCCACTGTAATTAGGGACTTACTATACTTGACATAAACTGAGTTATTACCTTGAATGACCGCGTTAGTGTTTGAATCTTATAGTGTGTTAGAAGATGGTTGGCGACAGATCTTCAAAAGCTTCGCGAGGTGGAGGTAGTGGTGGATGTGGTGCTGAACCATGGGTCACAAGAGGAAGGTCTAGGGTTGAAGAAGCAGCCCATAAGGAACCCGAGACCCCTCATCAGGAGGGCGATGATGAGAACGCTAATCAAAGAGCCTTGATGAGAGAGGCAGTCAGGGAGGAAGTACATCAGGTTATGCAGACGATCCTACCGTCTGTGGTGACCGCAGTTATGAAGGCTGTTAAAGATGGGGAGAGACGGGAAAGGGGTAGATCTTCGGGCGAAAGGAGACGACCCGAGATTGAAACGGTTTTCTTCGATGACGAAGAGGACGAAGAGGAAGAGCCTGCGCTGGAGGCGGCACGAGGCTGTAACTATGGGGCGTTTCAACGATGCAAGCCCCCAACTTTTGATGGAAACGGCATTGCTGCTACTGCTCACCGATGGGTGAGAGAGATGGAAGCGGTATTGAATATTAGCGAGTGCTGGGAGGATCAAAAGGTGAAGCAACCCATTATTTTGTGGACTTGGCTCTGTGCTGGTAGGACAATATAGTCCAAGCCGAGGGTAGCAGGGCTATCGGAGAATGCGATGGCAAGAGTTGAAAAGGCTGGTGATTGAGGAATTCTATCCTCACCGTGAGATGGACAAAGTTGAAAGAGAGTTCTTGTAGCTGGAGGCCGGAACGATGACACATCAGCAATATACCTCTAAATTCAATGAGATGGCACGTCTGGTGCCGGATCAGGCGACACCTCTTTCATGAAAGATCAAGAGGTATATTCAGGGCTTGCCGGCGGACATCCGTAGGCATATGATCGCCGCTCGACCGAGCACGTTTAGGTAGGCAGTTGACCTGGCGGGAATATTATACGATGAGCGGGGGGCGATGGTGATGACAGACGAAGGGGAGGAGCGAGCTTATGTTAAGAAAGGGAAAGGAAGGCGAGACAATGATGGTGGACTTGGGTATGGAGGTACGGCGTCGAGAGACGATGATCGGAAAAGAATGGAAAGGAAAGGAGAGATTTGCAGCAAGTGTGGCAGAGGCCATGACGGAGAGGGCAAGTGGGGATTGAATGTTTGTTTCCAGTGTGGAAAGGAGGGCCACAGAGTGAGGGACTGTCAAATGGCCAAATGCTACGACAGTGGCAAGACAGGACACATGAGCAGAGACTGCAAGAAGTCGAGGGTAGGAACCTTCGGTACGAGGAAGGAGAACAGAGGGTGAGGGCTAGAGCCTTCGCTATGACCGAGAGGAGGCTAGGTCAGACTCCGAGGTAACATCAGGTACGTTCTTGCAAGTTTAGATTTACGCATCTATTCTTTAATTGTGACGTTAGTAGTAGTTTTGTTGCCGCTATTTTCTGTGATGTTGCACGTTAGGGGTAGGAAGATCGATGAGCCCTTTGATGTAAGAATTATTGTTAGTAAGTCTACCAGGTTACCTAATACCCTAGAGGATTGCGCGATAGAATTAAGAGAGAGCGCTTGTTCCTGCTAGGCTGTTCAAGACAGACATAGGTACGTAGACATGGATCTCCGGGTGAGTTGATCAATAGTCTATGACTCAAACCCCAAGTGTTTCAAGAAGATGGATTGATCAACCATGCACAACCAGAGTTCGGCGACGACCTACGACAATGAAGTATGAGGAAGGCTTCGACCAGGAGAGCGGATTGCTTGATTTGAAATCAAGTAAAGCTAATATTAAAGTGTAGATGGTCATTCCTAGTTGTTGCTCAGGTAGGAGAAGTGACGCATTGACTGGAGCTACCTGATGAGTTGAGTGGAATTCATCTGATGTTCCATGCATCTCGTCTAAGAAAGAGCTCAACCGATGAGGATACGATCCTGCTACTAGAGAATACTAAGATGGACAGAGTAACCAACCACGAGGAACAACTAGTGACCATTACTAATAAGAGGAAGAGAATAGGCTAAGGAGGATGATGGTTCCCTTGTGCGGGTTCAGTGAAGCCTAAAGGGATCTGAGTTTAAATGCAAGCTCAAAGAAGAGGTGAGCCAGTGTTACCCGTAATTGTTCGAGAAGCGACAGGTTTCGGGGACGAAACCTCTTTAAGGGGGTGGACTTGTAACACCCCGAAATTTTATCCAAACAAAAGGAAAAGAAAAGTAAGTGGAAGGAATGGAAATTGTGCACAAATGGAGGGGAAAAAGCGTACAAAGTACGCTTTTTATATTTTAAGATATTAAAGGGCATGGTTGCCCATTCTTCCTTCTTCATCATCTTCTTCATGGCTGAAAAGAAGAAGAGAGAGAGAGGGCTCGGCTCTAGAGAGAGAAAGAGCAAGAAGAAGCTGAAAAAGGTAAGTCTTCGCTTCCTTGAGCTTAGTTTAAGTTGAGTATTGAGTTCTTGACCGAAATTCTGGTTGTTTAGAGTTTGTTTTTAGGATTCAAAGTGCTGAATCGAAGTGGGTCTTGAACGGGAAGAGTGCTGCTCAAAAGCTGCTCAAGGTGAGTTTCTAGAACCCCTCTTTTACGGGTTTTCAACTGATTTGGGGCTATTATGCATACTAAGTAAATGTTTTTAAAGAAACCGTGGACTTACAGCCTTATGTTCGAATGTTGTATGTATGTATGCATGTTATAGTGTTGATTGTGGGTTAGAGAGGATGTTTAGCATGCTTAGATGGACTTAGTAGGTTAGATCTATGTTTGGGTATGGTTAGAATGAATATCGGGTGAAATTGGTTGCATAGAAAAGATTTCAGAATGTCTGATAAACATGAATAGTGGTTCATGCACCCAAACAGTTGTCCCTGCGTCCAGCCTGAGAGACCAGACGCCTAAGTGTTGGCCATGCGCCCAAGAGTGGGTCATGCGCCTGAATAGTGGCCCATGCGCCCAGCATGTTGGCGCATGCGTCTAAGTATTGGGCATGCGCCCAAATGTTGGCCATATGCCTAAATAGTACCCATGCGCCCAAGTGATGAAAAGGCTAAGTATGGACCATGCGCCTAAATAGTGCCCGTGCGTCCTAATGAAAGAAAAGACTAAGCCCGTGCGTCCCAATGAAAGAAAAGACTAAGTATTGGCCATGCGCCTAAATAGTGCCCATGCGCCCAAGAACTTGAAACGGCCAAGTGTTGGTGATGCGCCTGAACAGGGTAGAAACGCCCAAGAACTTGAAACGGCTAAGTGTTGGGATGGCGTGCGATTCTGGCTAAACACCGAGAGTTCTCACACACAGGGGGAGTCGGTCTTTGTGACCACTCCGACGGTACGATTGGTGCGATATGTGCGATGGACGGCATAAGGGTAGCGTGCGATTTTTGCTACCTCATGTGGTTTTTATAGCGTGCGATCTTGGCTAACCCATGAGATAGCGTGCGATTCTAGCTTCCGCATGTGTGCGAGCCGTGTGATATGTACTTCGGGTATGATGAAGCGAAAGTGCGATAATGAACGAACGGCATCCTTGTCATTCGACCTCAGTAATCATGGCTGAGTGCCATGAGGAGGGTAAAGCTTGACAGGATCTAGATGAGAAATGAATGATAATAAAAATATGAAATGTGCGATACGGATCCTTGTCATTCGACCTCCGTAATCGTGGGTGAGTGCCACGAAGAGGGTAAAGTCTGACCGGATCTCGAGTAAAGTGAAAAATAATGATGTAAAGAACGAACGTATGTATGAACGTAAATGAATTATCGTAATAAAGTACAGAACGGGATCCTTGTCATTCGACCTCAGTAATCATGGCTGACTGCCATGAAGAGGGTAAAGTCTGAGCGGATCTGGAAAGAGAAGTGAACGATAATGTAATACGTTGAACGAACAAAGTTAATGAACGTAATGATGAAGATAATAATGATATTATCTGTATGTACGCATGATGCGTGATCACGAATAATGTAAAGTATAGTATGTTTTGAAAGAAAGTAAAGAACGGTTTTTACACAGAAAAGTATGTTTTATTATAAAACTAGAACTCACTCAGCGTCGCTGACTTTTGTATGCATGATAGTTGGCAGGTAAATGCTGATGCTGAGGAGTTGCAGGCATGGATGCATAAGCTACTGGGAGCATTTTGAGGCTGGCATCCGTACTTTGACATGTCATGTATTTTGAGATGAAAATTAATGTTGTAAATGACATGTTTTAGTTATAAACGCAAGTTTTAAATTTCGCTGCAAAATTAATTTACATTTTATAATAATTTAAGTGCGATGAACCACCAGCTGTGAGGTGCCCGGGAACGGGGCCTTACACAACACTTGAAGACAGATTTCTTCCGAACACTTTTGAACACATGCTTTATCTCATGTACCTTTTCCATAAAGTTGGACCCCTTTCTGCTACAGCTCTGATAAGACACCAAATTTACATAAGTTGGTGAAAGGTCCACGCTTTTGGTAACTGTAAATTAAGGTCTTGAGTCTGAAACTTTTTACTTTATGTTCTTTATCCTTTTTGTAATATATTAGGATGTGAGCTATGACATGTCATAGTCATTAGTCAATAGGCAATCTGCTATTTGACTCTACAATGATTTTGTTGTTGTCTAGATCATGTATCCAGCTGGCCTTCAAAGTATGGCCAGCTGTAGGTTGTAGTATAAGTATCTCTAGTTCTTTGTATCTTAAACCATTGTTGTGTAAACACTTGTAAGGAACTATAAAGCAATATACATCATCCTTGAAAACCAACTACTTGTGTTGTTCTTGTTCTGTCTCTTGAATACTTGTGTTTCTTAGTTCTCACTATAACTTGTTTCTAGTTCCCCACTTGATATTTTAAGTGTTGTTACACTCTTTCTTTTTGTGTTGTTGTGTTGTAAGCAAGTACGATCAAACGGTCCTACACTAAATTATCAAACAAAAAACTAGAGTAAATTACACGGATTGTCCTTGCAATTTGGTTAAAATTTTAGATTCGGTACAAATTTTTAAATTTGTGAATATAGTCACTAATGTTAGAGTTATCTTTTACCGGTGGTCATTACTCTGTAATTTCAGTTAGTGATGCCAAATTTGTTAAAATTACTATTTTACTTGTAGGGATCATCAATATAATTTCATTTTATTATATTATTTATATAAACATTTTAATTATTTAATACACAAAAAATATATTTTTAAAAAATTTTTCTTTTCTTAAATGTTTGATTTATAAATTTATTTTAAACCAATATGTGCATTTTTTTAAACCTTTACAAAAATTTCTTCTTTTATAAAGTCGTTTAAAACTGAAATGTTTTTTAAAAAATGTTTAAAAAATTAAGCATTTGTTTAAAAAGATGTTTTAGAAAATGAATGGTTTTAAAACAAAAGTACTTTAGAAAACCTACTGGTTTAAAAAAATTCAAAAAATCAAAAAGTTTTAAAATGAGGTATAAAAAACAAACGATTTAAAAACTGAACATTTTATAAAAGATGTATTTAAAAAGTTTTTTATTCTTGTATTTAAAAATGTTTTTATTCTTGTACTGAAAACGTATTTTAATATAAATAATAAATTTTGAAAAACAAAAATATAAAATTTAATTAATAAAAATAACATTGTAGTTTTAAAGATAAATTAAATAAATGACTAACACGTGTAAAATGTTAGGTTTTACAATAATTAACACCACCAACGATTGATAAAAAAATTAGGGATCATATATAAAAAAGAAATAAATATTAGGGATTATATTCAAATATTTAAAATTTAAGAATCAAATAAAAAATTTTAAAATAACCACATGAGCGTCCATGTAATTTACTCAAAAAAAACTAATTAGTTCTTACGAGACATATAGTAATAAAAAATGTAACTTTAACAATAGACATTCAATTTTGATCTTATTTTCTTGAGATAATATATATCATAATTTTGGTTCACTCACCAAAATACCGTGGTTTGATCCAATAGTTAGTCTTCTTAGAGCATTCACAGTCCATTCCTTATCTTTATCCATATAATTACACTAAAAATCACTACTTCTTCTCTCTGCTTTCAATTAAATAATATATTTTTATACCTTTTTCATTACCTTTTCTCTCTCCTTCACTCACAACCACTTTAAAAAATATTAAAAAATTTATAAGGATTGTACAGTGATTCTTCAAATATACCAATCCACAATAACATTTTCTCTCTCCTTCACTCACAACCACTCAAAATCATTCCATATAATATACCAAACACACTCACATGATTATAGGGCACGGGTTGTGAATGCTCTTAGCAACAACTTATTTGACTTAACCTATGCTATTTCGTCCCTGCCAATATATTATAAAGGGTGTACCTGGTGCTGCAAAGAGCTCCCGCGTTTTCGCAGGGCCCAGGGAGGGTCCGTCCCATTTAAGGGAAGATGTACACGGTCTTTCCCCCACATTTTCCAGGGAGGGTCCTGCCAATATATTATATTTTACATAATTGTGAAACAGAACCCACGCTTTTACAAATTACAATATAGAATTGCTGATTAACCTGTGGCCGGCAAGTCATCAAGTCAATCCAAAACGTCTCTTTCTTCTCCCTGCAATTGGTATTAATATATCTAAGGTTTAATGTCCAACAATGAAAGTAAGTTAGACTGTTACGAAAATGCTCATGAGTACCTAACGATACAATTAAACATACTGTTTTGTTAGCATATATCTTGAAATCATCAACCCTTTGCTGTTAATATTTCTACAAAGCAAAACAAGTTGAAAATGACATAATTAATGCGCCAAAGTACGCTTATATAACTGAAACTAAAATGATGTTTAATCAGCAGAACTTGAAGCATAAACAATGGACAACAAACTCATCATCCCACAGTCTCAATCTTCTTTAGGTTTCTTTGAAATGATCAGGGAGTCTATCAAGACCACAAGAAGAAATGGGAAGCTGCTTGTTCCTATCCTAATCATTGTGTTTCTTTCATTTTCCTACTTAGATTTCGTGAAGGTGTACTTACTTACACCTGTGGCTAAAGATTTTGTGCTGCAGTTAGCTAAACATCCAAACCTGATTCATGATTTCGCTTATGGTATTGATCAAAGCACTTATGTTGGCGCATTCAGTGACATTCGTGAGATTGTCCTTGTTAAGCTACTGATCACGGCGGTCTCTTCGATTGTCACACTCTTTTTCTTGGTTGCCACAGTTTGTTCAACATATGAAGCTTACACTGCCAAAGTATCAGGCCCAAAAGACTTTTTCTTGAAAATTAAAAAGAGTTGGATTAGACCAATAGCAACTAGCTTTTACATGTTCTTGCTCACTTTGGGCATCGTCTTCTTTTATGCGCTTTTTATTGGTATGACATCCATCTTGGTAACAAATTCATGGGCTTTTTTGATCTTTGGGACTATAACTCTTTCAATCCCAATTTGCTACATGTATATGGCTACCCTTTGGATGGTAAGTTTGATCGTTTCCGTATTAGAAGAAGGTTGTGGTGGTCTTAAAGCAATCGGGAGGGCCGTAGAGCTAATGAAAGGTAAAAAACTACAAGCATCATTCATGGTAGTTCTTTTCGTGATTGCCTACTGTTTTATTGTTTTGATGGGGAAATTCGTTACAAGCTATAACCGGAGCTTGAGTGCAAATGTGGCTATAACGATTCCCTTCGCAAACTTAACATATTGCTTGTTGAAACTGTTTATGTTTGTGGTGTACACCGTTTTCTACCATGAGTGCAAAACAAACCATGATGACAAGGAAGGGAAAGGCTATTATCTTCCAATTGCTGTTGGTGAAGCTTAGTGCTATCCCGGTTTCACCTTTGCCGTAATAATAGTATTAAATAAAGGTTGTCCAATTTCAATATTGTATGTTAAATTGTGTTAAGTATATAAATATTATTGATCGTTTCTGCATTACCCGGCAACGGTTAATAATTAGCTATCTTGTTTAACTGGAAATAAGATTATAATTCCATCGCAAGTCTTGATGTTTTGTAAAATTTATTAAAAGTGGATTTTAAATTCTGTTACTTAAGTGTTTTGTTAGGATAGTTGTTGGAATGAATATAAATTCCAAGTATGAATGTTTACTTATGAAATGAATTGGATTAAAATTGAAATGAATTTGCTCTAATTTATACATGAAATTATACATGTTAATTTGATATAAGGAATGGTGAACCCAGAAACTTCTATTATGGAGTCGAGAATTTCTCTAGGTCGGTTTTTTGTCGCTAAATATTGAATATTTTCGGTTCTTTAATTTCAAACCGGGACAACATGATAAAAATTTAAAATCAAATGAAATCTCAAATATATGAGAAAAGTACTTCAATCGCTACAAATGAAATAAAAAATACGACATCGCTATACTTGCTCTCTATGGCATTTTTAAAAATCTAGTCATAACGTAATCTAGAAAAATATGCCTACCAATTACATTTTAATATAACAATTACAATTAACACCCAAATTCTCATCACAAAATAAGTTAGTCGGAACTACCTTATAAAAAAAGTTCCCAAACTCTTGGATTTATATATCTAACACTTTTTTGAAACATTATTCATACTTATATTATTAATAATATGTGAATTTTGTCTTTTTTCTTTGATTTTTTAATAATGTACGAGTCATTTATGTTTATATGCTTTCAACTTCATGTTTTAAAAATTCATTTCCTCATGAAATGAATTAAAAACCTTTAACTATTTTTGTTAACATATTAGTCAATAACCATTACCAAACATTCAACCAACAAGTTTCACGCTAACATTTAAAGAATAATTAAGCAAACAATCAAATAATCAATTTATTTTTGAAAAATACATTAAAAATAAATACCTAAATTGTAAGTTTAAAGCTATATAGAAATGAATCTGAGAGAGGTAACATGTAACCACGTAAAAAATAGTGACCCGTCTAATCAACTCTTACAAGATCGGTTAAGGGTGATGCAACAGTTTCATAAGGTTGGAGAGAACAAATAACACTTAACAGATCAAATATGAACCCGACAAATAAAACAAATAACAAAGTTAGAACACAATTAGAACACAAGTATTTAGAAAGACTAAGAACTGAATATTTGAAATACTTTATACTACATCCTACAGTCGGTCATACTTCGAAGGCCGGCTGAAACACTATGTAGGACCGATGAAGGGGGTCAATGCAACAGTTTCATAAAGTTGGAGAAACTATAACACTTAATACATCAAATAGGGAACCGACTTAAACGAAAAAATGAACAAATGTAATGAACACTAGTAGAACAAGAGTAATTTGTTTTCAAAAATGATGTATATTGCTCTCAAGTATTAACCAATGTTATAAGGGTTAGTTTTATGACTGGTTATAATGAGATACTTTATAATACATCCTACAACCGCTCATACTTTGAATGGCAGCTGGAAACACTAATCTAAACAACAAGATCAATGTAAAATAAAAAATACAGATTACCTTTTCACTAATAACTATAACATGCCATAATTCACATCCTTATCTAATACAAAAAACATAAAAGTATAAAAGTAAAAAGTTACAAGCTCTAAGACCATAATCTACAGTTGACAAAAGTATGGAATTTTCACTAACTTTTATAAGTTGATGAATCTTTAGAGATGGTAGCAAAAAGTGGTTCAAGTTTTATCAAAGCGAGTTAAAGAAAACATATCTTCTCTATCTTCGAAAGAAATCAGTACCTTGGCTTCGGAAGACTTTGTCTTGAAGCTTCAAAAGATTTCATCTTTTCTTTTGGAAGATTTGATACTTAGTGAAAATCCTTGAGTTATATCAAATCTTTCGAATTAATTTTCTATGTACTTCACATGTGTATATTGAGAGTTTTTAGTTGCATCAGCCTCTAAGTATAACTGTTACAAACTAACCCTAGGCTGATGCTACAAACAGTAAAGGATAACTTTGAATCTTGATCTTTATTTGTTGATAGTCCTCATTGGTATCAAGACCATTCCTTTCCTCATTAGTTGGTCAGGATTCCTTAGACTTTTAAAGTAATTCTTATGTCATAGATAT
This sequence comes from Flaveria linearis, assembly GCA_024085815.1. NCBI lineage: Eukaryota > Viridiplantae > Streptophyta > Magnoliopsida > Asterales > Asteraceae > Flaveria > Flaveria linearis. Next base: position 26,316,494 of record CM044004.1, read on the forward strand.
CATGTAGAGGAACGTCAAACATGTTTTGTGAGAATTATATATTTTGATCCCGTTGATCTCTAGTGACATAACATCTATCTAGGTTAGTAGCAAAGACCTAAGACAAGATGGGTCTATTAGCTGCACGAGGCTCTACTATGAGTGGAGTTGGTTAATGAGCCTTTTCTTGATCAACCACGGGATGTTTTGACACATCCTAAGGTGTACAGGTCACTACTAGAAAAATCGCAAAAGATGACGCGCATTGCGCGTCATCTTGGGGGTCAGATGACGCGCAAATGCGTGTCAAGGAAGGGGTAGTCATAAATGATAGATGACGCGCATCCGCGCGTCATCTTTTATGACGCGCAAAAGATGACGCGCATTTTATGACGTGCAAAAGATGACGCGCAATGCGCGTCAAGGAAGGGGTAGTCATAAATGACTAGATGACGCGCATCCGCGCGTCATCTTTTTATGACGCGCAAAAGATGACGCGCATTTTATGACGTGCAAAAGATGACGCGCAATGCGCGTCAAGGAAGGGGTAGTCATAAATGACTAGATGACGCGCATCCGCGTGTCATCTATGAAATTTTTATGACGTGCAATAGATGACGCGCAATGCACGTCATAAATTTAGCTGCATTATTTTATATATATATATATATATACACACATTAATTTTTATAAATTTTATCTGCTGTTTTTATAAAACTATAAATCAATAACTGTCAAATGATAGCAAAACAAAATTTATTTAATTAAATACTAACAAAAATTACAAAGTTGTTCCAAGTTCACATGCATATGCAAAATTACAAAGTAGTTCCAAATTCATTTAATTATCTAATAAGTAGCCCTACACATAAATAAAATTTGAAACGTAACACGACCACAGTTGCAACGGCTTCTACAACGCCAGCTGCTCCTAGAAGGTGACCAATCATTGATTTGTCGAGTTCACTCGCAACTGCAAACATATCATGGCCACAACTTGGACCTTTGTTAACTCCAACAATATATCACCTGTTTGCCATTCCAAAATGAAACAATAAAAATGAGTCAACATTTTATGAGAGCATTATGATTGATGACACCTCAAGAACCAAAAGAACATACCATAAGAGGCTTGGACCATGCAAACAATGCCCCAGATAATGCTAATGAAACACAATCCACAGGGGTACCTACACGAACAATTTGCAAAACAGTCCGACTTATAAATCTAATCAGAACCACACTTCACCATCATTAAATTGATAAGAAACCTTGCTAGGATTTACTTATAGACTCACTTAATGATCATATTAATGTATTTTTGTTACATTCAGATTGAAAAAAAACAAACTAGTGTGCAGTAATCAACGAGAAAGAAAACTGAGCTTACCAGTAACCTCATACGCAGTGGCTTCTTTGATTTCAGCAGTGCATACAGCAATAGACTCTTGATACGAAAAAGAGTGACCAGAAAATGATTTATCCCTGCAAAACATATAGAAATCATCAATAACCCCCAATGTTTCACCAATAAACAATCTTTCAATTCGAAGGAGCATATAAACACATATAGAAAACTATTGTTCTAATAGTAATAGAAAACATCATCACAATACCATTATAAACAAATCAACAAATTACAATGCCGATACCCTGAACTCCAAGATCACCAAGACCCATTATTCTGCTTCCATCAGTGACAACAATCATATCAACCTATGAAACAGGATGTATTAATTAGTATGTAATATAATTAGTTCAAAAAAAAAACTTTAAAGCTTGTTACATAATTCAAAATTAAGGCACCTGATCAGCAGGCCAATTATAAACCATTGACATCATTCTCCACGATCTGTAGCACCGAAATACATCCCCCTTGGTCTTCTAAATAATCCACTGTATTTTTGGCAAACAAGTCCTACTGTTGGAGTGTATACAACCGGGGCATATTCCTTGATTTGGTTAATAAGAATCTGTCATAACAGTATATACTGTTATTTCGTAATGAAGAAATTTTTAAACACAAAATCCAAATTGTTATCAAGATCTACAAATGATAGTGCAGACTACAGCAACAAAACATAATGGAACATACTCTTTGTATAGGCCAAGGGTCTTCACAGCAACATCTAGTGCAAACTTCCCTTGATTTGCTTTCCCAACTTGGCAATATACCCTCACTTTAATTCCTGCAAAGCATTTCAATTAAAAAGTCAAGTACAGAACATTGCAGAAAAGTAGAAATGTCAAAGAAGGTAGGTCACAAGTCAGGTTAGATTGGTTAACAAGCCAAAAAATTGGCGTGCAACCTATGATCACAAAACTATATTTTTCCATTTATGATTTTAGTGAAACTATACTTGGGATGATATTCAACCTGTTTCATTTCCAGCTAACAGTTTTATTTTGACCCACACATGATTGTGAAACACAAACCATACCCAACATCGATCTAGCTATTCATAAGTGATCAAACAAACAAGAAAATTCATAAGTGATCAAACCAACATCGACCAAGCAGATGTTATAAAGACTCTTCCCACCAGCAAATACAAGCATAAAAATTCCATATAAAAAGCAATAATAAAAACAACAAGAAACACCCCTAAGCTACAAGAAAATTCTGAATGGCGTGTTAGGTACAAACTATAGGAAAAATCTAAAATATTAAAATGTTGTTCTATAGTACATGAAACAAAAGCCAAAATAGTTTTAACAACTTACAGTGATATTGTTTGGATGCCAACAGTGTTATCTTTCTCTCCTAAAAAGATTCTTCCAACCAGAAATTCTTATGGCAAAAACTCGGAACAAATATAAGCAGAAAAAAATAATTCTTAACAAAATAAAGTTTTTTATTGATAATAACCCAATATAATCTAATTGCTACTATCAGTGTTGAGCATGAAATACCAAGCAAATCCAGAATATACATATTTGATCTTCTTTTGCATCAATCAGAATCAATAATATATGAAGGAACCAGGGGGTGAAAATTAATTGGAAAGGGCACTTGCAGCAGGGCATAAGATGTAAATAACAGTTAAACCATATATGTCTGCATACATGGATTCGAAAACAAGTGACCAAAAAGCAAGTTCATATACCACAAATATATCAAACAAACAAACTTTTTCATAGATGTGTACAGAACACTAAACTCAATGTTTTTAGTTATCTTATGAAAACTATCAACGATCAAAAAAATGTGAATCGAAACTTAATCAATATAACAGTTAATAGCATTGTATTATGCATATAGCATGAATCAGCAAAATTTACATAATAAAACCTTAGGGCAGTTCATACCTCAATGAAATTCAAGAACGAAAACTAAATGCCAAAAGATCCCTGGTTTTGAAATAAGCGCTCTTAAGTGCCAACTTATTTTGGGTTTCAAGTGTAAGAACCATGTACTATTTTTAATACTATTACCAAAGTTTTCATTTCACTCGTATATAATAGATATCCATGGCGGAAACTTTTGCTACAGAAACTAGGTAGGTAGAGATATAACAAGAGAAATTAGGTAGGTAGAGAATGATAATACTTTACTTGTACATATTGCAATAAAACTAATATTAACTGAAAAATAAAGATATAACAAGAGAAATTAGGTAGGTAGAGAATGTCTTGCTACGTTATACTTATGATACCAACACTTGTTGTCTTTCTCTCTTAAAATGACTTCCAACCACAAATATATGCAACAAAAATTCAGTGTAGGGAGCTACAATGAAAACAACAAGAAACACACATAAGCTGAAAGTAATATTTTAACGGGGTGCTAGAAACTTAACATACAAAATATTAGTCAAAAATATTCTGAAACAGGGTGAAAAATAAGGCTATATCAGTTCTAATGGCAATCGGTGAATACGATTTACTTATACAACTAGCGATAAGTACAATATTAAATGGAAAAGAAAGAAATAAGAGATCCTAGGCTAGACATATGTAAGTAAACATGGAAAGCAATTGGGAATGGGAATGTCTATTAACCTGAACTTGATCAACATACTTCGTTGACATAACATCTCAACATACCGAACAACAACAAACTATTAAAGAAATCAAAATCGATCACATCCATGGTTCAGGAACACTCAAAAGGTGCAGGTCAATATCAACGAAGGTACGTTAGTGTATGCACAACAAGTACTTGAATATTCTAAACCTAAGTGAAAAATAGCGGAAAAGCAAAAATAAAAAATTAAATGGCAAAGAATGAAATAAGAAGAGATCCCATATATAGTCCAAAGATCACACTTGTATATATCACATGTTTGTGGCAGGAACTTTTGCAACAGAAACTAGGTAGGTAAAGAATGACTTGCAGTGACATACTTTTGATGAACAGTCGTCGTCTCTCTCTCCTAGAAAGACTCTTACCTCAAGCACATATGGGCAACAAAGATTCTATGTAGGGGAAAACAATGAAAACTACATGAAACACCCATAAACTGAAAACAAATCTTAACAGTTGTGTTAGAAACTTCAGGGACAGAACAGAAAAACAAAAAGGTAGTTTTATAGAACCATGAAACATAAGTTGTCTTGTAGAACAACCAAGGCTCTACACAAATGTCAGTTAGAACTTAATAAAAAGCACTTTAATCGCATTTTATAATGCATATAACAGGGTCTTAGAACTTTAGGTACATAATGTAAAATACAAAAATTGTTGCTTTAAAGAACATGAAACATAAGTTATCTTATAGAACAATCAAGGATCTACACAATGTGTATTAGAACTTATTCAAAATAACACTTAATCACATTGCATAATTCATATAACATGAATAAGTAAAATTTCAACTATAAACCTTAGTTCAGTTCATACCTCAAAAAGTTTCGGGAAGGAAATTGAAAGTTAAAAAATGCCACAATGTGAAAATAGGCAGGTTAAGTCCCAACTCAGTTAGGGTTTCAGGTGTAAGAACCAAAAGCTATGTTAAAAACAAGTACCAAGTACATAATGAAAATCCATAAAAGTAGCTATCAAACACATAATCATAAAGGAACCATCCATGATTGAGATGGTTTAAACAATTAACTATGACCGAAATTCTGTCAAGACATGTATCACTAGTGGTGCAAATAAAAAGAACAAATACCATAATTAACCTAGGTGAAATTGAACTATGGCCAAAGTTTTCTTTTCAACACGCAGATCATACCTGTATATAGCACATGTTTATGGGTGAACATTTTTGTACATAAACTAGGCAGGTAGAATGCCTTACAGTAAGATTCCAACAACGGTTATAAAGACTCCTCCCACCAGCAAATACGGGCAGAAAAAAATTCATATAAGAAGCAATAATGTTAAGAAGAAACAACCCTAAGCTGCAAGAAATTCTGAATGAGGTCGATCGAGGGCTGCGGGCTGGCTGGCAGCGGGCGCGCGCGGTCGATGGGTACCGCAGGGGTGCCGGCGAACGATTGAGGGCTGGCTGCCGGTGGGCGGTTGAGGGTTGGCTGCAGAGTGCCGGCGATGTGGTGGCAGTTTGGTGGTCGGTCGGGTGGTGTGAAGGGGCTGGCTGCAGAGTGCCGATCGATGGGTGGTATGAAGGTAGGGCTTTAGAAGAGAGGGGTTTAATTGGAATGAGAGTCGCGCGCGGGTTATGATAAATTTATAAAAAATTTTAAAATACGACACACTAAGATGACACGCAAAAATGCGTGTCATCCTTTCTAAAAAAATTTTAAAAGATGACAAATAATTTATGATACGCGTAAATGCGCGTCATCTTTTTTCGCGCGTCATCTTTTGCGCGTCATCTATTAACAGTTTTCTAGTAGTGGGTGGATGCCTTGTAATTCGTCTACTTCTTTTTGTCCCTTCTTATGGCCATCCTCTTCCTCTTTCTGTACTTTAACTATGAAGGCTAGTCTTGAGTACTAGATATTCCTTTCTTGGTAGAGAATGTATGTCTACCAGCTCACCTTTCTTGACCTTCTACTTGATCACTCTAATATGCTCATCCATGATGAATAGGGACATTATAACAAGTCTACTCCAGGAGAACCCATGCAGCTAAAAGAAGCTTGGCATCCTTAGTCTATCAATAGACTTCTATTAATTGGCTTAGATTGTGGCTCTTGACTTTGCAGCCTCTTCCCTCATTCTCTTCTTAGCTGCTTGTTGTTCTTTTAAGACTTGTTGCTTAAGCTGTTTGAGGTATCCAAACTCAATATACTCATATGAAAAGGGAAGCATGTCTACTACGTGATAGAGACCTATGGCATTCAAGTAGTTGATCATGTTATGTCTGTCTTGTACTTTATCTACATGAGCTTTATAGGACCGTTAGAAGGGGTGATGCACTTTATAACACATCAACTCAATTGAAGAGAGTTCTTTAGAATACTTAACAGATCAAATAAGGAACTAGTTAACTAGAATAAAAGATACTAAGAATATAAGTAACTGACAGACAGAACAAGATAGCAAGCAACACAAGTATTTGGGTTCAAGAATGTTGTATATTGCTTCTCAAGTTCTATTACAAAGTGTTACAAAGTATAATGGAGAGTTACAATTACTTGAGATACATATACTACATCCTATAGCCGGCCATACTTTGAAGGCCAGTTGAATACATAATACTAGACAACAAAATCAAATGGAGAGTCAAAAGGCAGATTGCCTTTTGACTTGTGACTATGACATGCCACAGCTCACATCCTTATGTATTACGAAAAGGACTAAGTACATATAGTAGAAAGCTCAGACTCAAGACCTCAATATACAGTTTAACAAAAGCATGGACCTTCTCATCAACTTGTGAAAGTTGGTGAGCCAATCAAAGTTGTAGTGGAAAGGTGGTCTAGCTTTATGGAAAAGTACATCAGATAAAAGCATGTACATAAAAGTCTTCAGAAGAAATCTATCTTCATACACTGGCTTCAGAAGCCTTTGTCTTTGAAGCTTCAGAAGACTTCATATTTGGCTTCGGAAGATATTGGTCTTGGCTTCAGAAGATTTCACACTTAGAATATGTCTAGTGCAATGTGTAAAACTTTTAAAGCATTTCTACTTCAGTACTTTGGTTCATGCATATAGATAGACGTTGGATGTTTTGGCTGCATCAGATTTATTGGAATCCTTACAAACTCCCCCTAGGCTGATGCTACCAAAACATTTGAAGATCTTCATCAGTTGACAGTCCTCATCCTGATGATGACCAGGCCTTTCTTCATTAGATGGTCAGGATCATTCAGACTTTCATTGTATATTCTTATCTCAAAGAGATCATAAGAGGTAGATTGAATAAGTCTTGCCATGTGTAGACATTCTCACTACCTTTATCTCTAATCACATGCCATCTTTCTGGATTAGTTGTGAAGGTCCAGGATAAGATGGTCTCTAAGAAGCAAGAGGAGCCACTTGAATTGGAATTGATTTAGTTGCCTTTTCATGCACTTCCTTAGGTTGATCTGACTCATCTTGAGGTATGGATGTGGATGGTTTAGACTTCTTCTTCTTTGACTTTGGTCTAGAAGCCACCCACTTCCTCTTCTTTGATGACTTTAACTGAGAAAGTGGTCTGCAACACCTTGTTGATCAGTCTTGTCTTGCTCAGTTGGGTGTTCCTCCCTCACAGGTTCAGAAGGAGAGGGAATTTGACTCAGCTTAGATCAGAAGATGAAGCTTGCTGAGGCTCAATAGGAGGTTCAGGTTATGTTGTCTCAAAAGGTTTAACCTTAACGTCCATCTCTTGAGGGACCTAACTTGGTAGGGAGTGTAAGTCAACAAGTTATCATTTTTGATCTTCTGCTTGATCACCCTAATATGCTCATCCATAGTAGATAGAGACATAGGGCCAAGAGTCCTTCAGGAGAATCCATACAGCTTCAAGAAGCTCATCGTCCTTTGTCTGTCAGCAGACTTCTTCATTCTCTTCTGGATGATAGCTCTTGACCTTGAAGCATCTTCCCTCATCTTTCTTTTGTTGTTTTTTGTTCTTTAAGTACTCAAACACTATGTACTTAAAGGACAAGGGAAAAAGTGCAGATGCCTGGTAGAGACCAGTGGCATTCAGGTAGTTGATCATGGTTTGCTTATCTGTTTCTTGTCTACCTGAGGTTCTTATACAGCCACAGACTCCAGTTCATGACTTTCTTGAACTGGGAAGAGAGTGGGAACATGCTTGTACAATCTCTTTTGTCTCTTCTCCTTTTTGATTTGGAGAAGTATCTCTTCATACTGCTTCCTTCTTGTCTCTTGACAATTTGATGTCAGCCAGTTCATTAAGTTCCTGTAAGGAGAGAGATATAATCTCATCAATGTCATAGTTCCTGGTTTGCAGGTAAGTAATCTGGACTGCCCCTAACACATCATCTTGAGTGTTTGGCCTGGGGACAGCCTTAATTGCAGCTACCATGAATCCTACAGACCCAGTGGAACATTCTCCCCTTAGCTTCCTCTTCCTCTCTCTCCTCCTCCTCCTCAATCTCCCCAGGAGTCATTTTTCTTTTTCCTTTATCACTCAGACATTTATGACTCAGGGTGGAGAGAGCTTTAGCCTTTATTGCTTGGTGTAGCTTCCAAGCTTTGGCTAGAGAAAGGTTGTGATACACCTTCACCAGCAGGTGCTTCACCAAGGGAATGAATTGCTGAAGTAGTTGTACGTGTGACAAGGCTCTCAAGTTCTACCATTGGGCCTTCAGTCAAGGTTTCCCCCTTCGATGCTAATCTTATGGTCTGCCTCAACATCCAGTTGACCAATAGTATTATCTAATTGCCTTTGTCTCCTTCTTAGACTGAACTCTTTAGTAATTCTATTGTGAACCCTTTATGCCAGCCTGTCACCTTGTCTAGATTAGCTTGGATTGACAAGTGGCATGTTGACAAGGTCAAGAACTTTATAGTAGTTGAAAGTCTAAAAATTTAAGACTTCTTGTTGCCCTTGAACTTTTTGAAGAGTAAGGGCTCTTCTGTTTGCATCATACATCCACCCTATGATGTAGTTAGAAGTTCCTTGAGGTGGAGATGACATTACCTTTGGTATACCTTCCTCAAAAAGACTCTGAATGATGGAGTCTATAGAGTTCGCATCAATGTGAACTTAAGGAAGATGATGAGTATGGACAGTTGCAAGTGAAGATGATGATTCCTTAATGTCCATGCTCTGTGAAGAACTTCCAGGTTCTGTGTCTGTGATGACTTTCTCTCCCTTCTTGGTAGCATCACCCACTTGCATAGGTGAGCTAGAAGTTAGATCAGTCACATTCACAGGTTCTTGTGTTCCTGGTTGAGCTCTTCTTAAGGGTCTCCTAGATAGTTTTTCCCTGAGAGAAGGTATCTCAAGTTGCTGATTATTGACCCTGTTATGCATGGTAGTCACTTAAGATTCAAGATGACTAACCTTAGAAACTAGGTAGGTGCATGTTTTTTATTGCTTTTGCTCCTTTAGCCTCAGATTCCCCTCATCTTCATAAGAAGAATCGTGAGGGGATGAGAGAGCTAGACCAAAGTTCTTGGCTATTGGTTTTCCTTTGATCAAAACGGAAAAACGTTACATGTAACTCGATTCAATTAGCACTAAGAAATTATCCTATTTTCAACGGTTACCTACCATTCTCAGCCCAGTCCACAACCTCAATTGAAGTGTCAATGGGCCAACTTGCCATGGTTAAGGTCTGAATGATGTAATCATTTGCGGAAGTGAGAGCCTCTTTCATATGGATTTCTTGAATAGGTTCAGAAGTATCCATCTCAGTAATAGGTGACTAATATGGGCTAGACATAGATGACTCAGGAGCACTCATCTTCCTTTGAGTAGGGTAGGAGTAGAGAGACTCATGGTACTCACTGAAACCTAAGTCTTCATTAGTATAGAAGTCAAGGTTGGGAATTAGGTGGTTTAAGTCTAAAGGCTAGGGATAGTAACTGTCCCGTGAAGGTTGTTCACTTGAGTGTTGAGACTTAGAGTGAAGGCTTAAGGCAGTTGGGCTTGTGAGCTCATCAGGCTAAGCATGAGGAACCTCAGTACTAATCCATGAAAAGATGGGAGTATTTTGCTCCTCAGGAGAAGTGGGAGCTCTTGTATCCACTTCTTCATGTATGGATGAGTCTATGAGGGCCTGCATAGACTCAATAGCTTGAGGAGTGGTTCATTTGTATTTTCTTTTGTATGTGTCGGTGATTTGAAGTCTTTTGGTAGTTGGGAGGTAGAAGGTGTGGGTTCAACACTAGCTTGTGTTGCTAGGTTGTCACCTTGAGCAATGAGCTCTAACATTTTGAGGGCAAGGGTTGTTTCTGCCCGAGAGAAGCCTACAGTTGGCTTCTTTAAGATTTTAAAGATGTCGGTCTTAATCTATCCCAATTTAAGAATATTACATGTTTTCCTCAACTGTGAGCCCAGTTCATAGTTAAGAATGTATTGAACATATCAAGGAAACATGTAATACTCCAAGGAGTCCATGTTGCAAGTAAATTGGTATAAACAAATTGAGAGTACCTGAACTTGACCCCCTGAACCATTCCATGCACTATGAAGGAGAGATCCTCAGGAATCTGGTCCTACCCTCCATGATTGTTGGACAAGCTGTGGATAACCATATAAAGTAGGTATTTCCATTGGGATGAGACCTTCCCTTTCCTGAATGTCTTTACAGATAAATCTCCTTCATAGCCCATCTGCTCAAATGAATGATTTACAACTCACCTTCTTCGTCATCATAGAGAGTAGGATCAATGGTGATGGAGGTGAAGTAGTTTGATAGAGCCTGAAAACAGCAAATCTTTAAAAAACTATCATCTTTCTCAGAGTTCAACAAAGCAACCTGGTTGTGTTACCTGTGAAGTTGCATGGAGAAATCAGGGTTGCTTTTGAGGTTTAGATTGACCATTTTAAGAAGCTTAAGGGTGAAGGAAGGTGAAGAACAAAGGCGGTTTGACAGAATTTAGGTTCGAGGAATTGTGCAAATGAAGAAGATAGTGAAAGAGGGAGAAACCGTTAGGTTTATATATGAAAAGGATTTAAGACAGTTAATGAAAGAGGATAAACTTTGAAATCCGAATGTCGGTCCCACCTCTGAAAAAGTAGTTTTCTTGAAAGTCAAGAAATTTTCCGAAGGTTATTTTGCTTCGTAAGTTCTTGAAAAAAAGCTTCTGAAGGCAAAATGACTTCGCACGATATTTCAAAGATTTTTGAGAATTTTGCTTCGGAAGAGATTTTGAACTCAGAGTGTTTATTCTAAGAAGAATAAAAACTTCCGAAAGAAAATTTGCTTTGGGAAGACAATTTGCTTTCGGAAGAAACTTTGCTTTTGGGGAAAATTTGCTTTCGGAAGAAAATTTGCTTTCGGAAGAAAATTTGTTCTTATAAAACATACAAATACTTAAGTTGATTTTAAGCTTCGGAAGATATTTCAGAAATTTCTTCCGAAGGTAAAATTACTTAAGTAGATATTTGTTTGCTAAATAATAAATTTTCTTCCGAAGGTAATTTTAAATCTTCCGAAGGACAACGAGATCAAAATTTTGAAAAATCTAAGGAATGTCTTGTAAAAAGATTTTACATCCAAAGAGAACATAGGCTTATGAAGGTGATAAAATAGATAGTTTAGGACACACAGGTTTTAGAAATAATATGATTAAGTTTTAAGAAAAGCTACTCAAAGTTAATCATCCCAAGAGCTAATACAAGATATTTGAATATTTGTTCATCAAAAGCTTTAGTGAACAAATGAGCATATTGTTCATTTGTGTTAACTTTGCCTAGTTTGATTAATCTATTTTCAATGTTATCTCCACTCAAACGATACTAGATATTAATGTGCTTTGTCCTTGAGTGTTGCACAGGTTTTCTGTGATTGAGATAGAACTATTGTTGTCTATGTAGATAGGAGTCTCCTTGAAGTTGAATCCATAGTCCACATCTGATTTTGAATCCAAAGAACTTGAGCACATCAGCTTGATACAGCAATGTATTCAGCCTTAGTAGCTGATGCAGATACACATGATTGTTTTTTACATTGCCAGGAGACTATCCTTCCACCAAGAAATTGACATCCCCCTAATGTAGACTTTGCAGTCATGTTGCTGCCACCATAGTCACTATCTGTATAAGCATATAGATTGATTTAAGAGTTCTTTGGATACCAAGAAATTGACATCCCCTTGATGTGCTTTGTCCTTGAGTGTTGTACAGGATTCTCTGTGATTGAGATAACACTATTGTTGTCTATGTGGATCGAAGTCTCTTTGAAGTTGAATCCATAGTCCAGCAATTGATTTTGAATCCAAAGCACTTGAGTATAGCAGCTTGAGCAGCAATGTATTCAGCCTCAGAAGTTGATGCAGATACACAGGATTGTTTCTTACATTGCCAGGAGACTATCCTTCCACCAATAAATTGACAACCCCCTAATGTAGACTTTGCAGTCATGTTGCAGCCACCGTAGTCACTATTTGTATAAGCATTCAAATTGATTTCAGAGTTCTTTGGATACCAAAGGCCAAGTGATGGAGCACCTTTGAGATATCTTAGAATTATTTTGATAGTGATTAGGTGTGACATCTTGGAGTTGGATTGATATCTTGCACAAATTCATGTAGCAAACATGATATCAGGCCTGCTAGTTATGAGGTACATAAGAGACCCAATCATTTCCCAAAAGAGATGCTCATCAGCACACTCCCCCTCAAGATCAGGTTGAAGGTTGTGGTTTCTGGCTATGGGTGTCTTTGCAACCTTACAATCAGTCATGTTGAATCTTTTAAGTATGTCTTGAACATACTTTGACTGATTTATGAAGATGTCATTTTCAACTTGCTTCAATTGAATTCCTAGAAAGAAATTGAGTTCTCCCATGACACTCATTTCAAATCTATCTTACATCAGCTTCCTCAAAGTCTTTATAGAGCTTTGGATTAGTTAAACCAGAGATGATGTCATCTACATATACTTGAACTAGCATTCTGTCATTTCTAGTTCCTTTGATGGAGAGATTTTCATCAATAGTACCCATCTTGTAGCCATGCTGACAAAGATACTGTGATAGAGTCTCATACCACTTCCTTGGTGCTTGGTGCAGCCCATAAAGAGTCTTATCAAGATTGTATACATAATCAGTATGATCAGGATATGCAAACCCAGGTGGTTGTCTGACATACACCTCTTTATTAATCACCCCATAAAGAAAAGTAGACTTGACATCAAGCTGGTACACCTTGAAGTTCTTGGATGCTGCAAAAGCTAAGAATATTCGGACAGCTTAGTGTCTTACTACAGGAGCAAAGACATATGTGTAGTCAATACCTTCTTCTTGAGTATACCCTTGAACAACCAGTCTAGCCTTGTTCTTGATGACAAGTTCTCTATCATCCTTCTTATTCCTAAACACCCATTTGGTCCCTATAGTAGTCTACCTATGAGGAAGAGGACATAGGTTCCAAACCTTCTAACTTTTGAATTGAAGCAGCTCCTCTTACATAGCCTCAATCCAACTTCTATCCTTTAGAGCCTTATCAATTTTCTTTGGCTCTATCTGGGACAAGAAATAAGAGTGAAGACAAACATTTGCATCATGGGTTTGTCCTTTTGTTCTTACCCCTGAGTCAACATTTCCAATGATGTTTGTGGAAGGGTGAGACTTGTGGATCCTTAGCTAAGGGGTCACAACAAGTTTCTTAGAGAGATCTAAATTAGAGAAATTCAGATCTGGCAATAAGGATTCACCCTCCACATCAGCACACTTATCAAGATTAACTTGATCCAATGTGTGTGTGACATCATTGATTTTGTCATTAATGGAGTGGTTATCAGCATCAAGAAATATATGATCACTGTTACAACTACCATGCTCTCTAACATTTTAAGCTCATTCTTCTGAGATGTGTGCCTCTAAGCTATAATTTGAAGGTACCCCAGCAGCATCAGCAGGATTTGTCATTGACGTGCTGATGGAAGCTTCATTTGCAGGATTGGTTACCACTGATGCTGAAGATGTGTAGCTTGAAGGTCTTCTTAGCTCAAATCTTGGATCAGGATCACCTATAGGTAATATATCTATAGATCCTAAAACATGCTCACAAGATTTGTTAAAATAGTTGGTAACTAAATCAAGATCAAATAGCCAATTCGGACCAGAACCTTTCACACTAGGAGTGTGCAAATTAAAGTTACATTGGCTGACTCCTCAACTATTCTAGTTCTGAGATTGTATACTCTATAAGCTTTAGCTTGGGAAGAGTATCCAATAAGTGTCCATCATCTGATTTCTCAGCAAACTTGGCAATTTGATCTTTGGTATTTAAGATGGTGCAAGGACATCCAAATGACCTGAGAAAACCAATGAAAGGTTTCCTCTTGTGCCAAAGTTCATAAGGAGTCTTACCATGACTCTTAACTACAAAACTCTGTTTTACACATAGTAGGCAGTGTTCACTGCCTCTGCCTAGATGGTGATGGGCAGTTTAAAGTCAGACAATATAGTTCTTGCAGCTTCAATAAGTGTCCTGTTTCTCTTCTCAGCAACACCATTTTGTTGAGGAATCCTTTGGCTTGTGAGATACTTTGTGTTGCTTCCTTTTTAGGCATGCAACATAGTGATCATCACATGTAAACTCTTTCTTTGGTATTCTAGTTACCAAATCATTTTTAATCAATTTATTCATATTTTTAAAGCTTACATGGCACATTCTTTTATTCCAGAGGAAAGACTTATCACTATTTGCTTTGGATAGAAAGTATGAAACTTGTCCTGAGGGAGATGTTTCTTGCAAATCCATCTTGTACATGTTCCTTTTCCTTGCAGCTCTGAGCGGGATATGCTCATGAGGAATGACCACCCCGGGCTTGAGAACAATGCACTCATGCTCAATGAAGAGCATGTTATGACTCTGATCATAAAATTGAGATACACTTTAAAGATTGTATCCAAGCTCCTTGAAAAAGTTTATCTTTTCAATGCTGAGCTTACCATTTGTGACCTTTCCCTTTCCAGAAATGTAACCACCTTTATTTCCTCCAAAAGCAACTAGCCCTCCATCAATTCTTTCAAAATTTTGGAGTAGTGACCTATTGCCTGTCAAGTGGCTAGAATAACCACTATTAATGATCCAAACATTTTTTTGTCTTGAGTTATTCCTGCACAAAGAAAATGATTAGTTACATTCGAAAACTCAACCCTTATTGGTCTTAGGCTCATCAAAAGAAGTGAAGACAATGCACCAATAATTGATCCTATAGTCATGAAATAAGGATCATTTGCTAAAGTTGATGAAGAACTCTCAGCCACTTGGTCTTTCTTTTAGTTCCACACCACCTTTGGAAGCTTAGACTTAATTGGGAGAGATGGCTGTGTGGACGAAAGCAACGGATTGCTAATCCGTTGTACGAGTTATTCATACCAAGGGTTCGAATCCCTCTCTTTCCATTTCCGTTGATGACTTTCTATTTTTTTTTAAATTTAGCAATCCCCTGTTTTTTATTTTCCTAGTTAAATGTGTGGAATATCTAAAATATAATATTAAGAAAATTACCTTCAATACTTCGTAAGTTTTGTTCACTTTGAAAGTTTTAATGACTGGGCCTTTGGAAGATCTTGCTTTCACTGTAACAGTCTTCAGTACTTCGGAAGTATTTCTTCCTTCCAAGACCAAAGTTTCTTTCGAAGGCATGTTTCCACTTGTCTTCTTCTTCATTTTGGAGCTTCTGAACGAAACAAATTTTCCTTTCAAAGCTTGCTTCTTCTTTTACAGACTCTTCATAGTTTCTTTCTTTATGATGTGGAGAGTACTCTTTGGATTGTAAACACAATCCTTAGCAAAGTGAGAGGTACTCCCACACATAACACAGTCCATTTTCTTCCTTCTAGGAGTCTTCTTTTGAGAACAAGGCTGAACTTGATCACTTTCACTCTTTATCTTCATCTTCTCAGATGATGTGGCAATTCTTGTGGGGTTAGAACTACCTTTGGAACTTGATGGTTCATGTTGTACAACAGTGGTGCACAACTTATCAGCCTTCTTCTTGATGATGGGATGATTTGGACATGAACTAGAACCCTTATTGTTAGAGTTCAAGCTTGTGTCCTCAGCTTTAACCACTTCAAAACCTACAGAAATAAAAACTTTTTTCTATGCAAAGTTGAAGGTGGCCCTCATCTCTTGAGCCTTCTTTGCCTTTCTCTTGCTCTTTCTAATCAATTTTTTTCTCTTGGACTTAGTCATCCCATTAGTTTTACTCTCCTCAGAGGGATGGTGACCCTTCTTAGAATATTTTTCTTCACTCTTGTAAGAGCCATTCTTCACCGTCTATTCTTCATCCTCTTCAATCAACGATCTATGAGGGGAAGCTCATAATCACAAGTTCCACACCTAGGAGATCTTGTAGACAAGATTACGTGTGGAGGAGCTATCTCATAAGATCCCATTCCCTGCTTAGTCTAATAACAAACTTTTACATGCAAGGATGAGGATATCATGTTTTTAAAGGTCTCTTCTTCAAGAACATATTTTTCTGCCATGGCTTAGCTGATCACACGCTTAGCGTGGGATTCAGTCAACTTGGATATGAGATCCTTGATCTGAGTCCTATAATTGGTGTATTCATTTTTAAGAACTAAAATGGTTTTCTCTGAGTCCTCTATCTTTAACTTATAATCATTTTTAGCCTTTTTGAAATCAGATTTTATGATATTCAAGGACTCAAGATCAGATCTCATCTCTAAGTTGTGTATCTATTGATCATTAGCAATACGTTCAGGAGTTTAAAGATGTTCCAATACCTTGGCTTCATCATGGTCATCCATGAGTGCTTGGTTTGGAGATGCATCTTCCACCTGAAAGCTCCAGTCAAAGCCTCCTTCTTCAACAACAACAACAACTTGATGCTTTGGCTTCTCATTCTAGGGAGCTCTTTTAGTGTAGTTTGGTCTGGCTTGAGTCTGGCTACAATTTGTTCTTTGTGCCTTGCACACTCTAGCAAAGTGTCCTATCTGGTTATAGTTGTATCACTTTACCTTGCTTTTATCCAGCCCAAAGTTTCCACTAGCTACATTGCTAGGAAACTTCTTTCCTGTCCTCTTGTAGAACTTCTTGGCTATATGAGTAAGAAGAACCATTTGTTAAACTATCTCCATATACTCCAGATCATCTGGATGGATACAATCTAAGTCTTCAAGGGTGAAGAGAAAGCCTGTGGATTCATCAGAAGAAACAAAGGCATGAGAAGAACTTGTCTCTTGGAAGGGACCTCCTTATGTGTAGTTTTGTCTTGGATTCTCTAGGAAGGTGATAAATGGACCCTTTTATGAGTTTTCAGGGTAGCATATGAGATGATGTTAAGGTTCTATGCTATCCCTTTCAGTCACATGAAGGGTTGAACTCATTTGATTGCTGCAGTTACTAGATGAACCTTGCATGTTCATCTCCATCTGGTATCCGTTGAGAATACCATACAACTCAGTCAGAGTAAGAGTCTTAAGGTTCTTGGTCCTTACAGCCTTAATAAGTGTATCGTATCTTCTTTCAGCAATACCATTCTACTAAGGAGTCCTGAGAGCACTATATTGTCTTGTAATATTGTTTTCATCATAAAATGTATCAAGGATTTGGTTCTTGAACTCAGTTCCTTGATCACATTTTATGATTTTGACCTTGTGATCACAATCGTTCTTAATTTTCAGATTGAAGTTCTTCAATGTCTCAGGGGTTTCATCCTTAGTTCTAAGGAAGAAAAGGCATATGTATCTTATGAAGTCAACTATGATTAACAGGCAATATGAAGTTCTTCCTAGACTCATTATACTTATGAGGCCAATGAGATTCATATGTACTAAGTGTATGGGAGTAGTGATGGAGTTCCTTTCCTTTGGCTTGTGAGACATGTTGTGTTGCTTTCCTGTTGACATGCAATACAATGGTTATCACTTGTAAACTCTTTCTTTGGCAACCAAATCAAATTTAATTAATTTATTCATGTTCTTAAAGTTTACTTATCACAGTCTATTGTGCCAAAGGAAATACTCGTCACTATTGGTTTTAGATAGAAAGCAAGAAACTTCTCCTGAGGGTGAGGCTTCCTGCAAATCCATCTTGTATATCTTCCCTTTCTTGGGGGCTCTGAGCATGATTTTCTCTTATGGAATGACCACCCCGGGCTTGGGAAGAATGCACTCATATTCAATGAAGAACATGTTATGTCTCTGGTCATAAAATTGAGATATGTGTAAAGTATTATACTCAAGCTCTTTGACAAAGTTTATCTTGTCAATATTGAGCTTACCATTTCTAAACTTTCTCCTTCTAGTGATGTAACATCTTGATTCTCCTACAAAAGCAACTAGCTCTCCATCAATTTTCTCAAAATCTTGAAGCAAAGAGCCATTGGTTGTCATGTGCCTAGAACATCCACTATTAATAATCTAGACATTCCTCTTGGTATTTAGTTGTTTCTGCACAAAAAGGATGGTTAGTTACATTTAGAAACCGAAGCCTTGCTGGTCTTTGGCTCATCAAGTTGAACTGAAGATAATGTAATAGTTATTGATCTATACGCAAGCTCTGAGGAACATTTACTGTTATTGATGAAGAAAATTTAGTCACATGGCCTTCCTTCATCTTCCACACTATCTTTGGAAGAATAGACTTGATGTTCAAGACTTCAGAAGTTTTGACAACTTCAGATGTTTTGGAGATCGATTCTTCGAAATCTCTTGCTCCACTACAATAAACTTCAGTGCTTCTGAAGCATTTCTTTCTTTCGAGACCAAATTTTCTTCCAAATGCATTTTCCACCTATCTTCTATTTGTTCAACTTGGAGCTTCCAAAGGAAAGTCATTTTCCTTCCTAAGGTTTCTTCTTCTTCCTCCTAGAAATCTTCTTCTTATTTATGTAGATGGTGCTTTTGGGATTATACATGTATTCCTTTGAAAAACGAGTAGCAACATCACATATCATACATTTAACTAGCCTACTTCTGAGGGTCTTCTTCTGGGGAGAAGGTTGAGCTTGAACTATTTCCACTTCCTTCTTAATCTTTAAAGATGATGCAGCATGCCTATTAGGGTGAGGCATGCTCTTGGAACTGGTATGTATAAGTTGTGCAACAGTGGTGCACATTTGATCACCTTCTTCTTTTGACCAGGATGGCATAAACTTGAACTAGGACCTCTGTTATTAGAGTCCATAGTAAAGTTCTCAATCTTTAGCAACTCAAATCCAAAAAGACAAAGACTTGCATTTTCCTTAGAGTTGAAGGTAGCCTTTAACCTCTTGGGCTTTCTTTGACTATCTTTTAGCTGCCCTAATCAAGTTCAAACAAAATCAAGACTAGAGTTGAGACATCGATAGGATTAAGATCAAGCCCTAAAGAACTATCAAGAGAGGTGAATTCATGTTAGATGAGTTTAACTCATTTTGTGCTTCACACAGAAATCACATGGCTTTAAAAGTCCCTTATACCCCATAAGAGAATGGAGTAACAGAGCAGAAACCTAGAATTATAGTTGAAATGAGATGACGTATGCTGGAAGGAAAAAATCTAAGTAAGTTTTCTAAGGAGAGGCAGCAGCAACATCTATGTAAGTATAAAATAGATCTCCATCTAAAGCCATGTAATTTTAGAGCCTTTTTGAAGTTTGGAATGGAAGAAAACATTTAGTGTTATACTTTACATTTTTTTAAAGTGTTGCATATGTAATGAAACCAGTTCAACTGAGAAATATATTAGAGCTAAAGTCTTGAAAGTGTTTGTTTATAGGGTACTACTCAAACTCCAAGCCATACAGACTGTATGATCTTGAAATAAAGAATATTGTAATTGGTCAAGATGTCATAGTCAATGAAAATAGGAAGTGGAAAAGTGAAAGCAAGATACTAATGGTCTAACTAGTGAAAAGGTTTATGTTAGTAATGGAGATTTTGACAACTTAACAAAAGATAGTACATGTAGCGTTAAAAATAGTGAAAATTATTCACCCCATCATAACCTAGACCTACTCAAAGGAGTGAACAAAGTACTCCCAATCAAAGTGAACAAAGGGGATCGAGTTGTCCAACAAATAGTGGATCTCTCTCCTCAACCAAGAGTTTACTACCAAAAGTAAGGATACTTAATGATCTTTACGAAAATATAGAGGAGATGAAGTCAGTTGATTATAGATTTCATTATATATTAACATTAATCAAACCAACCATTTTTAGAGGCATCAAGAGTGAAGCATGGATCAAAGCCAAGAAGGAGGAAGTAGAGTCACAAGGAAAACATATAACATGGTCTCTTATAACACCAATAATCGACAAACTACCCATTGGCCAAAAATGGTTGTTGAATCTAAAGGTTGCTACAGATGGAAATGTAACCAAACGCAAGCCCCAATAGGTGCCAAAGGATGCATTCAGAAGTAGGGAATTGACTTTGAAGAGACATTCTCTCTAGTAGAAGGGTTTGAAACAAACTGCCTTATACTATATTATAGCTTAAAATGGTTGGGTAATTCATCAATTAGATGTGAAGAGAGACTTTTTGAATGGATACATTCAAGTAGAAGTATATGTAATGCAAGTCAGGGTTTGAAATACAAGGCAATGAAGATAAAGTGTATTGTTTGCACAAGGCTCTATATGGACCTAAGCAGACCCAAAGATCATAGTATAGTAGAGTTGATGGATTTTTAAAGGATATTAGGTATGAAAGATGTCCAAATGAACCAACCATGTTGTAACACCTGGTTATTTTATAGTCAAGAAAGAAGAATAAAGTGAAAGAAAAGAAGGAAAGAAATAAAACCCAGTCTAGGGGTAAAAAGTGTCTAAAAGGATAAAATATTTGAAAAGTTGGTGATAAAGGTGGCATGGCCGCCCATCACCCTTTCTACACACAAAATTTTTGGATTTTTAAGAGAGAGAAAATAGCAGGAAGCAAAAACTCTCAGGTTTGAAGAGAAACAACAAGAAAAGTGTGAATTCAAGGTAAGAATTCATGTTTTTATAGTGTTCTTAACCGGTTATGTCCTCGGGTCTATGCTTATGTGTGTTTATATGTGTTCGGGTATGTTTTAGTGGGTTCTAGGCGGTTGAATTCAATTTGCAAATGACTTCGGAAGAAAGCCATACTCAAGAGCTGTAAAGGTGAGTTCTAGGACCTCTCTTTTACCTGTTTTAACTGATTTTGGGGCTGGAAATGCATGAATGTATGTTTTCATCACACTGGGTTTCGGACCCGTATGTTTCATTTGGTGTATGTTGAATGTGTGATGTGATGTATGATTATGTTCATGCTTGATAATGTATGATGATGTTTCTAAGACTTAGGATGTATGATTTAAGCTTAGAACATGATGAATGGTGATTTGAAATCGAAATCCGATATTTAAGGTTCATATGTTAAGTTTTAGAATCTGCATAAGTGTTGAAACGTCAATGCGGATGAGTAATGGGAAGAAATGTGGATGAACAGTTAATGCGGATGAGTATTAACTGCTAAGTAAGTCAATGCGGATGAATAGTTAATGCGGATGAATATTAACTGCTAAGTAAGTCAATGCGGATGAGCATTGAATAAGTATGACAAATGCGTATGAATGCTAATGCGGATGAAAGTCAATGCGGATGAACATTGACTAAGTCGGAGAAATGCGGATGAACATTGGCTAAGTCTGAGAAATACGGATGAATATTGACAAAGTATGGGAAATGCGGATGAGTAAGGCCAATGCGGATGAACAAACGCGGATGAAGTAAGACAAGTGCACATGAACTATAGTAAATGTGAATGAACTATAGTAAATGCAGATGAACAATAGGAAATGCAGATGAACACTTAGACTTTTTCTAACTTTCTGAGAAAAAGACGAATGTAGGCTGTGACTTGAGACGTTCTCGGGGATTCATGTAAGTTGACTTTTGAGGTCATAGATGTTATGCTGGGCATGTATGATGTATGTTTGATGCTTATGCATGATGGTATGTATGATGTATGCTATGTATGTATGATGCCCTGTATGATGATGATGACTCTGTATGATGACGTTCCAAATTATGTATGTTTATCTTTCCCGTGACTTTACGTTGAATGTTAATGAATGAAATGAAAGTAGTATGTAACGTAAAGCGAAAGATAATGAAAGAGGAACATGAAGTAAGAATGCGTGCATTAATGAATGATGAAAGTAAAGAAACTCTTGCAAGCCTTGTATGTCAGGACACGCCATTAAAAGGTGTTAGCCAAACAGTGTGCGGGTTCGCTACCCCGGGAGGATGCACATTGGGGTCTTACTATACTTGACATAAATAGAGTTGTTCCCTTAAACAACCGTGTTTGTGTTTGAATCTTTCAGCGTGCGTGTGTGAGGATGACCGGTGGTAGATCATCTAAAGATTCGCATGGTGGTGGACGTGGTGCTGAACCACAGGTTACGAGAGGAAGGCCTAGGCCTGAAAAGGTGGTTCATGAAGAACCAAAACCCTCATCCAGAGGGCGAAGATGAGAGTGCTAACCTGAGAGCCTCAGTGAAGGAGGCAGTTGTGGAGGAAGTGCATCAAGTTATGCAGACGATCCTACCTTTTGTGGTGACCGAAGTGATAAAGGCAGTTAGAGGGGGGAGAGAAGGGAAAGGAGTAGACCTACGGGTGAAAGAAGACAGCCCGAGACTGAGACGGTTCTGTCTGATGACGAAGAAGAAGAGGAAGAAGCAGAGCCTGTGCAGGAGGCGGCACGAGGCTGTATGTAACATCCGGTTTCTAAATCCGGACTTGTAAATTATATTATAGTTATGATTAAATAAATTAAGTTGAGTTGATTGAGTGTTTAAGTGTTCAGTCGCATAAGTTATATACGAATGAACTTCAGTCGCATTCCTTATGTGCGATTGAGACTCAGTCGTACGAATCGTAGGCGTATGAGCTTCAGTCGCGCAGTTCAGTCGTACGAATGGTTCAGTCGTGCGACTGAAGGTGAGGCGGTTAAGATTAAGTGTATGGATAAATGGGGCGGTGCAGGGAGTTTAAGGGCAGATCTCTATCTGAACCTATTCTGTTCTCTTGTCCCCTTCACACCCAAAACCCTGCTCTCACGAAATTGATTAGGCGAAACTCCGTTTTGGTAAGTTTTGAACATCACGGATTAATCCGGAGATGTTATAAGCTGTGTGTATGATTGAATTTGATCCAATAACCTGTTTAATCAATAAATTGGTCTGGTTTATTTCTGAATTTAAAATCCAGAAATTCAAATCTAAGTTTTGTGAAGTTTTGATGAAATAATGATCCGAAACCATTATAAACGATGTGTACAAGATCTGTTTTGAATATGGTATGATTTGGATGGTTAAAACTCAAATTTTGAGTGAGTATTGGATCAAAAACGTCAAGAACATAGCTGCTGATTCGTTTCAGACGAATGGGCTCAATCGCAGGCCTCAGTCGTACGAATGAAAGTCTAGTCGTACGACTGAGTGCGAATGGAGGTTCAGTCGTGCGGTTGGAACTCAGTCGCCTGGTTAGAAGGCCGAATGAAGACAAGTGAACACTGGATACGAATGAGAACTCAATCGTGCGAATGAACGGTTAGTCGTACGACTGAAGGTTCAGTCGCATGGTTCATTCGCATAGGTCCAGTCGCATGATTGCTCATTCGCATAAGTGTTCAATCGCATGAGGGCCTGTTTGAGAATAAGTTTATTGAATCAGGGTTTATTGCTTTAGATATACCTTTATTAGAGGAAGGACTAGTTATCTTGGGTACGTGGATTGTGTAGACTGTGGTGAGGAAAGTGATAAGGTGAGTTCTAAGCCCTTTTTAAATGTTTGGTTTTAACATTTGGGCTAGCACACACATAATGATAAATGAATTGAATGTTTTAGTACCAGAATTGTGATAGTAATGATGGATATGTTTCTAACAGTTTGTTAAGCTGTTAGAGGGAAAGTGGGGGTAATAAATGATTACCTGAACATTATTAATCATTACGTGATGATAATGATTGTAATGAGTCAGGTAGGGTGTAAAAGATAGTCCTCTGAACATTGTTAATCATTACGTGATGGTAATGATTCCAATGGGTCGGATGGGGTGTGATGATTGATGAAAATATGTTAAAGCTGGTACTAAAAGAAAGAATGTGTGGGGTGTGAGTGAATGTGATAATATTGGCAGTAAATAAAAGAAATGTTTTTGAAATGGTAATATGATGTAAATCTCAACAGGCCAGTTAGGGTAAGATGCCTGGGTGTGAAACTGTACAGTTTGATAGGAGTGATGACGATCACTCAGCTTTGTGAACATCTTGTGGTGACGACCCTAGATGATTATTTGGCATCCTACTGGATGAGAGATAGTAACCGGTAGTTGCTAGATGTGGGCAACCGACGTTACTGGGTATGGGAGACTGGTGGTTGCTAGATGTGGGCAACCGACGTCTCTGGGTATGGTAACCGGTAGTTGCTAGATGTGGGCAACCGACGTTACCGAGTATGAGAAACTGGTAGTTGCTGGATGTGGGCAACCGATGTTTCTGAGTGTAGAAACTGGTAGTTGCTGGATGTGGGCAACCGACGTTACTGGGTATGGGGAACTGGTAGTTGCTAGATGTGGGCAACCGACGTTCGATGGGACAGGTCCAGTGGGACAGAATAATGATAAAAGTTGAATTTATAATATTGCCAATAAAAGATAGCTGTGGTGTGTGTGAAAATGATGTTAATGTTTTAATGAAAATTAGAACTCAACAGTTTATCTGTTGTTTTGAGTGTGTTGTGTGTGCTAGGTAAGGAGGGATCCTCTGATAATAGAGGAAAGCAAGTATGAACTGATGAGGACGCTATCCTGGAGCAACTGCTGGCATAGGATTTAGGACTTGTTAATAATGTATAATTAATACCATCATATGTAAAATGTTTTAAAAAGTTGGGTTAATATATAATAATGTTTAAAGTCTTCCGCTGTAAATAGAAAGCTCTGATTTGTGTTTAAAATATTAATCCAACTGCGTGACGTGCCTCCGGTGCCCTGCCGGGTTTAGGGCGTCACAGGTTCGTATCAGAGCAGTAGTTAAAGGGATCTAGTGTTATAATAACTAGACTTTAACTAGAAAATAGATATGCCAGCAGGGATAGCTAGATATAGTAGTTTATTAAAACAAGAGAAGGTGATGGGACTATCATGAGAAGGAATAACGAGAATAGTAAAAGTAAAGTAAACAATTAATAGTACTTAGCCAACATTATAATTTTACTTTACTTATAGTATTCTAGTTATATACTTATATGTGGGTACCAAATAATCCTGATCTTATTTTAATAGGTTATGGCTGATAGGGAGAGTGAAAGAATGCAAGGTGGAACCTCAGAAGAAATGTTGATGAGAGCACCGAGGTGCTTAGTATGACGAGGCAGCAATTCCATAATGCAATTGCTGAGGAGGTTCGTAAAGCCTTGAATGCAGCTAGACCTGATGAAAGTAGAAATGTTGATAAAGCTGAGGGGTCTAGTGAGAAAAGGGAGTTACACATAGCCAGTTTAAAGAGTGTAATCCTCCATGATTTTCTGGGGCTATGGATGTGGTAGCCACTTATAAATGGCTTCGTGAAATGGAAGCCGTGATTAAGTTGAGTGAGTGTAGGGAGGATCAAAAGGTAAAGTTTGCAGCCCACTCGTTTGTAGGTGAGGCTCTGTATTGGTGGGATACGATTATCCAGACGTTAGGCGAGGAGGCTACTGACAAAATGTTATGGCCTGAATTCAAAAAGTTAGTATCGGACAAGTTTTGTCCGAAAGGCGAGATGGATCGAATAGAAATGAGTTTCCTGCAGTTTCAGGCAGGTAATATGTCTCATAGGGAATACACGTCTAAGTTTGAGGAGATGGCGCGGTTGGTGCCTCATTTAGTGGTTCCTGAAGAGAAGAAGATTTTGAGGTATACACAGGGGTTACCTCAGGAGGTTAGGAAGTTGGTTAGATCATCTGCTCCGAGTAGTTACCAGTTAACGGTAAACTTAGCTGCAGATATGTATCAAGAAATTTATGGTAATAATGTTGCTCCTGATGGGGGTAAAAGGAGGCGAGAAGAACCTGTAGTGCAGAGAAGATTTGAAAATCCAATTTTTCAAAGAAAAGCAGGTTTGGAAGGGGCCAATTTCCGAGGAATGTCAGAAATGAGTTGCCACGATGCGGGAAATGTGGTAGGCTACACCAGGGTGAATGCATGATTAGTAATAGAACTTGTTTTAAATGTGGAAGGTTAGGACATTATGCTAATGAATGTAATGAAAGCCCTCGTAGATGTTATGAGTGTGGAGAAACGGGGCATATTCGTAGTGAATGTCCAAGATTAACCGTTAGAAACCTGAGCCGGTTAGATCGATGAAAGGGTCAGGAGAAGGGTCGAGTGTGGCCAGGGGCGAGCATATTCTATGACAGCCAGTGAGGCTAAAGCGTTGCCAAATGTAGTTTCAGGTACGTTTCTAGTGAATGGAATTCCAGCTAATGTGTTATTTGATTCTGGTGCAAGTGGAAGTTTTGTATCTATTGATTTTTGCCCTATGCTTGCATGTGAAGTTCGACCATTAGAGGTAGCTTTTGTAGTTGAAACCGCTAATGATAGATCTGTGATGATTAGTAATATGATTGATGGTTGTTATATTGAATTAGAAGGATATAAGTTGCCTGTTAAACTATATCCAATGGTGTTAGGAGGGTTTGATGTAGTATTGGGTATGGATTGGTTGGTAAACCATGAAGCCCATATTATATGTAATAAGAAGTTAATTCAATTAAGAGCACCAGATGGGAAAACAATTAATGTATATGGTGATAGAGAGGAGTCAACCGTGAAAATAATATCTATGATAAAAGCTGATAAGTTAATGAGCCGCGGGTGTGCATCTTATTTGATATATGTAATAGATTCCCAAAAGCCTGTAAGAAAGATAGAAGACATTCCTATGGTTAGAGATTTTGCAGATGTGTTTCCAGAGGAATTACCAGGTATTCCTCCAAATCGTGAAGTTGAGTTTAGAATTGATTTGGTTCCGGGTGCTAAGCTAGTTGCTAAGCCACCACATAAATTAGCTCCATCGGAATTGAAGGAGTTAATGAAACAGACTGAAGACTTACTGGAAAGAGGTTTCATTAGACCCAATTCTTCCCCGTGGGGTGCTCCAGTATTGTTTGTGAAGAACAAAGATGGGAGTATGCGTATGTGTATTGATTACAGAGAATTAAACAAGCTGACAATAAAGAATAAGTATCCACTCCCACGAATAGATGATTTGTTTGATCAGCTACAGGGAGCTAGTTGGTTTTCTAAGATAGATCTCCGATCGGGTTACCTTCAGTTGAAAGTTAAGGAAGAAGATATACCTAAAACGGCGTTTCGTACCCGTTACGGTCACTAAGAATTTTTGGTTATGTCTTTTGGGTTAACGAATGCCCTGCTGCTTTTATGGATTTGATGAATAGGGTGTGCAAGCCAATATTAGATCAATCAGTAATTGTGTTTATTGATGATATACTGATCTATTCAAAGAATGAGGGAGATCACGCCTGCCATCTTCGTGAAGTATTGGAAAGATTAAGAAAAGAAAGGCTTTATGCAAAATTTTCTAAGTGTGAGTTTTGGTTGCGGGAGGTACAGTTTTTAGGGCATGTGATTAATGCAGAAGGTATTTTAGTAGATCCTACCAAGATTGAAACAGTAGTGAGGTGGAGTCCTCCAAAGACGCCATCTGAGGTTCGCAGTTTCTTGGGTCTGGCTGGTTACTATAGAAGGTTTATTCAAGGTTTTGCCAAAATCGCATCCCCGTTAACGAAACTGACGAGGAAGAATGAAGAATACGTTTGGGGACCAGAACAAGAAAATGCATTTCAAGAACTGAAGCAGAAATTAACCCAATCACCAATATTGTTGTTGCCAGATGGAAATGAAGATTTGGCAATTTATTCAGATGCTTCGTATCAAGGTCTAGGCTGTGTATTGATGCAGAGGGGATGAGTGATAGCTTATGCTTCCAGGTAATTGAAAGAACATGAAAAGAATTATCCAACACATGATTTAGAACTGGCAGCAGTGGTATTTTCCTTGAAGATATGGAGGCATTATTTGTATGGGGTGAAATGTACGATTTACACGGATCATAAGAGTTTAAAATATTTCTTTGATCAGAAGGAATTGAACATGCGACAGCGGAGATGGTTAGAATTAGTGAAAGATTATGATTGTGAAATACTTTACCATCCCGGTAAAGCAAATGTGGTTGCTGACGCGTTAAGTAGAAAGAATGAACACCCTCCAATTCGAGTTAAGTCATACAAGTTAGTGATAACCCCAGATTTTATGCGTCAGTTACGAGAAGCTCAATTAGAAGCACTGAAAGAAGAGAACGTGAAGCGAGAACGAATGAAGGGTCAAACAAAGGATCTGGAAGAAAATAGTTTTGGGTTAAGACGAAATGTGGTCGTATGTGGGTTCCGATTAAGATGAGGAATTAGTGTTAGATGAAGCTCATAAGTCCAGATATTCTATACATCTTGTGCTACTAAGATGTACAAGGATTTAAAACAAGGATATTGGTGGCCCGGTATGAAGTTTAAAGTGATGCAGTATGTGAATAGGTGTGTGACGTGTCTTCAGGTCAAAGCTGAGCATCAAAAGCCATATGGTAAGCTTCAACCCTTAGAGATCCCGAAATGGAAGTGGGAGGAATTGACAATGGATTTCATAACTAAGCTTCCGCGTACAGCTAAAGGTTATGATACCATTTGGGTCATAGTGGATAGATTGACACGTAGTGGACATTTCTTACCAATCAAGGAGACAAATAACTCTGAGAAGTTAGCAAAACTATTTATCCGAGAAATTATTACTCGTCATGGAATACCATTGTCTATTGTGTCAGATAGAGATACACGTTTTACTTCG
The DNA here is from genome assembly GCA_024085815.1 of Flaveria linearis. Classification (NCBI taxonomy): domain Eukaryota; kingdom Viridiplantae; phylum Streptophyta; class Magnoliopsida; order Asterales; family Asteraceae; genus Flaveria; species Flaveria linearis. The sequence goes on from CM044004.1 coordinate 26,345,351, forward strand.
AGGTTTTGGAGAAAGTTTCATGCAGATATGGGTACTCGTCTGTTACACAGCACGTCTTTCCACCCAGAAACTGATGGGTTAACTGAAAGGACTATCCAAACAGTTGAAGACATGTTACGAGCTTGTGTTATAGATTTCGGTGGTAGCTGGGATAGTCATTTGCCATTAGTTGAATTCTCCTACAATAACAGTTATCATTCTACGATTGGGAGAGCCCCTTATGAGATGTTATATGGCAGGAAGTGTAGGAGTCCCATATGTTGGGGAGAAGTTGGGCAGAAAGAGTTGGGCAGTTTGGAAATTGTACATGCCACGAATGAAAAACTGGATCAGATCAAAGCTCGGTTTAAAGCAGCTCAAGATCGACAGAAGTCTTATGAAGATAAAAGGCGAAGGCATATAGAGTTTGAAGTAGGAGATAGAGTTATGTTGAAGGTATCTCCTTGGAAGGGAATTATCAGATTCATAAAGAGGGGAAAGTTAAGTCCTCGTTTTATAGGACCGTTTAGCATTATAGAACGGATTAGGGAAGTGGCCTATAAACTAGAATTACCCGATCAGTTGCAAGGAATCCACCCAACCTTTCTTGTGTCACAGTTGCGTAAGTGTTTGGCCGATGAGAATGCTTATGTACCTTTGGATGACATAGAAGTGGATGATAAGTTAAACTATGTTGAAAAACCTACTACTATAGTAGACAGAAAGGTGAAAAGGCTGAGGAATAAAACTATTGATTTAGTTAAAGTGTAGTGGTCGAATAGAAAAGGATCTGATTTCACTTGGGAATCAGAAGATGAGATGAAGAGAGATTATCCCCAGTTGTTCGAATGATTAGTTTCGAGGACGAAACCTATTTAAGAGGGGGAGAGTTGTAACATCCGGTTTCTAAATCCGGACTTGTAAATTATATTATAGTTATGATTAAATAAATTAAGTTGAGTTGATTGAGTGTTTAAGTGTTTAGTCGCATAAGTTATATACAAATGAACTTCAGTCGCATTCCTTATGTGCGATTGAGACTCAGTCGTACGAATCGTAGGCGTATGAGCTTCAGTGGCGCAGTTCAGTCGTACGAATGGTTCAGTCGTGCGACTGAAGGTGAGGCGGTTAAGATTAAGTGTATGGATAAATGGGGCGGTGCAGGGGGTTTAAGGGCAGATCTCTATCTGCACCTATTCTGTTCTCTTGTCCCCTTCACACCCAAAACCCTGCTCTCACGAAATTGATTAGGCGAAACTCCGTTTTGGTAAGTTTTGAACATCACGGATTAATCCGGAGATGTTATAAGCTGTGTGTATGATTGAATTTGATCCAATAACCTGTTTAAATCAGTAAATTGGTCTGGTTTATTTCAGAATTTAAAATCCAGAAATTCAAATCTAAGTTTTGTGAAGTTTTGATGAAATAATGATCCGAAACCATTATAAACGATGTGTATAAGATTTGTTTTGAATATGGTATGATTTGGATGGTTAAAACTCAAATTTTGAGTGAGTATTGGATCAAAAACATCAAGAACACAGCTGCTGATTCGTTTCAGACGAATGGGCTCAATCGCAGGCCTCAGTCGTACGAATGAAAGTCTAGTCGTACGACTGAGTGCGAATGGAGGTTCAGTCGTGCGGTTGGAACTCAGTCGCCTGGTTAGAAGGCCGAATAAAGACGAGTGAACACTGGATACGAATGAGAAGTCAATCGTGCGAATGAACGGTTAGTCGTACGACTGAAGGTTCAGTCGCATGGTTCATTCGCATAGGTCCAGTCGCATGATTGCTCATTCGCATAAGTGTTCAATCGCATGAGGGCCTGTTTGAGAATAAGTTTATTGGATCAGGGTTTATTGCTTTAGATATACCTTGATTAGAGGAAGGACTAGTTATCTTGGGTACGTGGATTGTGTAGACTGTGGTGAGGAAAGTGATAAGGTGAGTTCTAAGCCCTTTTTAAATGTTTGGTTTTAACATTCGGGCTAGCACACACATAATGATAAATGAATTGAATGTTTTAGTACAAGAATTGTGATAGTAATGATGGATATGTTTCTAACAGTTTGTTAAGCTGTTAGAGGGAAAGTGGGGGTAATAAATGATTACCTGAACATTGTTAATCATTACGTGATGGTAATGATTGTAATGAGTCAGGTAGGGTGTAAAAGATAGTCCTCTGAACATTCTTAATCATTATGTGATGGTAATGATTCCAATGGGTCGGATGGGGTGTGATTATTGATGAAAATATGTTAAAACTGGTACTAAAAGAAAGAATGTGTGGGGTGTGAGTGAATGTGATAATATTGGCAATAAATAAAAGAAATGTTTTTGAAATGGTAATATGATGTAAATCTCAACAGGCCAGTTAGGGTAAGATGCCTGGGTGTGAAACTGTACAGTTTGATAGGAGTGATGACGATCACTCAGCTTTGTGAACATCTTATGGTGACGACCCTAGATGATTATTTGGCATCCTACTGGATGAGAGATAGTAACCGGTAGTTGCTAGATGTGGGCAACCGACGTTACTGGGTATGGGAGACTGGTAGTTGCTAGATGTGGGCAACCGACGTCTCTGGGTATGGTAACCGGTAGTTGCTAGATGTGGGCAACCGACGTTACCGAGTATGAGAAACTGGTAGTTGCTGGAAGTGGGCAACCGATGTTTCTGAGTGTAGTAACTGGTAGTTGTTGGATGTGGGCAACCGACGTTACTGGGTATGGGGAACTGGTAGTTGCTAGATGTGGGCAACCGATGTTCGATGGGACAGGTCCAGTGGGACAGAATAATGATAAAAGTTGAATTTATAATATTGCCAATAATAAGATAGCTGTGGTGTGTGTGAAAATGATGTTAATGTTTTAATGAAAATTAGAACTCACCAGTTTATCTGATGTTTTGAGTGTGTTGTGTGTCCTAGGTAAGGAGGGATCCTCTGATAATAGAGGAAAGCAAGTATGAACTGATGAGGACGCTATCCTGGAGCAACTGCTGGCATAGGAATTAGGACTTGTTAATAATGTATAATTAAATACCATCATACGTAATTTTAAAAAGTTGGGTTAATATATAATAATGTTTAAAGTCTTCCGCTGTAAATAGAAAGCTCTGATTTGTGTTTAAAATATTAATCCAACTGTGTGACGTGCCTCCGGTGCCCTGCCGGGTTTAGGGCGTCACACTGTAACTATAGGGCATTTCAACGGTGCAAGCCCCCTACTTTCAACGGTAATGGCACTGCTACTGCTGCTCACCGATGGGTGAGAGAAATAGAAGTTGTTTTAAATATCAGCGAGTGCCGAGAGGATCAAAAGGTGAAGTTCGCTGTCCATTCTTTTGTGGACTCGGCTCTATGGTGGTGGGACAATATAGTCCAAGCCGAGGGTAGTCGGGCATTTGGGAGGATGAGATTGTCTGAGCTGAAGAAGTTGGTGATTGAGGAGTTCTATCCTCATAGAGAAATGGATAAAGTTGAGAGGGAATTCCTGCAACTAGAGGCGGGAACGATGATGCACCAACAGTACACCACCAAATTCAACGAGATGGCACGTCTGGTGTCGGATCAGGTGACGCCTATATCATGGAAGATTATGAGGTACATTCAGGGTTTGCCAGCGGACATTCGCAGGCATATGATCGCCACCCAACCGAGCACGTTTAGATCGGCGGTGGATTTTGCATGGAGGTTATATGATGAGAGGGTTGTAGTGGTGGTGGCTGAAGGTAGCAGGAAGGGTGGAGGTGATCGAAACTAAAATAGGAAGAGGTTTGGTCGGGGTAATGCCTCAACAGTCAACAAGAAGGCACGGGTGTATTATCACCGTGTGGCCATATCGAGTGCGGGGTCAAAAAGGTGCGGCAAGTGTGGAAGGGAGCATGTGGGAGAATGTAGGCTAGGATTGAACATGTGTTTCAAATATGGGAAGACGGGGCATATAGCTAAGGACTATCATACGGTCCGGTGCTTTAACTGTGGTGAAGAAGGTCGCATAAGTAGTGATTACAAGAAGCCAAGGGCGGAGGGTTCTGGGGTGAAGAAGACGGGGGGAGAAGGACCAAGGGCGAGTGCCAGGGCATTCATAATGACATAGGAGGAAGCTAGGACAGACCCTGATGTCGTGTCCGGTACGTTTCTGGTGAACCATACTTTAGCTTCTGTGTTATTTGATTCTGGTGCCAATAAGAGTTTTATTACTGCTTCTTTGTATGCTAAACTGCATGTTAGTAGTAGACGTGTTGATATGCCCTTTGATGTAGAAACTGCCATAGGTAAGTCTACGGGATTTCTGAGATGATAGAGAACTGTGATGTGGAACTCGAGGGTCATAAGTTTCCTGTTAGACCGTTTATAATGACCTTAGGTGGTTTCGATTTGGTTCTTGGGATGGATTGGTTGGCCGACTCCGAGCGAACATTGGGTTTCGTAAGAAGATGATTCGTTTGACAGCGCCTGACGGGAGTTCGGTAACTATTTATGGGGATCAGATCACGACGATCCCGAAAGTGATCTCAATAGCGGTGGCGGGAAAGTGTATGAGGCGTGGATGTAGCGCCTAGTTGGCTTATGTAAAGGATGTGGATACGCCAACACCACAACTATCCGATGTACCGGTGGTGTTTGACTTTCCAGACGTGTTTCCAGAAGACTTACCAGGAGTGCCACCTAACCAAGAGATCGAGTTCCAGATTGATCTGATACCGGGTGCCCAACCTATTGACAAGGCATCGTATCGGTTGCCTCCGACAGAGATGAAAAAAATGATGGAGCAGTTGCAAGAGCTTCTTGATAAGGGGTTAATTTGACCGAGTATCTCTCCTTGGGGTGCTTCAGTCCTGTTCGTGAAGAAGAAAGACGGTAGTATGTGGAGCAACCGGTGGTAATTATCGATCGTAAAGAGAAGAGGCTAAGAAATAAAGTGGTTCCTCTTGCGCGTGTATGGTGGAAGCACAGGAAGGGATCCGAGTCTACGTGGGAGACCGAAGAAGAGATGAGACAGCATTACCCACAACTCTTTGAGAAATAGCAGGTTTTGGGGACGAAACCTAAATAAGGGGTGGAGTTGTAACACTCAGTTATTTTAAAGTCAAGAAAGAATAATAAAGTGAAAGAAAAGAAGGAAAAGAAATAAAACCCAAGTCTAGGGGTAAAAAGTGTCCAAAAGGACAAAATATTTGAAAAGTTGGTGATAAAGGAGGCATGGCTGCCAATCACCCTTTCTACACACAAAATTTTCGGATCTTTAGGGAGAGAAAGTAGCAGGAAGTAGAAAACTCTCGGGTTTGAAGAGAAACAAGAAGAAAAGTTCGAATTCAAGGTAAGAATTCATGTTTTTATGGTGTTCTTAACCAGTTATGTCCTCGGGTCTATGTTTATGTGCGTTTATATGTGTTCTGGTATGTTTTAGTGGGTTGTAGGCGGTTGAATTCAATTTGCAAACGAGTTCAGAAGAAAGCCATACTCAAGAGCTGCAAAGGTGAGTTACCCCTCTTTTACTTGTTTTAACTGATTTTGGGGCTGGAAATGAATGAATGTATGTTTCATTATACTGGGTTTCGGACCCGTATGTTTCATATGGTGTATGTTGAATGTGTGATGTGATGTATGATTATGTTCATGCTTGATAATGTGTGATGATGTTTCTAAGACTTAGGATGTATGATTTAAGCTTAGAACATGATGAACGGTGATTTGAAATCGAAATCCAATGTTTAAGACTCACATGTTAAGTTTTAGAATCTGCATAAGTGTTGAAAAGTCAATGCGGATGAGTAATAGGAAGAAATGCGGATGAACAGTTAATGCGAATGAGTATTAACTGCTAAGTAAGTCAATGCGGATGAACAGTTAATGCGGATGAGTATTAACTGCTAAGTAAGTCAATGTGGATGAGCATTCACTTAGTATGACAAATGGTTATGAAGGTTAATGCGGATGAAAGTCAATGCGGATGAACATTGACTAAGTCGGAGAAATGCGGATGAACATTGGCTAAGTCTGAGAAATGCGGATGAATATCGACTAAGTATGGGAAATGCGGATGAGTAAGGCCAATGCGGATGAACAAATGCGGATGAACAAATGCGGATGAAGTAAGAAAAATGCGGATGAACTATAGTAAATGCGGATGAACTATAGGAAATGCGGATGAACACTTAGACTTTTTCTGACTTTTTGAGAAAAAGACGAATGTAGGCTTTGACTTGAGATGTTCCCGGGGATTCATGTAAGTTGACTTTTGAGGTCATAGATGTTATGATGGGTATGTATGATGTATGTTTGATGCTTATGCATGATGGTATGTATGATGTATGCTATGTATGTATGATGCCCTGTATGATGATGATGACTGTGTATGATGATGTTCCATATTATGTATGTTTATCTTTCCCGTGACTTTACGTTGAATGTTAATGAATGAAATGAAAGTAGTATGTAACATAAAGAAAAAGATAAAGAAAGAGGAACATGAAGTAAGAATGCATGCATTAATGAATGATGAAAGTAAAGAAAGTCTTGCAAGCCTTGTATGTCGGGACACGCCATTAAAAGGTGTTAGCCAAACAGTGTGCGGGTTCGCTACCCCGGGAGGATGAAAATTGGGGTCTTTCTTTGTGATTGACCATTTCTATAGCCCCATTACTGCATACCCTAGGTACTGCGACTAGAGGTGCGATGCACCGTTATAGCTAGTCTATGATAGGCCTAGGTCTAATACCAGGAATAGCTGGGTATTGCACATAGTAGTGGTACACCTAAACTCTACCCTAGGTATTATGACCAGAGGTGCGATGCACCATTATAGCTGGTCTATGATAGACCTAGATCCAGTACCAGGAATAGCTGGGTAAAGTTTATGGTTGAAGGAAAGGAAAGAGGTAATGATGAAAGAATGCGAAGTTAATGAACGTACGAATGAAAGAATGAAAGTATGAAAGATTAATGAAGATAATAATGATATTACCTATGTGTACGTATGATGTATGATGGCATGAAAGTAAAGAACGGTTTTAACGTAAGAAAAGTATGTTCTAATGTAAAACTATAACTCACTCAGCAACGCTGACTTTTTATGCATTTTCTAGTTGGCAAGTGAGCATTGCTGAGGATGGCGCGGGGCAGCTACTTGGCATTGGGATGACATTCTTTTGTTAATGTTTTTGCATGATAATGCGAACAATTGAAATTGTGTAATGAATGTTGTATTATTTTGCAAAAGCATTGTTAATGAAAATGTTGTTTTAAATGTTTCTGCTGTAACATTTATTTCTTGTTAATGTAATTATATTTTATGAGCAATGATTGGCTACTTGTAAGCGTCCCGGGAACGGGACCTTACACATGTATATAAAGAGGGGGAAAATCCAAGTTTGTTGCGGTGTCTTTGTACGTGGATGATATATTCTATACAAGTTCTTATCTAGATATGAAGGAAGAGTTCAATTAATGTACGATTCAAGAATTTGAAATGTCTTATATTTGAAAGTTGCACTATTTTCTACTTCTTGAAGTTATGCAACATGATATGGGATTTTTGTATCTTAGAAAAAGTGTGCCTCAAATCTACTAGGTAAGTCTGGTATGATGAATTACAAGGTAGCTAACACTTCAATGAATTTTGGGGATCAAATTCAAGTGGATGATGGAAATAAAGCAATAGAAGGATATAGATAATAGAGTAGGATAGGTGGATTATTATATTTGACCCACATTCCCCTGGATATTGCATGCTTTGTGGGAGTGCTTTCACGATTTTTGCGATAGCCCACATAAATTCATTTTGGTGCTGTCAAAAAAATACCAAGGTATGTGGAAGGCATAATCGATTTTGGAATGAAGTACAGTAAAGGATGGGAAGTGATTCTAGCTGGATACACTGCTTTGAAACCCCAATCAACATCATTTATACATAACACAAATTAACATATCTGAGTCTATTCTTAAACATATTTTATTTACCAAATTTAACATATGCTAATAGTCTTTTTAACATAATGAACCTTTTATGCAATAACAAGAAGAAACAATAATATAAAACGAACTCTATGCATGGAACAAAAAAAACTATTTCTAAACAGAAGAGAAATAAAAATAAATAAACTTATTATAATAAAAGAAATGGTAACATAAAATCAACTATGTTGGTAGAGGTATCGATCCATGTACATAAATATTACACATGAACTTTGTTAATAAACCCATTCAGATATTGTATAAATAATGGATTTTATTGTTTTTAATTTGGGATCCACACAAGCGAAAATCATATTCTTGATTTAAACATTATTTTCAAAATTAATGAATGAGCCATCATACCAACCTGGATCTGTAATCTTGATTTGAACAATAAAAATACATTTGAGCTATGACGTTTTTTCTTGTTAGATAGATGGTAAAAGAAAAGAGAATTAATAATAAGTTATCTTAAAAAAGGAGAGAAATTAGATTTTTAAAAGTTACTAAAATTAAAAGAGTATCAAATGACATTCTTCACCTTTTAAACAAAAATTATTAAATTTAAACAAAAACATTTGATTGGTTAGGAGAAGCTTTTATGGTTTTCAATTATAATGTGGTTTTTATTTGATCTCTCATATATATGGGGAGGATCCAATAAAAACCAATTTATAAATGAAAACTAAGAAAACCACATCTTAACCATTAACCAATTTCGATCAAGGGTTGTAAATTAATATGGCATTGTTGTAATTAAATGTGAACTAAATATGGCATTAATTAGTAAGGAAGGGTATAATAGACAAATCAGTGCACATTATATGTAAACTCCATTGTAATGATAATTATCAAATCCTTTAAGAAAATTTTCTCATAATATCTCTTATGATATCGTTTTTTAGTTAATCACAAAAAAAAAAAAACAAACATATAAAAATTCAACTATAGTAAATATGAAGTGCATACGTATGCATAAGTTTGTTACTGCGCATACGTGTATGTAAGAAACTAATAATTATGTTTGAATAAAATTTATTTTGATAGTTACTATAACATTGATACATATGTGTAAAGCTTGAAATGTTGTTTTAACTTTAGTTACCTACTAAATTAATAAAGTATTAATTTTAGTTGCAAACTTATCAACCTCATTGCTAGTAAGGACATTATTGCTATTATATAAAATAAAAAATGTAATAAAAAGCGAATAGAATTATATTACTAACAAAAAATTTATTCATATATATGTGTATATATACACGTATATATAATCTTTTTGTAGTGATTAGTTTTTTTATACGTATGTGTAAGTTTGTTACTTTGTATACCTATACGTAAGGAACTAACAATTATGTTTGAAGAAATTTGTTTTGATTGTTATTATAACATTAGTACATATATGTAAAGCTTGAAATGTTGTTTTAATTTTAGTTACATATACGTAAATTATTTTTTGAGAAATATGTGAAATACATATGTAAAAAAATAACACAAGACATGAAATATATTTAGTAGGAGCTTGACATGAAATCAAGGTACAATCAATATAAATGCAAACAAAGTATTACCAAACCGAATGTTACATACACAATGACAATGTTACTAACAAAAAAAAAACTTATTATAAACAGAAGAGAAATAAAAATATTTCTAAACAGAAGAGAAATAAAAATAAAATAAACTTATTATAATAAAAGAAATGGTAACATAAAATCAACTATGTTGGTAGAGGTATCGATCCATGTGCATAAATATTACACATGAACTTTGTTAATAAACCCATTCAGATATTGTATAAATAATGGATTTTATTGTTTTTAATTTGGGATCCACACAAGGGAAAATCATATTCTTGATTTAAACATCATTTTCAAAATTAATGAATGAGCCATCATACCAACCTGGATCTGTAATCTTGATTTGAACAATAAAAATACATTTGAGCTATGACGTTTTTTCTTGTTAGATAGATGGTAAAAGAAAAGAGAATTAATAATAAGTTATCTTAAAAAAGGAGAGAAATTAGATTTTAAAAGTTACTAAAATTAAAAGAGTATCAAATGACATTCTTAACCTTTTAAACAAAAATTATTAAATTTAAAACAAAAACATTTGATTGGTTAGGAGAAGCTTTTATGGTTTTCAATTATAAATGTGGTTTTATTTGATCTCTCATATATATATATATATATATATATATTATATATATATATATATATATATATATATAGGGTTAGGATCATTACAGAACCACATTTTATTTTCAGAACTACAGAACCATTGATTTACATAAATGTATATTAAGTCTGGTAATACTTGAGCTGTTTTACATATGTGTATATCAGACATGTAACAATAAATTATAAAAAACAACTAAATATCACTAGGTTTAACTTACATCTATGTAAATCAATGGTTTATAATTTACATTTATGTAAATCAATGGTTCTTTTGGTTCTGAAAATAAAAAATAGTTCTGTAATGATCCTGATCCTATATATATATATATATATATATATATATATATATATATATATATATATATATATATATATATATATATATTGTTTCAATGCAAAAGGTTTGCTAACTTGTTTTTTATAATGTATTTATAATATTAAAACATGTAAACTCACAAATATCATTGAAAACATTTTAAGCATGTTTTTCAAGGATTGGACACAGTAAGGTATACCATTTGTGGCGTTTTATTATCATTTCGACCCCCAGAAGCCTACATAACTCAACATGTTGAATAATTACAACTGAAACTCAACTTTTAACTCTAATGTATAAACAACTATAAAAAGTGAAGGAACATGTTAATGATAGAATTTTTGGTGTTTAATGTTCAGAAACGCAAGGTTAACTAATCGTTAAACTCGAACTATACATGAGCAATAGGGAACTTGACGTATTATAAGAACACGACAAAGACGTTGAAAGTGAAGTATTTGGACTTGGAAACTACAAGAATGAATATTAAAGATTGGACTACAAAAATTATGATCAATTAGGTTATTTCATGTTTTGATTAAATAATTGTAGTTTCATGACCCTTTTTATTGCTGGTTTTACTCAAGGGAAAAACGTGTGCTCAAATGTTTTGGACTATGTCATGTTTAATTTGTGGACACGAATTGGACTAACATGTGTGGTGTGAGACATAAGATTAAGTCTAGATGTTGTTCATGAGTGTGTTCTTGAGCTTAAGTCCGCATGTTCTAGTTCATGACTATTTTACTTCAATTGGGAAGTCAATATTGTTAGTACTAATGGGTTGACACCTCAATACGCTAGCTAATATTTATTTGTCCTACATGTATCTTTGGTGGCATATAATCCAATCGTATTGGACTTGTACTTATACTTTGGGCATGTTTGTTATTAGGTTTAGTCATAAACATATCTTTGACTTCTTATGTATCTTTCATAAAAATTTGAAGGACGACTTGACTTACATGACAACTTATTTTTACTATTTAAACCTATGAGCTAACCAACGTATATTGAATTTTTAGAATATATTTTTTAGATTATAACTTGGGCTAATGGGATGTTAGACGACACCGCTCTCTTAAGAGCATTAGACATTTGAATGGTTTTGGATAATGTTGATCGGTGTGATTATGGATTGTATGTTGGACTATATTGTATATTTACTTGGTACATATTTGCTCGGGTGTGTTTGCCCTGTTTGAAAATTTTGAATTTGTCAATACTTGTATGGTATTTCATTATGGTATAGACAACTTTCGTCATTAGTTTTTTATGACGGGTGGAATCATGAACCATTAATAGAGAATGGATTTAGTGATTATGTTAGATCCTTCAATGCGTTGTGAGGACCACGCCCGTCGTATCCGAGCTCGTATTTCCACTACCATTGGGGTGAGACAACTTAATAAATCAAAAGAACTGACAACGCCTTTACATCCTCCACCGATTTGTATTTGAAATTTTGTTCGTTGAAGATATTCTAGTTTGCACATTTTGTTCGTAATTTATGATTGTACATTCAAAAATGCCTTGTAAAGCAAAAGCATGAGACCAACCAGTATTGAAGCCGTTAGTAACAGTTTTTTGGTTAGTTTGGTAATCAATAGTAAGGTAATTAATATAAAGCTAGCTAATTTATATAAAACTACTTAATTTTTATTTGTAGAATCCATGCACGTTTATACTTTCATAGATTCAATTATTGTCTCGACTCAAGTGGTTCCCTTTCTACACCTAAGAAAATATACTATAGTAAACTCATTCATTAAATAACACTCTTCATAGAATAATTATATGAACACGTTATGGGTAAAAGAAAAAGAAAAGAAACAAAATAAGAGGAGCAGCTTATGCAAATACTATTTAATTATTCTATACTAGTAACTGAGATTCAAACATAGTAGTAAGTAATTGATGATATAGTTCAGTAACTTCAGAAATAAACTGAAGGAGCCTACACAAACATATTTTATGGTAAATCTTCATCAACAACAGGTGCAGTGGTCGGTATCTTGCTATTTTTCAGACCCCCTGATTTCATGTCATTTTTACACGCGAAATACAATCCACTGTATGCCAATGACTTAACATGCCAATCACCCCAAGGAAAAGTATTTGAACAACCACAACAACAACAGGAATCACATGGGATAGTTTGAATCCAATAATAACTGTAACCATGGTCAAAAGAAACAAGAGAAAGCTCAGAAGAAACCCATGTACCGTCTTTGATGCACCCTTAGAGCGTGTGAGTCTCCAAGACAAGAAGAAAAACAGAAAAGAAAACACTTGGGACAATTTTCTGATGATCTTTTATAACTCAAAAATTACTTAAATATGCAAGTTCCTATCATGCACTTTATTATCTGCAACTAGAATTCATAAACGTGAGCTAAGCTAAATTAATGCATGCAGTTGACGACTTGTTCAGCCTTCTTTGAACCGGCTGGCCTCCTTATGTCCCTTTTGGCCGACTGTGAGTAAGCTGGTCCATCAGCTCTTGTGGATTGTGCACCTGGTTCGTATCAACACTCCTTCCCTGAAAATTAACATTGTCCCCAATGTTGATAAAATCTGGAAAGCTTGCAAGAAAATCTGATTCCAGCTCCCATGTAGCTTCCTCGAGCGGATGCGATTGCCACTTAACTAATATCTGCTTGCCTTGGTCAGTTCTCCGGTTGTTTAGTATTGCTTCTGGAAGAAATTCATCTTGATCATCAACTTGCACGTCCAAAATGTCATCTGCTGGTATCTGAATATCTCCCTGACATAACTTTAACAAGGAAACATGAAACACATGGTGTATTTTTGACCCCGCTGGCAACTCCAATTTATAAGCAACTTTACCGATCCATTCCATCATCCGGTAAGGACCATAATAACATTTAGAAAGCTTCTGATTGGACCTGTCACGCACCGAACTCTGTCGATATGTTTGCAAGCGCAGATACACCCAATCATCAACCTGAAATTCCTTCTCCAACCTTTTTTGTTAGCTTGTTTTGTCATACGGTGCTTCGCTTTCTCAATTGACTCTTTGAGCCAGCTAATCAGGCGTTGGTGCTCTAACAATGAAGATTCAACTGAAGCATTTCTTGTATCCCCTGTTGTGTACTCGAAAATAGAGGTAACATCTCGACCATATACCGCTTTGAATGGCGATATATTAATAGCAGAGTGGAAACTTGTATTATAAGAGAACTCTGCCAGATATAAGTACCTGTACCACGTACGTGGTTCATCGAAAATGAACGATCGAAGATAAGCTTCTACACACCTATTAACGACCTCCGTTTGTCTGTCCGTTTGCGGGTGGTAAGCACTCGAGTGTGACAACTTCGTTCCCATCAGTTTGAACTACTCCGACTAGAAACGGCTCAGGAACACAGGGTCACGGTCGGAAACAATTGTTTTGGGAAGGCATGCAATCGATAGATCTCCCGCGTGAAGACGACTGCTAAGGAAACCGCTGTGTAATGAGTCGGTAGTGCAAGAAAGTGAGCAAATTTTGATAACGGTCAACGATGACCCAAATAACTGTCTTGCCTTTATATGTGGAAGGTGAGTAATAAAATCCATGGATATGTCTATCCATGGTGCTTTCGGTGTTGCTAACGGTTGGAGCAACCCAATGGCTTGTGATTTGGAGTTTTAGTTGCTTGACACGCTGCGCACTGTAGTACAAATTTTGCCACTACTTTGCGTAATCCTACCCAGGAAAAGACTGCTGCCATACGTCTGGTGATAGCGGTGACACCCGAATGACCGCCCAAATATGAAGAGTGGTATTCCTCGAGTAGTTTTTCCCGTAGGGGCGCAATCGGTGGTATCATAATCTTCCCGTTCCTGTATACAAGACCATCATGGAATGAGTGGTGTGGAAAACTACCTGGGTCTTGTAACAGTTGATCGATCAGTTGTTTCCCATTCATATCAGACATGAAGTAGTTTCGCAATTTATCTAACCAAGTGGCAGATGGATGAGAAATCGCCAAGCAAGTATTCAAGTCAACTCTGCTGACGGCATCGGTAACTATATTTTCCTTTCCCGGTTTGTTACCCATTTCTGCTGTTCTGGTGTCTAGATAGTCTGTGTAACTAAGTGCTTCAAACTATGATGATCTGTATAAACACGGAATCTACGACCAAGGAGGTATTGTCACCATTTCTTTACTGACTCCGTAATGGCATATAGCTCTTTGGTGTAAGTGGATTGGTTCTGCATTGTAGGGCAAAGCTTCTTACTAAAGAAGGAAATGGGTCTGTTGTGCTGGGATAAAACCCACCGATGGCTACTCCGGATGCATCGGTGGTCACATCAAATGGTTCATTAAAATCCGGTAAGGCCAAAGTGATCAAGTTTTCCATCTGATTTTAAGGGAGATAAATGATGCCTGGGCTAAATCATTCCATTTGAATTACTTATTTTTGAGCAGATTGCTTAGTGGTGCAGCTATGTTAGCATAATTGGGAACAAATCTTCTATAATAACCAGTTAGGCCAAGAAAGGCTCTTAAGGTCGTGAAAGAAGTTGGTGTTAGCCAATTTTGAATTGCTTCAATCTTGTCTGGCTCCGGTGCTACCCCTTTGCCACAAATATGATGTCCTAAAAATGATATCTCATGGACAACAAACACATATTTTGAAGGCTTAGCATGATATTTGTTAGATGATAGAGTATCAAAAATCTGAAGATGTTCATAATGTTGTTGTAAAGTGGTACTGTAAATGAGTATATCATCGAAGAATATGAGTACAAACCGACGGTGTACCGGTCGAAATAAATCATTCATGGTTGCTTGGAATGTTGACGAGGCATTAGTAAGCCCGAATGGCATCACTACAAATTCGTAGTGACCGTCGGTGGTGCGAAATGCCGTTTTGTGGATGTCCTTTTCCGCTACACGAATTTGATGATACCCCGAACAGAGGTCAATTTTGATAACATTTAACACCCGGTTATTTCTTAAAAAAGAAAAGAAAGAATAATAGATGAAGAATAAAACAAAGAAAAAGCAATACCACCCAAGTAGAGGGATTAAAGGTGTAAAAAGGACAAAAATCATTGAAAAGTTGGTGTAAAGGTGGGCATGGCCGCCCACCCTCTTTTCACATCACTCTCATTCGGACTATAAAGAGAGAAAGACAAAAGGAGAGCAGCAGAGAGAAAGACAAAAGGAGAGCAGCAACTCTTTGTTTGAAGAAGAAGAAGAAGTGAACGAATTCAAGGTAAGAATTCGCGGTTTTAAGTGTTTATGGTGGGTTTTATCCCGGTTAGATGCTTATGTGCTTATGTGTTTGTGTATGTGTTCATGTGTGTGTGTGTTGGGGTTGTTTTTAGGTGTTTGAACTCATTGCAAGCGGGTTAGAAAGGAAGAAACACCCAAGTTGCATCAGGTGAGTTTTAGACCCGAGTTTTTACTTCTTTTAAACATCTTTGGGGCTGAAAATGTATTAAAATGATTTTACAAAGTTTATGTTTGTTTACCTGTATGTAATGTGCTTGATTGGATGTTAAATTCTTGAATGCTTTTATGTTATTCATGTTTAGAATAGCTATGTTAAGCTTAGAAAAGATGGGT
This sequence comes from Flaveria linearis, assembly GCA_024085815.1. Lineage (NCBI taxonomy): Eukaryota > Viridiplantae > Streptophyta > Magnoliopsida > Asterales > Asteraceae > Flaveria > Flaveria linearis. The sequence goes on from CM044004.1 coordinate 26,361,377, forward strand.
TTGATGATTGGGTTTGAAAACAGACTAGAAACATGTTACACAGAAGGTCCATGCGCCTAGATAAGGATCATACGCCTGAAAATGCCTTAGAAGGAATTAAATGTAATTCATGCGCCTAAACAGTAGCCCATGCGCCTAAGATTGCCTTAGAAATGTTTAAGTACAGCCCATGCGCCTGAACAGTGGTCCATGCGTCTAGAAATATTAGTCGGATGACTAAGTGTAAGGCCATGCGCCCCAATAGTGCTCATGCGCCCAAGTGGCTCATACGCCCAATCTTTTTGATTCCAGCCGAGAAAACTAGTAAAAGGAAGGATCCAGAATGTTATATATTTCAGGAGCTAGATCAGTTGCCGATGAACAAGTAAGAATTGCCTCAACAAAAATAGATGGAATTGGGCCTAAAACGATTGAAGAAAAATTATAGTTCTGGACCTACACTCGTATGTAAGGTTCTAGAACACATTTCATTGATAGGCATGATTAGTTTATACATTTTAATGATGCAAGCTAGAATTAGTACATTTCTCTAAGGGCAATTCCTACGTCCCTCATCGGTCTGAATCCCTACCCCCGCATAACACTTACTATATTTTGAAAGAATAACTGAAAAAAACACTTCACTCCCTAACCTTATTCTCGAGTAGCCAGAAGCGACTAGTCGCTTCCCGAATGCCCCTTTCCTTCGCTACTAGGAGACTCGCTAGCTTGCTTGCATTCTATTCTATAAGCGGAGCGACTTGTCGAGTCTATGAAGCTTCGTAGTTGCTCCCCCCTTTTATTTTGCCCCACTATACCACTAGATACATAATGACCGGCGAGTCGGAACATGTATGAATATAACCACGCGGAGCGCCGTACCGGCCTATCGAAGCGAAGAAGAGATCATTGAGCCTATTTAGCCGAGATAAGGTTTGGAACCTTTATAAATAATATATCTATCTATATATAAAATAATAAGCTAAGGGGGCTGGGAATCGCAAGAATTGAAAAGTCCTCCATTGAATGGGATGAGAAAGACAGGTTCGGAAATGGCCGGATTAGCAGGAGGAAGGATTCAATCTGCTTCACTCATATTACAGGCGCTTCCTGAAATACATCCATCCTTGACAAGCGTTTGAGAGTTCTAGCATGACGACTGCCTTAAGGGAAGGCGGTAGGTGGCCACGGTAAGCAGCTTGTCCAATCGTGCATGCATTATAAAAGCTCCATTCGTTATGACCCGGGCATGACATTATATGCTTGAATAGTACCCATGCTCCTAGAATTGGGCCGGAATTGACTAAGTGTCCAGACGTCTAGGATTCCCCATATGCCTAAGCACTCATGCACCTGCATAGTGCCCATGCGCCTGAAAGTTGCCCATGCGCCTAAGTGTTCCCCATGCGCCTGCATAGTGCTCATGCGCCTAAGGACTTCGAATATTTTTCTGATTTTTGGGGAAAAAGTGTAATGTAGGCTTTGACTTGGAAGATTCCCAGGGGCTATGTAAGTTGACTTTTTGAAGTCATTTATGTTGTGATGAGGTGAAGTATGATATGATGTATGATTGTGTGATATGTTTATGTTCCTTATATGATGTATGATTATCTTTCCTATGACTTTGTGTGTTATGATAATGAATGAACCGAAAGTATTATGTAACGTAAAGTGAAAGATAATGAAAAAGGAACATGATGAATGAATGCATGCATTAATGAACGAATGAACATAAGAAGTCTTGCAAGCAAACGTATGGTGGTGCACACCCTATGTAGGTGTTAGCTCAATGGTGTGGGGGTTAGCTACCCCAAAGGATACACATTGGGGTCTAATCCTTGTGATTAACCATATGAATGGGATCCTTGCCATTTGCCTTAGGTACTGGAGTCAGATTCCATAATGTTCGAGGTCTATGAAAGACCTCAGGCCCAGTTACCCGCTTCGTGCATAATGTTCAGGGTATAGCATATGGCATCGATCCGGAGTAAAAGAGAAAAGATAATGGTGAATGTACTTGCCCTAGGTACTAGAGTCAGCTTCGTGCACAATGTTCGAGGTCTATGAAAGACCTCAGGCCTAGTTACCCGCTTCGTGCACAATGTTCGGGGTAATGTACATGTCACTAGAAGTAATGAATGAACGAATATGAATGAATATAGTGGAAGATAATAATGATATTATCTGTATGTAATTATGATGTATGATCACGAGTGAATGTAAAGTATAGTATGATTTTGGAAAGAAAGTAAAGAACGGTTTTATGAAAGAAAAGTATGTTTTATTTTTTAAAACTAGAACTCACTCAGCAACGCTGACTTTTATACATTTTCAGTTGGTAGGTAAATGTTGCTGGGGATGGCACGAGGCGGCTACTCAGATCTTTTGGATGTCATTCTTTTGTTAATGTTTATGCATTGTAATACGAACGAATGATGTTTTGAAATGAACACTTATATTAACTTGCAAAAACATTTGTAATGATATGAAAAGTTATATTTTATTTATGTTTCTGCTGCAATGTTTTTGTAAGGCAAATGTAATTATAATGTTTTAAGTGCAACGAATGACCAACTGTGAAGTCTCCGGGAACGGGGTCTTACAAGTTGGTATCAGAGCGAAAGTTTAAGTGAAATGGGTAAATTTTCAAAATAAACCTTAACTTAAACTGAGAATGGGACAGAATGGGATGCCAATCTGAGTAGCTGCGTGCCATTAGGTATTTTCGTAATGTTAATTGGTTTATGTGTGCATGGTATGTGGTTATGTGTTGTATGTAGATTTAAATACTGATGTAGTCAGGACAGGTAATGCTTGGGGTATGAAGAGCAAAGTAAGTGGCTAATCACAACTGGCCACTGTAATTAGGGACTTACTATACTTGACATAAACTGAGGTGTTCCCATAAATGACCGTGTTGGTGTTTGAATCTTTCAATGTGCGTATGATGGCCGGTGGTAGATCTTCGAAGGCCTCTTGTGGTGGAGGTCACGCTGCTGAACCGCAACCCAAGAGAGGGAGACCCAGAGTTGAGAAAGTGGTTCATGAAGAACCAAAGACCTCTCATCCCGAGGGTGGCGACGAGAGTGCTAATCTGAGAACCTCAGTAAAGGAGGTTGTGGTGGAGGAAGTTCATCAGGTCATGTAAACGGTTCTACCGTCTATGGTGACCGAAGTGATCAAGGCAGTAAGGGGAGGGGAAAGAAAGAAGAGAAATAGGTCCTCGGGTGGACGGGAGCAACCAGAGATGGAAACGGTTCTCTCGGATGATGAGGAGGAGGAAGAAGAGGAGCCTGCGCCGGAGGCGGCCCGAGGCTGTAACTACGGAGTGTTTATGAGGTGCAAGCCCCCTACCTTCGATGGAAACGGCACTGCGGCTGCTGCTCACCGGTGGGTGAGGGAAATGGAGGCAATTCTAGATATCAGTGAGTGCCAGAAGATCAATAAATGAAATTTACTACCCACTCTTTAATGGACTCGACTTTGTGCTTGTGGGACAAGATTGTCCAAGCCGAGGGTAGCATGGCCATTGGGAGAATGAGATGGGCTGAACTGAAAAAGTTAGTGATTGAGGAATTCTGTCCTCATAGGGAGATGGATAAGGTAGAAAGAGAGTTCCTGCAGCTGGAGGCGGGAACGATGACACACCAGCAGTACACCACAAAATTCAATGAAATGGCACGGCTGGTGCCCGATCAGGTGACGCCACTTTCATGAAAGATTAAGAGATACATCCAGGGGCTGCTGACGGATATCCTTAGGCATATGATCGCTACCTGGCCGAGCACTTTTAGGTTGGTGGTTGATTTGGCTGGTAGATTATATGATGAGCGCGAGGTGGTGGTGGCTGAGGTGAAGAAGACGAGTAGGGATGGAAGGAACTGGAATGGGAAATGGTTTGGACGTGGTGGAGCCGCTCCAAACAATAAGGTGGTGAAGGTAGGTGACCAACGTGTGGTCACAGCTGGTGCGGGGTTGAAGAACTATGGCAAGTGTGGGAAGGAGCATGGTGGCGAGTGTAGATGGGGGTTGAATGTTTGTTTCAAGTGTGGGAAGCCTGGCCATATGGCTAGAGATTGTGGGGTTGGCAGGTGTTACAACTATAGGGAGAAGGGTCATCTGAGCAGAGATTGTAAGAGGCCAAGGGCGGATAGTTCAGGAGCGAAGAAGGCTGGAGGAGAAGGACAGAAAGCAAGCGCCCGAGCTTTCACGTTGACTCGGGAGGAGGCTAGGACAGATCCTGACATGGTGTCAGATATGTTTCTAGTAAACCAAACTCTTGCATCTATGTTGTTTGATTCTTGTGCTAGTAGGAGTTTCATTTTTGCTGCCTTTTGTGCTAAGTTTCCCAATAAGAGTAGATTTATTAATGAGCCCTTCGAGGTAGAAACTACCACAGGTAAGTCTACAAGGATTTCAAAGGTGATAGAAGTTTGTGACATAGAACTAGATGGTCATAAGTTTCCTGTTAGACCATTCGTGATGACCTTAGGCGGTTTCGATATAGTCCTAGGAATGGATTGGTTGGCGGAATATGAATATTGTGCGTCGCAAGAAGATGATCCGATTGACAGCACCTGATAGGGATAAGGTGACGGTTTATGGCGATCGAGTCACGACGATCCCAAAAGTGATTTCGATGGCGGTGGCGGGAAAGTGCATGAAGCATGGATGTAGTGCCTACTTGGCCTACGTAAAGGATGTGGACGCGCCAACACTACAACTATCTGATGTACCAGTTGTGTATGACTTTTCGGATATGTTTCCAGAAGATTTACCAGGTGTGCCACCGGACCGTGAGGTTGAGTTTCAGATTGACTTGATACCAGGTGCCCAGCCGGTAGCTAAGGCACCGTATCGGTTGGTTCCGACTAAGATGAAAGAGTTAATGGAGCAGTTGCAAGAGCTGCTCGATAAGGGTTTCATTAGGCCGAGTATCTCTCCTTGGGGTGCCCTGGTCCTGTTTGTGAAGAAGAAAGACGATAGTATGAGGATGTGCATCGACTACCGCGAGCTGAACAAGTTGACGGTGAAGAACCGATACCCCTTACCGAGAATAGATGATCTGTTTGACCAGCTTCAAGGTGCCAATTAGTTTTCAAAGATAGACCTTCGATCTGGTTACCATCAGTTGAAGGTGAAGGAGCAGGATATCCCTAAAACAGCTTTTCGTACGCGCTACGGTCACTACGAGTTCTTGTCATGTCCTTTACTTTGACCAATGCGCCAGCTGCTTTTATGGATCTGATGAACCGTGTGTGTCGTCCTATGTTGGATAAATCAGTGATTGTGTTTATTGATGATATCCTGATTTATTCGAAGAGTGTGATTGAGCATGTCGGTCACATTCGGGAGGTTCTGGAGACGTTAAGAAGGGAGAAGTTGTATGCAAAATTATCCAAGTGCGTGTCTTGGTTGCGTGAAGTTCTGTTCTTGGGTCATGTGGTGAATCCCTACGGGATTATAGTGGACCCGGCTAAGGTGGAGGCAGTGATGCAATGGAAGTCTCCAAAGACGCCATCCGAGATTCGTAGTTTCTTAGGGTTGGCGGGGTATTATCAAAGGTTCATTCAGGACTTTTCCAAGATCGCTTCTCCACTGACCAAGTTGACCCGAAAGGATGTAAAGTTTATATGGGGTCAAGCTTAAGAACAGGTGTTCTAGGAGTTAAAGGTGAGGTGGACTCAAGCTCCAGTCTTGTCGTTACCCGAAGGAAGCGAGAATTTGGTGGTATATTCAGATGCTACTTACTCGAGGTTGGGATGTGTATTAATGCAGAGAGGGAAGGTTATAGCCTATGCATCTCGATAGTTGAAAGTCCATGAGGTCAACTACCCTACTCATGACTTGGAGCTAGCAGCTGTGGTCTTTGCACTAAAGATTTGGAGGCACTATCTGTACGGGATGAAGTGCACCATTTTCACTGTCCACAAGAGCTTGAAGTACTTCTTCAAGCAAAAAGATCTGAACATGAGGCAGAGAAGATGGTTAGAGCTCATAAAAGATTATGATTGTGAGATCCATTATCATCTGGTCAAACCTAACGTGATGGCTGATGCTCTTAGCCGAAAGGAGAGGCCCGAGCCAATTCGGGTGAAAGCATATCAACTGATCATGACCTCTAATGTAATGAAGCAAGTCAAGGAGTTTCAAGATGAGGCATTAAAAGAAGATCATCTAAACTCTAAAAGGATGAGAGGTCTGGTTGGGGAATTGGGTGAAAACACACTTGGTGTAAGAACTCGATTTGGACGGGTGTGGATTCCTTGTTTCGTGGATCTACGTGTGAGGATTTTGGATGGAGCTCACAAGACTCGATACTCCATTCACCCTGGTGCCACAAAGATGTATCATGATATGAGGAAAGATTATTGGTGGCCGGGTATGAAGCGTGATGTGGTGGAGTATGTGAGTAAGTGCCTTACTTGTTTGCAAGTGAAGGCCGAACATCAAAAGCCGTATGGGAAGATCCAACCATTGGATATACCAGAATGGAAGTTGGAGCACATCACCATGGATTTCATTACAAAGCTACCACGTACTCCGAAGGGGTACGATGCCATATGGGTGATTGTTGACCGTTTGACGAAGAGTGCTCACTTCCTACCGATCCGCGAGACATATTTATCCGAGAGGTTGGCTGACCTGTTCATCACAAAGATTGTAACTCGTCATGGTATGCCGGTGTCCATTGTGTCTGATCGTGACACCCGGTTTACATCTAAATTCTAGAAGAAATTCCACGATGCTATAGGGACGAGATTACATATTAGCACGGCTTATCATCCCCAAACTAATAGCCAGTTAGAAAGGACCATTCAGACACTGGAAGACATGCTTCGTGGGTGTGTGATTGATTTCAGGGGAAGTTGGGATTACCACTTACCGTTAGCTGAATTCTCATACAACAACAGCTATCATGCCGGCATTAGTATGCCAACATACGAGACGTTATACGGTAGGAGATGCAGAACACCCGTTTGTTGGGGTGATATTGGTCAAAAGGAATTGGGGAGCGTCGAGGTCATTGAGGCTACGACCGAGAAGCTTGAGAAGATTAAAGCCTTCATGAAGGCAGCTAAAGATAGGCAGAAGTCGTATGCCGATAGACGACCCAGACCGATCGAGTTCCAGGTGGGTGACCGTGTTATGTTGAAGGTCTCGCCTTGGAAGGGTATTATCTGGTTCAGGAAGCGGCGCAAGTTGAGCCCAAGAATTCGCGGTTTAAGTGTTTATGGTTGGTTTTATCCCGGTTAGATGCTTATGTGCTTATGTGTTTGTGTATGTGCTCGTGTGTGTGTGTTGGTGTTGTTTTTAGGTGTTTGAACTCACTGCAAGCGGGTTAGAAAGGAAGAAACACCCAAGTTTCATTAGGCCCTGGTTTTTACTTGTTTTAAACATCTTTGGGGCTAAAAATGTATTAAAATGATTTCACAAAGTTTATGTATGTTTACCCGTATGTAATGTGCTTGATTGGATGTTAAATTCTTGAATGCTTATAGGTTATTCATGTTTAGAATAGCCATGTTAAGCTTAGAACTGATGGGTTTGATGATTGGGTTTGAAAACAGACTAGAAACACGTTACACAGAAGGTCCATGTGCCTAGATAAGGATCATACGCCTGAAAATGCCTTAGAAGGAATTAAGTGTAATTCATGCGCCTAAACAGTAGCCCATACGCCTAAGATTGCCTTAGAAATGTTTAAGTACGGCCCATGCGCCTGAATAGTGGTCCATGCGCCTAGAAATATTAGTCGGATGACTAAGTGTAGGGCCATGAGCCCCAATAGTGCTCATGCGCCTAAGTGGCTCATGCGCCCAAGTGTTCATACGCTTGAGTAGTACCCATACGCCTAGAATTGGGCTGGAATTGACTAAGTATCCAGACGTCCAGGATTCCCCATGCGCCTAAGCACTCATGCGCTTGCATAGTGCCCACGTGCCTGAAAGTTGCCCATGCGCCTGAAAGTTGCCCATGTGCCTAAGTGTTCCACATGCGCCTGCATAGTGTCCATGCGCCTGCATAGTGCTCATGCACCTAAGGACTTAGATTATTTTTCTGATTTTTAGGGAAAAAGTGTAATGTAGGCTTTGAATTGGAAGATTCCCGGGGGCTATGTAACTTGACTTTTTGATGTCATTTATGTTGTGAAGTCATTTGCATGTTATGATAATAAATGAATCAAAAGTATTATGCAACATAAAGTGAAAGATGATGAAAACGGAACATGAGGAATGAATACATGCATTAACGAACAAATGAACATAAGAAGTCTTGCAAGCAAACGTATGGAGGTGCACACCCTATGTAGGTGTTAGCTCAACGGTGTGGGGGTTAGCTACCTCAAAAGATACACATTGGGGTCCAATCCTTGTGATTAACCATATGAATGGGATCCTTGCCATTTGCCCTAGGTACTGGAGTCAGCTTCGTGCATAATGTTCGAGGTCTATGAAAGACCTCAGGCCCAGTTACCCGCTTCGTGCATAATGTTCGGGGTATAGCATATGGCATCGATCCGGAATAAAAGAGAAAAGATAAATAGTGAATGTAATTGCCCTAGGTACTAGAGTCAGCTTCGTGCACAATGTTCGAGGTCTATGAAAGATCTCAGGCCTAGTTACCCGCTTCGTGCACAATGTTTGGGGTAATGCACATGTCACTAGAAGTAATGAATGAACGAATGTGAACGAATATAATGGAAGATAATAATGATATTATCTGTATGTACGTATGATGTATGATCACGAGTGAAATAAAGTATAGTATGATTTTGGTAAGAAAGTTAAGAACGATTTTACAAAAGAAAAGTATGTTTTATTTTTTTTTAAACTAGAACTCACTCAGCAACACTGACTTTTATACATTTTCAGTTGGCAGGTAAATGTTGCTGGGGATGGCACGAGGTGGCTACTCAGCTCTTTTGGATGGCATTCTTTAATTAATGTTTTTGCATTGTAATGCGAACGAATGATGTTTTGAAATGAACGCTTGTATTAACTTGCAAAAACATTTGTAATGATACGAAAAGTTATATTTTATTTATGTTTCTGCTGCAATGTTTTCGTAAGGCAAATGTAATTATAATGTTTTAGGTGCAACGAATGACCAACTGTGAGGTCTCCGGGAATGGGGCCTTATAGAACACTTTCGCGCCATGCAGTTCATCTAAGAGTTCATCTATTGTAAGGATCGGGAATCTGTCACGAACAGTGACCGCATTTAAGGCCCTATAGTCGACACAAAAATGCCACGAGCCATCTTTCTTTTTATCCAAAAGGATAGGGGAGGAAAAAGGGCTTTGGCTGGGACGTATGACACCTGTAGTAAGCATTTCTGAAATGAGGTTTGTGAATACTTGTTTCTGAAAATGTGGGTATATGTACGGGTTGACATTGACAATGTGGTTCTCATCAAGTAATGGGATATGGTGATCATGGTTTCTATTGGGTGGAAGAGCATTGGGTTCATCAAAAATTGGTTGGTATTTAGAAATAAGGTTATAGATGATAGTGTCTGCATGGGAAGGAAGGTCATTGTTGGTGGTTGGTGTAGGTTGGTAGTAGGTTAATGTATGTATTGAAGCAATAGAACCATGATTCCTAAAAAAGGGGGTCTTAGAACTCACCTTAGCAGCCTCTTCGAGTAGAGCTTCCTACAAACCCGCTTGACTTCGACTTTTGCACCTTGATTTTTAAAAACCCGAAACTTGCCCTTTTCTCCCTTTCCTGGCCGATTGAAGATAAGAATGGGAGGGGGAATGGGCTGCCATCCCCTTTACACCCATGCTTCTAAACTTTTTCCCCTTTTACCAAGATTGGTCCCTTCACTTGGGCTTTATTTCTTTTCTTTCTTTTTCTTATTTCTTTGGCTTCAAAGGAAAATAACAGGGTGTTACATGAATAGATTTTTTGTTAGTAACATTGTCATTGTGTATGTAACATTCGGTTTGGTAATACTTTGTTTGCATTTATATTGATTGTACCTTGATTTCATGTCAAGCTCCTACTAAATATATATTTCATGTCTTGTGTTATTTATTTTACATATGTATTTCACATATTTCTCAAAAAATAATTTACGTATATGTAACTAAAATTAAAACAACATTTCAAGCTTTACATATATGTACTAATGTTATAATAACAATCAAAACAAATTTCTTCAAACATAATTCTTAGTTCCTTACGTATAGGTATACAAAGTAACAAACTTACACATACGTATAAAAAAACTAATCACTACAAAAAGATTATATATACGTGTATATATATACACATATATATGAATAAATTTTTTGTTAGTAATATAATTCTATTCGCTTTTTATTACATTTTTTAATTTATATAAATAGCAATAATGTCCTTACTAGCAATGAGGTTGATAAGTTTGCAACTAAAAATAATAATTTATTAATTTAGTAGGTAACTAAAGTTAAAACAACATTTCAAGCTTTACACATATGTATCAATGTTATAGTAACTATCAAAATAAATTTTATTCAAACATAATTATTAGTTTCTTACATACACGTATGCGCAGTAACAAACTTATGCATACGTATGCACTTCATATTTACTATAGTTGAATTTTTATATGTTTTTTTTTTGTGATTAACTAAAAAACGATATCATAAGAGATATTATGAGAAAATTTTCTTAAAGGATTTGATAATTATCATTACAATGGAGTTTACATATAATGTGCACTGATTTGTCTATTATACCCTTCCTTACTAATTAATGCCATATTTAGTTCACATTTAATTACAACAATGCCATATTAATTTACAACCTTTGATCGAAATTGATTAATGGTTAAGATGTGGTTTTCTTAGTTTTCATTTATAAATTGGTTTTTATTGGATCCTCCCCATATATATATATATATATATATATATATATATATATATATATATATATATATATATATATATATATATATATATAAATGTCAAATAAAATAAGCCTTGTAGACCCTTCGTAAACTAGCAAGAATACGATAAATTATAAACTACATGAGGCATAACGAAACCCAAACGTAAGAGTTTTTCCCAAATTATAAACTACGTGAGGCATAACCAAACCCAGACGTAAGAGATTTTCCCTCCCTCATACCTTACATGTAATGGGTGGACACTATGCAATCATTCGATCATACCGATCGGTGGTTACCGTGACAAACCATAAGAGGGAGTGTCAATGCCAATAGTACTATTCAAAGATTCTCAAGCTAAATCATTAATTAATGGTTATAAATGAAATGTAAGGGTGATTTTTCAAGCTACGAATCATGTAAACATAAAGATCAGATCTTGTTTTCTTGCTATCATATGAAAATGAGTATGTGTGTCATTTCCCCCTATAGTTATGAAACATTTAAAAGTAAAAGAGGGTGATAAAACTCAGTAGAAATGAAAGTATGTCGTAGATGGGGAGAGATGGCAACCTCTTCATCACTCTCTAACTTTGCCTCTCTTTCCCTCTCTCTCTAAAAGTAGTGAAAACCTAAAACAAGGAAGTTGGAGAGAAATATGCTTATATAGCTAGGCTTAAGGGTGCACTCTCCTCATGCCAGCTCATATCGCATTTGAACCCGTCTCGCTAGTATTTAAAATTGTTATTTGATGATGATAATAAATGATAAATAGAGTAAATATTTATAGAATATTAATTTCATTAGGCTTACACGTTGGATGGTTGATTAGGTTAACTAGTGTTAAGGTCGTGTTTTTAACGCGTTTTACTATTTTAAGTGTTTCCTAAATGTCTAGGGAAATCACATTGGGCTTCAGTTGGGGTTGTATTCCTTCATGGACCCTACTGGGACTTGTACTTTTGTTTGGGCCTTTATTGGCTTAGTATGTTCGATTGTCTTCTTTGTTGAGCCTAATTATTTGTGGTCTGATACGATTACGTGGTGTATATTATGTACATTTTATGATTTCATTATAAAATTTAAACTTCAAAATAGTTTAGATTTAGGGTTGTCACATTAACCTCCACTTACAGGAATTTCATCCTCAAACTATTCTTCAACTGATATCGTTTATGAGTATTTCATTTCATCATGCCTAATGATCATAGAAGTACATCACGAAGTGATGGTATCGCAAAGGGGTCACATGAATAAGTAGAGTCATGAGTGCTTCAAAATTTTAATTCAAGAAAGTTTCAAAAGTTATGAATAATTATTTCTTCTCATGAAATGTAGCTTAATTCTTTTTTTCATGGATATGGGTAGCTAGATTCAAGATGAACTTATACAACATACACGTTGATTGGGCAATGAACAAGGTCTAGGCGGTATATTCATGTACATTTCGGCCATAATTATTGTTGTCATGCACCTTTTCATGATCATAAGGATAAGTGGTCTTGCAAATCAGAATTATAGGTTACCAAAAGATTTAAGCTTTCGGATTCACCAGGGTCCTAGGTCTTATAGGTCTAGGCAATGGTCATTGTCTAACGGGATCAATAGTTTATGTTGACTAAAGATCAAATGAAACTTTAGATTCAATAGTATAGGTCTTTTTCTATCCTAAGTTTACCCGTGCACCCCAAGATATTGTTGATGATATCAAATAATGTACTCTTACTAACATCATGCATGTCCAATAATTTCGTAAATTTAGTCGGGTGAACTAAGGTCCAAAGGCATCCGGGCATGCAACTTCTTATACATGTATAAAGATGGTTCGGAATGAGTTGGCAACAACTAATTTCATGGTAATGTAATGAGCTTGCCATGGAAAATATATTTATAAAAGCTTAATGCTCTGAGATCAATTCTACGTCCAAGGAGTTTATCTACCGATAGTATTATCCTATGCGTATTTCACACTTTTTTATATTGGGATCTTAGTCAAAAGGACTTCTATTATTTTGAGTGCTGATGATAAGAAAGTATCTCGTATACAGATTCGTGAGAAAGAATGGATAGTCACCTGAATAATAGAAAATGAAGAGACTGAGTGAGAACACAAAGCGTTCAATCATACATTCTTACTAATGTCAAGGCTGAATCTACATGGAATTGCTTAGTTGCCTACTAAAACACTATTTCAATGTATGCATGTCATAACTTCTATGAATGGTACAATGTAGTTGATAGCCTTATCATGGGCTTTTATGCCTTCTAGGTTGATTCAAAATAACCATGATATAGTCATAATGTTAATAGTTGATAGAAATAAATTTTCTCTTGACTTGCATTTGGTAACAATAGATACTGAAGCTGAGAGATGCAGAGAAGTTTGCTCAATTGCATAATATATGTAAGAAGATGTTCAACTTTTATGAATGCATAAGGCATGCATCAACACATCTCTCATGATAAACATGTTGTTTCTATGATGAGCTTCTTAATTTAGTCAATCTTTTGAAGACTTAATTTTATCTTCGATTACATCTCTATAATCTATATCTTCATAAAATATTTATCATAAAAATAGGTAACTTCTAATCGATCCAATTCTTCAATTATAAATCGAATACTACAATAAGGTGAGATTAGATCTTCACTTCATGTTCTAGAGGAAAGAATCAAAGTTCTATTATATCAAAAGATTGGAAATAAGATGAGGCCGGTGTTAGGATCTGGTATTCAAACGAAACACCAACTGATTAACGTGTTAAACCAAACCAAATAGTGTGGAATCCTATTTGATTGGCTATCCAATCAGTGAGAACTCACGTAGACACAATAATGTATTGAATCTAACGTCAAGAATCGATTAGGAATTGATCTACAACGTTCTATAAACTTGGAGTACGAACTTAGACGCTTCTGACGGCTAGGGTACGTCTGGAGTCGTAGTGTATTCAATGCTTACATTTTTCCACGAATTAGGTGGTATTTATAGGTTAGGGTTGCTCATTCGGGCGACTGAACCATTAACATGGTTCAGTCATGCGATTGAGTCATACAGTTGGTCCATTTGCCCGACTGAGTGTTCAGTCGTGCGACTGAGCCAATCTTATATGACAATCATACGACTGATCCAGTCTCCTGTTCAGTCGTGCGACTGAGCCATTCGCATGAAGTTGTTCATGCGTATGGTCCATTGGCATGGGCCATTCGCATGATAACTTCATGTTGTCAAGTTTGAATGTATTAAATATCATAATGTTATTTATATTAATTTATTCAGCCACAAACCTATATAATCAAGTCAATATGCGTTAAACAACTCATTAATGAAATATTAAACAATACAAATCACAATCAAATATTCTCATTTTATTAAGTACCCAATATTACACAAGTGCAAGACATTCAAGACATATTACATTGAGATTAGGATCTAGGTACATATATGTATCAACAAACGCCCCCTTAGACCTAGATCTAGCTATTGTCTAACATCTTTCATAATTTCCTCAAACTTCTTGTACTTAGCTTCTCTGGTGACTCCTATATTTATATCGAAAGCAAAACAGAGTCATATCACCTTCTGCAATTGTAAAGCTTGTACAATATCTTGTGAGTCATAGAACAGTGGCCACTTGTATAAAGTATAAATATCTTTTGTTGACAAGTTGGTGAGCCACATTGGGTCAAACACCCTAATGGGTTCCATTGTACCATTTCTGTTCAAGACTATCACGGGCTCTCCCGTTCTCCAATCGTACTACCATCATTTGAAGTGTGGAGTGAAATCCTATGGCATCTCACGTAGTGGGTTCTTTAACATTGTACGTGATGGATTTCACTTCAACACTACTTTTGGTTTGCCAGTTATGGCGTCAACCTCAGATTGTCTGATGTACCTTGTTAGTCGTTGAGGTTTGAAGTTGACCCATCTGGTGTGGTACTCCCTCTTTAGAGCTGCTTCAAACCAGCCTGACATCTTACAAGGGTCAGCGTATAGCAATTTTAACTTTGCTAACTAGTTAAGCTCAAAACCTATAAGAGTCTTCAGATCATGTGGGAATCTGAAGTACTCAATTCCCTTCTCACATATAACAGCGTAAACGTTGAGGTCTTCAAAATGTGCCCACGCTATGATCCTGCCTGCCACCTTTTGATGTTTCATGACCTTATACAGCTTGGTGTAGACAATTGAAGTTGTAGCGTTACGTTGGGCTCTTATTTCTTTAAAACACACTGCCCATTCAGCCATTTTGATGTTGACTTCAGGGCCTGAGGCTTGGGCCTTCTCTTTATATTTTTCTGACACTTGCTCCATTTTATCTAGAATCTCAAAAGTGTTACTGACAAGAGTGTCTCCCAGATTGGGAATGACATTTCCCTCATTGTTAGTGTACTCTGGATAATGTTGTGCAGTGACATCTTCAATCTTGATCTCATCAATGTCATTGAGTTCGTCGTCACTATCACCTTGGACTGTTGGAGCGTTTTTCACGATCTCGTCGGCATTTAGTTTGAACATCTCGGCCAACTGCTCGTCAGTAAAGTCATGAATTATCTCCCCCTCTTCTGGGGTGTAACTCACAGATCTCCTTACGATCCCTTGCAGATCAAGAATCATGGTTAATTGAGTCTTGACCTGCTGAAGGGGATCTACATCATATTCATCCATCTGAAACTTTGGATCTGCTTGATTTAGACATTCAACACAACAATCATTAGGGAATAATCAAGACAGAAACATTTACATTAAATATAAACAGTCATTACATTAAGTTTATACATGATTCAAATACATATGATTTCAATAACATAAAAAAGTAAACATTACTCTTATCCTGAATCATCTGCTCTTCTGCTGACGGGGCGGATGTGGAGGCACCTTGATCTTGTCCCCTTTTAGTCCTCCTTTCACTGGCAGGTGTGGCACCCGCAGTAGGTGAGTCATAATCATCATCATCAACCTCATCGTCTCCAGCATCACCAGCAACATCAGTATCATCATCACCATCCTCATCCTCATCATCACTGTCATCATCACTGTCATCTCCATCCCCTTCCTTGATCTTCAGGGGCTCTTCCTTGGATCCCTTGAGACGTAGCATAATGCTCTTGTTAGTGGTCTCCAACTCCTCAATCTTTTTTGCTGATTGGACACGCTGCTCCCAGAGTTGGGACATCTCTGCATGCTGAGCATCCATCAGCTGGGCCTGCTGAGATATCTGCAGAGCTTGGGCAGCAGTAAGGTCAACTAGCTATCGTAACTGAGCAGTCTTCTCTTCGTCTGCAGCCAACAGCCTCAGCACCATATGGTTAAGTGCTAAGAGCTGTTCCTCTACCCGACTGGGAGGCAAAGGTGATCCTGATATGTAGGAAGGGTATGATGGTGGTACAGCATGGTGGCTAGTAGTGGTGGTGGTGGCAGCGGTGTAGATTGGGGGTGGTCTTGGAATAACAGGTGGAGGTATGGAGGTAGTAGTGGAGGGTGGAGGTGTGGTAGTGATGGTGGGTGGTATGGTAATGGTGGTAGAGGGTGTGGTAGAAGTGGTGGTAGCTTGGTGGTAGGTGGAGTGGTGGTAGTAGGTGTAGTGGTGGTGGTGGTAGTGATGAAGGTGAGTCGTCTCTTCTTCTTCTTCATGCCGTGGGGCTGAGCCATCCTTTTCTTCCTTGATTCTGTCAAGGAGGATGCTCCCCCTAGAACACGGCTTGGCTGATCGGGAGCATATGTCGGATCAGTGTCAGCCTCTCCCGACCCGCCAGGGCGTTCACCAACCACCCAGAGCCCTCGTTCTGTGGCAACAACTTTACTGCCCACAGTCCGAGTCAGAGGCTCCTCATCTGAATCCTCCTCCTCACCAGGTATGAAATCCTGGTGGAATCCAGCCGACTTCTCTCCATCATGGGCAGATGCCGAAGATGTTGTATCAGCAGTGGGGGCCCTTGGTTGAGTGGGCCCTGCATCTCCAGCATCACCACTGTCATCGTCATAGGGGTCATCCTCCGGGAGCTGTAGCTGCTCAACCTCTGAGTCATTGTCAGCGTGGCGCCATTTACGCCTAGCCGGCGCCACGTAACCCTCCTGGGCCAGATTCCCGAACAATCTCCTCACAGGGGGCTTAACCTGCTTCCCCCTGTAGACCTTCATATGACCCAAAGTAGTGTCGTCCATCAGCTCAAGGATCACAGCATCCTCCTTCTCCTTTGGCAAGGAAGGTAGCTTCTGGTCAATAATCATCTACATCAATCGAGGGTACATGCAGAAACCCTCATTCCCTTTCCCCTCAATGTTCTCCACCAGGTAGGTGAAGATCATCCTAGAGAAGCTGAACGGGTGGTTCAACACCAACGCTGCATACGCGTTCTGGATCTGATCGAAGAGCTCATCAAATCCTCCCTTCCGAGACGCTATACACTTCAGCAACACATGTGCGAGGTACTTGAACTGGGGGCACAGGTTGCTTTTGTTGAGCACCCCTGCGTTGATGTCCCCAGAGTACTTAGCTCGCAAGAAACATCCTCAGACAGTAAGGAGGTGTAATCGAGTGGGGCAGTCAGCATCATCCCCAAACTGTAGCACCGTCCTAAGATCATCCTCAGTGATCTCAATGGCCTTTCCAAATATAGAACTCCTGATGCGATGAGGCTCTAAGGATCTATCAACAACAGCGCCTTCCCAGAAGGCCTACTGAATAGAGCGATACGGTGTACACGGAGTAGATATGGCATGAAAGATCCTCAATCTTCTGAGAAACGTGATAATGCCAGAAAAGTCTGAAGCATTTCCGGATGTCAGATCTTGATGAGCACAAATGTTGTGCTTAGTACTCTGTCCACCGACTCGCCATCAGTTACACAATGAATATAAACGTTAGTATCCGTTGATGAATAATATCTTGAGTCATTTGGACTTGAATTTCTTTCTGTTCTGTCGTGCGAATGAGACTGTACGACTGAGATCTAGTCGTGTGAATGAGTAGTGCGACTGAGATCCAGTCGTGCGAATAACCTCATACGTACGACTTGTCATGCGACTAAGCTCATATGTATGTAAACTCATTCGTGTATATCAGTCGTGCAACTGAAGTTATACGCATGGTCCAGTCGTGCGGTTTAACCTTTTGCACTACCCAGTCATGCGACTGAAGTTCATCAACCTGTCCATTCGCATGACAGACTGCTATTCAATTAAAATTCAAGTTTTGATTAATTCTTATGATTAGACGTCATGTTTTGGTTCATTGGACTTGCAATCATTATACTTAACACCTAATAACATTAATTTCAATTGTTTGCTTAGATTAATTAGGTTATTTAGTTAAACAAGTCTCGGTTCTTGGTTTGGGCCGAACTTGTCAACTTTGGAGTCAAATTGAATGAAATATGATTGGATTGAACCACATTATACCTGTATAGTCAGTGGAAATAGTCAATACACAAGAATTAGTGGTATAATAGGCTCAAACGAAATTTTGGCGGAGTAATGACGTGTCGTGCGAATTAGGGCGATTTTGGGGGTGATGAGTGATTGCGACCGACTGCCCCTCTATTTATACTAGGGTTCCCATCAGTCATGCGACTGAGCCCAGTAGCACAAGTTGTTCGTGCGACTGAAGATCAGTTGTGCGACTGGCATAGTCGGTCACCTTCAGTCGTGCGACTAGAGGTCAGTCGTGCGACTGTGTCATTTGGTCACCTTCATTCATGCGGTTCACCCATTCTAGGTGTCCAATCGTGTGATTTGAGTGGTATTGATGGTCCAATCACATTTATATCCCATACGTGTGGGTTAATCATGCGATTGGACACATTCATATCCTTCAATCGTACGACTGGTCCATGCTCATGGTCCAGTCGTGCGAATGAATCATACTCATGTTTTCTTAACTTTATGCCCATTTTACATTTTACATCCTATTAACTTTTGAATAAACGTTAGGTGCATTTGATCATCTCAGACATGATCATTTTATCTAGAAAAACCTTTGATCACCTCACACGTGATCCTTTTAAAAACATTTTGTCACCTCAGAAGTGATCCCTTTTATTTGAAAACACGTGTGGTCACCTCAGATGTGACCTTTTAGATGATAAGGCTCCTTATCAACTTCCATGACATAGTCCAATATTAGACACTCTGAAATTGGCAAAATTTAAGCAAAAATAAAAGAAATAACACTAAAAACTTAAAAGTAATACATGTTTTTGTGTTTTTGTGAGGGTTAACATAATTTTTTTGAGAGAGCTGCTTCAATCATTTAAACCATACATGGACCAAATCAATTTGGAATCATACAGGATACTCAAATCATTCGAGACAACTTATTTAAAAAGCTTTGATGCTCTATTCTTGTTTTTCATCTGGAGTCAGTTAGCAAATCTAGGAAATGATGCTAGTACTCTTAGGTCCCCACACTGATTTTAACTTTCAATAACTGTAGCCACAATGACTGTTAGTATACTTGTCCTCTTAAATCCATACATAGACTTTCAACACTGATTGGTGATAGTTTAAACTTTATTTATTTCAACAAGTATTTGTGGATCCCACACTTATATGGTAATCAACATTCCTCGGGAGATTTTGAGCGGTCTCTGGGGAGTATTTCAAGAAGAAACTATTCATTGAACTTTCAAAGAGAAGCCAAGCCTCAGGTCAGTGCCACCGCACAGCAGAGAGGCGACAAACAACGATGAATTCTAGAATATATAGGTTATGCTTATCCTCAGGTCAGTGCCACCGCACAGCAGAGAGGCACATAACCTATCTTCTTGTTTGATCAATTTCATTCTTTTTGCACAGATCTCACCAACAACATAAGTTATTAGTTTGATTATATTTGCATTTTTATGTGCTTTTGCTCATGCTTTGGTATGACGCACATATTTGTGGTGTTTATTTTACTCGTCACCCCTTATTGGAAACTTGTTGATTGTGTTAACCAGGGATAAGGTGTTACCCACAGCTAGTCAAACATTTTAGTTTAATCTTGAGATCACCAAAAAGGTCTAGTCATCTATTGTGTTGAATTTACCGACATATCATCTGTGGTCTAGCAACCTCTAGGTCTACTTTCTTTGTGTTACCTTAGTAGTAGCTAGCTTATCTATCATATTTCCTTTTATATTGCTCAGACTACACAGACTTATACTTGAGCTTTGCATCTTTTTCAATTTTGATTTTTTAAAATCCCAAATGGTTTGTTCCTATGTACTATCATATTCCAAAGATTGAATCAGTATGTCATATACGATCTTATTTTATCAGCTTGCCTCTCCTTCTCCCTCATTTTTTTCCTTTTTTTTGTATATTACTGCCTAAACCTATTCTCCCCCTAAAATTATAAAGCCGTCACTGATTAGCGTTTTAGGATTTTAACAGGCACGGAAATAAACCAATTGTAATTAACTACTTAACATTAAGCAAAACAAATAAAATAGAATATAATAAAATAAAATAAAAATTGGGAAAAATAAAAGGAACTAGACATGACGCATCGGACTATACATGGTCATCTTCAGGAATGACCTCACTTTTCTTTTTAACTCCGTTGACCTCTAACAAATATAAAATGTGGTTTGTCAAATGCCTTTGTATAGAGGTCAACGCGTTAAAAATCTGTATTTATTTTTACCACATCGATTAAATTCTTTTCAAAGCAATCACGTATAAAGTGATATTTAATTCCGATGTGTTTGGTCTTAGGATGTTGGACCGGGTTTTTAGTGACTGCAATTGCAGCAGAGTTATCAACAAAGATAGCAGTAGAAGAGAAATTCAAACCGTAATCCCGCATTTGCTGTTGAATCCATATGATTTGAGAACAACAGCTTGCAGCAGCAACGTATTCAACTTCACAGGTTGACAATGCAATCGAGATCTGCTTCTTACACTACCAGGTTACTAATCTTCTCCCAAAGAACTAACACCCTGCTAATGTAGACTTGTAGTTCATCTTGCGGCCACTGTAATCCGAGTCGCTATATGCTGTAAGCTCAAAGTCATCATCATGAGGATACCACAACCCAAGTGTGGGTGTGCCCTTCAGATAATGAAAAATCCGTTTGACCCCAATCACATGGTTCACTTTAGGCTTTGCCTGATATCGTGAACATAGACGTGTAGCATACATAATATCAGGTCGAGAGTCAGTGAGAAACATGAGAGATCCAATCATCCCTCGGTACATAGTGGCATCTACCAAATCCCCATTCTCGTCGGGTGCTACATCATGGTTTGTAGCAAGTGGAGTTCCAGCGGCAGAAGCATTCTCCTTGTCAAACCGGCTGAGAATATCACCTACATACTTGGTCTGATGTAGGAAAATACCATTTGGTGTCTGATCCACATATAAACCAAGAAAGAATTTCATTTCTCCCATTGCACTCATCTCAAATTCCACTTTCATTACTACTTCAAACTCTTTACATAATTCTTCGTTCTTGGAACCAAAAATTATATCATCGACATAGATTTGTACCAGAAGTAAATCTCTATCTTATTTTTTGATAAACAATGTACAGTCAATGACTCCCCTGCGAAAACCGTGTTTCACAAGATGAGTCGAGAGTTTCTCATACAGGCCCTTGGAGCTTGGTGAAGTCCATATAGCACCTTGTCAAGTTTGTAAACTCTATCCCGATGATATGGATCCTCAAATCCCTCGGGTTGACTCACGTACACTGTCTCTCTAATCTCACCATGAAGGAATGCACTCTTCACATCTAGTTGATAAACTTTGATTTTCATATAAGATGCATAGGCAAGGAAGATGTGGATGGCTTCCATCCTTGCCACAGGTGCAAACACTTCATTGTAGTCAATACCCTCAACTTGTCGAAAACCCTGAACAAGAAGCCTAGCCTTGTTTTTAATGATCACTCCCTGATCATCTTTCTTGCATTTCAAGGCCCATTTGGTGCCAATGACCTTAGCACCTTTATGTCTATCCACTAGAGTCCATACACCCAACTTATTAAAATGAAGAAGTTCTTCTTGCATGGCACTCACCCAAGCCTCATCATTCAGTGCTTCACTAACATACTTTGGCTCAAACTGAGACACAAAGCAGCGGTAGGCACAATCGTGAAGGTATCCCTTTTCCATCACAGAGGCATAATCAGCTGAGTACAACTGATTTCTAGTCTGAACCCCTGATCTCACATCTCCTATAACATTATCCAAATGATGATAGACATTTAGACGTGAGCCGGGAGTTATTAGAACAACTACCTCAGAATCAAGATTCTGAACATGTTGTTCTGGATCTGAGGCAATAGGAGTTTAAGGTTCCAAAAGCTCAGAAGCACCACTATCATATGCTTTGTGGACTTGTGGTAGGCGGAACCTGTACATCCTGGTTGTTCTGATCATTTTCCACATTTTCTTCATCAAAGGAAGAGTCACTCACATCAAGTGCTCCCCCTGAGTTGGTAGATGATTGACTTTGTGAACTGGATGATGTAGAATCTTGAGACAGTGTGGTCAAGACATCATACATCATCTTATTTGCCAACACGTCTTCTGAAGCAGAAAGAGGTATGTTGAAGGACTTGAAGAATCCATCATAGTCGAAGAAGTAAGCAGGCCCTTTTAGCAGGTGGTATGATGTATCTCTGAACATCAACCTTACACCACACCTCTACTTGACCTATTGAGTTGTTGTAAACTCTCTTGTTCGGTATGTTGTATCCTAGAAAGATCCCTTCATCAACCTTCTCACTGAATTTTCCCTCCTGAGTCTTCTTCAGCAGGGTGCACGGAGCGCCAAACGGCTCGAGATACTCTAAGTTAGGTTTACATCGTTGTAATAACTCGTAGCATGTTTTTCCATGACATTTAACTACCAGAACTCGATTAAGTGTATAACAAGCATTTGCCACTGCTTCATTCCAAAATTGAATTGGCAGTTTTGAGTCAGCAAGCATAGTTCGTGCCGTCTCTATAAAGCTGTGATTCTTCCGTTCAGCAACCCCATTAATCTGAGGAGTGTAGGCAGAGGTAAATTGATGTACAATTCCCTTTTCCTTGCAATAGGCCTCCATCCACTGATTCTTGAACTCGGTTCCGTTGTCTGAGCGCACCTGTCGTACCTTCAGCTTGTATAGGGATTCCAATGTAGTTACCAATTCCTTGAAGGAGTCAAATGTTTCTTATTTGGATTTCAGAAACATTACCCAAGAAAATCTTGAGTAGTCATTAGTAACTACATAGCAATACAAGTCGCCTGCGATGCTTCTTGTACCGACTGGACCAAGCAGATCCATGTGAAGGACCTCAAGAGAAAGTTCTATTGAATGAACTTTCTTTTCCTTATGAGACTTCTTCATCCGTTTGCCGTTTTTGCATGCAACACAGAAATCCAGGAGTTGGAAGATTTTGACATTTACTTCTCTCACAAGATTATTCTGGATCAAGTGATTCATTTTCATCATATTTATGTGTCCCATTCTCCTATGTCAAGAGATAGAGTCCTTCTCAGTAGCTTTGGACAAGAAGCATTGGATTTCACGATCCATTGTGGAGGCCTTTGAGAGATCCAAAACATAAAGATCATTATATCATGAAGCTGACATTCGGATTTGGTCCTCCGGGATCACATAGTCTTTCTTCAGAACATAGCACTTCTTGTTGTCAAAGACTACTTTGGATCCTTTATCACATATTTGAGAAACTGAAAGTAAGTCATTTTGTAATTGTTGGACGTAGTTTACCTTATCAAACTTAACTTTCTCATTTCCCACTTCCCCTTGGGCTGTGATGTACCCGCCTTTGTTTCCAGCAAATGAAACATGCCCTCCTTTGATTTGTCTGACGTTTTATAAGAGAGCTCTGTTCCCTGTCATGTGACTGGATGCTCCGCTATCTACAATCCACGTGTTAGTCTCAGCACTATAGCGAACACCCTGCACATTCAATGAAAACATTAGTTTATGTCAGGAACCCAAGCCTTCACTGGCTTGGGTTTCCCCAAGGCATCACACATCATAAACTCAACCCATTGACCATTTAAGGTTGAGGGAAGCTCAGATTTCTGTTTGTTCTCATTTTTAGACGCTGAGGAAGATTTTTCTTTCCATAGACCAGCTTTGGGTAAGGCCTGTTTGTGATAAACAGATGACTGGCTGATGGGTTGAACATTGGATTCACTATCCCTTTTAGGAGGTGTCACTGAGTTCCTCTTAAAAGATCTAGTTTTAGATGCAGGAAGTTCAACTTTCCTCCTCGGTGTCTGATAATAAGGACAATGAGACGCAATGTGACCGTACTCTCCACAATTATAGCAGGATCTGCTTTCAACTTTACGGTTTATATGTTTTGGTGGAGATGTAGATGTCACACGGTCGACCTTATTTTGTTTCGATTGAGACACTTCTTTGTTAGATGTATGATTGGGTTTTACAAACTTAATTGCTTTACCTAGTTTTACATCTTTTATTTGTTGTTTACCTAGACTTTGACATGATGCTCGTGATTGATTAGGTTTTATAGTCCTTTTGGGTTCTGATTTTACTTTGTTTGACCCTGACTTTAAATTAACTTTTTCAAACTTAATTTCTAGGTTAACACAAGGCATCTTTCCTTTTGCCTTTGAAGTGGCCTCCTTTTGTTTAGCGTCAGATTCATTGGATTTCCTTACGGAATCTGGCTCACTAACAAGAAGAGTTGACACCACATGATCCTTGATGGGGTTATTGTTAATCTGTTTACTTTTGGTGTTCATCAAGGTCTCGGGTGGTGGTGGAACCACTTTGTATCCCAATCCCTCCCTATTGTTTCTCTCTCTCACTAAGTGTTGGACAATGTGAGATGAGCTTGTCCAATTGTGCAGTTTTTGTTTTAAGGAGTTGAATTCTACTTCTAAAACTACTTTCTGCTTCTTAGTGTCCTCTAGGGACTTCAGATAGTACCTAATATCATTTGCTTGGTTAAAGGCAACTACCTCTGTTTCCCTAAGCTGTTTATTCAATAGGTCTATCTTTTCCTTATAACTGTGCTCGTTTTCTTTTAATACTCTATTAGCCTCAGTGCACAGTTCTAGATCCTTTACTAAGCTATCATTATGATCTAATAACCTATAAAATTTCAAATCTATACGTTCTCTAAATTTATTGCAATCTAAACAAGCATGTTTATTAAACAACTGGTCAGTAGTACTTACCTGAGATGTTGAAGAGGAATCAGCCATGAGCACAGAATCTGTTGTCACTGGTTCTGGTGATTCTGACCTTGATGCAAATTTTTATTCTTTAGGCAGGTGGTTGACCACATGTGTAGTGTCTTTAGAATTTTACATCGCGAACTCTACTGCTATATCTCCCTCACTGGCAGAATCGTCATCAATCTCCACCACACTAGCTATGTTGGACTCTCCCGGTGAGACGAACTGGAAGCTCCAGTCCTGTCCTTCATCCTCATTAGCAGTCAAGGCTTTGGGGCCCTTGCTTGATGAAGTAGGACTACTAGATGTGGCCTTGTCCTGATGATTAAAGGACGAGAAGGGATTGCCATTCCTAGTCTTCTTTGGCTTCACACACTCCCGCTTGAAGTGTCCCTTCTCACCACAGTTGAAACAAGTTACCTTTGACTTGTCGAAGCCAAAGGTTGTATCTTTGGTAGCAACCAAGTTCTGTCCGGTCTTTGTGACAAACTTTTTAGCTCGTCAGACAGCACTTGCCAAAGCCCATATTATGTCCATTCGTTCCAACTTCATTTCATCCACCTGTTCATAATCCTCATCTGCCAGGTGATAATTTCCTATCTTTCCAGCAACTAGTCCATCATAGGAGTTGACTACAGCAGCTAAGAGGTCCATGTGTTCTTTGGCCATCTCAACAGTCACATTACCGAAGTTATCGGTTTTAAGTTTTGCTGCATTAGCTTCAGGTATAATATACTGGGTGCCAGACGACCCTAACGTTTCGGACCCTGAAGTAGAAGGTTGTGCTGGAATTACTGTGCTTGAGATGAATGCAGTCTGCAGTGGTGCTCCAGATGTCTTGGCCTGAGGAGTCGCATTGTAGAGTGCATGATTCTGATCGTAGTTGGCCTTTTGAGCTCTGTTCTTCATCCTAAGCTCCTCTTCTCTCAGTTTTAGAATGAAGTCATTTATATCTAACTTCGAGAGCATCCCATTCTGTTTGAGATTTGAAACAAAGGAAGCCTATTTCTCAGGTTGTCCACCAGCAAAGTTGGATACCTTATCCTCTATCGACATAGTTACTCCATGAGTGTGCATCTCACTCATCAAGTGGTAGAATCTGTCGATCACATCATCTACGCCTTCTTTTCCCATTGAAGAGAAGTTGTCAAACTCCTTCTTCAAAGCTTTGGCCTTAATGGCCTCGAGTGAGGCATTTCCATCATACCTCTTCTCCAAGCATCCCACAGTTTCTTTGCATGAGTATACTCCGAGTACTGATGGAAGATATCCTTCGGAATAGACTGAGTGACAAAGCGTAGACTTTCTTCTCAGCATTGTGTTTTACTTTCTGTGAATCCTACATGCCACTTAGTGTAAGTTTGACTCCATCAGCTCCTACTGGCATGATGTACCCTAACTCCATTGCTTCCCACAAACTTGTATCTACTCCATTTAAGTAGATTTCAAAACGTTGCTTCCATTATGGGTAGTCGTCTAATGTAATAAGCTTCTGGGGTTTATTGTGAATTCCCACTTCGTTCTCCAATACGTGTATCTCTACTAGCTGTGTATGCTGAAAACTGGTCCTCCATTTCACTTAACTTGAGTATTAAACAAACTGATGATGTATGCAAATGAAGGTATGCGATTGAACTTATTTGGGCGATTGAACTAGGCGAATGGTTCAATCGTGCCACTGAACAAATGCGGATGAGTCAGTCGGCCGACTGAACTAATGCGATTGAACTGTCCGAATAGGGTTCTCACTCATACGAATGAGTGTACGAATGAGTCCAATCGTGCGGTTGGAGAATGCGAATGAACTCAGTCGTGCGACTGAACCTGTTGAAGTTTGATAATTCATAGGTTAAACGTGTATTGGCCGTAAAAACTCGAATTTTCACAAACCCTAATCGCCGTATGCTGGAAAAACTAAACTTTAAGGTCAGGAAACGTCTAAGACTCTGTTAGACACAAAAGGATTGCGTTTTTGATGGAAAAACACAACTTTTGTATAAAAAAAACTGAATGAACACGTAATCAAGAGCCAAGGCTCTGATACCACTTGTTAGGATCTGGTAATCGAACGAAACACCAACTGATTAACGTGTTAAACCAAACCAAATAGTGCGGACCTATTTGATTGGCGATCCAATCAGTGAGAACTCACGTAAACACAATAATGTATTGAATCTAACGTCAAGAATCGATTAGGAATCGATCTACAACATTCTATGAACTTTGTGTACGAACTTAGAGGCTTCTGGATGGCTAGGGTACGTCTGGAGTCGAAGTGTATTCAATGCTTACGTTTTTCCACGAATTAGGTGGTATTTATAGGTTAGGGTTGCTCATTCGGGCGACTGAACCTTTAACATGGTTCAGTAGTGCGATTGAGTCATACGGTTGGTCCATTTGCCCGACCGAGTGTTCAGTCGTGCGACTGAACCAATCTTATGTGACAATCATACGACTGATCCAGTCTCCTGGTTCAGTCATGCGACTGAGTCATTCGCATGAAGTTGTTCATGCGTATGGTCCATTAGCATGGGCCATTTGCATGATAACTTCATGTTGTTAAGTTTGAATGTATTAAATATCATAATGTTATTTATATTAATTTATTCATCCACAAACCTATATAATCAAGTCAATATGCGTTAAACAACTCATTAATGAAATATTAAACAATACAAATCACACTCAAATATTCTCATTTCATTAAGTACCGAATATTACACAAGTGCAAGACATTCAAGACATATTACATTGAGATTAGGATCTAGGTACATATATATATCAACAACCGGTTTCTTATCCTAAGGTTGGCTCATTATTTCTTCATTTATCTTACTAGGCTTTCATTATCTAGTTGAAGTAAAATAGTAAAGGATGATCCCAATAGACGAAATCAGATAGTCCATTGACAATACTTCTTTAAAACCATGCTTCTTGAGATATAAAGTCTTCTAATTCCAGTTAAATATTTCATCATGTAAATTTTAATAAATAGTTATTATATCAATGCCATCTGCCACAAGATGAAAACTTTTAAAATCCATGCATGACTTCATGCGCTAGTTCTAGCATGTTCCCTGATTTAATTCGTTGATATTCGGGTGTGTGAATGGTTTTTAACATTTTTAATTTTAAGTATTTAATGAGTTTACTTGTTCGAATGAGGTTATGAATGTGTGTTAATGTTTCGGAAGCACTGGGAGCTAAAGAACCTAAATAAAGTTAATTCAGAAGGTTTAGAAGGAAGTGGCACAAATCCGAGCGAAAGACAAGAAAGAAGCACAAAAAATGCAAAAGAAAACAAAGCTCGGCCACTATAGGTCTCCTAGATACCGTAACTTACGGTGGCCTTATAAAAAGCATAAACCCCGCGAAGTAACTTATGGTGGTGAGATGACCTATGATACAAAGAAGTTGAAAAAACAAAAGGCTGCTAACATAACTTACGGTGGTGAGATGACCTACGGCCAATTTGATTCTAAAGATATTCCTGAGCTTTAAGGAAATTTTACTTAAGAAGAAAAATATTTTGAGTATTTTTTTACTTCAGAGATATCGTAATGCCCGGAATAATATCTA
Organism: Flaveria linearis; assembly: GCA_024085815.1. Taxonomy (NCBI): domain Eukaryota; kingdom Viridiplantae; phylum Streptophyta; class Magnoliopsida; order Asterales; family Asteraceae; genus Flaveria; species Flaveria linearis. Next base: position 26,389,972 of record CM044004.1, read on the forward strand.
AGCGAGCCAAATAATAATAATGGGCTTTAGACGAGACCATTTAATGAAAACAAGATGGATATCAGTTATAGACCGAGTTAACTCTCCGGGTTATGAGTTTGACGATTTTAAGGTCCCGGGAGCGCCTGGTATATATAAACAGATCAGCTTGAGCAGCTCTCATTTGCAACTCCACACTCTAGTTTTAGAGAGAGAGAGAGTAGAGAGAGAAAGTAGAGAAAATTGAAGATTCAAGGCTCGGTTGATCTCGGGATTGAAGATCGGTGTTCGTGGGCATCCAAACGACAATAAAACACCAAGATCCAGGTAAGAAACATCATTTAATCGTTGCTTTTGATGTAAACCCGGATTCTAGGGCTTAGGGTTTTCGAAAGTGGTAAAGATTCACCCAAAACTCATGTTTTTGTGTAAAAAAACATGTAAGAAGCTTAGATATAGCTTATTGGGTGATAAACCAAGGTTTTGGATGTAAAAGATTGACGTTTTGTGTCAAAAATGGGTTGGTTCGTAATTTTCAGCCTGTTGTGCGAAACTAGGGTTCATCCAGGGAAACTATGTAGTCGTCAAGCGAAATTATGGATCTTTCTGTGAAACTATAGTATTGCAGGTAGATTCGTAATGTTGAATTTCCAATGAAAGTTGAGCGAATCTTGCGGTTAAACTGGCAACGAAGATGCCAGCGAAACTACTGGCGAAACTAGCAGTGAAACTGCTGGCGAAATTCGCAGCGAAATTAGGCAGAAATTAACTCCTTTGAGTGTTAACTTATCTGTGGGCTATGTAGTGTAACCCTTATCTTGAAAGCTTAATTGAAGAGCTACTCACTGAGTTCAGGTGAGTTCTAGATCCCCTATTTAAAGGTTTGAACTAGTTTGGGGCTGGAAATGCATCCTAAATACACACTTTAAATGACCAAGATTTGGCCATAAAGAGTTAGGGAGCACCGAGGTGATCGAGGCTTCGACTAAGAAGCTGGAAAGGATCAAAGCCTTTATGAAGGCAGCCAAAGATAGACAAAAGTCGTATGCCGATAAGAGATGTAGACCGATTGAGTTCCAGGTGGGTGATAGGGTTATGTTAAAGGTCTCACCTTGGAAAGGCATCATTTGGTTCAGGAAGTGGGGCAAGTTGAGCCTGAGATACATAGGGCCTTTTCAAATTATAGCTCAAGTATGAGAGGTGGCCTATAGGTTGGAGTTGCCTAATGAGTTAAGTGGAATTCATCCGACATTCCATGTATCTCACTTAAGAAGTTCTTAGCTAAGGAGGATATGGTGGTGCCATTGGAGGACATTGAAGTGGATGAAAGGCTCAACTATGTGGAACAACCAATGGCGATCATCAATCGCAAAGAGAAGAGGCTAAGGAATAAGGTGGTTCCCTTGGTGCGTGTACAGTGGAAACACAAGAAAGGATCTGAGTCCACTTGGGAAGTTGAGGAGGAGATGAGGTAGCATTACCCTCAACTATTTAGCGACTAACAGATTTCGAGGATGAAACCTAAATAAGGGGGTGGACTTGTAACGCCCGGAATAATGTCTAAGCGAGCCAAATCATAATGATGGGCTTAGATGAGAACATTTAATAAAAATAAGATGGATATGGGTTATAGACCGAGTTAACTATTCATGTTATGAGTTTGACGAGTTTAAGGTCCCGGGAGCACCTGGTATATATAAACGGATCAGCTTGAGCAGCTTTTATTTGCAACTCAATACTCTATTTCTAGAGAGAGAGAGTAGAGATAGAAAGTAGAGAGAATTGAAGATTCAAGGCTCAGTTGATCTCGGGATCGAAGATCGGTGTTCCATCCAAACAACAAGAAACACCAAGATCCAGCTAAGAAACATCATTTAATCGTTGCTTTTGATGTAAACCCGGATTCTAGGGCTTTGGTTTTTGAAAGGTTCACCCAAAACTTTCAACAAGAAAACTTTCTTTCAAGACAAATTTTCTTTGATGGAAAGCTTTCACTTCGGAAGTTTTGGAGACTAGACCTTCGGAAGTACTTCGAAGGCAAGCTTTCACTTGTATTCATTTTCACTTTGGAGCTTCTGAAGGGAAAATATTTTCCTATTGATGCTGTCTTCTTTTGTTCTTCTCAGAAGTTTTCTCCTCAGTCATGTGGAGAGTGCTCTTAGGATTGTAGATGAAATCCTTGGCAAGATGAGAAGTACTATCACATATGATGCATTTAGTTGGCTTCCTTCTAAGAGTTTTCTTTTGAGAGAAGGATGAGCTTGATCTCTTTCCACTTCTATTTTTATCTTCTTAGATGATGCAACAGGCTTTTTAAGGTAACGCTTGCCCTTAGAACTATATGGTTCAGTTTGTGCAGCAGTAGTGCACAGCTGATTAGCCTTTATTCATTCATAGGGATGAGTTGGATATGAACTAGAACTCCTGGTACTAGAGTCCATAGTCAAGTTTTTAGTCTTCACCACTTCAAAATCTATAGAGATAAAGACTTTTTTTACTTGGAGTTAAAGGTGGCCTTGGTCTCTGGAGCCTTCTTTGACTTTCTCTTAGCTGCTCCGATCAAGTTCTTCCTTTTAAACTTTGTCATCCATGAAAATTACCTCTACTTAGGAGAATAGTGACCCTTCTTAGGATGTTCTTTCTTACTCACCTCAGATCCATCCTTCACTATCTATTATTCATCTTCATCCTCTTCTTGAATAGGGCCTATGACGGAAAACTCATCTTGACAAGTTCCACACCTTTGAGATCTTACAGATAATTAAGTGTGTGGATTAGTTATCTCAGTATATCGCAGTCCTTGCTTATTTTGATAATAAATCTTTGCATGAAAGGAAGAGGATATAATGTTCTTAAAGGTCTCTTTTTCAAGAACATATTTATATGCCATAGCTTTGCTGATCATAAGCTTAGTCTGGCATTCATTTAACTTGGTAATGAGATCTTTGATTTGAGTTTTGTAGTTGGTGTGTTCATGCTTAAGAGTTGAAATGGTTTTCTCTGGATCTTCTATCTTAAGTTTATAGTCATTTTTATCTCTTTTAAAATCAACTTTTAAGATGTATAAGGACTCAAGGTCGGATATCATTTCCAAGTTATAAGACCTGTCTTTATAAACTTTTGCAATACGTTCAGGAGTACAAAGATGTTACAATTCCTTGGCTTCTTCATGATTACCCATCAGTGCTTGGTTTGGGGATGCGTCTTCAACATGAAAGCTCTAATCAAAATCTCCTTCTTCAACAGCAACTATAGCTTGTTGCTTGGGCTTTTCAATTTGTGGAGCTCCATCAGTGTAGTTTGGTTTGGATTGTGCTTGGCCACTATTTGTCCTTCTTGCCTTGCACTCCTTATCAAATTGTCCCATTTGGTTGTAGTTGTAACACTTCACCATGCTTTTATCCAGCCCAAACTTTCCACATGTTGCATTGTTAGGAAACTTCCAACATGTCCTCTTGTATAACTTATTGGCTCTGTGAATGAAAACAACCATCTGCTGGACTATCTTAATGTACTATAGATCATCTGGTTGGGTAAAGTCCCGATTTACAACAAGGAAGAGAAAGTTGTGACTGCTTTTGTTAGTAGACACAAAGGCTTGAGAATAACTTGTCTATTGGAATGGGCTTAGTTGGATGTAGCTCTCCATTGGTGCCTCATAGAAGATGATGAAAGGACCTTTTTGTGAGTTTTCAGGGTAACAAATAAGATGATGTTGTGGTTCTCTACAATCCCTTTCAACCACATGAAGGGCTGAACTCTACTGATTGTTATAGTTGCCAAGTGGATTTTGTATGTTCATCTCCATCTGGTATCCACTAAGGATACAATACAACTCAGTGAGAATAAAGGTGTAAGGCCCCATTCCCAGGACGCTTACAGCTGGTAAATCATTGCGCGTAAAACTTATAATTACATTGACTTCAATAAAGTATTGCATCGGAAACATAATAATGGCTTTTGATATCATTACAAATGCTTTTGCAAGTTAATACAACATTCATTTCAAACATAGTTTGTTCGCATTACAATGCAAAAACATTAAACAAAAGAATGTCTCCAAAAAGAGCTGAGTAGCCATCTCGTGCCATCCTCAACAACATTACCTGCCAACTGGAAACACATAAAAGTCAGCGTTGCTGGGTGAGTTCTAGTTTTATAATAATAAAATATACTTTTCTTTCTTTAAAACCGTACTTTACATTCATGCTGTAAGGCAACATACGTACACATAGATAATATCATTATTATCTTCATTATTCGTTCTTTCTTTCATTGTTCATATCTTCCGTACCAATACCATGTGCTACACCCCGAACTATATGGCTACGGGCCGAAGTCTATAAATAGACAGCTATAAATGGTGCCGTAGTACTGGGGTAAGTGGTAGAGGTTCTATACAAATGGTCGATCACAAAGAAAGACCCCGATGTGCATCCTCCCGGGGTAGCGAAGCCGCACACTGTTAGGCTAACACCTTTTAATGGCGTGTCCCTTCCATACAATTGCTTGCAAGCCTTTCATTTCTTTTATCATTTATTAATGCATGCATTCTTCCTTTATGTTCTTCTTGCATTATCTTTCATTTTACATTACATAATACTTTCATTTCATTCATTAACATTCCACTCAAAGCCATGAGAAAGATAAACATACGTCATAACAAGGAACATAGCATACACAGTCATCATAATCATACAGGGCAACATCATACATACATCATGCATAAACATGCAACATTATCATCATGCCCAACATAACCTCTAAGACCTCAAAATTCATCTTAAATGAACTTACGGGAACCACCCACGTCACCACTTACATCCGCACTTTCCCCTGAAAATCAGAACATAAACTACGCTTTCCCCGAGTGCACAAGCCCTACTTGGGCGTATGGACACCCTTCAGTCATATGGCCTTTCAGGCAACTGAACATCATGCGAATGGACCAATGTGGATGAACACCTATGCGAATTAACACCCATGCGAATGGACCTAATGCGGATGAACCCAATGCGGATGAGTTCCATGCGAATGGAACAATGCGGATGGACCTAATGCGGATGAACTCTCAGTCGCATGACTCCCCATGCGATTGACCTTCAATCGCATGAATGGCATGCGTATGGGCTCTAGTCGCACGACTTACATGCGATTGGGCCTCAATCGTGTGACTGGCATGCGTGTGGACTTCAGTCGCATGACTGGCATGCCATTCGGTCGCATAGGCCTAACTGCACAGAATACAGCTCACTCCCGAACCAATCTTCCATTTTCGACCTCTAAGCTCATCCAAAACCATTCTAAGCCCCAAATCAACCATCCTAAACCTTAGGAATGCATACCACAACACCATTCAAGCACACACAAGCCCGGAAACAAAATCCAAATGCATCACACGCAAACACATAAAAATGGGTCAAACACATACATACAAAAACGGGTTTTCAGATGTGTTCCAGCCCCAAAATCGACCAAAAACGTTTAAAAGAGGGGTCCTAGAACTCACACAATCAAAACCGAGAAGTAAAGATTCGTTTGGACCCGCTACACGATGATTTTCGAGCTCGAACCCACTCGAACCAAGCTCGAAACCCCTTTTTTCTCCTTTTCTCTCTTCTTTCTCTCTTCTTTGTCTGATTTGTGGGTGTAGAGAGAGGGTAAGGCCTGCCCTCTCCCTTTAAATACCCCCACTCACCTAACTTTCTCTCGTTGGTGAGTTTGGTCCCTTGACTTTGGATTTATTTCTTTTATTTTTTTTCTTCTTTCGTCGACTTCAAAATAATAAATAACCTGGTGTTACAAGTCCACCCCCCTTAAATAGGTTTCATCCCCGAAACCTGTTATTCCTCGAACAAATGTGGGTAATTGTAGATACATGTGTTCCTAGTTTCTGAACTTAATGTAAAATGTCTTTATTGTCTTACACATATGTAATTGAATAGGTACATAATGAAATACAATGTGTGGTTGTGCTTATAATGTTAATTATTTCATTGATTAGTAGGATAATGCTTATTGAACTAATTATATGGGTTTGTGGTTGTTTCAGTACATATAAGTCAACTAATGATTGTGAAACATATTCAAACTTACTCATATGAAGTTCTCATGCGATTGGCCCATGCTAATGGACCATACGCATGAAGAACTTCATGCTAATGAACCAGTTGTACGAATGAACCAGGAGACTGGATCAGTCGCATGATTGTGACATGAGATTGGCTCAGTCGTACGGCTGAAAACTCAGTCGTGCGAATGGATCAACCGCATGACTCAATCGCACGACTGAACCATGCTAATGGTCCAGTCGCACGATTGATAAACCCTAACCTATAAATACAACCTAAATCGTGGAAAAATGAGACACTTTGAATATTTTGATACCTACATGTACCCTAGCCGTCCAGAGACCTCTAGTAACCTGTTCCAACTTCATAGATCGTAGTAGATTGATTGCTAATTGTTCTTAATGTTTAGATTCAATCTTTAATTGATGCTACATGCGTTCTCACTGTTTGGATTGCCAATCAAATAGGATGCGGCACTATTTGATTCGGTATACGCGTAAATCTGTTAGTATTCGTCCAGTACACGATCCTAACAAGTGGTATAAGAGCTTTGGCTCTAGATTTACGTGTGATACAGTCGTTTTGATATAAGAATTGTGTTTTTACACTCAAAAAACGCAATTTTTGAGTCAAATCGGGTTGTAGACGTCTCCTAATCATAAAGTTTAGTTTCTTCGACATACGGCAATTAGGGTTAGCAAGAAATTCGTGTTTTTGCGTTCAAAACACCTTAAACCTATGAATTTTCGAAATCCAGTAGGTTCAGTCGCATGATTGACTCAATCGCACGACTGAGTTCATACGCATCCCCATACGCACGATTGGACTCATTCGTACTCCTATCCGTATGACTGAGCAGTTTATTCGCATTGTTCAACCGCATTAGTTTATTAGCCCAACTGAGCCATCCGCATTACTTCAGTCGCACGATTGAACCATCCGCATAGCTCAATCGCCCGAATAGCCCAATCGCACACCTTCATTTGCACAAATAATACAGTTTGGTTTAAAGTTAAAGTTTATAGCAATGGAGGACCAATACTCAGCATTCACTGCAGGGAGAGACTCACGTATTCAGAACTTACTGCTACTGGAGAATGAAATGGGGAATCCTAACAAACCCCCAAAGCTTATCACATTAGATGAATACCCACAATGGAAGAAACGTTTCGAGATCTACTTAAATGGAGTAGATCCCAATCTGTGGGAATCTATAGAGACGGGGTACGACATGCTAGTAGGGCTGATGGTGTCAAACTTACACTAGGTGGCATAACTGATAGTCAAAATGTTAAATACAATATTGAAAAGAAAGTCTATGCTTTGCTTACACAGTCAATTCCGAAGGATATTTTCCATCAATTCTCAGAATATACGCAAGCAAAGAAACTATGGGATGCATTGGAGAAAAGGTATGACGGAAACACATCATTGAAAGCCATAAAGGCTAAGGCTTTAAAAGGTTAATATTAAGTCTTGGTCAACCACAATCAAATCTAAATCTAAAAAGACAGGTAATGTTAACCAATCACGGGTTTCATGTCAAAGTCTAGGTAAACAAATGGAAGAGATGTTAAAAATGTTAAAGCAATTAACTTTGTTAAACCAGACAAAACATTAAACAAGAAGAGTCAAAACTCAAACAGAGTAAGGTCACCCGTGTGTCACATACATCTCCACAAAAACAGTTAAATCGTAAAGTCGAAAGCAGATCATGCTACAGTTGTGGAGAGTATGGACACATTACGTCTCATTGTCCTTACTATCAGATACTGAGGAGGAAAGTTGAACTTCCTGAACCAAAGCCTAGCTCTTTTAAAAGGAACTCAGTGACACCACCTAAAAGGGATAGTGAACCTAAAGTTCAACACATTAGCCAGTCGTCTGTTTATCATAAACAGGCCCTACACAAAGGTGGTTTATGGAAGGAAAAATCAACCACATTGTCTGATAATGAGAAAAAGAATACATCTGAGCTTCCCTCACCCTCGAACGGTCAATGGGTTGAGTTTATGATGTATGATGCCTCTGGAAAACCCAAGCTAATGAAGGCTTCGGTCCCTAACATGAACTAATGTTTTCAATTGAATGTGCAGGGTGTTCGCTATAGTGTTGAAACCAACACGTGGATTATAGATAGCGGAGCATCCAGGCGCATGCAGGGAATAGGGCTCTCTTATCAAATGTCAAACAGATAAAAGCAGGTCATGTTTTGTTTGCTAGAAACAAAGGTGGGTACATCACAACTCAAGGGGAAGTAGGTAATCAGAAAGTGAAGTTTGACAAATTTTTGAAAGTTTTAAGAATAGTTTCTTCTTGTAATCTACCCTGAGATCGCTCAAAAATCTCGTGAGGAATGTTTATTACCATATAAGTGTTTGATCCACAAATGCTTGTTGAAATAATCAAACCTTAAACTATCACCAATCTGTGTCAAAAGTCTATGTATGTATTTAAGAGGACCAGTATACTAACAATCATCGTGGATACAATCCTTGAAAGTCCAAATCAATGTGGGGATCTAAGAGTACTAGTATGATTTCCTAAACTTGCTAACGACTCTAGATGAAAAACAAGAATCGAGCATCAAAGAGACTTAACATGTCCCAAATGATTTGACTTGCCTGTATGATTCCAAATTTAATTGGTCCATTCATGGTCAAAATGAATTGAAGCTGCCTTTAAGAAAATGAATTCATTAGATTTCTATCTTAGGATTTACACCTCACAAAACCTCAAAAACAAGTTTTACTTTTGTAATTCATTTTAAGACTTTTATTAGTTTAAATTTTGTGAATTCAATTAGTTAGATATCAGACTACACCATGGAATTCAATAGGGGATTTAATCACCTAAAGGGTCACGTCTGTGGTGACCGCATGTGTTTTCAAATGTAAAATCAGTCACATCTGAGGTGAAAAATTGTTTAAAAAGGATCACGTCGGAGGTGGTCAAAAGCTTTCTAAATTAAAATGATCATGTCTAAGATGATCGAGTGCTTAAACGTCTATTCAAAGGTTAATAGGGTTTAAGTGTGGAATGATCATAAAGTCAAAATCATAAGTATGATCCAATTGCACGACTGGACCATGAGTATGGACCAACCGTACGACTGGACCATACTCATGCACTAAACAGCCGAATGGCACATGAGAATGAACCATTCACCTGAATGGCATATCAGAATGAACCGGTCGACCGAATGGAGCTGTGCGAATGAGTCAGTCGCCCGACTGAAATCCAGTCGGCCGACTGAAATCCAGTCGGCCGACTGAAATCCAGTCGGCCGACTGAAATCCAGTCGGCCGACTGAATGTGATCGACTGAACCAATCACACGACTGAGGTCCAATCGCCCGAATAAACAGAGCGAATGGGTCCAGTCGGCCATCTGAAACCAGATTCATTATAAATAGGGACATAGTCGATCGCATAACCTCATGACCCCCTAATCGCCCTAAAATCGTACATAGTACCGTTACTCTGCCGAAATTTTCTCTGACCGATTGTATCTCAAAATTTCGATATTCTGACGAATCGTACTTGTTATACAGGTACAATGCGGTGTTGTGTAAATGAAGGTTGTTTGATTCGAGCCCTAATTTATGATTCTCGGCCTTTAGAAGAACCGCAACTGAAAATGGACAAATAACCTAAATAAACTATGCAAAATGTTAAAATCAAGGTTATTAGCTTATTAGTATTATGATTGTGAGTCTAAGGAACCAATACACTACGTCTAATTTCAAGAATTGGTTCAAATTCGAATTTCAGTTGACCGAACAGTGGGTCATGCGACTGGACACTAGGACGAACTCCAATCGCGCAATTGAGCTGGTCGAATGGCTCAATCGGCCGAATGGATAATAGGAATGAGCTCAGTCGGCCGACTGAACCAATCACAGGCTCAGTCAACCGATTGAACTCAATCGCCTGCTCAGTCACCCGACTAAATCCAATTGCATGCCAGGTCAACCGACTGAACACAGTCGCATGGTTCAATCGCATGATTGAACCAGACAGAATTCAACCAAGTTAATTAGAATTGATTTTTGATATGTGGTGATCTAACGTCTATGTGTCTTGTATTACAGATCTATGGCTGACAAGTTGTCCATCAACCCGAAGCACAATATATGTGCTCATTTAGATGCCACTACTCGAAATGGCATTGAGTTTGTGGGGATTATTGCATTCCTTAAGAGATCCAGGATCTACAGGGCTATATCCACACCATGCACTCCCTACAGGTCTATTCAGCAGGCCTTCTGGGAGGGGGCATCGGTTGACCGTACACACGAGCCTTACAGCATCCGCAATAGTATTTTTCGTTAGGCGATCAAGGTCACAACTGGGCATATTTGATGTGTACTTTCCTTGGGTGACGATGCTGATCACCCTACTAGACTTCACCCGCTGACTGTGAGAGGTTGCTTCTTAAGGATGAAGTACACTAGGGATATTAATGCAGGTGTGCTCAACAAGAGCAACCTGTGTCCCCAGTACAAGTACTTAGCACATGTTACCTTGAGTGCTTAGCTTCAAGAAGGGGTGGGTTTGATGATCTTTCAGACCAGATTCAAAATGCCTACGTGGCACTGGTTTCGAACCACCCTTTCAGCTTCTCGAGCATGATATTCTCTTCTCTGATAGAGAATCTGGAGGCGAAGGGTATAGAAGGTTTCTACATGTACCCTAAGTTTCTCCAAATGATCATTGATGAGAAGCTACCCTCTCTACCTAAGGAGAGCCAAGATGCGGTGTCGTTGGAGATAATGGATGACATGACACTAGGCCGCATGAAGGTCTACCGGGGAAAGCTGGTCAAACCCCCGGTAAAGAGACTCTTCAGGCATCTAGCCCAGGTTGATTACGTGGCGCTAGGTAGGAAAAAATGGAACTGGTGCTCCCGGATGATGATTCCGACGACGATGACAGCGATGATAATGGAGATGTAGGGCCCACTCACTCAGGGGCCCCCACTGCTGATATAGCATCTCCAGCATCCACCCAAGGTGGAATAGAGGCAGTAGGGTTCGATCAGGACTTTCGTCTAGATAAGGAGGTGGAGACAGACGAGGAGCCCTTGACTTGTACTGTTGGGAGCAGGGTGGTTGCCACCAACCGAGGTATTTGGGAGGTTGGAGGACGCCCTAGTGAGTCTTGGGAGACTACTACTGATCCTAGTTATACTCCCGATCAGCCCCGCAACGTCCCAGGGGGAGCATCCACCACGAGGGGCTCGAGGAAGAAACGGATGGCTCAGCCCCATGGGATGAAGAAGAAAAGGAGGAGGATGACGTTTATCACCACCACCACTACTACCACCACTTCCACGACTTCCACCACTCCACCTACAACCACCACTACCACCATTCCACCTACCACCACTCCACCTACAGCAAGCACTACCACCACTACACCCACCACCACTACCACCTCATACATCACTACCACACCCACTCCACCAGTTACCCACTTCCCATCCACCACCACTACAGCTCATCCACAACCATCCATAACTATACCACCCCTAATCTTCTCTACATCCACTACCACCACCAGCAGCCATGGAGCCGGGAGCTCTTCACATGTCCCACCTATTTTTGGATCCTCTTACCCATCTGTCGGGTTGGAGGAGCAGCTGACTAACCTTAACAGGTTAGTGCTGAAGCTGTTGGCGATGGATAAACAGAGAGCCTCTCAGCTTAATCAGCTGATGGAGCTCAATGTCTCCTAAGCCCAGAGGATCGAGGCTCGAGCCAACAGATTCAGGAGCTGCATGAGACACATGCTTCGTCCATTTAGAGGATTGAGGCTCAGAGCCAAGAGATCATAGAGCTGAGAGAGATACATACATCCTCAGTATAGAGGATACAGGATTTAGAGGCCCGGAACAAAACGCTTATGCTAAGATTGAAGGGATCCAAAGATGAGCCTCTAAAGATCCGAGAGGGTGATGGAGATGATGATAATAGTGATGATGATGAGGATGCTGATGATGATGATCATGGTGATGATACAGAGGGAGGTGATGATGCAAGTGATGATGATGATGAAGGAGAAGGAGATACTTCTGCTACGGGTGCCACATTTGCAAGTGAAAGGAGGACAAAGAGAGCTCAAGACTAAGGTGCCTCTACTTCAGCCCCGCTAGCAGAGGAGCACATGATTCAAGACAAGAGTAATGCATAGTTGTTTATGTTATTTAAAATCATGTGTATTTGAATCTTGTATCAAATTAATGAAATTAATGTTTATATTTATTATTGATGTTTACTGCTTTGATTATTGACTAATGGTTGATGTGTTACATGTTTTAAATCAAGCAGATCCAAATTTTCAAGGAGATGAATATGATGTTGCTCCCCTCCAACAGATCAAGACTCAACTCATGATGATTCTTGATCTGCAGGGGATAGTTAGGAGATCGGTGAATTAAACTCCTGAAGAAGGAGAGAAAATTCATGATCTCACCGATGAGCAACTCGCCGAAATGTTCCGACTAAATCCCAACGAGATTATGAAAGATGCTCCTACAATCCAAGGGGAAAGTGACAATGAGCTCAACGACGTTGATGAGATCGAGATTGAAGATGTCACGGATCAACATTATCCAGAGTACACTGACAATAAGGGTAATGTCGTTCCCAATCTGGGCGACAATCTTGTTAGTGATACTTTTGAGACTCTGGATAAAATGGAACAAGAGTCAGAAAATAATAAAGAGCAGGCCCAAGCCTCGGATGCTGAAGTCAACATCAGAAAGGCTGAATGGGCTACATGCTTTGAAGAAATAAGAGCCCACCGCAGTGCTCCAACATCAACTGTCTACACCAAGCTGAACAAAGTGAAGAAACGTTTATGCAGTTAAACGTGAGAAGGGGATTGAGTACTTCAGATTCCCACATGATCTAAAGACTCTTCCTGGTTTTAAGTTTAACTAGTTAGCAAAGTTGAGATTCCTATACGCTGACCCTCGCAAGATGTCAGGCTGCTTTGAAGCAGCTCTAAGGAGAGAGTACCACACCAGATGGGTCAACTTCAAACCTCAACAACCAACGAGGTATATTAGACGATCTGAGGTTGATGCCATAACTGAAAAACCGAAAATAGTGCTGAAGTGGAGTCCTCCGTGCACAATGTCTAAGATCCCTCTACGGGAAATGCCACAGGACTTCACTCCACACTTCAAATGGTGGCACTATGATTGGAGAACAAGAGAGGCAGTCATAGTGTTGAACAAGAATGGTATTATGGAAACCATCAAGGTGTTTGACCCGATGTGGCTTACTAACTTGTCTGCTGATGATGTCTATACATTATACAAGTGGCCAACTATTCTATGACTCACAAGATATTGTACAAGCTCTACAATTTCAGAATGTGATACGACTCTGCTTTGCTTTTGAAATACATGCAGGAGTCAGAAGAGAAGAGAAGTACAAGAAGTATGAGGAGCTTATGAAGGATGTAAGACATTAGATGAAACTAGGTCCAAGGGGGAGTTTGTAGATACATGTGTTCCTAGTTTCTGAACTTAATGTAAAATGTCTTTATTGTCTTACACATATGTAATTGAATGGGTACTTAATGAAATACAATGTGTGGTTGTGCTTATAATGTTTATTATTTCATTGATTAGTAGGATTACGCTTATTGAACTAATTATATAGGTTTGTGGTTGTTAGAATACATATAAGTCAATTAATGATTGTGAAACATATTAAAACTTACTCATATGAAGTTTTCATGCAATTGGCCCATGCTAATGGACCATACGCATGAACAACTTCATGCTAATGAACCAGTTGTATGAATGAACCAGGAGACTGGATCAGTCGCATGATTGTGACATGAGATTGGCTCAGTCGCACAACTGAACACTCAGTCGTGCGAATGGATCAATCGCATGACTCAATCGCACGACTGAACCATGCTAATGGTCCAGTCGCACGATTGATAAACCCTAACCTATAAATACCACTTAAATCGTGGAAAAACGAGACACTTTGAATATTTTGATACCTACAGGTACCCTAGCCGTCCAGAGACCTCTAGCAACCTATTCCAAATTCATAGATCGCAGTAGATCAATTGCTAATCGTTCTTAACGTTTAGATTCAATCTTTAATTGATTCTACGTGCGTTCTAGCTGATTGGATCGCCAATCAAATAAGATTCCGCACTATTTGATTTGGTATATGCATTAATCTATTAGTTTTCGTCCAGTACACGATCCTAACAGTAATGTTGTCTCATTTCTTCCTCAGCCTCCCACGTTGACTCGTATCCCTTCCTGTGCTTCCACTGTACATGCACAAGAGGAACCACTTTATTTCTCAGCCTCTTCTCTTTTCGATCGATGATTGCCACTGGTTGATCGACATAATTGAGCCATTCGTCTACTTCGGTATCCTCAAGTGGAACAATCATGTCTTCATCCGCCAAGCACTTCCTTAGATGAGATACGTGGAATGTTGGGTGAATTCCACATAACTCATCTGATAACTCAAGTTTATAGGCCACCTCTCCTACTCGAGCAATGATTCGGAAAGGCCATATATACCTCGGGATCAACTTGCCCCGCTTTCAGAAACGAATGATACCCTTCCAAGGTGAGACCTTCAACATAACCCGGTCACCCACCTTAAACACAATCGGTCTACATTGTTTATCAGCATACGACTTCTGTCTATCTTTGGCTGCCTTCATGAAGGCCGTGGAATTTCTTCTAGAATTTAGATGTAAACCGGGTGTCACGATCAGACACAATGGACACCGGTACACCGTGACAAGTTACAATCTCTTTGATGAAGAGATCCGCTAACCTCTCAGATGAATATGTCTTGCGGATCGGTAGGAAGTGAGCACTCTTCATCAAACGGTCAACAATCACCCATATAGCATCATACCCTTTCGGAGTACGTGGCAGCTTCGTAATGAAATCCATGGTGATGTGCTCCCACTTCCATTCCGGTATATCCAAAGGTTGGATCTTCTGATATGGCTTCTGATGCTCGGCCTTCACCTGTAGACAAGTAAGGCATTTATTCACATACTCCACTACGTCATGTTTCATATCCGGCCACCAATAATTCATCTTCATGTCTTGATACATCTTTATGGCACCTGGATGAATGGAGTATCGAGTCTTGTGAGCTTCATCCAAAAATCTTCACCCGTAGATCCCCAAAACGAGGAAACCACACCCGTCCAAATCGCGTTTTAACACCAAGTGTGTTTTCACCCAATTCCCCAACCATTCTTTCCGAGTTAAGATAATCTTCCTTCAATGCCTCATCTTGAAACTTTTTAACTTGCTTCATCACATCGGAGGTCATGATTAGTTGATACGCCTTTACCCGAATTGGGTCGGGCCTCTCCTTTCGGCTAAGGGCGTCTACCACCACATTGGCTTTGCCCGGATGGTAATGGATCTCACAATCATAGTCCTTTATAAGCTCTAACAATTGGCTATGCCTCATGTTCAAATCGTTCTGCTCAAAGAAGTACTTCAAGCTCTTGTGGTCAGTGAAGATGGTGCACTTCGTCCCGTAAAGATAATGCCTCCAAATCTTTAGTGCAAAGACCATGGCTGCAAGCTCCAAGTCATGCAAAGGATACCTCATGAACCTTCAACTATCAGGATGCATAGACTATAACTTTTTCTTTCTGCATTAACACACACCCCAACCCGAGTAGGAAACATCAGAATAAACCACCAGATCTTCACTTCCATCAGGTAATACAGAACAGGAGCTTGCGTCAATCTCGCCTTCAATTCTTCAAACGCCATCTCCTTAGCTTGACTCCATACAAACTTCGCATCCTTCCGAGTCAACTTAGTTAGTGGAGAAGCAATCTTAGAGAAGTCTTGGATAAATCTTCTATAGTAGCCCGCCGAACCCAAGAAGCTACGAACCCCGACCAAACATTTTCCCGTTCCAGTTCCGATCGCCACCACTCTTCTTGCTCACTTCGGTCACCACCACCTCCCGTTCATCATATAATCTCCCCACCAAATCAACCCAGACCTAAACGTGTCTGGCCTGGCGGCGATCATATGCCTGCAAATATCCACCGGAAAGCCTTGAATGTACCTCTTGATCTTTCGAGACAGAGGCATCACCTGATCCGGCACTAGCCGTGCCATTTTATTGAATTTGGTGGTGTACTGCTGGTGTGTCATGGTTCCCGCCTCCAGCTGTAGAAACTCTCTCGCTATCTTTTCCATCTCCCTATGAGGGCAGAACTCCTCAATCATCATCTTCTTCAACTCCTCCCACCTCATCCTTCCTATTGTCAAGCTACCCTCGGCTTGGACAATATTCTCCCACCAACACAGAGCCGAGTCTACAAACGAGTGGATAGCAAACTTCACCTTCTGGTCCTCCCGGCACTCGCTGATATCAAGAACAACCTCCATTTCCCTCACCCACCAGTGAGCAGTAGTAGTAGTGCCATTACCATCAAAAGTAGGGGGCTTGCATCTCATAAATGGCCCGTAGTTATAGCCTCGTGCCGCCTCCGGCGCAGGCTCTTCTTTCTCCTCTTCTTCTTCATCGTTAGACAAAACCGTCTCAGTCCCGGGTTGTCTTCTTTCGCCCGTAGGTCTACTTCTTTCTTTCCTCTCCCCTTCCCGTACTGCCTTGATAACTTCGGTCATTACAGACAGTAAGATTGTCTGCATGACCTGATGGACTTCTTCAACCACTGCCTCTTTCACCGAGGCCTTTAGGTTGGCGCTCTCATCGCCGCTCTCCGGATGAGGCGTCTCAGGTTCTTTAGGAACCACCTTTTCAACTCTGGGTCTTCCCCTCTTGGGTCACGGTTCAGCACCACAGCCTCCACCCCGTGAAGCTTTCGAAGATCTACCACCAGCCATTCACACGCACACGGAAAGATTCAAACACTAACACGGTCATTCAAGGGAACAGCTCAGTCTATGTCAACTATAGTAAGTCCCTAATTACAGTGGCTAGTTGCGATTAGCGACTTACTTTACTCTTCACACCCTGAGCATTACCTATCCTGACTACATCAGTGTTTAAATCTACAACAACACATAAACCACACAACATGCGCACATAATACCGGTTAACATTATGAAAATACCTGATGGCACGCAACTACTCAGATTGGCATCCCTTCCCTTTTCCATCCTATTTTCAGTTTAAGTTTAGTTTTATTTTGAAAATTTACCCATTTCACTTAAACTTTGGCTCTGATACCAACTAGAAACACATAAAAGTCAGCATTGCTGAGTGAGTTCTAGTTTTATAATAATAAAATATAGTTTTCTTTTGTTAAAACCGTACTTTACATTCATGCGATCACGCAACATACGTACACATAGATAATATCATTATTATCTTCATTATTCGTTCTTTCTTTCATTATTCATATCTTCCGTACCAATACCATGTGCTACACCCCAAACTATATGGCTACTGGGCCGATGTCAATAAATAGACTGCTATACATGGTGCCACAGTATCGGGGTAAGCGGTAGAGGTTCTATACAAATGGTTGATCACAAAGAAAACCCCGATGTGCATCCTCCCGGGGTAGCGAACCCGCACACCGTTGGGCTAACACCTTTTAATGGCGTGTCCCTTCCATACATTTGCTTGCAAGCCTTTCATTTCATTTATCATTTATTTATGCCTGCATTCTTCCTTCATGTTCTTCTTTCGTTATCTTTCACTTTACGTTACATAATACTTTCATTTCATTCATTAACATTCAACGCAAAGCCACAAGAGAGATAAACATAGGTCATAACAAGGAACATAGCATACACAGTCATCATCTGTTGATCCATATGTACCTAGTTTACGATCTTAATGTAATATGTCTGTCATGTCCTAAATTTAATGAAACGAATGAGTTGAATAAAACATAATATGTGGTTGTTGATCTTAATGTTTAATGTTTCAGTGTATGTTTTAATGTTTATTATTTATTAACGCATATTGAACCAACTATATAGGTTTGTGGTTGTTTGAATAGATCTTAGTCGTAGAAAGATTTCATATGAATGGGCCATGCTAATGGACCATACACATGAATACTTCATGCTAATGGACCAGTCGCACGACTAAACCAGGAGACTGGATCAGTCGCACAACTTAGACATACGGATGACTCAATCGCATGACTGAACCTTCAGTCGTGTGATTGACTCAGTTGCATACTTTAGTCGCACGACTGAACCATGCTAATGGTCCAGTCGTACGATTGACTAACCCTAACCTATGAATACCACTTAATTCGTGGAAAAACGTAACACTTTGAAGAATTTGACTCTACTCGTACCCTAGCCATCCAGAACGTCCAAGAAAGCTAGTCCAAGTTCATAGATCATTCTTGATCAATTCCTATTCGTTCTGAACGTTTAGTTTATTCTTATATCGATCGGGTTAATGTTCTCACTGATTGGATCGCCAATCAAATAGGATTCCGCACTATTTGAGTTGGTATACACGTAAATCAGTTAGTACTCTATCTAGTACACAGTCCCTAACAAGTTGTATCAGAGCTTTGGCTCTTGATGTACGTGTGATTCAATCGTTTTGATATAAAAATTGTGATTTTCACTCCAAAATGCAATCTTTTTGTGTCAAACAGTGTTTTAGACGTCTCCAGGTCAAAAACTTAACGTTTTTCTGATATACGGCAATTAGGCTTCTTGAGAAATTCGTGTTTTTGCGTCAAAATACCTTAAACCTTTGAATTCTCAAAATTCAGTAGCTTCAGGTGCACGATTGACTCAATCGCACGACTTAATGCATCCGCATCCCTCATACGCATGATTGGACTCAGTCGTTCATCCATTCGTACGACTGAACTGTCCATTCGCAGTGTTCATCCGCACCTTCCCATTCGCACGATTGAGCCATCCGCATTTGCTCATTCGCATATCTGAGCCAATCGCATTGTTCAATCGCACGAAGTGTCCATTCGGACTCCTTCAGTCGCACAAGTACACCAGTTTGTTATAAAGTTCAATGTCGATAGTAATGGAGGACCAATATTCAGCGTTCACCGCAGGAAGGGATTCAAGGATCCAGAATCTATTGCTTCTGGAAAATGAAGTGGGTAATCACAATAAACCCCCTAAGCTAATAACATTAGATTGTTATCCACAATGGAAGCAAAGATTCGAGATCTACTTAAATGGAGTAGATGCAAATCTGTGGGAGTCTATAGAGAAGGGTACAACATGCCTGTAAGTGCAGATGGAGTCAAACTTACCTTAGGTGGCATGACTAATGGCCAAAAGGTGAAATACAATGCTGAGAAGAAAGTATATGCATTGCTAACTCAGTCAATTCCTAAGGGCATCTTCCATCAATTTTCTGAGAACAAGCAAGCAAAGAAGCTGTAGGAGGCATTGGAGAAACGATATGACAGGAATGTGTCATTAAAAGCTCTAAAGGCTAAAGCGTCGAAGAAGGAGTTCGAAAACTTCTCATCAATGGGTAAGGAGAGCTTGGATGACTTCATCGATCAGTTCTACCACTTGATGAGTGAGCTTGACACTCATGGAGTTACAACGTCTATGGAAGACGGTTTCAAACTTTGCAGATGGGTTGCCAGAGAAGTGGGACTCTTTTGTATCCAACCTCAAACAGAATGATATGCTAGCGAAGTTAGATATCAACGACTTCATTCTGAAGCTGAGAGAGGGAGAGTTGAGGATGAAGTACAGGGCCCAAAAGTCTTCATATGATCAGAATCCGGCACTATACAACTCAACTCCACAAGCCAAAACGTCTGGAGCACCACTTCAAATGGCATTTGTGTCGAGTTCAGCTGGTCCATCTCAAGCTACCACTTCAGGATCTGACACGTCAGGGTCGTCTTGTACCTAATACATAGCACCTGAAGCCAATGCTACAAAACTGAAGACCGAGAATCTCGGGAATGTTACAATGGATGTAGCAAAGGAGCACAAGGATCTCTTAGTAGTTGTCGTTCGCTCCTATGACGGACTAGTAGTTGGGAAGATTCGGAACTACCATCTGGCATATGAGGACTAAGAGCAGGTAGACGAGATAGAGCTGGAGAGAATGGACATCATGTGGGCCTTAGCAAATGCTGTTCGGAGAGCTAAGAAGTTTGTCAAGAAAACCGGATAGAATCTGATTGCCGCTAAGGACACAACTTTTGGATTTGACAAGACCAAAGTTACATGCTTCAACTATAGGGAGAAGGGGAACTTCAAACGTGAGTGTGTGAAGCCCAAAAAGACAGGAAATGGGAATCCATTTTCTTCCTTCAATCATCAGGATAAACCCACAAGCAGTCCTACTTAGTGAAGCAAGGATCCTAAGGCCTTGACTGCTTAGGATGACGAAGGACAAGTGTTGGAGCATATATAGTCATATATAGTGTGTCCGTTGCTTGTCGAATAGTCTAGGCTTAATGTTATACGCCTGATATGTTGTAAACACATGAAACTGGGTAATTCGCAGGAGCATATGCGAATGAGACTCAGTCGTAAAACTGAGCCATGCTAATGGACCAGCCGTGCGACTGAGAAATGTGCATGGTCCAATCGCACGAATGGGCCCAGTCGCATCTAATATGGGTCAAGGCCTATATATACCAGTTTCATTGTGTAGAGAGATTAAGGATTTTTTAGGGTTTTAGAAATAGTGTTCCCGGGAGCCTAGGGCTGCCGGATGAGAGGGGAGATCATGCTCGGTCTTGCCCTTGCCAAGAGTCTTGATTCTTATGTTGTAACGAGCTTGTAATCGTTAGGTTTTATCAATGAAACCATTCAATTATAGTTCGTATTATTGTTTGACTTTTGGTTTGATGTTGTTTATCCTACCGTCAAGAACATGCTCGGATGTTTATCGATCCGGGAAAACCGACTTCACAATTTGTATCAGAGCCGGTTACCGCTGGAATGATCTAACAATCATTCTAGCAACCCGAGATCTTGATTTCTGGATCAAAGTTCAGATCTTGACATTAACCCACTTCGTGTTCTTTGTGTTTTGCTTAGATCTTGTTAGGTGTGTTGCTTCTATGTTGAAATCGAATTTGAAACCACGTTCCTATCACCCTTTCGAATCTGATGATGTCTACTTTGCTTTGGTTCATGTTGAATTCGTCAGATTAGGGTTTTGGGCAGCCCTGGCGGCTTCAGATCTAAAAATCTGCGTGCGGACCTGTTCATGCGACCGGGCCATGTGAATGGACCATTCGTACGACTGGACCATGCGAATGGACCATTCGTGCGAATGGACCAGTCGTATGTTCAGTCGTGCGACTGGACCAATCGTATGTTCAATCGCACGAATGAGCCATCCGCATTGACTCGTCCGCATTTGTTCCAGACCAAAAAAAAGAGTCTGGAACAGCTTCTTGCACAGATTTGAAGATGAGCAAAGCATATTCATCCTGAGGTTCTTTTGTCAAATAAGTTCGATGTGTACCCCATTATTCTTCAGACTTCGAGAATAGGTGAATGTATTTGGAACACGAAAGAGAAAAGAGAAGATGTAAGCAGTTGGTGCTGATTTTGTGGGGTAGTCAGGAGCATCTGACTACTTATGGGCCAATCAAGTTATATTTATCCATACAGAAAGGATTCTGCTTCTTAGGGGGAATCCTTGTATAGAGAAAGTGAAGACACAATCAGAAAGTGATGATGTGAACTGGTTTCCGATGATGAATCTTCGTGCATACTGATTTGGTTGATATTGTCAGCTGTTAATTGGAACCTTCAACCTTTTGCCTAATACACCGTGTGAAGACGCAAGGAGAGCACAATGTCTATATATTGGGATATGCTGAAAGTGAGGGGGAATTTCTGCATGTGGTGATGTTAATCAGGTTAGCCTGTGTGAAGATTGAAGCAATAGAAAACTGTTCGTATCATTATCTGGAAAAATCAGTCATATGGGGAATCTTGCTGCTATGATGGTGTTCTGCAAAGTAAACGAAAGCTATTATGCCTAAATTCATTTTCAGGGATGTGGTAATAACCTGACGGATTGGCAACGTTGGCTAATATGGTTTTCGTTTGATTCTATTAGCAACTAGAGCAAAGATTGACTGAAGATTGTAAGAGGTGTTATCTACTATTCGCAAGCAACGTCCAAGGGGGAATTTTTTGGAGCATATATAGTCATATATAGTGTGTCTGTCGCTTGTCGAATTGTCTAGGCTTAATGTTATATGCCTGATATGTTGTAAACACATGAAACTGGGTAATTCGCAGGAGCATATGCGAATGAGACTCAGTCGTACAACTGAGCCATGCTAATGGACCAGCCGTGCGACTGAGAGATGCGATTGGGACATTCGTAAGACTGAACCATAAGTATGGTCTAGTCATATGATTGAACCATACGCATGGTCCGGTCATACAATTGAACCATACGCATGGTCCAATCGCACGAATGGGCCCAGTCGCATCTAATATGGGCCAAGGCCTATATATACCAGTTTCATTGTGTAGAGAGATTAAGGATTTTTAAGGGTTTTAGAAATAGTGTTCCCGGGAGCATAGGGCTGTCGGATGAGAGGGGAGATCATGCTCGATCTTCCCCTTGCCAAGAGTCTTGATTCTTATGTTGTAACGAGCTTGTAATCGTTAGGTTTTATCAATGAAACCATGCAATTATAGTTCGTATTATTGTTTGACTTTTGGTTTGATGTTGTTTATTCTTCCGTCAAGAACATGCTCGGATGTTTATCGATCCGGGAAAACCGACTTCACAACAAGATTGGAGCTTTCGGTTTGTGTCTCCGGGAGAAACCAACATTGCTAGTGTTGAGGATCTATATGACGACTCAGCAAGCGAAGGTGATATTGCAGTGGAACTCGCGATGTCAAATATTGAAGAAACTGCAACTGTGGTTGATCACCTACCTAAAGAAGGGACAAGTTCTACAAGTCCAGAATCACCAGAACAAGTAAAGTCAGACTCCACTTTGATGGCTGATTCAACCACACCCTCTCAGGTAAGTTCCACTACTCAACTTTTCAATAATCATGCTTGTTCTGATTGTAATAAATTTAGGGAAAGCATTGATTTGAAATTTTCTAGGTTATTAGACCATAATGATAACTTAGTAAAGGACTTGCAACTGTGCACTGAAGCAAATCATATTTTAAAATTAAATGAGCACAGTTATAAAGAAAAGATAGAACTGTTAAATAAACAACTTAGGGAAACTGAAGTTGTAGCTTTTAACCAACCTAATTACATTAAGTTCTATCTAAACTCCCTAAAAGAAACAAAGAAACAAAAAGCAGTTTTCGAAGTAGAAGTAAATTCATTAAAACAAAAACTGCATAGTTGGACTAGTTCTTCTCACATTGTCCAACACCTAGTGAGAGAATGTAACAACGGGGAGGGTTTGGGTTGTAAAGTGGTTCCGCCACCACATGATACCTTGTTGAATACAAAAATTAAACCAATAAATAACAACCTAATCAAGGATCATGTGGTGTGCACTCCTCTTGTAAGTGATCCAGATTCCACATGTAAACCACATGAATCTGGCACTAAACAATAGGAGGCCACTTCTAAATCAAAAGGTAAAATGCCTATAATGAATCTGGATGAACAACTTGAAAAGGTTAATATAAAGTCAGGTTCAACACATCTAAGACTGAACCTAAAAAGGCCATACATGTTAACCAACCACGTGCATCATGTCCAAGTCCAGGTAAACAAAAAAGTAAATTTGTTAACAAGGTTCAAACAATTAATGTTATTAAACAAGTTAAAACCTCTAAACAACAACTGTTAGAACCCAAAGTGCATAAAGTTACACGTGTGTCACACATTTCTCCGCAGAAACAGTTGCACCAACATGTCAAAAGCAGATCCTGCTACAACAGTGGAAAGTATGGGCACATCGCGTCTTACTGTCCTTATTATCAGACATCCAAGAAAAAGGTTGAACTTTATGACACTGAAGCAAGCTTTTCCAAAAGAAGCTCTATGACTCCACCAAAAAGGTTAAGTGAACCTAAAGTTCAACCCATTAGCCAGTCGTATGTTTACCACAAACAGGCCTTACACAAAGCTAGATTATGGAAAGAAAAGTCTATGTCTGGTAATGAGAACAAGAAGACAAATGATCTTCCCTCACCCTCTAATGGACAATGGGTGGAATTTATGATGTGTGATGCCTCTGGGTCACCCAAGCTAGTTAAGGCTTGGGTCCCTAACCTTAACTAATGTTTTCAATTGAATGTGCAGGGTGTTCGCTATAGTGCTAAGACAAACACTTGGATTGTAGATAGCGGAGCATCCAGGCACATGACTGGGAACCGGGCACTCCTGTTAAACGTCAAACAAATCAAAGGAGGTCATGTTTTTTTGCTGGAAGCAAAGGAGGTTACATCACAGCTCAAGTGGAAGTAGGGAACTAGAAAGTGAAATTTGACAAGGTAAACTATGTTCAACAACTTCAAAATAATTTGCTTTCTGTTTCCCAAATATGTGACAAGGGATTTATGGTAGTTTCCGACAATAAGAAGTGCTATGTCCTAAAAAAGGACTATGTGATTCCGGAGGACCAAGTCTTAATATCAGCCTCAAGATACAATGACCTTTACGTCTTGGATCTATCAAAGGCCTCCACAACGGATCATCAAGTTCAGTGCTTCTTGTCAAAAGCTACTGAGAAGGATTCAATCTCCTGGCATAGGAGAATGGGGCACATCAATCCACAAAAGATGAACCACTTGATCCAGAATGATCTAGTGCAAGGAGTCAATGTCAAAAACTTCCAACTCCCGGATTTTTATGTCGCCTGCAAGAAAGGCAAACAGACAAAGAAGTCTCATAAGGCAAAGAAAGTTAATTCCATAGAACTACCTCTTGAGTTTC
This sequence comes from Flaveria linearis, assembly GCA_024085815.1. Lineage (NCBI taxonomy): Eukaryota > Viridiplantae > Streptophyta > Magnoliopsida > Asterales > Asteraceae > Flaveria > Flaveria linearis. Next base: position 26,414,893 of record CM044004.1, read on the forward strand.
TTCACATGGATCTGTTTTGTCCAGTCAGTACAAGAAGCATCGCAGGCGACTTGTATTGCTATATAGTTATAGATGACTACGCAAGATTGTGATGTTTCTAAAATCAAAATCAGAAACATTTGAGTCATTCAAAGAATTGGTAACTACACTAGAGTCACTCTACAAGCTGAAGGTAAGACAAGTACGCTCAAACAACATAACCGAGTTCAAGAATCAATGGATGGAGGCTTTCTACAAAGAAAAGGGAATTGTACATCAGTTCATATCTGCCTACACTCCACAGATGAACGGGGTTGCTGAAAGGAAGAACGGAAGCTTGATAGAGACTGCCAGGACGATGCTAGCAGACTCAAAACTGCCTATCCAATTTTGGAACGAGGCAGTGGCAAATACGTGTTACACGTTAAACCGAGTTCTGGTGGTAAAATGTCATGGCAAGACGTGTTACGAGTTACTTTAATGACGTAAAGCAAATCTAGAGTATCTCGAGCCGTTTGGAGCACCATGTACATTGCTGAAGAAAACTCAAGATGGCAAGTTTAGCGAGAAGGTTGAAGAGGGAATCTTTCTAGGATACAACATACCGAATAAGAGAGTTTACAATAACTCAACGGGTCAAGTAGAAGTGTGGTGTAATGTCGACATTCAGAGATACACCACTCCTCCTGCTGGAAAAGGACCTGCATTCTTTTTCGACTATGATGGATTCTTTAAGTCCTTCAACGCTCCTCTCTCCACTTCTGACGATGAGTTAGCAACCAAAATGTTGTATGATGTCTTAAACACACCAACACAAGACTCAACATCATCTGGTTCACAAGGTGAATCGCATAATCATTCTAGGGGAGCACTCGAGGTTAGTGACTATTCCTCTGACGATGAAGCCGTGGAGAATGATCAGAACAATCAGGAGCAACATGTTCCTACTACTGCAAGTCCACAACCATTTGACATTGATGCCTTTGAGTCTTCGGAACCTCACACTCCTACTGCCTCAGATACGGAACCAAACGTTCATAATCTTGATTTTGAGGTAGTTGTTCCCACCACTCCTAGATTACGCCTACATGTCTATCGTCCTCTAGACAATGTCATTGGGGATGTCAGATCAGGAGTTCAGACAAGAAATCAGCTGTATTCAGCTGATTATGCCTCGGTAATGGAAAAAGGGTATCTTAACGATGATGCTTATCATTGTTTTGTGTCTCAGTTTTAGCCAAAATACGTCAGTGAAGCCCTAAATGATGAGGCATGGGTGAGTGCCATGCAAGAAGAACTTCTTCAGTTCAAGAAGTTAGGTGTATGGACACTGGTAGATAGACCTGAAGGTGCTAAGGTCATTGGCACCAAATGGGTCTTGAAATGTAAGAAAGATGACCAAGGTGTCATCATCAGGAACAAGGCTTGATTTGTAGTTCAAGGATTTCGAAAACTCAAGGGAATTGACTACAATGAAGTATTTGCACAAGTGGCAAGAACGGAAGCCATCCGTATCTTCCTAGCCTGTGCCTCTTACATGAAGATTAAAGTCTATCAACTGGATGTAAAGAGTGCATTTCTTCATGGTGAAATCCGTGAAACAGTGTATGTCAATCAACCCGAAGGATTTGAGTATCCATATCATCGGGACAGAGTTTACAAACTGGATAAGGCTCTCTACAGGCTTCACTAAGCCCCGAGAGCATGGTATGAAAAACTCTCAACTCACCTTGTGAAACACGGATTTCGCAGAGGTGTAATTGATTATACACTGTTCATCAAAGAAAAGGATGGTGATCTGCAGCTTGTTTAGATTTATGTTGATGACATAATCTTCGGTTCTAAGAAGAAAGACTTATGTAAAGAATTTGAAGCAGTAATGAAGGCAGAATTTGAAATGAGTGTCATGGGAGAGATGAAGTTCTTTCTCGGGTTACAGGTGGATCAAACACCAAAGGGGATATTTCTACATCAGACCAAGTATATAGGGGATATTCTCAGTCGCTTTGACATGGAGAATGCTTCTGCAGCTGGGACTCCACTTGCTACAAACCATGATGTAGCACCCGACGAGAATGGTGATTTGGTTAATGCCACCATGTACCGAGGAATGATTGGATCCCTCATGTACCTCACTGCCTCAAGACCTGATATCATGTATGCGACATGTCTTTGTTCAAGATATCACGCGAAACCCAAAGTTAACCATCTTATAGGGGTCAAGAGGATATTTCGTTACCTGAAAGGTACACCAACACTAGGGTTGTGGTATCCTCATGACGATGACTTCTAGTTTACTACGTACAGTGATTCAGATTATGGCGGTTGCAAGATGAACTATAAATCCACCTCCGTAGGTTGTTAATTCTTTGGCAGAAGATTAGTCACGTGGTAGTGTAAGAAGCAGACATCAGTTGCGTTGTCAACTTGTGAAGCTGAATATGTTGCTGCGGCAAGCTGCTGTTCTCAAATCATTTGGATTCAACAGTAGATGCGGGACTATGGTTTGAAATTTTCTAACACCCCTATATTTGTTGATAATTCTGCTACAATAGCTGCAACATCCTAAGACCAAACACATCAGAATTAAATATCACTTTATACGTGATTGTTTTGAAAAGAATCTAATCGATGTTGTTAAAATAAATACGGATTTTCAATGCGCTGACCTCTACACAAATGCCTTTGATAAACCACGTTTTCTATATCTGTTAGAGGTCAATGGCGTTAAAAAGAAAAGTGATGTAGTTCCAGAAGATGAACATGTTTAGTCTGATGCGTCGAGTCCATTTTTCTTTTATTTTCTTTGATTTTATTTTATTTTATTTTATTTTATTAATTGTATTGGTCTTATTTATTCGCCTATTAAAATCCTAAAGACGCAAATCATTTACGGTTTTATAATTTAAGGGGGAGAATAGGTTAAGTTAACAAAAAAAACGAGGGAGGAGGACAGGCAAGCTGATAGAAATGAGATCGGATATGTGAAACTGATTCAACGACTATGGAAAATGATAGTACACAGAAACAAAGAATTTGGGCTTTAAAAGATTTAAATTGAATTAGATACGAAATTCAAAGTATAAGTCTGAGAAGTCTAAGAAAAAACAAAAGGAAAAATGATAGTAAAACTAGCTGCTACTAAGGTAACACGAAGAAAGTAGACCTAGAGGTTGCTAGACAATTAGATGATGTGTAGGTAGATTCAACACAATAGATAAGTAGACCTCGTTGGTGATCTCAAGATCAAACTAAGTTGTTTAACAAGCTGTAGCTTATCATCTTATCCCTGGTTAACACAATCAACAGAGTTCCATAAGGGGTGACGAGCAAAATAAACGCCATAAATGTGCGCGGATGACCAAAATATGAGCAAAGCACATGATGAAAATTGCAAAAAGCAATCAAACTAATAACCTATGTTGTTGGTGTGATCTGTGTAAAAAGAATAAAATTGCTCGAACAAGAAGATAGGTTGTGCGCCTCTTAGCTGTGCGGTGGCACTGACCTGAGGCTTGGCTTCTCTTTGAAAGTTCTAAGAATAGTTTCTTCTTGTAAAAATACCTGTAGACCACTCAAAAATCTCCTGAGGAATGTTGATTACCATATAAGCGTGGGATCCACAAATGCTTGTTGAAATGATTTAACCTAATGTATTACCAATGTGTGTCAAAAGTCTGTGTATGGATTTAAGTGGACAAGTATACTGACAATCATCGTGGCTGCAATACTTGAAAGTTCAAATTAGTGTGTGCATCTTATAGTACTAGTATGATTTCCTAAACTTGCTAAGTGGACAAGGATCATGACACTGAGGTGATCAAAATTTTTCAAAGTTAAAATGATCATGTCTGAGATGATCGAATGCTCAAAATGTTTAATCAACAGTTAAAAGGGGTTAAATGTCAAATGGTCATAAAGCCAAAATCATGAGTATGATCCATTCCCATGACTGGACCATGAGTATGGACCAGTCATACGATTGGACCATACTTATGCACCAGTCAACTAAGTGGAGCATGAATATGATCCACTCACATGACTGGCTTACAAGATTGAGCCAGTCGCCTGAATGGAGTTGTTCAAATGAGTCAATCGCCCGACTACAACCCAGTCGGCCGACTGAATGTGATCGACTAACCCAATCACACGACTGAGATCCAATCGTGCGAATGAAAGAGCGAGTGGATCCAATCACCCGACTGAAACCAGATTCAGTATAAATAGGGCTATAATCGATCGCATATACTCATCACTCCTCAATCGCTCAAAAATCGCCTATAGTGTCGTTACTCTGCCCGATTTCCTCTGACTTTGCTTGACTTCAAATTGCTGTATTTTGACGATCCATAGTGTTTATACATGTATAATGCGATGCAATCTACTCAAATGGAAATCGTATTGTGCCCTAAATGATTGAATTCGACCCTAACAAAGAACCAAGACTTAGTTGGATTAATAAACTAATAAAACTAAGTAAAATGTTGAAATCAAGGTTATTAGGTGCTATGTAGGGTAGTTACGAGTCTAATAAGCCAAACCATGATGTCTGATATTAAGATATGCTCAAAATTTGAATTCCAATCGAACAGACAGTCTGTCTGCGATTGGACAACTTGATGAACTCCAATCGCAAGAGTAAGTTGGGCGAATGACTCAGTCGGTCAATTAAAAGAGACGTATGAGCTCAGTCGCAGGCCTAGTTAACCGATTGAACTCAGTCGCTGAATCAGTCGCCCGAATGGGCTCAGTCGCATGATAAGTCAACCGACTGAACTAAATCATATGGTTCAATCACATGATTGAACCAGACTGATCTCAAATAGTTTAGAGTGAATCACTTTCTGTTATGTGCTGATCTAATATATATGTGTCTTGTGTTACAAAGTTATGGCAGATCGGTGGACCATCAACACCAAGCACAATATTTGTGCTCATTTTGACGCCACCACTCGAAACACTACCGAGTTTGCTGGCATCATTGCTTTTCTAAACAGATCAAGGATACACAGAGCGATATCTACACCATGCACTCCCTACAGGTATATGCAGCAGGCCTTCTGGTAGGGTGCATCGGTTGACCGTCTAGTGAGCCCTACTGCATTCGGAGCACCATCTTTAGGCAAGAGATAGAGGTGACAGTGGCAGACCTTCGAGTTGGACTGGACCTGGGTGATGATGCTGCTCACCCAACCAGGTTACACCCGCTGACTGTGAGGGGATTTTTCCTCAGGATGAAGTACTCAGGGGACATCAATGCAGGTGTGCTAAACAAAAGCAACATGTGTCCCAAGTTCAAGTACTTAGCACATGTCATCCTCAAGTGCATTGCATCAATAAGGGGTTGATTTGATGACTTATCTGACCAAATCCAGAATGCCTACATGGCACTGGTGATGAATCACCCCTTCAGCTTCTCTAACATGATATTTGCATACCTGATCGAGAACCTTGAGGCCAAAGGCAAGGAAGGCTTTTGTATGTACCCAAGATTTTTACAAATGATTATAGATGAGAAGCTTCCTTCGCTACCCAAGGAGAGCCACGATGCAGTATCTCTCGAGATTATGGATGACACCACTCTCGGGAGAATGAAGGTCTACAAGGGAAAGCAAGTTAAGCCCCCTGTGAGGAGACTGTTCGGGCACCTGGCACGGGAGGATTACATGGCGCCGGCAAGGCGTAAGTGGCGCCACGAGGAGAGGACTCAGATGTTGAATAGATTGCTCTTCCATCTGATGACTCTAATGATGATGACCGTGGCACAGGTGGAGACTGCTTCTAGGGCCACCACTACACATGTTACACCTCCACCACTGCACATGTTACACCTTCACCACCCACTAATGGAGATGCCACCACCGCCAGTTTCCATCAGGATTTTTTCCCTCCTGATGAGGAGGAGGAAAGTGATGAGGAGCCACTGAGCAGGATGGTGTGCATCAGGGTGTTTGCCACTGAACAAGGTATTCGGGAGGTTGAAGGATGCCTTAGCGAGTCTGAGGAGACTGCTGCAGATCCCAGTTACACACCTGATCAGCCCAGCAGCATCCCAGGGAGAGCATCCTCCTCAAGGGGCATGAGGAGAAAAAGGATGGCTCAGCCCCATGGGATGAAGTCTAAGAGGAGGAGGATGACATTCATCACTACCACCACCACAGCCATCACTACCACCACTCCACCCATCACCACTACCACCATCCATCCACCACCACTACTAGTACTTCATCCACCATCACCACTACAGCCACTCCACCACCTATCTACACCACTTCCATCACCACTACAACATACCCATCGTCACCCACTTATCTACCTCCACCCATACTCACCACAACCACCACTACCACCACCAGCCACCACGTCGGTCCCTCATCGCATACCACATTCACCACTGGATCACCTTTACCTTCTAATGGGGTAGAGGAACAGCTGTCGGCACTAAATCATATGGTGCTGAAGCTGTTAGCTGCTGATGACGAGAAGACTGCTCAGCTACGACAGCTGATGGAGCTAACTGCCACACAATCACAGCAGATCTCTCAACTGGCAGAGGAGATCGCCAAACTCAAAGAGCATAAAGCCGAATCAGCAAAGAAGATAAAAGAGCTGGAGTCATCTAACAGATCTATCATGCTCAAGCTTTAAGGATCCAAAGAATAGCCTCTAAAGATCAGAGAAGATGATGACGATGGTGATGATGATGATGACAATAGTGATGATGATGATAAAGAGGATGATGATGAAGAGGATGAGGATGACACAGAGGATGGAGGAGATGATGACGAAGGAGGTGATCCATCAGCTTTGGGTGCCCAAGAAGCTAGCGAGAGGCGAACCAAAAAGAATCAAGATCAGGGTACCTCGACATCAGCCCCGACAGTAGAGGAACACATGATTCAGGACAAATGTAATGCATAGATGTTTATGTAATTTAAATCATGTGTAATTGAATATTGTATTAAACTTATGTGCATGAATGTTTATGTATATATTTAATGTTTACTGTCTTGATTATTTACTGATGAATGATGTGTTACATGTTTTAAATCAAGCAGATCCACAATATCAGCGAGATGAATACGATGTTGCTCCCCTTCAGCAGATCAAGTCTCAACTCACAATGATACTTGACCTGCAAGGGATTGTCAGGAGGTCAGTAAGCTATACTCCCGAAAAAGGAGAAATTATTCACAACCTCACTGATGAGCAACTCGCAGAAATGTTCCGGTTAAACCCGGATGAATTGGTTAAGGATTCCCCTACTGTCGATGTTGCTAGTGATGACGAGCTCAATGATGTTGATGAGATAGAGATTGAAGACATCATAGCACAGCAATATCTGGAATATACTGATCAAGAGGGAAATGTGGTTCCTAATTTCGGGGATACTCTCGATAGTGATATGTATTCTAAACTAGATACGACGAAGAAGGAGGCCGAGAAATCAGAAAGCCAAGCCCATGCCTCAGACGTCGATGTTGAGATCAAAAAGGCTGAATGGATGGCTTGTTTTGCAGTGATCCATGCCCAACGCACAGCGCCAAAGCCAAGTGCCTACACCAAGCTCTACAAAGTAAAAAAGCATCTGAAGGTGTCTTACAAGATTATAGTGTGGGCTTATTTTGAGGATCTTAATGTATACGCAGTGAAGAGGGAGAAGGGAATTGAGTACTTCAGATTCCCACATGATCTGAAGACTCTCCCTGATTTTGAGCTCAACCAGTTGGCATGCCTGAACCTGCTGTATGCTGACCCAGGAAGATGTCAGGCTAGTTTGAAGTTGTGTTGAAGAAAGAATACCATACTCGATAGGTTAATTTCAAGCCTCAACAACCTACAAGGTACATTCGAAGGTCGGAGGTGGACCCAAGGACTGGGAAACCCAAAGTGGTGCTAAAGTGGAATCCTCCATGCACTATGTCAAAGATTCCCATGACGGAAATGCCATAGGACTTCACTCCCCACTTCAAGTGGTGGTATTATGACTGGAGAACAGGAGAAGCGGTCATAGTATTGCAGAAAGAGCACCAAATAGAGACCATCTAGGTATTTGACCCAATGTGGGTAACCAACCTGTCAGCTAGTGATGTTTATACTTTATACAGGTAGCCGATATTCTATGATCCGCAGGATATTGTACAGGCCCTCTAGTTTCAAAACTTGATAAGACTCGGTTTTGCATTCGAGATACATGCTGGAGTCACACTCGAGGAGAGGCATAAGAAGTTTAACGAGCTAATGAAGGATGCCAGAAAATGAAGGAAACTAGGTCCAAAGGGGAGTTTGTTGATCCATATGTACCTAGTTTAAGATCTTAATGTAATATGTCTGTCATGTCCTAAATGTAATGAAACGAATGAAACATAATATGTGGTTGTTGATTTTAATGTTTAATGTTTCAGTGTATGTTTTAATGTTTATCATTTATTAACGCATATTGAACTGTATATATTAATGAAGAGGATGATACAACCTAAACATCCAAAGTCTGTCCTGCATGTTGCACAAGTGCAATAAAGAAGAATGCTTAGAAAGTTTCACACGTGCAACAGATATATTCTAAGTGTGAAATCTTCCAAAGCCAAGACCAATATCTTCCGAAGCCAAATATGAGGTCTTTCGAAGCCTCATAGACAAAGTTTTCCGAAGCTTCAACTTATGAAGACAGATATCTTCTTAAGACTTTTGATACATGCTTTATCTGATGTACTTTTCCATAAAGCTGGACACCTTTTCGTTGCATCTCTGTAAAGTCACCAACTTACATGAGTTGGTGAAAAGGTCCATGCTTTTGGTAACTGTACATTGAGGTCTTGAGTGTGTAACTTTCTACTTTATGTACTTTATCATTTTTATAATAGATAAGGATGTGAACTATGGCATGTCATAGTCACTAGTCAAAAGGCAATATGCCTTTTGACTCTACAATTGATTTTTTATGTCTAGTCAATTGTATCCAGCTGGCTTTCAAAGTATAGTCGTCTGTACGATATAGTATAAGTATCTCATGTTCTTGTATCTTTCTATTATGCTTTGTAACACTTGTAATAGAACTTGAGAAAGCAATACACTACAATCTTGGAAACCATCTCACTATGTATTTTGCTCTTGTGTTGTAAGGCCCCGTTCCCGGGCACCTTACGGTTGGTCATTCATCGCACATATACATTTTAAATCGTTCATCTATTTTGAAGCGGAATTAAAAACTTTCATTAATTATTAAAAACATGTCATTTCATAACTTTACAACATTCGTTTTCTTCTCAAAATACAATGACATGTCAAAATATGGATGCCAGCCTCAACAACTGAGTAGTCACCCCGTGCCATCCTCAGCAACATACCTGCCAACTGGAAACACATCAAAGTCAGCGTTGCTGAGTGAGTTCTAGTTTTATATTAAAAACATACTTTACTTTCCATCAAAACCGTTCTTACATACATACGATCATACAACATACGTACACGTAGATAATATTATTATTATCTTCATCATTCATTCAATAGCTTTCGTGCGCGTACCATGCATCGTTAACGTTCATGTTCTTTCTTAACTCTTTCTTTCGTTCGTACGTTCCTTACTTTCATTCAAACAGTCGTTACATTCGTTCGTACGTACGTTATGTTCATTCCTACGTTCATTTCATTCATTCGTACGTTCATTACTTTCATGCATCCTCTATCTTTCACTTCCATCTAGGTCCGGTCACACTTTACCCTCTTCATGGCACACAGCCATGATTACTGAGGTCGAGTGACAAGGACCCCGTTTCATGCGTTATCACTATGTTCCTTCTGTTCATTATCATCATTTATTCGTTCTTTAGCTTTCGTTACGTTCGTTATCTTTCGTTCATCTCTTACGTTCTTTCTTTCACAATCATTTCTCTCATTCATCAACTCACGCGATACTCCCGACTCATGTCCGAAGACTGATACTGTGCCGAGGCCTGCTCACAAACCCCCGACTCACGTCCGAAGACTGACACAGTACCGGAGCACGCGACACATTCCTCGTTCGTCTCATCTCACTCTCACGCACTACTCCCGACTAATGTCCGAAGACTGATACTGTGCCGGGGCCTGCTCACAAACCCCCGACTCATGTCCGAAGACTGAAATAGTACCGGAGCATGCGATCCTCTACTCATCCAACTAGATCCTGTCTCATGCAATATCCCCGACTCATGCTCGAAATCTGATGCTGTGCCGGGGCCTGCTCACAAACCCCCGACTCATGTCCGTAGACTGACACAGCACCGGGACACGCGACAAAGATCCCATACGAGTCAATCACAGGGATTGAACTCCATCCGAGTCTGTTGCAACACAAAGTCGCTCACCTCATAACTATGTTTGGCTTTATGCCACACCCCCGAAGTTAAACATAAATCGGGTAACAACACCCCCACCGAAGTGGGTAACTATGACAGCCTCCCACGTTTTCATTCGTACATTAATGGTTCATTCAATCATCGTATTCCTCTTTTATTATATTTCACTTTACGTTAATAATACTTTTCATTCGTTCATAAATAATACACGTAAAGATACGGAAAGATGAACATACATCGAATCAAGGAACGTCGACACTTACAAGTCATCAGTCATTACCATCATATAAAGCAACATCATACTTATCATATTTACGTCCTACATACACATCTATCCTCCTTCACATCAGCCCTATTTGGGCGATTGAACATACTGCAGTCGCATGGCCTCCATGCAACTGGGTCGTGCGATTGGGCCAATGCGGATGAGCATCCATACGGATGAACATCCAATCGTACGAATGGACTCCCTGTCATGCGGCTGAACACTATACGTATGGGCTTCTATGCGACTGAACCCTCAATCGTGCGACTGAACTACTATGCGGATGGACCTATGCGACTGAATCCCTCAATCGCATGGCCTGTCGGGCGATTGAGCCCCATTCGTACGACTGAGCCTCAATCGTACGGTTGAACATCAGTCCTTCCTCAGTCGTGCGACTAGCCCTTCAGTCGCCTAGCCCTAACTGGGCAGCGATTGGAGTTCATCACGAACAGCAGCCGCGACATTTGGCTTCCAAAACTCTTCCAGACCTCGTTTGAGCTCAAATTAGTTCTCCTAAACCTTAGGGACTCATACTATGACAACATTCAAGCACATACACGTCCAAAATCACACTCTAAACACACTATACACATACACATTCATACATACACAGGTTAAACACCCAAAACTTGAAAAATAGGGTTTCAGATGTGTTCCAGCCCCAAAATCATTCAAAAACGTGTAAAAGAGGGGTCCTAGAACTCACCTTAGTAGCCTCCTCGGTTAGAACTTCAATTTGACCCGCTATACGTTGATCTTGGACCACGAACCCGCCTGGACCGAACTGTCTCCTTCTTTCTCTCTGGTTTCGCGACTATGGGGAAGGAGTGTAGGCTACCCTCTTCCTTAAATACTACTGTCCAGTCGCCCAAGGTCTCCATGCGACTGGACCTCCAATCGCCCCGGCTCCATGCGATTGAACACTCCAGTCGCACGATTAAGTTCCAGTCGTACGGTTGAGCTTCAATCGCATGACTTCCATGCGATTGGACGCTCCAGTCGCATGACACTCCAAATCAAAATTTCCGGGCGTTACAAGTCCACCCCCTTTAAACGGGTTTCGTCCCCGAAACCTGTTGTTCCTTAAACCTTCGCGGGCAGTACTGTCCCATCTATTTCCCAGTCTATCACTTGGAATCCTATCGCTCCACCTCGTTTATCAACATTCGACTTCTGGTCTATCTTTGACTATCGCCATCGGCAACCCATGCATACTGATCAATGTTCATTTGACCAGCGCTTGCGACTCCAAACATGCCATGTAGAATACACTTACTACATCACATTACTCGAGCAAGGGCTCGGCGTCATAATCACTGAGCTTCAGAGCATCACTAAGAACCTTCAGCCTAAGTGTGTGAAGAACAAGGCCTTCAACTTGTGTAAAGTTGCTGCAAATGCACAAATCACAGGCTGAACTGTTCCTCAGACAATGGGTGACACAGCTTTCTCAATTGCATCACTCAATCCTCTAGGACATTAAGTGACCTAGTGAATCTACTAATAGTAATCTCTACATCGAAAGGCTCCTAGACATTTCTTCTCCTACCATGTAGCTCATAAAAGAAGATAGTAGGAACGAACTACTACTAGCATCACATTCAAGGCGTAAGGGCACCAACTTAAATTACCAGAAACATACCTGTCGTCCAGTCGGAGTCCGCTATAGCCTTCACCCTTTGTCCTCCTTCCTCGCACCAGAGCTGCTCGCCTTTGACCTCTTACAATCCCCGCTCAGATGTCCAGTCTCACCGCAGTTGTAGCACTTAGCCACGCGGCAATCCCTGGCCCTGTGACCCTCCTTTCCACACTGAAAGCAAACGTTTAGTCCCTATTTGCACTCCCCTTCGTGACCTCTACCACACTTCTTACATACCTCATCCTTCCTTCTTATCCTCTCCCGATCATCGATCCATTCCACCATCACTATCTCGCCTTCCCTTCCCCTTCTTATCATAGGCTCGTTCCCCCACTTCGCCTGTTATCGCTATCGTCTCCCGCTCGTCATACAACCTTCCCGCCAAATCCACTGTCGACCTAAACGTGCTTGGTCGGGCAGCGATCATGTGCCTACGGATATCCGCCGGCAAGCCCTGAATATACCTCTTGATTTTTCGTGAAGGAGGTATCACCTGATCTGGCACCAATCGTGCCATCTCGTTGAATTTGGTGGTGTACTGCTGATGCGTCATCGTCCCCGCTTCCAACTGTAGGAACTCCCTTTCAACCTTATCCATCTCACGGTGAGGACAGAACTCCTCAATCACCAACCTTTTCAACTCTGACCATCTCATCCTTTATAGCCCTGCTACCCTCAACTTGGACTATGTTGTCCCACCAGCACAAAGCTGAGTCCACGAAAGAGTGGGCGGCAAACTTCACTTTCTGATCCTCCCGGCACTCGCTGATATTCAGCACGGCTTCCATTTCCCTCACCCATCGGTGAGCAGCAGCAGCAGTGCCATTACCATCAAAAGTTGGGGGCTTGCATCGTTGAAATGCCCCGTAGTTACAGCCTCGTGCCGTCTCCTGCACAGGCTCCTCCTCCTCTTCCTCCTCATCGGAGAAGACCATTTCAGTCTCCGCCCGTCTCCTTCCACCCGAAGGTCTACCCATTTCCTGTCTCTCCTCATCCCTAACAGCCTTTATCACTTCAGTCACTACAGACAGTAAGATCGTCTGCATGACCTGGTGTATTTCTTCCACAACCGCCTCTCTCATCGAGGCTCTCAAATTTGTGCTTTCGTCTGCTCCTTCCTGATGAGGAGTCTCGTGTTCTTCATGAACCACCTTTTTAACTCTAGGCCTTCCTCTGGTGACCCATGGTTCAGCGCCACGTCCGCCACCACCTCCACCGCATGAAGCCTTAGAAGATCTACCACCGGCCATCCTCTATCACACTGAAGGATTCAAACACTAACACGGTCATTCCAGAGAATAGCTCAGTTTATGTCAAGTATAGTAAGTCCCTAATTACAGTGATCAGTTGTGATTAGCCACTTACTCTACTCTTCGCACCACAAGCATTACCTGTCCTGACTATATTAGCATCTAAATCTAACAGTAACACATAAACACATAACATGCGCACATAATACCGGTTAACATTACGAAAATACCTGATGGCACGCAGCTACTCAGTTTGGCATCCCTCCCCTTTCTGTCCCATTCTCAGTTTAAGTTAAGGTTTATTTTGAAAATTTACCCATTTCACCTAAACTTTGGCTCTGATACCAACTTGTAAGGCCCCGTTCCCGGGCACCTTAAGGTTGGTCATTCATCGCACATATACATTTTAAATCGTTCATCTATTTTGCAGCGGAATTAAAAACTTTCATTAATTATTAAAAACATGTCATTTCATAACCTTACAACATTTGTTTTCTTCTCAAAATACAATGACATGTCAAAATATGGATGCCAGCCTCAACAACTGAGTAGTCGCCCCGTGCCATCCTCAGCAACATACCTGCCAACTGGAAACACATCAAAGTCAGCGTTGCTGAGTGAGTTCTAGTTTTATATTAAAAACATACTTTACTTTCCATCAAAACCGTTCTTACATACATACGATCATACAACATACGTACACATAGATAATATTATTATTATCTTTATCATTCATTCATTAGCTTTCGTGCGCGTACAATGCATCGTTAACGTTCACGTTCTTTCTTAACTCTTTCTTTCGTTCGTACGTTCCTTACTTTCATTCAAACATTCGTTACATTCGTTCGTACGTACGTTACGTTCATTCTTACATTCATTTCATTCATTCGTACGTTCATTACTTTCATGCATCCTCTATCTTTCACTTCCATCTAGGTCCGGTCACACTTTACCCTCTTCATGGCACACAGCCATGATTACTGAGGTCGAGTGACAAGGACCCCGTTTCATGCTTTATCACTATGTTCCTTCTGTTCATTATCATCATTCGTTCGTTCTTTAGCTTTCGTTACGTTCGTTATCTTTCGTTCGTCTCTTACGTTCTTTCTTTCACAATCATTTCTCTCATTCATCAACTCACGCGATACTCCCGACTCATGTCCGAAGACTGACACAGTACCGGAGCACGCGACACATTCCTCGTTCGTCTCATCTCACTCTCACGCACTACTCCCGACTCATGTCCGAAGACTGATACTGTGCCGGGGCCTGCTCACAAACCCCCGACTCATGTCTGAAGACTGACATAGTACCGGAGCATGCGATCCTCTACTCATCCAACTAGATCCTGTCTCATGCAATATCCCCGACTCATGCTCGAAATCTGATGCTGTGCCGGGGCCTGCTCACAAACCCCCGACTCATGTCCGTAGACTGACACAGCACCGGGACACGCGACAAAGATCCCATACGAGTCAATCACAGGGATTGAACTCCATCCGAGTCTGTTGCAACACAAAGTCGCTCACTTCATAACTATGTTTGGCTTTATGCCACACCCCCGAAGTTAAACATAACTCGGGTAACAACACCCCCACCGAAGTGGGTAACTATGACAGCCTCCCACGTTTTCATTCGTTCATTAATGGTTCATTCAATCATCGTATTCCTCTTTTATTATCTTTCACTTACGTTATTAATACTTTTCATGCGTTCATAAACAATACGCGTAAAGATACAGAAAGATAAACATACATCGAATCAAGGAACATCGACACTTACAAGTCATCTGTCATTACCATCATATAAAGCAACATCATACTTATCATATTTACGTCCTACATACACATCTATCCTCCTTCACATCAGCCCTATTTGGGCGATTGAACATACTGTAGTCGCATGGCCTCCATGCGACTGGGTCGTGCGATTGGGCCAATGCGGATGAGCATCCATGCAGATGAACATCCAATCGTACGAATGGACTCCCTGTTGTGCGGCTGAACACTATACATATGGGCTTCTATGCGACTGAACCCTCAATCGTGCGACTGAACTACTATGCGGATGGACCTATGCGACTGAATCCCTCAATCGCATGGCCTGTCGGGCGATTGAGCCCCATTCGTACGACTGAGCCTCAATCGTACGCTTGAACATCAGTCCTTTCTCAGTCGTGCGACTAGCCCTTCAGTCGCCTAGCCCTAACTGGGCAGCGACTAGAGTTCATCACGAACAGCAGCCGCGACATTCGGCTTCCAAACTCTTCCAGACCTCGTTTGAGCTCAAATTAGTCCTCCTAAACCTTAGGGACTCATACTATGACAACATTCAAGCACATACACGTCCAAAATCGCACTCTAAACACACTATACACATACACATTCATACATACACGGGTTAAACACCCAATACTCGAAAAATAGGGTTTCAGATGTGTTCCAGCCCCAAAATCATTCAAAAACATGTAAAAGAGGGGTCCTAGAACTCACCTTAGTAGACTCCTCAGTTAGAGCTTCAATTTGACCCGCTATACGTTGATCTTGGCTCACGAACCCGCCTGGACCGAACTATCTCCTTCTTTCTCTCAGGTTTCACGACTATGGGGAAGGAGTGTGGGCTGCCCTCTTCCTTAAATACTACTGTCCAGTCGCCCGAGGTCTCCATGCGACCGGACCTCCAGTCGTCCCGGCTCCATACGATTAAACACTCCAGTCGCACGATTGAGTTCCAGTCGTGCGATTGAGCTTCAATCGCATGACTTCCATGCGATTGGACGCTCCAGTAGCATGACACTCCAAATCGAAATTTCCGGGTGTTACATGTGTTCTGTCTCTCATATTACTTGTGTTCTTAGTGTCTTATTGTTGTTAATCCAGTCTTACTGTTTGATTAAGTTTGGTTAATCTCCTCTTTGTGTTGTTGTGTTGTAATTGACCTCCTTCACCGGTCTTGCATTTGGTATCAGAGCAATCCAGGCTATTGATATAAGATCTCACCATCTTAGGATCCCTCACACACACAAATACTCAACTTTTCAAATGGCAGCCATTTCTAAGACTGATATGGAAACTAGAACCATGAACAAGTCCCCACTGATCACTCTTAATGAGTTTGATACCTGGTGTTTGAGAATGGAAGGTTTCATCAGGTCTCTTGATTCAAGAATGTGGGAGTCAATTGAGAATGGACCTTTCATACCTAGCACCCCTTCTGCTACTGGTGTTGGTATGATCCCCAAGGATGTGGCTAAGTACTCTGATGAAGATAGGAAGAGAGTAGAGATTGATAGAAAAGCCATGATAGCCCATCAAACTGCCCTTCCAAACTCTGTGTACAGAGGATTCAAGAAGTGAAAAACAGCCAAGCAGCTGTGGGATGCACTTAAACTAATGTATGAGGGTTCCTCTGAAGCCAAGGAGAATAAGAAGGATCTCCTTAAGCAGCAGTTTGAAAACATCACCTTCAAAACAGGTGAAACCATGACTCAACAATACTTCAGGTATGTTGAGATTGTGGATACCCTTGTGGATGGAGGAGTTTCTCTTGAAAACAGAGACATTGTAAGGAAGTTCATGTCCTCACTTCCTAGGCAATGGACACACTACTATGTGGTGATTAAGAGAACTAAAAATCTCAAAACTCATACTCTGATAGAGTTGTATGGGATTCTCAGTGGCTACCAGATGGAGATGAACATGCAAGGTTCATCTGGAAACTCCAACAATCAAATGGGTTCAGCCCTACATGGGGTTGAAAGGGATAGCATAGAACCCAAACATCATCTCATATGTTACCCTGACAACTCACCAAAGGGTCCTTTCATCACCTTCACAGAGACACCAAAGGAGAACTACACTCAAGGAAGCCCAATCCAAGAGACAAGCTCTTCTTAAGCTGGCAACTCTCTTTTCACTCTTGATGACATGGACTATATTCATCCAGATGATCTGGAATACATTGAAATAGTCTAGCAGATGGCTCTTCTCACTCACAGAGCCAAGAAGTACTACAAGAGGACTGGAAGGAAGTTTCCAAGCAATGCAACAAGTGAAAAGTTTGGCCTGGACAAAGTCAAAGTCAAGTGTTACAACTGTAACTTGATGGGCCACTTTGCCAGAGAGTGTAAGGCACCTAAAACAAGTGGTGGCCAAACACAGTCTAGACCTAACTACACTAACAAAGCTCTCCAGAATGAGAAGTCAAAGCAGCAAGCTGTTGTTGTAATTGAAGAAGGAGGTTTTGACTGGAGCTTTCAGGTGGAAGATGCTTCTCCAAACGAAGCATTGATGGCAGATCATGATGAAGCAAAGGTATTGGAACATCTCTGTACTCCTGAATGCATTGCTAAAGTCAATAGATACAGGTCCTATAACCTGGAGATGAGATTTGATCTTGAGTCCTTAAACATTTTAAAATCTGATTTTAGAAAGTCTGAAAATGATTATAAACTAAAGATAGAGGACCTAGAGAAAACCATTTCAGTTCTAAAACATGCACACACAGATTTTAGGACTCAAATCAAAGATCTCATAACCATGTTGACTGAGTGCCAGACTGAGCTTGCGATCAGCAAAGCCAGGGCAGAAAAGAGTGTTCTTGAAAAAGATACCTTCAAATGATATCCTCATCCCTGCACAACAAGGTGTGCTATCAAAACAGGTAGGGACTGGGATCCAATGAGATAGCTCCTCCACACACAATCTTGTCTGTAAGACCTCCTAGGTGTGGAACTTGTGAAGATTAGCTTCTTCTCATAGATCCTATGAATGAAGAGGATGAAGAAGAGATAGTGAAGAATTCCTCTGAGAAGAGTGAAGAGAAGGATTCCAAGAAGGACCACTATCCTTCTGAGGAGAAGAAGAAGACTGTGATGACCAAGTCCATGAGAAAGAACTTGATCAGAAAGAGTAAAAGAAAAGCATGGAAGGCTCAAGAGATCAAGGATATTTTTGACTCTAAGTAGAAACAAGTTTTCATCTCTGCAGGAGTTAAAGTAGTAAGGACTGAAGACATCAACCAAAACTCTTCTGCTATGAGTTCTGGTTCTTGTTCAAATCATCTGTGTAGCAAGAAGAAGACTGATCTGCTATGTACCACTACTGCACAGCCAGGACCATCAAACTCCAAGAATAGTTCCCAGCCCAAAAGGACTGTCTTAGTATCTGCAAAGATGAAGGTGGAGAAGGGATGTGACCAAAGACAGTCTTGATCCCAGCTGTAGACTCTTCTAAATAAAAAATGGTATGTATCATTTGTGAAAGTATCACTAATATTGCTAAGGAATGTTCTTACAATCCTAAAGGTACTGTCCATATGACCAAGACAAAGACTTCAAAGTGTCTCAAGAAGATTCAAGCTTCGAAAGGAAAACCTGTTTCCTTCGGAAGCTCCAAGTCTAAGAAGAAGGCAAGTGGAAAATTACCCTCGGAAGAGAAGTTGGTCTCGAAAGAAAGGAATTCTTCCGAAGCACTGAAGTCTGCTGCAGTGTCTGCAGAATCTTTTGAAGGTTTAGTCATCAAAACTTTCAAAGTCCCAAAAGGTTCTGAAGTTTTGAAGGTCAAGTCCAAGACTCCAAAGGTGGTGTGGAAGTCTAAGAAAGACCAAGTGACTGAGAATTCTTCATCAATAATAGCTCAAGATCCTCTTAGTACAACCATAGGATTTATTACTGTTGCATTACCTTCTATTAATGAGCCCAAGACAAGCAAAGCTTGGGTTTCCAAATGTTAATCATTTTCTTTGTGTAGGGACAGTTGAAGACAAACAAAAACGTCTGGATCATAGACAGTGGCTGTTCCAGGCACATGACGGGCAATAGGTCACTACTCCAGAACTTTGAAAGGATTGATGGAGGATTAGTTGCTTTTGGAGGAGATGAAGGTGGTTACAAATCTAGAAGGGGCATGGTCACAAATGGTAAGCTCAGCATTGAAAAGGTAAACTTTGTCAAAGAGCTTGGGTACAATCTTCTAAGTGTATCCCAATTTTGTGATCAGAGTCATAACATGCTCTTTACTGAGCATGTGTGCATTGTTCTCAAGCCTGGTATGGTCAATCCTCATGAGCACATTCTGCTTAGAGCCCCCAGGAAAGGGAACATGTACAAGATGGATTTGCAAGAAACACCTCCCTCTGGAGAAGTTTTATGCTTTCTGTCTAAAGCCAATAGTGATGAGTCTTTCCTATGGCATAAAAGAATGTGCCATGTATACTTTAAGAACATGAATAAATTAATTAAGAATGATTTGGTAACTGGAATACCAAAGAAAGAGTTTACAAGTGATGACCATTCTGTTGCATGCCTAATAGGGAAGCAACATAAGGTATCTCACAAGCCTAAGGAAAGGAACTCCATCACTACACCCCTACACTTGTTACATATGGATCTCTTTGGCCCTACCAGTGTAATGAGTCTAGGAAGGACCTCTTATTGTTTAGTGATCACAGATGACTTTAAAAGATTCACTTGGGTCTTCTTTCTTAGAACTAAGGATGAGACTCCTAAGATTTTGAAGAATTTCATCTTAAAGATTGACAATCAATCTGATCACAAGGTCAAGATCATAAGATGTGATCAAGGAACTGAATTTAAGAACTAAATCCTTGATACATTTTGTGATGAAAAAGGTATTACAAGACAATACAGTGCTCCCAGGACCCCTCAGCAGAATGGTGTTACCGAGAGGAGAAACAGGACACTAATTGAAGCTGCAAGAACCATGTTGTCTGACTCTAAGCTGCCCATCACCTTTTGGGTAGAGGCAGTCAACACCGCCTGCTATGTGCAAAATATAGTTTTAGTGGTCAAGACTCATGGCAAGACTCGTTATGAACTTTGGCACAAGAGGAAACCTTTCATTGGTTTTCTCGGGTCATTTGGATGTCCTTGCACCATCTTGAATACTAAAGATCAAATTGCCAAGTTTGCTGAGAAATCAAATGATGGACATTTTATTGGATACTCTTCTCAAGCTAAGGCTTATATAGTATACAATCTCAGAACTAAAATTGTTATGGAGTCAGCCAATGTGACTTTCAATGAACACACACCCTGTGTGGTTGGTTCTGGTCCTGATTGGCTATTTGATCTTGATTTAGTTACCAACTATTTTAACAAATCTTGTGAGAATGTTTCAGGATCTACAAAAAATTTAAATACAGGTGATCCTGATCCAAGATTTGAGCTAAGAAGACCTTCAACTCACACATCTTCAGCTCCAGTTGGAACTACTTCTGCTAATGAGGTTTCTATCAGCACTACAATGACAAACTCAGCTGATACATCTAGGGTGCCTTCAAATTCCAGCTCAAAGGCTCCACAACAAGATAAGAACATCTCAATTGTGGAAGACAACAATGGTGGTGTTGACAGTGATCAAGAATCTCTTGATGCTACTAAACACACCATAGATGAGAACATCAATGATGTCACACACTGCTTGGATCAAGTTTTTCTTGAAAAGTATGCTGATATGGTGGGAGAAACATCTATGCCAGATCTAAATTTCTCTAATTTAGATCTTTCTCAACAACTTGCTGTGATCCCTCAGCTTAGGATCCACAAGTCTCACCCCCACCACAAATATCATTGGAGATGTTGTCACACGGGTAAGAACAAGAGGACAAACCCATGAAGCAAATGTTTTTCTTCACTCTTGTTTCCTATCCTAAAGAGAGCCAAAGAAAGTTGATGAGGCTCTAAAGGATGGAAGTTGGGTTGAGGCTATGAAACAAGAGCTGCTTCAATTCAAAAGGTAGAAAGTTTGGAACCTTTGTCCTCTTCCTTATGGGAAGACTACCATTGGAACCAAATGGGTGTTTAGGAATAAGTAAGATGATAGAGGCATTATCATCAAGAACAAAGCTAGACTAGTTATTCAAGGGTACACACAAGAAGAAAGGATTGACTACACTGATGTCTTTGCTCTAGTAGCAAGATTAGAATCTGTTAGGATATTCCTGGCATTTGCTGCATCTAAGAACTTCAAGGTCTTTTAGCTTGATGTGAGGTGTGCTTTTCTGTATAGAGTGATTAATGAAGAGGTATATGTCAAACAGCCACCTGGTTTTGTAGATCCTGATCATCCTGATTATGTCTGTAAGCTTGACAAAGCTCTTTATGGGCTGCATCAGGCACCCAGGAAGTGGTATGAGACACTGGCTGAGTATCTTTGTAAACATGGATACAGGAGAGGTACTATAGATGGAACTCTCTTCATCAAGGGATAGGGAAATGACATATGGCTAGTTCAAGTGTATGTGGATGACATCATCTTTGGTTCAACTAATCCAAAGCTCTGTAAAGACTTTGAGAAGCTGATGAAAGACAGATTTGAAATGAGTGCCATGGGGGAACTCAATTTCTTTCTGGGAATTCAAATGAAGCAAGTTGAAGATGGCATCTTCATAAGTCAGTCAAAATATGTTTAGGACATACTCAAGAGATTCAACATGACTGATTGTAAGATTGCTAAGACACCCATAGCCAGATACCACTCCTTTGGACCTGATCTTGAGAGGGAGTGTGTAGATGAACACTTATACAGGGCTATGATTGGGTCTCTTATGTATCTTACTGCTAGCAGGCCTGATATTATGTTTGTTACATGTATTTGTGAAAGATATCAAGCCAACCCCAAGATGTCTCACCTTATTACTGTCAAGAGGATTCTTAGATACCTTAAAGGTGCCTCAACACTTGGTTTATGGTACCCAAAGAATCTTGACTTCAATCTGTATGCTTATACAGATAGTGATTATGGTGGTTGCAACATGACTGCAAAGTCTACACATGGGGGATGTCAGTTCCTTGGTGGAAGGATTGTCTCATGGCAATGCAAGAAACAATCATGTGTCTCTGCATCAACTGCTGAAGCTGAATACATTGCTCCTGCAAGCTGCTGTGCTCAAATGCTTTGGATTCAGAATCAGATGTTGGACTATGGGTTAAACTTCAAGGTGACTCCCATTCATATAGACAACAACAGTGCTATCTCAATCATAGAGAATCCTGTGCAGCACTCAGGACCAAACACATCAATATCAGGTATCATTTAATAAAAGATAACTATGAAAAGGGATTAATTAAACTAGTCAAAGTTCACACAGATGAACAATATGCTGATCTGTTTACAAAGGCTTTTGATGAACAGAGATTTAAATATCTAATATCAGCTATTGGGATGATCAACTTTGAGTAGACTTTTCTTAAAACTAATTCTTATTATTTCTTAAATATATGTGTCCTAAGTTGTCTAGTTCATCACTTTCATAAGCTCATGTTTTCTTTGGATGAAAATATCTTTTTGAAGACTTTCCTTATATTTTTGATAATTTTTTATCCTTCGGAAGTTATGTGTAAAACCTTGAAATCTCCCAGAAAGAACAATAAACACACGATCTCAATCTTGTGAATGCGGAATGTAAACAAGATTGGAGTGAAAGAAGATTGAATTGATCACAAAATGATTCTTTATTGAAGAACACAACCTAGAACAGGTCTTGTGCAATTTCGCACAGCACAGATATGATAAATGAACAAAAGCTTAATTACAAAACGAAAACGAAACTATTTATACTAAAACATCAGTTCTCGCGTGACAGGCATTTCGCGCGGATCAATCTATCGCGCGGCTACAATCTCTCGCGTGGAGTCTTTCTCGCGTGAGATCTACTTTTCGCGTGGAAAACTTCTTCGCATAGGCTGTTATCAGATCTTGACTTCTTTCAATCTTCAGATGTTTTGCCGAGCCTTAATTAGTCTTCTATAATCTCCCCCTAGGCTCGGTGAAACATAATCAATCAAAATCAACATTTGCCTTCTTGTACGAGCCTGCATATGCATACCATTTATTCCTAAGGATCCGGTCAATCATCCACACATACTGG
This sequence comes from Flaveria linearis, assembly GCA_024085815.1. Classification (NCBI taxonomy): domain Eukaryota; kingdom Viridiplantae; phylum Streptophyta; class Magnoliopsida; order Asterales; family Asteraceae; genus Flaveria; species Flaveria linearis. The sequence continues at coordinate 26,438,257 of CM044004.1, forward strand.
CAAGATAGAAAATAAACGGACTCATCAGCTGAAATGGGGCAGTGTAAAAGCTTGAGTAAGTCGTCTTTGCCAAACTTCATCAAGTCTGCTGGATCAATTATTCGAAATGACCTGTCAGTACATCTGATCACAGCGTGACCGGAATCCTTCTCACATCTCCATGAGAGTAATTGCTTTAAAGTGCTGGGAGGAACTGGAGCATGCACGGGGACTTTCATGATAAATTTAGGATGTTGATAGACTCGTATTTTCATTGGAGCTTTAGTCTTTTCATCTATTCTTGTTGAGTCATCAATCACCTTTGATTTGGCAGTCTTAAAATCCTTGAAGTTTGTGCGCATCTCCCTTCTTATCATAGATCTTATCAATTCAGCTTCACTATGATTACTTTCATTGAAAAATGGAGCTTTTCCCATAGTGTAAATATCTGCAGCACGTAAAGTATGAAAATCTTGAGTGCTCTTCAAATAATATATTTCTCCATTCCTTCTTTTTATCACATATAATCTTTTCCCTCCATCATATCCCCAACTGATCACATGAGACATTTCACCGTACTTCTGCTTAGGATTACAATGAATAGAAAATGAGCTTCAGTAGGTGGTGGTGGTGCTTTGAACATTAATCCTCCTCTAGTGAATAAAGCAATCTGACCAGTAGAATCTTTCTTTGTAGAAACAGCAGGAGTTTCACCACTAACAGTCTCAGTAGGGATTTCTCCTTCTTCAAGAATAATGTCTTTAAATAACTCTTGAAGATTGTTCCCAAATATGTCAGTATATTCATTCTGTTCCTCCAAATCATCAAACATATCAAATTCTTCTTCGACAGCTCCTGATGAAGATTGTTGAAAAGAATACAATTCTTTTTCAAACAAACTCTCAGTATCAGTGTCAATAGGATCATATCCTTCCGGATCACTACCACTTGGTCGATCGACATTATCAGTGGTAGTTTCACCAGTTGGACTCGATGATAATCCAGTAGCATCACCTCCATCATCATCATTGCCTCCATCATCATTACCATCATCATTTTCACCATTGTCTCCACCATCATCATCATCATTGCCATCATCATCCTCATCATCATCATCCTCATTATCATCTGAATCAGCATAATCAATCAATTCTTCATCCTCCTCTTCATTAACAATAGGCAAAGTAATCATATGCTCAGGCTCAACGAAAGCTGTAGATGTGAAAGCTTCGGTGATAGGTACTTCAGATGAAATTGGAACATCCTCAGTAGTGCTAACACTTGGCTATTCAGAAGAAGTTTGAGCTTCGTTGACCACTTCCTTTTCTGGAACAAATTCAGTGGGAGGTGGGCTAGGAGAGCGTCTACTAGATTCACCAATCACAGTAGTAGACCTTATGACTGGTGGCTGATGAAAATAAGTCTGAGATATAAATTCTCTGAGCTCATTCAGTTGTCTCTCCAACCCTGAAGTATAATCAAACATGCTCTTCACCTGTTGTTCTAGAGAAACTATCCTTGTATCTTTAATTGCTGAATCCAGATGAATCATGTTATCATATTTGACTTATCTTCATTCTCTTTCTTCAGTTGAGCAATCAATTTTACATTTTCAAAACTTTCTTTCTCCAAGTTCTTAACTCTTTCTTCTAGAGTTATAGAATGAGGAGTGCTAGATGATTCCTCTCTCCTTTGAAACTCTGGAGGAGTATTCAAAAATGAATCAATATCAAACTCTAAGTTTTCTTGCCGTGGAGTTGTAGAAAAACCAGAGCCAGAAACAGGAACAGTTTCTGTCTCGGTAACAGTGGTTGTAGTATCAACATGTGTTTCTTCCTCAGTAATCACGTTTTCAGGTGATCTCTGAATATCAGAAGAAGTAATCTGTTCAGCCTCTGTAATAATCACTTGAGTTCGTGGACGTTTTGGAATAACACTTCTCCCTCTTCTTCTTGCAGGGAAGTCTTTTCTTTTTGCCATTCGTTTGCGTCTCAAATAAGTACTTGGGGATTCCACAGGAATGTAATCAGAGTCTCTTTCATCAGTACTTTTCCTGGTAGAAGTTGGTGTAGAAGGAGTCTGATCTGTTTGGATCTCATATGGAACATTCCCTATCTGATCACTTGGGGTTTCAGAACTGGAAGCTGAGTGAACAACACCTTCCCTTCTTTCTTCATTGGATGGTTCATCCCCAAACATTCTCTCAATCTCCTGATCTATATCATCTCTAGCACCAGAAGTAGAAGCACCAGTCTGTGCCTCATCAATGGGTACATCTCCTCCCAAATCTTCAACATTGTCATCAACTACTGAAAATCTACCAATCTTGGCAAAACTTTCACCAGAGCATTTGTTGCCTCTGGCTCCAGTTAGATGTGTGAAAATCTCCTTCTTTATAGTCTGTACAACATACTTAGGAGATCTCTGAGTAGCAAGCTCAGGATAAGCATCATTTATCACCAACTGGATAAATCTCGAGTACATGATGAACTTCTTTCCAGGATTGGCTGTGGCGTTCTTTACCATTTCCTGGAAGATAACTCCAGATATACTGAATGGAATATCATCAACCAAAGAAACCAATAAGGAGCCAAAAACTGCACTCAAGCTATCCATCCCAGCTTTGAGGTTGCTCAGACAATGAATCACCACATGAAATAAGAACTTCCAGTACGGTGGTAGCCATTTCTTCTCTAAACTTGGATATCTGTACTCATATCCCATACGAGCCAGACAATCAATCACTGTATCATCATCAAGTCGAGTTGGTGCACCTTCTTGATCATCAAACAAAAGAACTTAGTTCAGGATGGTCTGAGAAACTGTCACTCGTTTGTCCTTGACAGTAGCAGTGATGATCTGGTTTCCTGCTTGGTCTTTTTCTAGAGCAGCAGTGCTCCAGAAAGAATCTATCAGCTCAGAATATATGGCGGGGTCAGCAGATATAGCATACACAATGCGGGAATTCTTCAGTCCTTCGATCATCGAAGTAAAGAGTTCCTTTCCTTCTGGAACATCGTCTAAGTAAGCAACACAATTATGATTTTTATTGAAAATCATTTGTGCCATCTGCATTGTCACAAAATTCAGAATTAGAACACATAAACAAAATAACTTAATTAAGCATATGAAACATATCAACACTTAGACCATTTTAATTTCTGAGTTTTTACACTTAGAAATTTTATTACTTTGAAACAATTCAACATTTTAAAAGATTAGTCACATGATAATACCTATACAACAATTAAAATTTTAGCAACAAAAGGTTTATAATATGAAAACAAGTTGCATGCGATAAGTTCACTTGAGACAACAACATCAACACTTAGAAAATATTTCAAAAACTTTCTGTTATGCGAAATCCCTAGTCATGCGAAAATGGACTTCGCATGACTTCGCGCGAGTATTCTATTAGTGAGAAAAGTATAAGTCATGCGAAATTCCATTTCACGCGAAAATCAAAGATATCTCGCGAAAACTAGTTCACGCGACAAATTGTGTTTCAAGCGAAAACTAAACTCATGCGAAAACAGTTATATCGCGAAACCCCCTATCGCGTCTGTTCCTTTTCTATGCGATTCGCACAACTCAATTTTCAAATTAACAGTTCAAAAATCGTTTTTAATCCATGAAATCCATTCCATTCCTATCGCCTGAGTCCATTAGGTCTATTCCATTTGTCAATTTCAACTTTAAAGTCCAATTTTTAAGATTTTAGTTCAAGATGTTAAGTTCCACTTAGTATTGCATATCTACAGTAACCAAATCGAACATTTTATACCTTTAAAATCACACAATGAATGTAATGAAAACGAAATAAGAATCAGAATCTTAAGCAAGAAAGTGTTGATTTCAGAGTTTGATTTTCAGAGGGAAGCGACAATGGTTTTCGGATGCGATGCGAGAGAAGTTTTCGGGTGGTTTGAGCGAAAAGTGGGTTTGTCTAGAACACTGTGATATTTATACCTCTGATGATTCACGCGACAGAACCTTTCGCAGGACCTATTTTTCGCGTGACATCCCATTTCGCACGAGAATAAAATTTTTAAATTTTTAACTTTCAAAATTTTTCTTGTCTTTCAAACCTTTCATTTTCTATTATTTATGTCAACATAATTTTTATTTCCCAAGTGATCAATTAATTTAATGAATCTTCAATTTTTTTAAAATTTATCTTTGTGATTTATTTGTCTTAAAAATAATACAACACAAAAGTAAATTGAAAAACTTTTACACGCAAAATAACAAAATAATGAAAACAATTAAAGAATCAAGATCGGATTTGTTTGTTTTGTAAGAATTTTCATAATGAGATCATATAGTTCTTTATCAAGTTAAGACTTTGTCCGGCTTTATTTAAAATAACTGGTTAAGTTGATTGTCAATATATTTTGTCCTTTTAAACTTATACTTCAGGTTTTACTCAGAAACATAATGAGTGATATATATCATGTTTTATGTGAATTTAATATAAGTCAGTGGATCCCACAATCAGAACTTCTGTAAAGTAATTATTATCCTTCAAGACACTATCAAGATTTCAAGTCACCCCAATTTGACTTAAACCATGCATTGTTGATCAGTGATATCATTTATTGTATTCCTAAATATAACTATTTGAGCATAACTAACCTGATAAATATTTCTTAACCCGGAATATTAACAAGTTTAAGGACTTATTGACAGCCATCCGGACTTACGTCTGCCCTCTCAAGATGTTTAGGACTTACAAGCCATCCGGACTTACATGCCCCATCTTTCGATTTTGCCTTCCAAGGTTAAAAAATATTCTCAAAATAGAAAATATATATCATATAGTATGTATGTCTTTTAGACATATCTTTTGATTTGCTGTGCTTCTTGGCATCTTATATCCTATATGGCCTTTTCCTTTTTGGCATCTTTTTGCTCAATTAATTTCTTTTTGTGTTTTTCTCCTTTTTGTTTTTTTTTGTAGTTTTATCTTTTATATATATATAGTTATGATAATCACTGAATCAATCATATACAGGCTTGAGTATGACAAGATTATATCTCTCAGTCTGTGTTAGAACATTTTTGGCATAGAATCCTGATATGTTTCCCACTAAATCATATTTCTTTAATTGAAGTGTAATCACTCAATTATGATCTTTTCATTTCTGAAAGCAAAGCCTATCGATACATCAAACATAATCCAAGTCTATTCGTATTTAAGCCTTTGAAAGTACTTAGACTCGTTTAGAACTTTGTAATATCATTTCTCATTTCAGTATGAAAATTTCTTCTTCTTTTTTTTTCTTTTTTTTTTAATCCTTTGATCTTGACTCCCCCTAAGACCAAAAATATTTTTCAGAACATGTTTTCTAATTTTCTCCCCCAAAAATTGTGATTGTCCTTTTAAGAAAAGGAAACAATTGCAATTTTATCCTTTATTAAAAATGAAAAATCTTTTTGTGAAGATTCATTAAACCAATTTATCCAAAGTTAATCATTCCCAATGATTGCACAAGGAAATCAAATCGAGAATGATCAAATGCCTTGGTAAATAAATCAGCAATATTTTCAGTTGACGGCACTTGTTTTAAATGAATAAGTTTACTATCAAAACAGTCGCGAATAAAATGGATGTGGATGTCAATGTGTTTAGTTTTGGAGTGTTGAATGGGATTTTTCACGATGTTCAAAACTGCCGTATTGTCACACCAAATGGGTGTGTCATAGATGTTGAGACCATAATCGAGAAGTTGTTGTTGAATCCAGACAAGCTGGGAACAACAGCTCGATGCAGCCACATATTCAGCTTCGGCAGTGGATGTGGATACAGTGTTCTGCTTTTTACACTGCCAAGAAATGAGTCGGTTGCCTACGAATTGACATCCTCCTATGGTCGATTTCCTGTCTAAATTACAACCACCATAATCACTGTCAGTATAAGCAAATAAATTGAAATCAGAATTTCGAGGATACCAAAGACCAAGTTTGGGTTGACCCTAGAGATACTTGAAAATCCTCTTGACAGCTTTCATATGTGATTCCTTTGGATCACTTTGATAGCGGGCACACTGACAAACAGGGAACATGACATCCGGCCTGCTTGCAGTGAGATACATAAGAGAACCAATCATCGATCTGTAAAGATGTTGATCAACAGATTCTCCTAATGGATCTGGAGTAAGAGTAGGACGAGAAGCCATTGGAGTTGGAGCTACTTTGGAATCTTGAAACTTGTATTTCTCAAGAATAGTCTGAACATACTTTTCTTGATGGATGAGAATACGAGTCTCAGATTGAGTAACTTGAATACCTAGGAAAAATGAAATTTCTCCAAGTGAGCTCATCTCAAATTTCTTCTTCATCACCTCTTCGAACTCCGTGCACATACTATCATTTGTAGAGCCAAAAATGATATCATCGACATAGATTTGAACCAAAATGATATCATCGCCTGATTTTCGTATGAATAAGGTTTGATCAATTGCGCCTCTTGAATAACCATTTGCAAGCAAATGTTCAGTCAGAGTTGCATACCAAGCACGAGGTGCTTGATGTAAACCATATAATACCTTATCCAACTTGTAAACATAATCAGGATGATCGGGATCTTCAAATCCTGGAGGCTGACAAACATAAGTTTCTTCCTTCATTTCTCCGTATAAAAATGCAATTTTAACATCCATCTGATACGCCTTGATGTTCATGTATGAAGCAAAGGCTAAGAATATGCGTATTGCTTCTAGTCTTGCAACTGGAGCATACACTTCTTCATAATCCAATCCAATCGGAAGCTTATCCTTTGGAAGTTCAACAAGATGCCAAACATTGAGCTTCTTGAATTGCATCAACTCATCTTGCATTGCTTCTATCTAGCTGTTTTCTTTGAGTGTCATTTCCACATTCTTTGGCACTATTTGTGATAGAAAGCAAGCATAAAGACATGTGTTGATTGCCCCTGATCGACTTCTGGTAATTACACCTTCGTGCAACGGACCAATGATTACTTCAGTTGGATGAGTTTTATGTATTCTCAATTGAGGAATATTATCTGCAACTATCCCACCTTCCAAATTAGTAATGTGTTCAACATTATCAAGAACTTCTTCAGATTGTCGAGATTGATACACAATATTTTCTTTAAGTGAGTCATCTGAAACAGGATTTTCAGAAGCAGTAGACACATTTGGAGATTCTTCAAATGGAACTTGAATGACTTCGATCGGTGTATCCATAGTTTCTGAAGAAGATGCAGATAAAGGTGAACTTAATGATTCTTCCAGCTCCTGGGTAGAAATTTGTTCTGAAGGAACATCTAAGAACTCAGAACATTCTTGTAAGGCCCCATTCCCGGGCACCTCACAGTTGGTCGTCATTACCCATAAAACCTACATTTAAAATAACTTAATAAAAACCATGCAGCGGAAACTTTAAATTTTTACTATAAATGCTTTTGTAAAGTAATACAACACCGTTACAAAATATCAATTGTTTGCATTACAATACAAAAACGTTAACAAAAGAATGCCATCCCAAAAGAGCTGAGTAGCCGCCTCGTGCCATCCTCAGCAACACTACCTGCCAACTGGAAAATACATAAAAGTCAGCGTTGCTGAGTGAGTTCTAGTTTTGTAATAAAACATACTTTTACTTATTTAAAAGTATCCTTTCGTGCATGCGTTCATACATCATACGTACACAGAGATAATATTCGTCATTATCTTCATCATTCGTTATTCATCGTTATCTTTAACTTCTCGTATGGATTCTGTCAGGCTTTACCCACTTCATAGCACTTGGCTATGATTACTGTGGTCGAATGACAAGAATCCCGTTCATACTTACTTGCGCACATTGAAAGGTGAATTGTACCAATACCATAGGCTACACCCCGAACGTTATTAGCTACCGGGCCGAAGTCAACATATGAACAACAAAACGTATGCCACGGTACTAGAGGTAAGCGGTAGAGGTACCATGACCATGGTCAATCACATAGAAGGACCAATCGCGTTATTCAATGCTTGCAAGACATAATTCGTTCGTTCATTAATGCATGTATTCATCATCATTCTTCTTTTCGTTCATTCGTTAATACATGCATTCATCATCATGTTCCTCTTTCATTATCTTTCACTTTACGATACATAATACTTCATTAATTCATTTCTCGTTATTCGTAAAGTTTCAGAAAGATAAGCATACACAATCACAAGGAACATACACACATCATACATATTCATCATACATTCATCATCATACATTCATCATCATACATTCATCATCATGCATAGCATCATACCTTACTTAACAATATTTTAATAATATTGTTAACAATAATATACTAATAATAATATTAGTAACAATTAGGGTTAATCATACTCAACATTATATGCATGAGACATCATCATTTATTAACCCTAGTCAACCCTGGTCAAACCTCGAACTTCGGACTTACTGGAAATTCCTGAAAATTTCTAAGTGTTTAGGCGTTTTAGCCCTATTGGGCGTATAAGCCCTCTTGGCGTATGAGCCCTGTTAGCCGTATGAGCACTGCTGGACTTTTCACTTAACACTTAGATTTATCAACTGGTCATACGACCACACTGTTGGTCGTATGAGCACTATTGGTCGTACCATCCCTAGACTTGGGAAATATATTCTGATCATACGACCACTGTTGGTCGTATGAGTCCTGTGGGTCTCTTCATCATTTCACATTTGTCATACGACCACTGTCGGTCGTATGAGTCCTATTGGACTCAACACTTAGAAATATAATCTAGTCATACGACCACACTGTTGGTCGTATGAGTCCTGTTAGACTCATTAGCACTTAGAAAAATATATCTCCTAGTCATACGACCACACTGTTGGTCGTATGAGCACTGCTGGACTCATCAACCTGTAATTAATTATTCTAAGTCCCATTTTCAGACATATTTGCAACCTGTTCATGAGTCTAATCCATAATCCAAGTCCCAAACATCATAATGCCTAATTCTAAACATATACACATTATTCTAGGCATAAATCTAGCATAAACATAAACATGCATACATTCAGTTCATACGGGCATCAGCATAAATTTTATAAAATAAACATATATATGCATTTCCAGCCCCAAAATGTTTAGAAATCAGTAAAAAGGGGTCTAGAACTCACCTTAGCTGTTCTTCAAGTTCAAACTCTCCTGCTCGAGCTTTTCCAAAGGATTCGAAAGCCTAGATGTGTTTAAAACACACACAACCCGAACACATATACACATAAGAACATGCATTTCTCGGTTTCTTAGCTCAAACACAACTTAAAAACATCAATTCTTACCTTGAATCTGATTTCTTCTTCTTTCCCTCTCTAGAATCGAAGCTCCTGCTGTTCTCTCTCTCTAAAAGTCGAATAAAAGTGTTATGCAGAAGGTAATGGGCGGCCATGCCACCTTTTACCAACTTTATAAGATTTTATTCCTTTTACACCTTTGGTCCCCCAACTTGGGGTTGACTTCCCTTTTTCTTCTTTTTCTTTCTTTCTCTTTATTCCTTTATTTCTTGCTAATAAAAATACGGGTGTTACAAGTCCACCCCCTTATATAGGTTTCGTCCCCGAAACCTGTTATTCCTCAAACAGATGTGGGTAGTGCTGTCTCATTTCTTCTTCAGTCTCCCACATAGACTCGGATCCCTTCCTGTGCTTCCACTGTACACGCACAAGGGGAACCACTTTATTCCTTAACCTCTTCTCCTTACGATCAATGATTGCCACTGGTTGCTCCACGTAGTTGAGCCGTTCGTCTACTTCAATATCCTCCAGTGGTACAACCATGTCTTCATCAGCTAAGCACTTCCTCAGATGAGACACATGGAATGTGGGATGAATTCCACTTAATTCATCTGGCAATTCGAGTCGATAGGCTACCTCTCCTACTCGTGCGATAATTCGGAAAGGTCCTATGTATCTCGGGCTTAGCTTACCTCGTTTCCTGAATCTAATGATTCCCTTCCATGGCGAGACCTTCAACATGACTCGGTCACCAACCTTAAACTCAATCGGTCTTCGCCTCTTGTCAGCATACGACTTTTGCCTATCTTTCGCCGCCTTCATGAAGGCTTTGATCTTTTCTAATTTCTCAGTCGTTGCTTCAATCACCTCGACACCTCCCAGTTCCTTCTGCCCAATGTCTCCCCAACATACGGGCGTCCTACATCTCCTACCGTATAGCATCTCGTATGGTGGCATGCCAATACTTGCATGATAGCTATTGTTGTACGAGAATTCTGCTAATGGCAAGTGATCATCCCAACTTCCTCCAAAATCGATCACGCACGCCCGAAGCATGTCTTCGAGTGTCTGGATCGTCCTCTCAGACTGACCGTCCGTCTGAGGGTGATATGCTGTACTAATGTGTAGTCTCGTCCCCATCGCATCATGAAATCTCTTCCAAAACTTGGAGGTAAACCGGGTGTCACGATCAGACACAATAGACACCGGTACACCATGACGAGCTACAATTTCCTTGATGAACAGATCCGCCAATCTTTCAGATGAGTACGTCTCGCGGATCGGTAGGAAGTGGGCACTCTTTGTCAAGCGGTCAACTATCACCCATATGGCATCATACCCTCTAGGGGTACGTGGTAACTTCGTGATGAAATCCATGGTGATATTCTCCCACTTCCACTCGGGTATATCCAACGGTTGGATCTTCCCGTATGGTTTCTGGTGTTCTGCCTTTACTTGTAAGCAAGTTAGGCACTTACTCACGTACTCCACTACGTCACGTTTCATACCCGGCCACCAATAGTCTTTCTTCATATCGTGGTACATTTTGGTAGCACCGGGGTGAATGGAGTATCGGGTCTTATGGGCCTCATCCATAATTCTACTACGTAGATCCCCGTATCGAGGAATCCACATTCGCCCAAATCGGGTCTTAACACCAAAAGTGTTCTCACCCAATTCCGTCACTAGGCCTCTCATCCTTTCGGAGTTAAGACGATCTTATTTCAAAGTCTCGTCTTGAAACTCCTTAACCTGTGTCATCACATCGGGGGTCATGATCAGCTGATAAGCCTTCACCCGGATCGGCTCAGGCCTTTCTTTTCGACTAAGGGCATCAGCCACCACGTTGGCCTTGCCCGGGTGGTAATGGATCTCACAATCATAATCTTTTATCAGTTCCAACCACCGCCTCTGCCTCATGTTTAGATCCTTCTGCTCGAAGAAGTACTTCAAGCTTTTGTGGTCAGTGAAGATTGTGCACTTCGTCCCGTATAGATAGTGCCGCCAAATCTTCAACGCAAAAACCACCGCAGCTAGTTCTAGATCGTGTGTGGGATAGTTGACTTCGTGGGTTTTCAGTTGTCGAGATGCGTAGGCTATCACCTTTCCACGTTGCATCAACACACAACCTAGCCCAGAATAAGATGCATCCGAATAGACCACTAAGTCTCCACTTCCCTTAGGCAAAGTCAAGACAGGAGCTTGTGTTAGTCTTGCCTTCAACTCCTCAAAAGCCATCTCCTGCTCTCGACCCCACACGAATTTTACGTCCTTACGAGTCAATTTTGTCAAAGGTGAGGCGATCTTTGAAAAGTCTTGAATGAATCTTCTATAATAGCCCGCCAATCCCAAGAAGCTACGAATCTCGGATGGCGTTTTTGGTGATTTCCATTGCATCACAGCCTCAACCTTTACTGGGTCCACCATTATTCCTTCTGCATTCACTACGTGACCCAGAAATTGCACCTCGCGTAACCAAAAGGCGCACTTGGAGAACTTGGCGTACAATTTCTCCCTTCTCAACGTTTCCAGCACTTCCTGAATATGCCCGGCATGCTCTTTTTCGCTCCTTGAATAAATCAAAATATCATCGATGAATACAATTACTGATTTATCCAACATTGGTCGGCACACTCGGTTCATCAAATCCATAAAAGCAGCCGGCGCATTGGTCAACCCAAAAGACATGACAAGAAACTCGTAGTGACCATAGCGCGTACGAAAGGCTGTTTTAGGGATATCTTGTTCCTTCACCTTTAGTTGATGGTAACCCGATCGAAGATCTATCCTTGAAAACCAACTGGCACCCTGAAGTTGATCAAACAAGTCATCGATCCTTGGTAAGGGGTATCTGTTCTTCACCGTCAATTTATTCAGCTCGCGGTAGTCGATGCACATCCTCATACTACCATCCTTCTTCTTTACGAACAGAACCGGAGCACCCCAAGGTGAGATACTCGGTCGGATAAACCCCTTATCCAGCAGCTCCTGCAACTGCTCCATCAACTCTTTCATCTCCGTCGGAGCCAAGCGATACGGTGCTTTTGCGACAGGTTGGGCACCCGGTATCAGGTCGATCTGGAATTCGATCTCTCGGTCAGGTGGCAATCCCGATAAGTCTTCGGGAAACACGTCTGGAAAGTCACACACCACTGGCACATCGCATAGCTGTGGTGTTGGCGTATCTACATTCTTTACATAACATAAGTAGGCGCTACATCCGCGCCTCATACACTTTCCCGCCACCGCCATCGAGATCACCTTTGGAATCGTCGTAACTCGATCGCCATAAATTGTCACCGGACTTCCGTCGGTCGCCGTCAGTCTAATCATCTTCTTTCGGCACACGATATTCGCTTCGTAGGTTGCTAATCAGTCCATTCCAAACACTACATCAAATCCTCCTAGAGGCATCACATGTAACTTGGCAGCAAACCTATGACCTTCTAATTCTATGGTACAGTCCTCTATCACATCAGTAACTCTAGTGGACTTACCAATAGCAGTTTCTACATAAAAAGGCTCACTAATGCTTTTGCTACTAACAGGCAATTTAGCACAGAAAGTAGCAGAAATGAAACTCCTACTAGCACCAGAGTCAAATATCACAGAAGCAAGAGTTTGGTTTACTAGAAACGTACCTGACACCACATCGGGGTCCGTCCTAGCCTCTTCCTGCGTCATGGTGAAAGCCCTAGCCTTTGCCTTTGGTGCTTCTCCTCCCGTCTTCTTCTCCCCCGAGCCCTCAGCCCTCGGCTTCTTGCAATCTCTGCTCATATGACCACTTTCCCCACAGTTAAAGCACTTGCCCATCCGACAATCCTTGGCCATATGCCCAGTCCTCCCACACTTGAAGCAGATGTTGTATCCCCACTTGCACTCCCCTGAGTGCTCCTTTCCACACTTACCACACTTCCTCACCCCAGCTCCAGACACGACCACTCGGCGGTCATCCACCCTTGCTTTCTTGTTGTTTGTCGAAGTATCACCCCGACCAAATCTCTTCCCCTGCCAGTTCTTCTCTCCACTCCCTTTCTTGCTTCCCTCAGCCTTCACCAGAGCAGCACGTTCATCGAATAACCTTCCCGCCAAATCCACTGCCGACCTGAAAGTGCTTGGTCGAGCAGAAATCAAGTGCCAACGAATTTCAGCCGGCAGTCCTTGAATATACCGGTTGATCTTTCGTGACACCGGCGTCACCTGCTCCGGCACCAACAACGCCAATTCGTTAAACTTGGTGGTATATTGTTGGTGGGTCATCGTCCCCGCCTCCAGCTGCAGGAACTCCCTTTCTATTCTATCCATTTCCCAATGAGGGCTGAATTCCTCGATCACCAGCCTTTTCAACTCAGCCCACTTCATCTTCCCTATAGCTCTGCTACCCTCGGCTTGGACTATATTTTTCCACCAGCATAAAGCCGATCCTGTGAAAGAGTGGGTAGCAAACTTCACCTTCTTGTCCTCCTGGCAATCACTAATATCGAGGACAGCTTCCATTTCCATCACCCATTGGTGAGCATCAGTAGCAGTACCAGACCCATCAAAAGTTGGGGGTTTGCACCTCATGAATGCCCGTAGTTGCAACCCCGGGCGGTCTCCCGTAACTGTTCTTCTTCCTCTTCCTCTTCATCATCAGATAATACTGTTTCTGCTTCTGTCTGTTGCTGTCTTCCTGAGGACCGATTCCTCCCTCGTCTATCGTCTTCACGTACGGCCTTTATCACTTCAGTCACTACAGACGGTAAGATCGTCTGCATGACTTGGTGCACCTCCTCGATCACCGTCTCCTTCACCGAGGCTCTCACATTATCACTCTCATCCACTCCCCCCGAGGGAGTAGTATTAGGTTCTTCGGGAACCTTCTTCTCTTGTCTAGGCCTACCTCTTGTGGCTCGTGGTTCCGCACCACTTCCGCCACTGCCTCCACCAAGTGGGGCTTTAGATGATCTACCACCGACCATCTTCTATCACACTGAAAGATTTAAACACCAACACGGTCATTCAAGGAAATAGCTCAGTTTATGTCAAGTACAGTAAGTCCCTAATTACAGTGGCCAGTTGTGATTAGCCACTTACTCTACTCTTCACACCCGAGCATTACCTGTCCTGACTACATTAGTATCTAAGTCTAACAGTACACAATAACACATAACATGCGCACGTAACACTGGTTAACTCTCAAGAAAATACCTGGTGGCACGCAGCTACTCAGATGGCATTCTCATTCTCCCTGTCCCATTCTCAGTTTAAGTTTTAGGTTTGTTTAAAAAAATTTACCCATTTCACTTAAACTTTGGCTCTGATACCAACTTGTAAGGCCCATTCCCGGGCACCTTACAGTTGGTCGTCATTACCCATAAAACCTACATTTAAAATAACTTAATAAAAACCATGCAGCGGAAACTTTAAATTTTTACTATAAATGCTTTTGTAAAGTAATACAACACCCGTTACAAAATATCAATTGTTTGCATTACAATACAAAAACGTTAACAAAGAATGCCATCCCAAAAGAGCTGAGTAGCCGCCTCGTGCCATCCTCAGCAACACTACCTGCCAACTGGAAAATACATAAAAGTCAGCGTTGCTGAGTGAGTTCTAGTTTTGTAATAAAACATACTTTTACTTATTTAAAAGTATCCTTTCGTGCATGCGTTCATACATCATACGTACACAGAGATAATATTCGTCATTATCTTCATCATTCGTTATTCATCGTTATCTTTAACTTCTCGTATGGATTCTGTCAGGCTTTACCCACTTCATAGCACTTGGCTATGATTACTGTGGTCGAATGACAAGAATCCCGTTCATACTTACTTGCGCACATTGAAAGGTGAATTGTACCAATACCATAGGCTACACCCCGAACGTTATTAGCTACCGGGCCGAAGTCAACATATGAACAACAAAACGTATGCCACGGTACTAGAGGTAAGCGGTAGAGGTACCATGACCATGGTCAATCACATAGAAGGACCAATCGCGTTATTCAATGCTTGCAAGACATAATTCGTTCGTTCATTAATGCATGTATTCATCATCATTCTTCTTTTCGTTCATTCGTTAATACATGCATTCATCATCATGTTCCTCATTTCTTTCACTCTTTCACTTTACGATACATAATTCATTAATTCATTTCTCGTTATTCGTAAAGTTTCAGAAAGATAAGCATACACAATCACAAGGAACATACACACATCATACATATTCATCATACATTCATCATCATACATTCATCATCATACATTCATCATCATGCATAGCATCATACCTTACTTAACAATATTTTAATAATATTGTTAACAATAATATACTAATAATAATATTAGTAACAATTAGGGTTAATCATACTCAACATTATATGCATGAGACATCATCATTTATTAACCCTAGTCAACCCTGGTCAAACCTCGAACTTCGGACTTACTGGAAATTCCTGAAAATTTAAGTGTTTAGGCGTTTTAGCCCTATTGGGCGTATAAGCCCTCTTGGCGTATGAGCCCTGTTAGCCGTATGAGCACTGCTGGACTTTTCACTTAACACTTAGATTTATCAACTGGTCATACGACCACACTGTTGGTCGTATGAGCACTATTGGTCGTACCATCCCTAGACTTGGGAAATATATTCTGATCATACGACCACTGTTGGTCGTATGAGTCCTGTGGGTCTCTTCATCATTTCACATTTGTCATACGACCACTGTCGGTCGTATGAGTCCTATTGGACTCAACACTTAGAAATATAATCTAGTCATACGACCACACTGTTGGTCGTATGAGTCCTGTTAGACTCATTAGCACTTAGAAAAATATATCTCCTAGTCATACGACCACACTGTTGGTCGTATGAGCACTGCTGGACTCATCAACCTGTAATTAATTATTCTAAGTCCCATTTTCAGACATATGCAACCTGTTCATGAGTCTAATCCATAATCCAAGTCCCAAACATCATAATGCCTAATTCTAAACATATACACATTATTCTAGGCATAAATCTAGCATAAACATAAACATGCATACATTCAGTTCATACGGGCATCAGCATAAATTTTATAAAATAAACATATATATGCATTTCCAGCCCCAAAATGTTAGAAATCAGTAAAAAGGGGTCTAGAACTCACCTTAGCTGTTCTTCAAGTTCAAACTCTCCTGCTCGAGCTTTTCCAAAGGATTCGAAAGCCTAGATGTGTTTAAAACACACAACCCGAACACATATACACATAAGAACATGCATTTCTCGGTTTCTTAGCTCAAACACAACTTAAAAACATCAATTCTTACCTTGAATCTGATTTCTTCTTCTTTCCCTCTCTAGAATCGAAGCTCCTGCTGTTCTCTCTCTCTAAAAGTCGAATAAAAGTGTTATGCAGAAGGTAATGGGCGGCCATGCCACCTTTTTACCAACTTTATAAGATTTTTATTCCTTTTACACCTTTGGTCCCCCAACTTGGGGTTGACTTCCCTTTTTCTTCTTTTTCTTTCTTTCTCTTTATTCCTTTATTTCTTGCTAATAAAAATACGGGTGTTACAATTCTGATACTTGTACAGAAGCTGTAGGAATATCTTTGGATGATGAAGCAACAGCAGAATCATCAGATATCAAAGATGGAAATTCCTCAATGATTTTGTTTTCCAAGGAGATTGCTTGAGAATTAGAATCTGCAGATGAAGGTTTAGAAATTTTAAAATTTATGAACAAAGATTCATAATCATAAACCCATGAAGGAGTTGAATCTGCATCAGTTATGTTAAGCTCGTGCCAATCAATGTTAAATGACTCAATTATTTGTATAGTTCTTTTATTATAAACTCGATATGCAACCTTTTTGGCAGCATATCCCACAAAGTAACATTCATCAGCCTTTTCAGAAAATTTTGAACTTGATTCAGTTGTATGCAACAAAGTGCAACAACAACCAAAGGCTTTAAAATATTTAACTTCAGGTTTGTGTTTATAAAATATTTCATATGGAGTCTTATTTAATCTTTTGTTGATTAAAACACGATTCTGAACATAACATGCAGTATTTACTGCTTCAGCCCAAAAGAACAAAGGTAATTTGGCAGCAGATATCATTGTTCTAGCAGCTTCAATCAATGTTCTATTCCTTCTTTCTGCAACGCCATTCTGTTGTGGTGTGCCAGCAGCACTAAATTGTCTAGCAATTCCCTTTGATTCACAAAACTCATTCAGAGTTTGATTGCAAAACTCTGTTCCATTGTCACTTCGGATGCATTTTACCTTTTTCTCTGTCTGATTCTCTACCAAAGTAATGAACTTGATCAAAAGGTGTGGAGTTTCATCCTTAGATGCTAAGAAAAACACCCAAGTAAATCTAGAAAAGTCATCAGTAACAACCAGACAGTAAGATCTTCGACCCAAACTTAAAACACTCACTAGACCAAAAAGATCCATGTGTAAGAGTTGTAAGATTGATTCGACTGAGTTGTGTGCAATTGGTTTGTGAGGAAGTTTATGTTGTTTACCCTTAGAACATGATAAACAATGTTCATTTAATTGAAATTCTTTTTCAGGTAAACCAATAACATGATTTCCACGTACAAGTTTATTCATGTTTTAAGATTGACATGTCCTAACCGACGATGCCATAACATGGAATCATTCTCCGAGGCTTTGGATAGTAAGCAAGAAGCTGTTACCAAAGAATTAGAAAAATGCATATCAAGAAGATATGTGTCATTGTCTCTTGGAGTCCTCATCAAAATCCATTCATCTGGAACAACAAACCCGGTTTTAATATTAAGCATTCTTTGTTAGTAAAGTGTGTAGAATATTGTTTGTCACAGATTTGAGACACACTTAACAGGTTATGTTTTAATTCCTCAACAAAATTAACATTTTCAAAGCTAAGGACACCATTTGTAACTGTACCACGCTTGGTTATACGTCCTCCTTTGTCTTCGGTGAAAATCACTCTTCCTCCATTATATGACTGAACATCTTGTAGTAATGATAAGTTCCCAGTCATATGTCTTGAACAACCGCTATCTACATGCCATAGACTTTCAATAGTCTTTTGCGGTTGTCCCTGCATAAGTAACAAAATTACTTAGCTTTTGGTACCCAAGTCAAACATGACTTGAGCACATTATGAGTTGCAGCAAGACAAAATGATTTGATATTATTATATTTGGTTTGCACATCAGTCTTTTCATTTACGCTTTTCAACTTGTTGTTTTCTTTTACATCATTAGTCAAATTCTTATCCCGTTTGACATTAAACTCATTAATAACCTTTGATTTCATATTATTTGAAAATTTTCAACGAGTGAAAAACATTTTCTATTATGAACAATAGAATTATGAAATCGTTTTTGCTTAATGATTTTATCGAAAAGGACAATGGTTTGCCAAATAATTTGTGTTTCCACACTGATAACATCTCTTTTGTTGTGTATGGAAAACAAACTGTGGATGACAATTATAAAAATTGTCATAAAAACCAAAGTCAGATTGACTCTTTGGTTTAAAATTCTTCACAGTCTCTCGAATCTTTGCCTCATTTGATAATTGCAAGTTCATCTTTTGCAGATTCGAGGAAATAGATGAATTATGACCACTTTTGATTTGAGATTTGGCAGTTGTGACTTTTGGAATTGGTGGTGCTGGAATAGGACCAGTCTTAGATTCTGCTGGAGTAGGACCAGACTTTGAATTTGCTGGAGGTGGACCAGGCTTAGATATACGAATTGGTGCTGGAGAAGGACTAGGCTTGGATATTCGGATTGGTGCTGGAGAAGGACCAGGCTTTTGAATTTTCAGATTGAATGCAGAAGAATCATTCACTTGCAAATCTGGGCTACAAATATCTTGATTCACAAGGTTAGCATTATAATGAAGTTTATTTTTAAAGAATCGAGAATTCGTTTCTTTAAAAATATGCTCTTCATTTTTAATTAAACCTTGAGAAACAAATCTACTTTTAAAATCTTTTTCAATTTTTTCTTTCTGATTTGCCCTTTGATTTGCATTCAAATTACATTTACTATTTGATTTAATCTCATTCAAATCAACCACCTTTTCATTTCCAGACAAAGTTTGTTTACAAGCAGATCGTAAAACATTTACATTCTTATTGTTCAAACTGTCACTCTCATTTTCTCCCTCACTTTCACTCTCCCAATCTTCAACCAACCCATCCACCTTCAATTTATCTGCACAAAAATTTTCAATTGATTGTTTAGGTTTGGTTATTATAATAGGATCAACTGATAGATTTACTTTGATTGAAGGTTTTAAGTCTTGAGATGGAGAGAAACCAATCCCATAGACCATATCATAATCATAAATGACATCAGATGAAGGTAAACATGAATAATCATGATTAATTGGAGGAGCAATGTTTGAAAATCCAACACCGCATTTTCCTCCTTTAATCTTCTGTGTCATTTGTGACTTGATTATTCCTTCAACCATTGTTGATAAAAGTTCAAATTTCTCAACAGTCAATTTAGCCGTGGCTAGTTCACTGTTGAGTCTATTAATTTCTAAAGCGAGTTCATTGTTTCTATTTGTCAAATCATTATTTGTACATTCTTTATCATGAAGATTTAGTTGTAAATTATATATTGTTTTATTTAAACCTTCAAGTTTTTCTTTAAAAATCTTTTCATTGGATTTGTGTTTTCGAGCTTGATACTGAAGTTTTTCAACTTCCATTATCAGGCTCTCATTGTGAACACTATATCTTTGAACTTTCTCAACACATGAATTTTTACACAAACCATCATATACCTTGGGTTCAGAAGTTTCCCCTTCTGTTTCCTCAACCTTCTTAACCATGAATGCTTTCATTTCAGCAGTTTGTTCTTCCACTGGAGCAACGTCAACAGTCTTTGGATTATTACATTGGCTTTTGACTGGAGGCTCGACAGTGTACTCTTCAATCACAATCCTTTCCTCAGCAACCTTCTCAACCTGATCTTTTTTCATAACTGTCTCTTTTTCTTCTTCAATCTTCTCCTTTAATTCTTTAACTTTCTCATTCTCTTGTTCAACTTTCACTTTATCTACTTCAACTTTCTTTTCTTCTTCAACTTCAGCAAACAAACCTTCCAACAAATCATCAGACACAAACTCAGCAAATAGATTTCTTCTTCTTCTGGTTCATGAACAATCTTTGCAATGAATGCAGTAGACAATGTTAGATCAAGGGCTTCCATTTGGTCTGACCAGTCATATTCAGCATTAGTTTGAGAAACCGATGCTTTAGAACCACCCGAAGTGCTAGCTTTGTCTTTCTTTGGCTCAATCTCCACAGTCACCATCTTCTTAGAGCCTTCAGTTTGACCAGTCTTTGGTTCAGTACATTCTCTGGCGAAATGACCTGGTTTGTCACAGTTGTAACACCTCAGGTTAGACTTGTCGAAACCGATTTTGCTAGAGTTGTTAACACCAAACATTTTTTCTCCCAGTTCGTCTAGCAAAATTCTTCGCCCTGTAAACTACCATGGCCATTTGATACTTGATGTCATTTTCTTCAACATCATCAGGATTGACTTATTGAAGATCATCAACCAAGACATTAGGAGCAGTTAGTCTTCCAGCCATAAAAGCTTCATAACTCGACATGAAGTGGTGAAAAGGGCAAGATGCTCCTCAGCAATTTGGACAGTCTGCTTTGATGGATTAGTGGTAGCAACATAAGCATGTTGACCACTATGAAAATCTTGAGATTGAGGGACTTGTTGATGGATGATGGGGGAATAGTGTTGAGCAGCTGGAACATGAACTTGATGGTTTACTGCTGGTTGCATATAAGAAGATGCTGCACCTCCAGATTGTTGTTGCTGACACATTTGTGTATAACTGACATAGTAATTCGGGTTACTAGCCATTTTTCATAGAGAGCAGTTCCTTCAGCACCCAGAGAACTGAGATGATTAGCAGCTCGCTGCTTATCGTCCATCGCATAAGACTTGATAGTTGAAATGAGATCAGTCAACTGAAGAGTATACAAGTCTTTGGTTCTCTTGATCAATGTACAGTTGTTATTCCAACTGTATGGAAGTGAATTTAGCAGCTTCTTGTTCACAGTGATGTGTTCCAGAGTAATACCCGCACTCTTCATTTTCGTTACCAGTCTAACAAACCTGGCAATCTGAGCTTCCAACTCTTCACCAATTATATGATTGAACATGTTGAATTCTTGACTCAACATATCTTTTTTGCTTTCCCTCATATCTTTGTTACCCATGATCTGAGTTTCAAGAGCATCCCATAACACCTTTGCACCTCTGAACCCTTGAAACTTTTGTGAAATCTCAGTAGTCAATGCCATAGTGATGGCAGCATAAGCTTTATCATCCAGTTCCAACCTCTTAATGTCATCTTCATCCCACAAGTGTTCAGGTTTCTGTACCATTTCTCCTTTATCATTTTTGTACAACGGAATGTAAGGACCATACTGAATAGACCTCCACATCTTAGGTTCCGTGTAGATAACATGATTCTCAAATCGGAAAGCCCAATCAGCATAATCGTCTTCACAGAGAAGTCTCGGTGGCTTGTTACCAGTACCAATTTCCGTGTCTAGATGAAGTGAAGCAGTAAGATGCTTTAAATTCGGAGTTGTTGAAGCCATGTTGATCAGAAAGTCAGAATCAGAATTTTCGTGCGACAGAAACAATTGTGCGAAACCTGCTTTCGCGCGGCCAACCTTTTCACGCGAGAATATTGATTCGTGCGAAATTTCCTATTTACCTTTTCACGGGAAATCGCATAAAAAGGTGAAATAATTGTCTGAGCGAAAACACACTTTTTCGCACGCGAATACTCACAGTTCAAGCGAAAATCTTCCAATTTCGTACAGAACAAATCTCCAACAGTTTGTTCAAGCGAGAATTACCTCCAAATCACTGAATATGTCTGATTATACTCATTTTAATCCAATTTTAATGAATTTAGTTTAATTTTAAGCTTATTTATGATTAAAATTCAACTAAAGTCCACTAATTCAGTCCAAATCAGTCCAAATTCTCACAATTCGAGCAGCATAACATCACCATATCTGAATCTCAAGTGATCAATGATGAATGTCTTCAAAAATGAGTAGAAAACAATTCAAATCTTCTCCAAATCGTGGTTCTAGAGCCTATTGCTCTGATACCAATTGTAAAACCTTGAAATCTCCCAGAAAGAACAATAAACACACGATCTCAATCTTGTGAATGCAGAATGTAAACAAGATTGGAGTGAAAGAAGATTGAATTGATCACAAAATGATTCTTTGATTGAATAACACAACCTAAAACAGGTCTTGTGCAATTTCGCACAGCACAGATATGATAAATGAACAAAAGCTTAATTACAAAACGAAAACGAAACTATTTATACTAAAACATCAGTTCTCGCGCGACAGGCATTTCGCGCGGATCAATCTGTCGCGCGGCTTCAATCTCTCACGTGGAGTCTTTCTCGCGTGAGATCTGCTTTTCACGTGGAAAACTTCTTCGCATAGGCTGTTATCAGATCTTGACTTCTTTCAATCTTCAGATGTTTTGCCGAGCCTTGATTAGTCTTCTACATTATGCTTTTAACTTTGGAAGCAAATCATGCCTTCAAAATACATAATTGTCTAAGAAATTTACCTTCGGAAGAAGTTTTCAATCTATATTCCTGTTGGATCATGATAAGGCTGGTGCAACCAAATTCACTTCATAGTCACTTTTGTTACTACATCAAAGGGCTTCCGAAGTCAAGCAAGAGATCTTCCGAGAGTCTAAGGAACAACAGCTGAAGATATCTTCTGAAGGCAAAAGCTGAAGTCAACTGCTGATGACAACAACTGAAGCCAACAGCTGAAGATATCTTCCGAAGACAAAGTCTGAAAGCTTCCGAAGACAAAGTCTGATGAAAGAGCTGAAGACAAAGTCTGAAAGCTTCCGAAGACAAAGTCTGATGAAAGAGCTGAAGACAAAGTCTGAAAGCTTCCGAAGACAAAGTCTGATGAAAGAGCTGAAGACAAAGTCTGCTTCCGAAGACAAAGAAGACTCCAAGCTTCGGAAGAAGCAGTCTTCCGAAGTGTAAGTGCCTTCGGAAAGAAGTTATACTTCCGAAGCACTTTATCCTACGGAAGACACTGCTATGTCCAGCAGATAAAAGTATGGTCCTTGTCAGTCCGCATGCGGACCTCTGACACAGCATGGGTTTTTCCTCGAAAGCCATATTGTTGACCATACTTTATTCTACTGCTCACCTTTTGATGATAGTACACGTTACCAACCTTAGTTGGCAGCATGGGTAAGTCAGGGACATGTCCTGACTACCCACTCTCAGGCATGCAAAATGTCTGAAAGACCTCACCTAGAGTCTTGTAGTATAGATGTAAGGTTAGAGGTGTCCAGCTGGAATCAAAGTATTCCCGGCTGTAGGTAGTATTATATATATCTTCTCCCTGTAACTCTTTAGTAAGCGATTTGAGTCCAAGCGTCTTGTAATCCTTTGAGTTGAGAAGCAATATATAAAAGTACCTTGAAAATTACTTGCTGTGTTAATTTTCTTACTGCTTGTTACTTGTTATATTGTGATCAACTCTTCCTAAAGACTGCTTGCCGAGTGATTGATTCACGAGTGAGTTGAGAGAGAAACCACCCAAAGTCGATCCTGCAATTGGTATCAGAGCATCAGGCTCTTGATTGTGAGATCTTACCATCCTAATCAACCTGTTTTTCACTCCTCACCACAATCCACTCACTCAAATGGCTGCTCTCTCCAAGGCTGATATGGAAACTGGTACCTTGACCAAGTCCCCCATGATCACCCCTGAAGACTTTGACACATGGTGTATCAGGATGGAAGGCTTCATCAAGTGTCAAGATTCAAGGATGTGGGACTCCATTGTCAATGGTCCTTTCATACCAAGCACTACATCTGCCACTGGTAATCGCATCATTCCAAAAGATGTTGACGATTACTCAGAGGAAGATAGGAAGAGAATAGAGCTAGATCAAAGGGCTATGACTTGTCTCCAAACTGCTCTCCCCAACTCCGTCTACAGACGCTTCAAGAAGTGCAAGACTGCTAAAGATTTATGGGAAGCTTTGAAGCTGATGTATGAGGGATCCAAGGAAACTCAAGAGAACAAGAAAGATCTCTTGAAGCAGCAGTTTGAGAACTTTACTTTCAAGCCTGGTGAGGCCTTGACTCAACAATACTTCAGGTATGTTGAGCTAGTAGATACTCTGGCGGATATTGGAGTAGCTCTTGAGAACAGAGACATAGTTAGGAAGTTCATGTCTTCTCTTCCTAAACTATGGACTCACTACTGTGTTGTCATCAAGAGAACTTCGGACCTTAAGACTCTTTCTCTTACAGAGTTGTATGGTATCCTAAGTGCATTTCAGATGGAGATGAACATGCAGAACTCCTCTGATCACTCCAATAACCAACTGAGTTCAGCCCTTCATGTGGTTGAAAGGGAAAGCATAGAATCACAGCATCCCTTGCTATGCTACCCTGACAACTCACATACTGGACCCTTCATCACTCTACCTGAGACTCCAAAGTCTCAAAAGGTTAAACACAACTCCTTTCAGGATAGTTGTGCCTTTGTCTCTGGAAGTGGACACTCTGGTGATTTTCAATACTGCTTTGATGATCTTGAGTGCTTCAATCCAGATGATGTGGAGTACATGGACATTGTCCAGCAGATGGCTCTTTTAACTTACAGAGCGAAGAAGTTCTTCAAGAGAACTGGAAGGCAATTCCCTCAAAACCCAGTCAACAGCAAGTTTGGGTTTGATAAGAGCAAAGCAAGGTGCTACAACTGCAACCAACTTGGTCACTTTGCTAGGGAATGCAAGGCTCCCAAGAACAACCCGGGAACCCCACAGGCCTCCACACATCCCACTGCCCCCAAGCATGAAGAAAAGTCAACTGAAACAGCTGCTGTTGCTCAGGAAGTTGACTGGAGCTTCATGGTACAGGATGTGACTCCCGCTCAAGCACTCATGGCCGGAACAGATGATGATCAGGTATATGAACATCTATGTACTGCTGCCTGTATTGCTAAAGTTAAACTTTATAAGGATTACATTTCGGAAATCAGATCTGAGGTTGAGTCTTTAAATGTGCTAAAATCTGACTTTAAAAGAGCTGAATCTGACTATCAAAAGAAAATTGATGAGTTAGAGAAAACTGTGTCTCTTTTAAAACATGAAAAGACTAATTATAAGAATCAAATCAAAGATCTGATCTCCAAACTCTCTGAAGTTGAAGCCCAGTTAGTCAGAGCTGAGGCTCATGCCAGGAAGCAAGCTATTGCTGAGCAAAGCTTCCAAACTATTCTTGCATCAACCTCTCATTCCAAAATGTTTTATCAAAACAAAGAAGGGTTGGGAACCAGTGAAATAGCTCCACCACACTCTTATGAGTCTATAAGACTACCTAGATGTGGTACTGAAGAGCAAGAGGTTCCAACTGCTGACCCTTCTCCATTGGAACTAGAGGATGAAGCAAAAATAGTGGCCTCCACAGGGGAGAAACAGGAGGATACACCTATCTCCACCTGTGATGACCAAATCCTGACCACCAAGGCAAGAAGAAGCAGAGCTAAAGCTGCTAGAAGGACTGCTAAGAAGGTTGCAGAGTCCAAGCTTAAGTTTGACCCTAAGCAAAAGGGTGTCTTCATTTCTGCCGGATTTCAAGTGGTAGGTACTCCTGATTCAGGAAAGGAGCGTAGTACCAGCACTCCTGTCCTACTGAAGGATCAGAAGTTGAAAGGGAAAGTTGCTGATGAAGAGAAGAAACCCAAGAAACAGCAACCTGCAAATTCCCAGAAGACTAACATTGCATGCATAATGTGTGGCTTGCACAACCACATGGCTAAAGATTGTTACTACAATCCAGCAAGCACACATTATGCAAATAATGTTAGAAAAGAAGTAGTCAGAGAAGGTTTCTCAGTTGGACCACTTCAAAAGGTCCAAATGATGAAAAAGGGAAAGTTGGTCTCGGAAGCCAAGTTGCTTTCGGAAGAAACTGCTTCTTCCGAAGGGAAAGTGGCTTCGGAAGCCAAACCTTCTAAGGTTCGGAAGAACAAGAAGGGTCCCTTGAAACCATCTCAGAAGAAGACTACTTCGGAAGAAAAGGTGGTGAAATCTTCTTCCGAAAAGAGAGAAGCTTCGGAAAAAGATCATGCTGCAATCTATGTCACTGCATCTTTTGGAATTGATGCACTATCAAGACCTGCAAGGCTTGGGCTTCCAAACAAAACTAACCATCTCATCTTATGTGCAGGGACATCCATTTGACAAGAACAACAATATCTGGATTGTAGATAGTGGATGCTCCAGGCACATGACAGGGAACAGATCTCTCCTTCAACAATTCCAGAACTTTGATGGAGGGCCTGTCCAATTTGGAGGTGAGGCTGGAGGATATATTTCGGGCAGAGGAAGTATATCCAACGGCAGAATAAACATTGACAAAGTTCACTTTGTCAAACAGCTTGAACACAATCTGTTAAGTGTTTCTCAATTCTGTGACCAGAAGCATCAAATGCTTTTTACAGAACATGAGTGCATTATCCTCAGACCAGGGATGACAATTCCTCCGGAATTGGTGCTTCTCAGATCTCCCAAGAAAGGGGATATGTACAAGCTAGATATGAACAAGGCTTCTCCTATGGGTGAAGTATCATGCTTTCTTTCCAAAGCTGATAGTGATGAGTCAACACTATGGCATAAACGCATGTGTCATGTGAATTTTAAAACAATGAATAAATTGTCTAAAAATAACTTGGTACATGGTTTGCCTAAAAAGGAATTTTTCTGCAAAGATAACTGTGTTGCATGCCTGAAAGGGAAACAACACAGATCATCTCATAAATCCAAATGTGTTAACTCTATCACTACTCCATTACACTTATTGCACATGGATCTTTTTGGTCCCACAAGTATAATGAGCATTGGAAGGAAATCATACTGCCTTGTGATCGTTGATGATTTTACAAGATTTACATGGGTATTCTTTTTAAGAAGTAAAGATGAAACTGCTGAAACTTTAAAATCTTTTATTCTTAAAATAGAAAATCAAATTGATCACAAGGTTAAGATAATTAGAAGTGATCAAGGGACTGAGTTTAAGAACTTCGTTCTTGACTCATTCTGTGACTCAAAAGGGATTGCCAGACAATATAGTGCTCCCAGAACTCCTCAACAAAATGGTGTTGCTGAGAGGAGGAACAGGACACTTATTGAGGCTGCTCGGACCATGTTAGCTGATTCAAAGCTGCCTCTAACATTCTGGGCAGAGGCAGTCAGCACTGCATGCTATGTGCAGAACAGGGTCCTTGTAGTTAAGCCCCATGGAAAAACCCCTTATGAGTTATGGAACAAGAGGCCACCGTTCATTGGCTTTCTAAGGTCCTTTGGCTGCAGGTGTACCATACTTAACACAAAGGACAACTTGGCAAAGTTTGCTGAGAAGTCGGATGATGCTATCTTTATTGGATACTCTTCTAGCTCTAAAGCTTATAGAGTATACAATATCAAGAATCAACAATTTGAGGAGTCATCCAACATAGTTGTTAATGAGCACACTCCTTGTGTTAGGGGGAATGGACCTGAGTATATATTTGATTTAGAATTGTTTCCAAACTATTCTAAACCATCTTGTGAGAATGTTTCAGCTGGAACAGGTGCTCAAAGTGATGCTGATGCTGATGCAGGTCAACTATATGAGCTTCCCAGTCCTATTCCAAATTCTCCAAGAGCTGAAGGGCAACAAGCTTCATCTATTCACAGATCTGACAGTGTAACTATCTCAAGAAATAGTGAAGCTTCAACAAGTGAATCACTTGATCAACCTCAAAGTTCCTCAGGTGATCCACTACAACACCAGGTTGAGGGAAGTGGTATTCTGAAGGAACAGGCAACTGTTAATACTACTTCACAACCAACCATTGATGATGGTTCCCAATCATTCAATCAGTCCTCATTGAATGACTCTGAAACAGCAGTTGGACAGAGTGACCCAATTCCTGATCAGAATATGTCTAACCTAGACTTATCTCTGCAATTGGAAGTGATTCCTCGTCTTAGGATTCACAACACTCATCCAACTGAGAACATCATAGGGAATGTCTCTGAGGGTGTGAGAACAAGAGGACAAACCCATCATGGGAACGTCTGCTTGTACTCATGCTTCCTGTCTCAGATGGAACCAAAGAAGGTAGAAGATGCCTTAAAGGATAGTAGTTGGGTTGAATCGATGCAGGAGGAGCTGCTTCAATTCAAAAGGCAAAAGGTCTGGAATCTATGCCCACTACCATCTGGTCAAGTACCCATAGGCACTAAATGGGTATTCAGGAATAAGAAAGATGATAGAGGCTTGATTATCAAGAACAAGGCAAGACTAGTAGTTCAAGGATACACCCAGGAGGAAGGAATCGATTATACTGATGTCTTTGCACCTGTTGCAAGACTTGAGGCAGTTAGGATCTTCCTTGCTTATGCTGCATCCAAGAACTTCACAGTCTACCAACTTGATGTCAAGTGTGCTTTTCTATATGGGGATATAGATAGGGAAATCTATGTGTGTCAACCTCCAGGATTTGAAGACCCACAGCACCCCAACTATGTGTGCAAGCTGGATAAAGCTCTATATGGGCTGCACCAAGCACCTAGGCTGTGGTATGAGACCTTGTCTCAGTTTCTCCTGAAGAATGGATACACTAGAGGTACCATTGACAAGACTCTTTTCATCAGAAAGAGTGGAGAAGACATTTTGCTTGTACAAGTCTATGTTGATGACATCATATTTGGTTCTTCAAACGATCAAATGTGTAAAGACTTTGAAAGCATTATGAAGCAGAAGTTTGAGATGAGTTCCATGGGAAAAATGGACTTTTTCCTAGGAATCCAGGTAAACAGATGAAGGAAGGGTTCTTCATAAGTCAATCTAAGTATGTCTCTGACATCTTAGAAAGATTTGAAATGAAGGACTGTAAACCAGCCAAGACACCCATACCCAGAAACCATAATCTTTGCCCTGACCTTGAGGGGGAGGATACTGATCAACATCAGTATAGAGCAATTATTGGTTCTCTGATGTATCTCACTGCAAGTAGACCAGATATCATGTTTGCCACATGCATTTGTGCAAGATATCAGGCTGCTCCAAAGGTGTCTCACCTAGCTGCTGCAAAGAGAATCCTCAGATACCTCAAAGGAGCACCTAAACTAGGTCTCTGGTATCCAAGAAATAGTGATTTCAATCTCTATGGATACTCCGACAGTGACTATGGTGGCTGCAACATTGACAAGAAATCAACATCAGGAGGATGTCAATTTCTTGGTGGAAGGATTATCTCATGGCAATGCAAGAAACAATCCTGTGTCTCTACATCAACTGCTGAAGCTGAATACATTGCTGCTGCTAGCTGCTGTGCTCAACTGCTATGGATTCAAAATCAGATGTTAGACTATGGATTCAACTTCATGACTACTCCTATCCATATTGACAACAACAGTGCTATCTCCATTACTGAGAATCCGGTGAAGAACTCCAAGACAAAACACATTGATATCAGGTATCATTTCATTAGAGATATTCATGAGAAACAGCTGATAAAGTTAATCAAAGTTGACTCAAATGAACAATATGCTGATTTGTTCACAAAGGCATTTGATGAACAAAGATTTAAGTATCTCATATCAGCAATTGGGATGATAAACATTGAATAACTACCTCTTTTGAAAACCTTTTTAAATGAGTAATGTCTTGTGTCAATACAATTTAAGCCCTGTTACAAAAGATCTTTAAAATTATTCCAAGTGTAAATTCCTTCCGAAGAGGAACTAACTCTCGGAAGATATTCTTGAATGTCTTCCGAAGCTAAATTCTTCAATGGATATTTTCATCTCGGAAGAGTTTTTGGTCTCGGAAGAAGCGATTGATTTTATATCAGATCTACTTTCGAAACTTATACAACTCTCCATTCGGAAAGACAGCTTTACCTTCGGAAGCAATGCCTTGCTTCGGAAGATAAAGTGCCTTCAAAGGACAATTTTACCTTCGGAAGCATTATCATGCTTCGGAAGATAAATTGCCCTCGGAAGAAAATACCTTCGGAAATGTTTTACCCTCGGAAGTAAAGGTTTTTTATATGTAACGGATATCTTTTGGGCCCCACTCTGTAAAAAGTAAAGATTTTGTTGATAATGTCAGATTATTTAAAATTATCCGCCATCATTTCTCCGCCGTAAACCACCATACCACCCACAGTAACCCCAAAACAGTTACCCTATTACCACCACCATACCACTATTCACCCTTTTTAAATAATCTTGACTTATCAATTTCATCTTCTTTTACCACTTTACAGCCCTAACTGTTCCCTTCACTGTAAAACCCTCAATCTCTCTCAAAATTTCAAGCTTACCTTTTCTCCAATGGCGCTAAACCCTCAGCACAACCAAGTCGCGTTACTTGATTCGTCAAGGGATGCCGACTTTACCCAAATCATCACCTTTCTCACCGAATCCACCTATCTCACTGCACTAACAGTTAACCCACCATATACTCCAACCATATGTCAGAATTTTGGAGCAATGGTGAAACTGCAGTACTGAATGGGGTTCGAATCCTGAGAACCCGAGTTTGTGGCCAAGAGTTGGTCATCAATGAACAGATCATCAGGGAGCATCTCGAGCTTCACGATGAAGGGGCTCCTACTGAGTTCCCCAAGGAAGACTTGGAAGGCACCTATATCCTCATGGGATATGGAGGCGATGTCAGCAGGTCCACAGTATACAAGTTCAACTTCTCTTACCATTGGAAGTTCCTGCTGCACATTGTTTTGCACTGCCTCTCCAATAAATCAGGGGGTTGGGATCAAATCCCATATGAACTAGGATGCCTAGTTCATGGGTTGGTGAGAGGCCTCAGATTCAACTACTCACGATTCGTGTTGAACAACCTAATCGCCAATCTCAGCAGGGATACATTCTTCATGTATCCCCGATTTCTTCAACACATAATCAACTGTGAGATGGAACCAAGCAAGCTTGTCTGCGCAGCTGCTCTTCCTGTTCCACACATGAGGCCTACCATCTTCAAGATACTGAAGAAGATGTCCACCAACTTCACTGGACGGTACACTCCATTACCTCCAGAGATGACTGAGCGCATAGCTCCTGGTGACATCCCTGTTATCCCCACAGGTGATGAACCCACACCAGCAACAGCCACCACAATACCAAAACCTTCTTTACCCATCAAAGCCACCTATCAGAGACGTCCCAAACGAACCCTTGTTCAATCTACTCTGATTGAACAAGCTCCTCCTGTTCACACCGAAACGACTAGAGTGGAATCATGGGCTCCCACTCAGTCGGAGGTCACACCATCCTTCACATTTGACCTCAATGTGGGTTTTGAGTCTCCTCAGTCTCAAACCCCTGAGCCCGAAACCCAAGCCTTTAGCCCACAGGGTGAGTCTCTACACTCCCCTGTGCAGCTTTCTAGGGACAGCCCCACCAAAGGCTCAATGCCTGTAGACATTGATCTAAGTCCCGGGTCAGTAGGACTAACCACCCTCTCTTTCACTGATCTTCTACTCCGTACTGATGAAGAGATTACATCTCTCCATGGCCATGAAGTTGATCTACAACACCCTCTGAAAGATCAACAGAGCCAGGAGGGATCCCTTGTCTCTAGCCCCCATCAGCAGCCTGCTACTGAGGTGAGTCCCACTGATGTGGAGGGGACTCATGTAGACTCAGCTGCCACTACTCAGAGTTTCTCACTGAGCTCTCAGGACAGTGGTAACATCATTAGGACTGAGTCTACGGCAACTTTGCCCATTGACATCTCTGAAAGAGATGACTCTGAGCAGAGGAAACCAGGGTGCCAAGAAACCACATCTGGTGGTGAGAGTGAGCATACTAGGTATGTTATCTCATCTCCCCGTGATTCTTCTTATGAAGATGAGGGTAGTATGCAACTAACACTTCAGTACTTGCTTTCTAAGGTCTCCAACCTGGAATCACAGGTGAGGATCTTAGAATCAAGGACTGCCACTCAGCAACTTGAGATTAACTCTCTCAAGGCTCAACTAGCTGAGAAACGGACGGAGAGGTCTGTTAGGCATGTACCAATTCAGGTCTCAATGACTTCTTCCTCTAGCTCATCTAGCTCTCAAGATGATGCTACCAAAAAGGGGGAGAAAGTTCAGAGACAAACACCTATGGAACCACAGACCCAACTCATTTCCACCCAACAAATCATTACTCTACCTGAGTCATCTCAATCCTTTCTGGAGATTGACTCAAGGATGCTTCAAGATCTCTACAGGCTGTTCACACAGTTTGTATTGAGATCATCCCTAGAACAGCCCAGCCCCGACACTACACTTGCATACTTTGGGGCTGAGGAGCTTCAAAGACTGACTGCACCTTCTACCACTGTGGAGGAAGTTGGTCAACCTAAGGTCTTCATGGAACCTGAGATTAGCTTCGAAGGGGAAATGGGGACTGATGGCCCAGCAACCGAAATAGATGGGACAGAATCTGCAGCAGTCTCATCTTCCGAAGCTCAAACTGAAGCTTCCGAAGCCTATATGAAAGCCTCGGAAGAACAAGAAAAATCTTCCGAAGCCGAAATAGAAGCTGCGGAAGGCTTGTTTCAGATGTCCGAGGAGCTGACCATCACAGATGTCATTGCTGACATAGCATCCGAGGTGGGCAGGGAGGACACTTCTGAAACTCCTCCAATCCAAGCACCAGCTGAACTTCTATCTCAATCACAACCCTCCATTCAAGAACCACCACAGTCAAGCACCATCAAAGACAAAGGCAAAAGAAAACTGACTGCGGAAGAGCTTCAGGAGGAGGAAAGGATTGAGAAGGCTAAAAAGAAAGGGAGGTTTCCAACTGAAAAGGTGCTAGCTGCCAGCTCTAAGGCAGCTGCAGCCAATCAGGAAGAAATCAACCTGAAGAGAAGAACAGCACTCATTGACCAGCTCATCAGTCTTGGAGCTGTCAATGAGGAAATACTCCTGCTATCATTAGAGGAGTTGGTGACTTTGGAGAGGTCAACCAGGCTACAACAAGAAAGGGAAGCCAGGTTGGCCTTGGAGAGGGAAGAACAAGAGCAGAGGGAGGCAGCCCTGAAGCTGAGAGAGGCTAGGATCAAGTTCCTGCTCTCAAGAGGTTTCAGTCTTCCTGAACTGTCTCCACATGACAATGACATGATCCTGCTGCTCCACAACAAGGAGCAGGATCAAATGGAGAAGGAAAGGAAGAAGGCTGCTAGGGAGAAGTTAATGGTGAAGAGGAAGAGGGAGGAAGAGAAGAAGGTCACTGCTGCCAAGAAGTCAACTGACAAAGCCTGGATGAAGGACTACCTTCGGGCTCATGGCTTCTCTGGTAGGCAGGTGGGACCTATGTCCGAAAGGACACTCCAGCGGATAGTCAGTGAAATAAAAGCTGACATCCGTCTGGGGAAGAGGAAGGAAATGTACAGGAGGATGAAGGGAATGGTTTTCACCCCAGCCACTCAACCACAGCCACAACCCACACCAGAACCAACCCCTTTTCCTATCAAACCTGAACCCACTGATGAAACCTTCACCCCTCAACCCACAACTCTACCCAAACCTACCACATCACCTCAACCACCCAAACTACCCATCCTAAAACCCAAGACTCAACCCAAAACCACTAAACCTAAGCCTACCCAACAACAACCAAGACCATCCTCTCAGCCTCCTAAACATTTCTCCTTTGAGGAAATTAAGGAGTTCAAGACAAAGCTCATCAATTGCACTACTTTGAGCAGTATCTCCTATGAGGGAGAGGTTATCAACATCACCTATGTTGACAACTCTTCAAGCTCCCTCACCCTAGGCCAATTTCTTGAATTGCCTAGAGAAACCTTGGGCCAGGCTGCAAGACTTCTTGGTCTCAACTCCGATACCCTCAATGCTGAGGAGAAGAGACTAAGAAGAAGACTGGTGACTCTGCTGGATACCAGGAAAGAGGACAGGATTTCTGGTCAATCTCCTGGGCCTAGAAATGCTATAATCCAGTGGAGGTTCGATGAACCTTCTCACAACTTTGTTGTGGAAAGAGAGAATGGCGAAACCAACAGGCTTAATGCCACCTCTTTACTGCATCTCAGCAGATTTGATCTTGCTGAGCTTGCAGAGAAGCCATTCTCCAATCCCTCCAACTCTGAGACTGCTGCACATATAAGAAATTACATCAGCGGTCTCCACTTGGCTGAACGAAGTCGAAGAGCCAAGATTGAAGAAGAGTTGAAGCTGAAAAGAGTGGAAGACAAGGAAAGATCAACCACCAAAGGCACATCCTTTCTACAGATGGTGGAAGGTCCTGAATTGGAACCAATAGTTCGATGGGAATATGACTATACTTCCCATCAACTAACTCTTTTCAGAGGGCCACAACAAAGGGTACACATAATCCAAGGTGACAGAGTAGAGGTTCTGTCCACCAAAGATTTGTACAAGATTCTCAGCATCACAGCAGGAAAGAATGAAGATACTGATAAACACCTGCTTTCCTTGGTGCTGAGAACTTTGAGAAGAAGAGAGAAGTGAAGTTTTGGTAGCATCAGCCTAGGGGGAGTTTGTTGGATCATGATAAGGCTGGTGCAACCAAATTCACTTCATAGTCACTTTTGTTACTACATCAAAGGGCTTCCGAAGTCAAGCAAGAGATCTTCCGAGAGTCTAAGGAACAACAGCTGAAGATATCTTCTGAAGGCAAAAGCTGAAGTCAACTGCTGATGACAACAACTGAAGCCAACAGCTGAAGATATCTTCCGAAGACAAAGTCTGAAAGCTTCCGAAGACAAAGTCTGATGAAAGAGCTGAAGACAAAGTCTGAAAGCTTCCGAAGACAAAGTCTGATGAAAGAGCTGAAGACAAAGTCTGAAAGCTTCCGAAGACAAAGTCTGATGAAAGAGCTGAAGACAAAGTCTGCTTCCGAAGACAAAGAAGACTCCAAGCTTCGGAAGAAGCAGTCTTCCGAAGTGTAAGTGCCTTCAGAAAGAAGTTATACTTCCGAAGCACTTTATCCTTCGGAAGACACTGCTATGTCCAGCAGATAAAAGTATGGTCCTTGTCAGTCCGCATGCGGACCTCTGACACAGCATGGGTTTTTCCTCGAAAGCCATATTGTTGACCATACTTTATTCTACTGCTCACCTTTTGATGATAGTACACGTTACCAACCTTAGTTGGCAGCATGGGTAAGTCAGGGACATGTCCTGACTACCCACTCTCAGGCATGCAAAATGTCTGAAAGACCTCACCTAGAGTCTTGTAGTATAGATGTAAGGTTAGAGGTGTCCAGCTGGAATCAAAGTATTCCCGGCTGTAGGTAGTATTATATATATCTTCTCCCTGTAACTCTTTAGTAAGCGATTTGAGTCCAAGCGTCTTGTAATCCTTTGAGTTGAGAAGCAATATATAAAAGTACCTTGAAAATTACTTGCTGTGTTAATTTTCTTACTGCTTGTTACTTATTATATTGTGATCAACTCTTCCTAAAGACTGCTTGCCGAGTGATTGATTCACGAGTGAGTTGAGAGAGAAACCACCCAAAGTCGATCCTGCAATTCCGAAGCTTAAATACTTGTCTTAGACACTTATTCATTTTTAAGGACTTTTTTCTTCTGAAGCAAACTTAACTCTCGGAAGGTTTGTTGTTTTATATACAAGCAATCAAGTTTTAATTTCTCTTTGGAAGCAAAAATTTTCAAAACTTTCAGAAAATTCTTGCGAAGTCATTTTAGCTTCAGAAACTTTTTTTAATGAAAACTTCCGAAGATAATTTACCTTCGGAACCTTTTTGAATACCAAGAAAACTACTTTTTGAGCAAAAGTAAACTACTTGTTCAGAGGTGGGACCGACATCCGGATTTCAAAGTTTATCCTTTTTCATTAAACTTTATCTAAAATCCTTTTCACATATAAACCCAACGGTTTCCCCCTCTTTCTATCATCTGTTCTTCTTCCAAACCTAAAACCCAAATTTCTCTCTGAAATTTCTTTCTTCCTTCTTTCTTCATCTTTAAGCTACCTCACAATGGCCAGTCTCGCTCACATAAATGATCCCAACTTTACCATGCAACTACACAGGTAACATAATCAGGTTGCTCTGTTATGCTCTAAGAAAGATCCTCATTTCTCAGAGTATTGTCGATTCTTAGCTTTGTCAAACTACTTCACCTCCCTAACCATTGATCAGCCACTCTATGAGGATCATCTACTTGAATTTTGGAAAACCAGCCAAGAGGTTGTCATGGATGGGAAGAAGGCACTGTCTGCCACAGTAAAGGGGAGGATAGTCTTCATCACTCCGGCGATCATCAACATGCATCTTCAGCTGGATGATGAAGAAGGTGAGGTGTTCTTTCCAAAGGAAGCTGTTAATCATTCCTTTGAGCAGATGGGATATGAGGGATATTTCTCTGTAAAGATCTTTAGAAAAGGGAAGGTCTCATCCCAGTGGAGATTCCTGCTCCATGTGGTCATCAACAGCTTCTCAAACAAACATGGTGGATGGGACCAGATTCCTGAGGATCTTTCCTTTATCATCCATGGAATGATTCAGGGGGTCAAGTTTAGGTATTCTCAGTTTGTTTATACCAACTTGCTTGCTAACTTAGACTCCTTAGAATATTACATGTTTCCTAGATATGTCTAGTACATTCTTAACTGTGAACTGGGCTCACAATTAAGGGAAACAGGTGACATTCTTAAACTGGGACAGATGAAGCCCGACATCTTTAAAATACTGAGAAGGCCCACTGTTGACTTCTCTGGGGTAGAAACAGCCCTAGTCCTAAAAATGTTAGAGCTAATTGCTCAAGGTGGCAACCTAGCAGCACAAGCTAGTGTTGAACTCACACCTGCTACATCCCAACCACCTCAATAGCCTCAAATCACCCTCACTTACCAAAGAAAATCCAAACGAACCCCTGCTCAGACTATTCTGTCTGTGGAGGCCCCCATACACTTACCCACACAGGAGGAAGTGGACACTGGAGCTCCCACTTCTCCCGAGGAGCAGACCACTCCCATCTCTTCAAGGATTAGTGTTGAGGTTCCTCATGCTTAGCCTGATGAGCTCATTAGCCCAACTACCTTAAGCCATCACTCTGAGTCTCAACACTCAAGTGATCAACCTTCAGGGGACAGTTACTATCCCCACCCTATAGATCTCAACCAGCCAATTCCCAACTTTGATTTCTATGCTGATGAAGATCTAGGTTTCATTGAGTACCATGATTCTCTCTTCTTTTCCCCCTATTCAAAGAGAGATGAGTGCTTCTGAGGTTCCTATTTCTAGCCCCCATCAGTCACCTAATACTGAGGTGGACACTTCTGAACCTGTTTAGGATGTCCATATGGAAGAGGCTCTCACTTCTGAAAGTGATTACATCATTAAGACCTCAAACATGGCAACTCAGCCCACTATCATCTCAACTAAGACAGCCAGTGAGTAGAGGAAATCCAGCAGCCAAGAACCTAAAGCTGGTGGTGAGACTGAGGACTTTGGTCCAGTCATCTCATCCCCCGCTAATTCTTCTGATGAAGATGAGGGGAACCTAAGACTAAAGGTGCACAAACTGTCTAAAACATGCACTTATTTAGTCTCAAATGTCAGTCACCTTGAATATCAGGTGACTACCTTACACAACAGGATCAATGATCAGCAACTTGAGATTTCATATCTTAAGGAAAAACTAGCTGGGAGACCCTTAAGAAGAGCTCAACCAGGAACACAAGAACCTGTGGATGTGATTGACCTATCTTCCAGCACACCTATGCAAGTGGGTGATGCTACCAAAAAGGGAGACAAAGTCATTATAGCTATAGAACCTGGGAGTTATTCAGAGAGAGTGGACATTGAGGACTCACCATCCTCACTTGCAATTGTGCATTCTCAGTAACCTCCTCAAATTCACATTGATGTGGACTACATAGACTCCTTTATATAGAGTCTGTTTGAGGATGGGATACCAAGGGCTATGTCATCTCACATCATTGGGTGGAGGTATGACAGCATCAGGAAAGTCCTAATCATCATAAGAGTTCAAGGACAGCAAGAAGTTTTAAATTTTTAGACTTTGAACTACTATGAAGGTCTGGATCTAGTCAACATGCCACTTGTCAATCCAAGCAAATCAAGACAAGCTGACAGGCTGGCTCAAAGAATCCAAGACAGGATCACTGCAGAGTTCAACTTCAGAAGGAGACAGGCAATCCGGCAATGCTATCGGTCAACTGGATGTTAAGGCAGACCCTAAAATTAATTTCATAGGAGAAACCTTGACTGATGGCCCAATGGCAGAACCTGAGAACCCTGTCTCAACATCATCAACTACTGCAGAGATTCACATTCCTTTTGAGACACCTACTAGGTAAGGTGCTTCTCAACCTCTCTCTGGCCAGAGCTCAGAAGCTGCATCAAGCAATGAAGGCCAAAGCTCTCTCCACCCTGAGTCACAAAGGTCTGTGAGTGACAAAGGGAAAAGAAAGGTACCATCTGAGGAGATTGAGGAGGAGGAGAGAGAGAGAGAGAGGAAAAGGAGGTTGAGGGGAGAAAGTTCCTCTGCTGAGTCTTCAAGACTCATGGAGTTTGCTATCAGGGCTGCCCCTAGACCCGATACTCAGAATGATGAGTTAAGGGCAGTCAGGATAAATTATCTACAGACAAGGAACTATGACATAGACAGTGTCATTTCTCTCCCTTAGATAAGTTGAATGAACTGGTTGACCTGAAAAGGTCAAGGGAGAAGATGGAGGCAGAAGATGCAGAGCTTCTAGTACAAATAAAAGAAGAGAGAAGAAAGAAAAGATTGTACAAATATATGCCTACCCTCTCCCCAGTTCAAGAAATTCCTGCACAAGAGGATGTGGTTCAACAAGAACCTCAAGTAGATAAAGAAGAAGATAGGATCAAGATGATCAACTACTTGAGTGCCACAGGCCTCTATCAACCAGAAGCCCTTCTTGCCTTGTCCTATGACTATGTTGAGTTTGAGTACTTAAAACAACTTGAGCTTGAGATAGTCAAGGACAAAAAGACAACTAAGAAAAAGCTAAGGGAAAAAGCTGCAAAATCAAGAGTCATCATCCAAAAGAGCATGAAGAAGTCTGCTGACAGGCGGAGGATGATGAGCTTCTTGAAGCTATATGGATTCTCCGAAAGGAGACTTGGCCCCATCTCTCTATCCACTATGGATGAGCATATTAGGGTGATCAAGCAGAAGATCAAAAGTGGAGTGCTCATTGACTTACACTCCACTCCAAGTCAAGCCCCACCTGAAGTAGAGGTTAAGGTTGAACAACCAGAGACAACACAACCTGCACCTCCTACTGAAACTCAGCAAGCTTCATCTTCTGATCCACAGCAGGGCCAACCTCCATCTCCTTCTGAGCCTGAGAGAGAGGAAGTCCCAACTGAGAAAGACAATAAAGATCAATCTGGTACTGTAGGCCAGTCTTCTCAGTTTAAACCAGTAAAAAGAATGAAGAGGATGGCTTCTAAACCAAAGCCAAAGAAGAAGAAGATTGCACCCTTTTCTAAACCCCAGGATGAGTCAAAACATCTTAAGGATGTGCAGCCAGAGGATGCTACATCAACTCCAATAGCTCCTCTAGCATCAGGAAGACCCATCTTGTCTTGGACATACACCACAAATCAAGAAAGATGGCATGTCATTAGAGATCAAGGCACTAAAGACATTTACACATGGCAAGATATGTTTTAGTTGCCTCTGAATGATCTCTTTGATATGAGAAGACATTTTGACAGTCTGAAGGATCCTGATCACCTTATGAAGAAAGGAATGGTGATCATCCTAATGAGGACTATTGATATCTGAAATCTACTAAGTGTTTTGGTAGCATCATGTAACACCCGTAAGTCTGACTTTTGGCAGGCTATGCGACTGAGCCTCAGTCGCCTGTGATCTATGCGACTGGAGGTCAACCGCATGGCTATTCGGCCGATTGAAGCTCAACCGCACGTTTGGAGTTCAACCGCCCGAATGGAGTATGAGCCGCATGGAACATGTGCGATTGGGGTCCAATCGCATAGTGTTGATGCGACTGAAGGTCCAGTCGCCCCTGGACCAGATGCGACTGAGCTGTGGGTATAAAAGGGGAGCAGCTCCACTCTCCTCCCATTTTTCAGTCGGGGAGAGGGAGCAGAGGGCGATAGAGAGCAGAAAGAGACCGAGAAGAGAAAGAAAGAGGGAAGGTGCTGCCCGATTGTCGAGAAGCAAGCTAAATCGAAGCTCACCAACTCCTACCTGACAATGTGAGTTCTAGGACCCCTCATTTACATGTTTTCTAACGATTTTGGGGCTGGAGACACATTAAAACCCTAGTTTTGAGATAGTGTACATTTGACCCATTTGGGTAAATTCATGAATAATGTGTTCTAGTAAGTAGTAGGACTTGTATATGCTTGTATGATGTCCTAGTATGAATCCCTGAGGCTAGGGAGGGTCGATTTGGGCTAAAAATGGGTGTAAGACGAGTTTGGGTGCGGGGGTTCGCGACTGCAGTTTGTGAAGAACTCCAGTCGCTGCCCAGTTAGGGTTATGCGACTGAAGGGCCATTCGGCCGATTGAGTGAAAGTTGATGTCCAATCGCCCGACTGAGGTTCAGACGCCCGATTGAGCCTCAATCGCACTATAGGTGATGCGACTGAGAGTTTCGGTCGCATGAGTTCAATCGCAGAGTAGTTGAGTCGTACGGTTAAGAGTTAGTCGCATATAACCCAGTCGCATAGTGTCTAGTCGTATGGAAGGAAGTTCAGTCGCACGGTTGAGTACCCATTCGCATGATAGCCCAATCGCATGACCCTGTCGCATGGAGGACATGCGACTGGTGGTAGTTCAGTCGCCCGGACAGGGCTGATGTGAGTGAATGTAGAAGTGTATGCATGATGTATGTATGCTAGTATGATGTATGTATGCTAGTATGATGTATGTATGCTAGTATGATGTATGTATGTTAGTATGATGTTGCCATGATAAATGGTGAATACTGATGATATGTAAGTATGTACGTTCCTTATGTATATGTGTTTTATCTTTAATAACTTTACGTGAACGAACGAACGGAAGAAACGAATGTATTAAGAACGTAAAGTGAAAGATAATGAAAGAAGGAACATGATGAATGAATGCATGCATTAATGAAAGAAAGTAAGAAAGGCTTGCAAGCAAAATGAAGGAGGTGCACACCCCTGGCAGGTGTTAGCTCAACGGTGTACGGGTTAGCTACCCCGAAGGATGTACATCGGGTCAATCATTGAGATTGATAATGAGGTGAGCAACTTCGTGTTGCAAGAGACTCGGTTAGCAGGCAATCATAAGATTGTCACTGAGGTGAGCAGTCGCGCACTGCAAGAGACTCGGCTAACGTATGTTAGAAGTAAAGTGAA
The DNA here is from genome assembly GCA_024085815.1 of Flaveria linearis. Lineage (NCBI taxonomy): Eukaryota > Viridiplantae > Streptophyta > Magnoliopsida > Asterales > Asteraceae > Flaveria > Flaveria linearis. Next base: position 26,479,962 of record CM044004.1, read on the forward strand.
AAGATGAGTGGTGCATGTACCTACCCCAGGTGACTGGATCAGCTTTGTGCACAACGTTCGTGGCTAACCACCACAGGTCCAGCACCAATAGTATGTATGATGAACGGGGGTATTGTACATGTCACCGAATGTAATGAACGTTCGAACGAAAGTAATGAAAGTATGAATGAATGTAATGAATGTTCGAACGTAAGTAATGAATGTAAGAATGAAAGTAAAGTACGTACGAAAGTACAAGAAGTATGCATGAATGAAAGTAAAGTACGTATGAATGTACGTGAAGTATGTATGTATGAAAGTAAATGAGAATGATGAAGTGTACACGAATGAAAGTAAGTAATGAATGATGAGATAATAATAATATTATCTACGTGTACGTATGATGTGTGAACACATGTATGAAAGAGCAGTTAATGAGAATGAAAGTATGTTTTATTATAAAACTAGAACTCACTCAGCAACGCTGACTTTTATGTGTTTTCCAGTTCGCAGGTAGTGTTGCTGAGGATGGCACGAGGCGGCTACTCAGCTCTTTTGGGACGGCATTCTCCAGTTGATAATGCTGCAACGTCATGGGTTGCGGGTCCATAACGCGCGCAACTCATCACGTTGCATGCCATTATGAGATTTCTTGAGTATTCCCCTAGAAGGGATTATTTAAGAAATCTTCTTTAGATTTTGATAAGTTCACCACGCATTGGAAGCGTGCGCGTAGCACATGCCACGAAATATGTTGCATGTGTGTGTCAAGAGTATTCCGTCAGGGTTCCGATGCACGGAATTACCTAAGGAATATTCTTTAGTATAAAAATAAAATTTTTATATGTTTGAACTTAATATCTCCTCTAGAGGTCGCTGTATGATCCTATGAGGAGAAACAAAGTAGTGAAAGCTTCATTTTGTAACCGAGTCAATGATGTAATGACTTTTATGAATGAATGAGAATGTATATATTTTATCATTTCCGCTGCGTTGTTTTATGATTATATACATTATGTACGTCATATGTGCGATGAAAAACCAACAGTAAGGTGCCCGGTGAGCGGGGCCTTACACATCAGCCTAGGGGGAGTTTGTAGAGATTAATGAAGAGGCTAATGCAACCTAAACATCCAAAGTCTATCCTACATGTTGCACAAGTGCAATGAAGAAGAATGCTTAGGAAGTTTCACACATGCAACAGAAATATTTTAAGTGCAAAATCTTTCGAAGCTAAGACCAATATCTTCCGAAGCCAAATATGAAGTCTTCCAAAACCTCAAAGAAAAAGTCTTCCGAAGCTTCAACTTATGAAGACAGATTTCTTCCGAAGACTTTTGACACATACTTTATCTGATGTACTTTTCCATAAAGTTGGACACCTTTCCGCTGCATCTCTGTAAAGTCACTAACTTACATGAGTTGGTGAAAAGGTCCATGCTTTTGGTAACTATACATAATTGAGGTCTTAAGGCTGTAAATTTCAACTTTATGTACTTTATCCTTTTTGTAATAGATAAGGATGTGAACTATGGCATGTCATAGTCACTAGTCAAAAGACAATCTGCCTTTTAACTCTACAATTGATTTTGTTTGTGTCTATTCAATTGTATCCAGTTGGCTTTCAAAGTATAGCCGTCTGTAGGATGTAGTATAAGTATCTCATGTTCTTGTATCTTTCTATAATGTTTTATAACACTTGTAATAGAACTTGAGAAAGTAATATACTACAATCTTGAAAACCATCTCACTGTGTATTTTGCTCTAGTGTTCTGTTTCTCATATTACTTGTGTTCTTAGTGTCTTATTGTCGTTAATCCAGACTTACTATTTGATTAAGTTTGGTTAATCTCTTCTTTGTGTTGTTGTGTTGTAATTGAACCCCTTCATCGGTCCTGCATGAACCAACTATATAGGTTTGTGGTTGTTTGAATAGATCTTAGTAAAGTAATGATTGAGAAACGTATTCAAACTTAGTCGTATGAAGATTTCATGCGATTGGGCCATGCTAGTGGACCATACACATGAATACTTCATGCTAATGGACCAATCGCACGACTGAAGTAGGAGACTGGATCAGTTGCACGACTGAGACATACGGATGACTCAGTCACACAACTAAACCTTCAGTCGTGTGATTGACTCAGTTGCATGCTTTAGTCGCACGACTGAACCATGCTAATGGTCCAGTCGTACGATTGACTAACCCTAACCTATAAATACCACTTAATTTATGGAAAAACGTAACACTTTGAAGAATTCGACTCCTACTCGTAACCTAGCCGTCCAGAATGTCCAAGAAAGCCAGTTCATAGATCATTCTTGATCGATTCATATTCGTTCTTAACGTTTAGTTTATTCTTATATCGATCGGGTTAACGTTCTCACTGATTGGATGCCAATCAAATAGGATTCCGCACTATTTGAGTTGGTATACACTTAAATCAGTTAGTACTCCGTCTAGTATACGGTCCCTAACATCATCATCATACAGGGCAACATCATACATACATAACATACATCATGCATAAACATGCAACATCATCATCATGCCCAACATAACCTCTAAGACCTCAAAAGTCATCTTACATGAACTTACGGGAACCTCCCACGTCACAACTTACATCTGCACTGTCCCCCGAAAGTCAGAACATAAACTATGTTTTCCCCGAGTGCACAAGCCCTACTTGCGCGTATGGACACCCTTGAGTCGCATGGCTTTCCAGGCGACTAAACATCATGCGAATAGACCAATGCGGATGAGCACCTATGCGAATGAACACCCATGTAAATGGACCTAACACGGATGAACCCAATGCGGATGAGTTCCATGCGAATGGAACAATGTGGATGGACCTAATGAGGATGAACTCTAAGTCGCATGACTCCCCATGCGATTGACCTTCAGTCGCACGACTGGCAGGCGTATAGGCTCCAGTCATACGACTCACATGCGATTGAGCCTCAATCGCACAACTGGCATCTGTGTGGACTTCAGTCGCACGACTGGCATGTCATTCGGTCGCATAGCCCTAACTGCGTAGAATACAGCTCACTCCTGAACCCAATCTGCCATTTTCGACCTCTAAGCTCATCCAAACCCATTCTAAGCCCAAATCAACCATCCTAAACCTTAGGAATGCATACCACAACACCATTCAAGCACACACAAGCCCAGAAACAAACTCCAAACGCATCACACACAAACACAACAAATAGGTCAAACACACACATACAAAAACGGGTTTTTAGATGTGTTCTAGCCCTAAAATCAACCAAAAACATTTAAAAGAGGGGTCCTACAACTCACACAATCAACACCGAGAAGTAGAACTTCATTTGGACCCCCCACTCGAACCAAGCTCGAAACCCCTTTTTCTCTCTTTTCTCTCTCTTTCTCTCTTCTTTGGCTGATTTGTGGGTGTGGGGAGAGGGTAAGGGTTGCCCTCTCCCTTTAAATACCCCCACTCACCCAACTTTCTCTCGCTGGCGAGTTTGGTCCCTCGACTTTGGACTTTATTTCTTTTTTTTTCTTCTTTCATCGGCTTCAAAATAATAAATAATCGGGTGTTACAAAAGGTCCTGTGATTCTCAGTCCTCTAATGACCACACAATAGTGTTTCCATTTTGTCTGAGAAGAGAGGACGTGAATTTTCTCATAATATCCCTATTCTCAAGAGTTACTACAACATCCATAAGAGTATCCATAATCTCAACACACTTGAGGAATTATTGAGTTATGGTTTCACCTGTTTTAAAGGTGAAGTTCTCAAACTATTGCTTCAAGAGGTTTTTCTTGTTCTTTCTTGTGTTATTAGACCCCTCATACTTAAGCTTTAGTGCATCCCATAGTTGATTAGTAGTCTTCCACTTCTTGAAGCCTCTATATATACAGTTTGGAAGAGCAGTTTAGGGAGCGGTCATGGCTTTCTGATCGATATTAATCTTCTCCCGGTCTTCCTTTGAGTAGTCAGTCACTTCCTTTGCTATCATGCCACCACCAGCAATAGCTAAAGTGGTGCATGGGACATGATGTCCTAAGACAACAGATCACCACATCCTACTGTCTTAAGACTTGATGAAACCTTCTATTCATTAGCACCAAGTTTCAAAGTAATCAGGAGTGATTAGTGGAGATTTTGTTATAATATCGGTTCCCATATCAGCCTTGGTAAGAGCTGCTATTTCAGTTGTTAAGTGTTTTGTAAAACTGAAGAGATTTAAGATAGTGAGATCTTACAATCAAGGGCTTAAAATGCTTTGATACAAATTGAGGACCGTTGAAGGGGGTCAATGCGATAGTTTCGTAGTTAAAAGAGGCTTAGAACACTTAACAGATCAAATAAAAAACAAGATTTATGGAACCGGGTTTACGTTTATGATACTAAGAACACAAGTAAGTTTGAGACAAAATAAGAACAATATTGTATATGGTTTTTAATAATGTTGTATATTTCTCTTAAGTTATATTAAAAGTGTTACCAAGCATAAAAATAAAGACTACTACTTAAGACACTTTATACTATATCCTACAGCCCTACTATAAAAACCAGCTGGAACCACTAATCTAGATAACAAGATCAATGTATAGTTAAAAGGCAGATTGGCTTTTGACTTATGACTATAATAAGTCATAGCTCACATCTAAATATATTACAAAAAAGATAAAGGGGATGAAAGTAGAAAGTTACAAACCATTGACCTAAATTTACAGCTGACAAAAATATGGACATTTTCACCAACTTAACTAACTTAGTGAGTCTTCAGATGTCGTAGCGGAAAGTTGTTTAGCTTTTTTCAAAAGGTGATTAGAGAAAGCATATCTTCTCTGTATACGGCAGAAATCAATCTTTGGCTTCGGAAAACTGTCTCTGAAGCTTTGGAATACTTTACCTTTGGTTTCGGAAGATTAGGTCATTTGGTTTTGAAAGATTTTACACTTAGCATATTTTTCCTATTTTCGAATTAACTTTTCTTTGTACTTTATACATGCATGCTAAGAGCTTTTTGGTTGTTTTGATTGCATCAACATTTAATTATAAACCTTAAAAGCCTTACATGATCAACGAAAGATAAGTAGAATATGGTAAAGGTGTGATTATTACGCAGTCGACCATGGAATTATTTTTGTTATAGTTTGTGCTCTAACATTCCTAACCCATTCTCATGATATTAATTGCTGCCCTTTTTATATTGTTATGAAAATATGTCCGCCATGCTCTCTTCTGCCGCTACTAGCCTAAGCATAAATTTTCCTACATCCTCTCTAAAAAATAATGTTCAAGATCTATGTGTTTAGTTCTAGAGTTTAAAAAGATTCTTATCTAAGGCTATAGTACTTGTATTATTATAAAATATGAGAATTTGATAGGCAGTTTATTCATAGTTAAACAGTATTTGTTTCATCTATACAACTTGTGCATACCAGTGATCACATATCTCGTTTCAATTGTTATCTTCCCAAATCAAATTCCAAGAACACATAATGCCAGCTCCTTCGTTCTTTGGGTACCATCATGGATCCTTTAATGTAATGATAGATCCTTTTATAATCTTCGTGGTGTGACTTCTTTGATTTTCCTGAAAAGTGCACAATGACAAACATTATACTGTATGTCAAATGAATTTCCATTAGATAAGGCAAACTCCCAATCATATATACCTCTATATTTGTATAATCAAATGGTTCACGTTTTCAACTTTAGTTTAAGTTAATGTTATAACCATAGGTTCCCCCATTATTTTAGTGTTTTCAAAGTCAAACTTCTCTAACATATTTCTAATGTATTTAACATTTGATTTGTAAATGTACCATCTTCATATTGTATAATGTTAAAACGAAGGTAAAATATTAATTGCCTATCATACTCATATAAAATTCATCATGCATTTTACTTTAAAACTCACCACATAAGGATGGACAAGTACATCCAAATATAATGTAATCAACTTATATCCACAAGTATAAAATCATTACCATCCTTCTTAACAAATAACTAGTTATTTTCTCAGCGCTCTGCTGCAAGAATTTGGTGATTTTCTCTCGAGCTACACAACGTGATTTTAGTCACGTTATCTTCTCAACTCATCGAAAATCATAAAAGTAAATAACAAAACTAGTTAAAATGCCACAATGATGCTTTCCGTTCATTATAGGTTCACTTCTTCATGGTAATATTACTTAATAAATAATATGAATAAAAAAGGGATAGAAATGACATTTCATATTCACAAATAAACAAATGCCAAAACAAAGAAAAAAACCTATGTGATCAAAAACTAAAACCACAAATGTGCAAGGGGCTATATGTAAATTCTCAAAGTTGGTGGCTAATGTTAAAACCCAAAAAAGCTATCTTAGCACATGAGTTGGTTTTTAATATATATTATAACGTGTTATGTATTTTATCTATTACATTACGTTTATTAACATGGATTATATTTAACTTATTTTAGCAATAAGATCTTTTTTTAAATCTGTATAATGCCTTATAAAGCTTGTACACATGATATGGCTTTACAAATCTTAAAAAATTAAGTGGTTAAGGAACATAAACTTATACATTTATCATATCATTAGAAAAACACATTTGACATCTATTTGGTATAACGTAAAATATTTAGCACATGCAAAAGCAAATACGTATCTATAAATTCCTCTTCATCATAATCAATTCCTTCTTGTTGAATGTTTTCTATAACTACTAGTCTAAGCTTTGTTTCTAGTGACAGTCTCATGCTCGTTCATCTTATTATGTCCCACTTATCCTAAAATGGTTTGACCATTAGGGGAAGGAAATAGTTTACGTACTTAGTTCCTAGTAAATTAATTTAGCTCTTTTTGCATTGTTGTTACCCAAATATCATCTGTGGGGGATTTTTTTTTTACATTTTTAGGTCCCGAGAAAGATATAAAGGCTACAAACAAAGAAGAATGTCTTGGGCTTGTGATCTTCTGGTTCTTTTGTTGAGGTTACCTCAAATAGATGATTGCTAACTTTTTTTTGTTAAAATTTTGATCTACCTCTTTTGGAGGAATGTCATTAAAGGGGTTTCATTCCTTTAGACTTTAGCTTTCAATGATTATCAAATCATGTCTTCGATCAATATCTTCACCCACCAAGTATGGTGATTTTGATTTAGGTGGGGTCCTTATTGGAGGATACGATGTGGACCATGGTAGAATTTTTAGAACTCTATATGGTTTGCTAGTTTAGGAGTATCCTAGTCACGCACTCATAGGAATTGACATTAAATTTGGTAAATGGTCTTTGGTGTTATGTATAAAGCACTTACAAATACTTTAAGTTAGAATAATAACCTTGAAGATTTCATATAGGGTTTTACCGATGATTGGTGGTAGCAAAACATTTGGTGAATAGACCAAGCATTATATGCCTTGTCTCTTGTAATATTCAGTTCTTCCTTAACTCATTAGATTGAGGATTCGACAAGCCAAAAAGTTATAGGTTATCTCATATTTGTCATAAAATGCCCTAAAGTGCACTTCATCGTCGTATTCTCCACCATCAGCTGGTAGAAAATGAGATAATCGTATAACCTTGATGATTTTAGTTCTCTTACTTAAGATCATGACCTTTTTAAATGTTCTTCTTTTAGTTATAATAAAACATGTCCAAGTATATCTTGAAAAATCATTAACTATAACCACATTACATTTTATAGCTAATCATCTAAATATAATGTCCATATCTAATGATTCCAAAATACTTTATTGAAGACATCATGTTTTTAACTTTATAAGATGCATAAACTTGTTCACCTAATTTACATGCATCACAAAATGATATTCAAATTTTAATCTAGGCAAATCATTAACAAGTTCTTTTAAAGTTCTACATTTGAATTAATTTTGTGTTAGCAGGTTCTAATCTTTTGTGATATAGACTATAGAGTGGTGATTTGAATTATAGAAGCAAGATATATTTTTGTGTAAATATTATCAACTAGTTTCTATGTATACAAACTCTCTTTTCTATGACCACTTATTAATGTTGTATCATCTTTCCAAATAATGCATTTCCTTTTGTTAAATGTAACTTTTAAGTCATTATCATACAATTGACCTACACTTTGCAAGTTAAAGTTCAATTCTTGACATGCTCAACAGTTGTGAATGCTAAGTTTTCAAGCAAAATGGTACCTTACCAACCAGCTTTCCTTTTGGGCTTCATCAAATGTCACATATCTACTATCATGTGGTTTTAATTTTAGGAATGAGCCTTTGTCACAAGTCATATCTTTGGTGCATCCACTATTAACAATCAGATCATCCTTTTTTGTTTTATTCTCCAGACACCTTCATCATTGTAGTTATTTCTTGAATACGACTAGTAAAACCTTACAGGGAGTATTCTATAATCATTCTTGACACACACAACCCTATGTCTTGGTACACAAAATTGGTCTGTTCTTAATTGAAACAATTTTACTTTAATAACTAGCTTTGCTTAACAAAGTAGTCATTAGTAATGATTCATTTTTATGATTATTTGTGAAATCCAAACACTTTTGGCATTTTATACTTTTATTAAATGTTAATACTGTTTACTTATGGTGATGGAAAGTTTTCTTTGTTTCTATAAGCAATTATTATCTTCCTTAAATCATTTGGGTCTCAAATTTGGACCTTACTAAAAGTTTTCTTCAAAATTTCTTCTCGAGATCCATGATTCAACATTTTAGAAAAACTTCTTCCAACACTTTATTTTCAAGTTCTTAAATTTTATATCTAAGAACTTCGTTTTCGTCAATGACCTTGGAGCTAAGGTTACATAGCCATCATATTGCAATTTCAAATCATCATGAATGTGACATGCGTTATTTTCACTATAATGTACATCATTTGTTTCAAAGGTCATGAGGCAAGTTTCCTTATACTTTCTACATTTCCATCTTCTCGATCCCTCCAAGCAGGACTAGCAAATGCTTTTTTTTCTTGTTTTTTTCTGAAGTTGCATGGGACAGTTATGAATGAGAGAATTTGGATCATTAAATGTATATCTTTTGGTCTGATTTCATCTTTGTAATTTTCTTTGCTATTATGTTAGTTGTTAACATTGTTTGAAACCACACACTTCAGTCACTTCTCATTTAAACACACTCACTTCTCACCAAAGGTTTTAACTAGGGGTGTTAAAAAAATATCCGTGTTTGAAACCGAATCCGAAATATTCGAAAATTTGTATCCGAAATATCCGAAATTTTGGATTCAGGTTTGAATTCGGATATCCGAAATTTTGGATTCGGATTCGGATTCGGATTTGGATTCAGCTAGTACTTTTGATTTTGGATATTTAGATATCAGAAATATTTTTTTAAAATTATGAAATAATAATTATTATTTAGAAACTTCAGATATTTTCGGGTATTCCGGATATGTTTTTATTCAAACTTCGGATATTTGAAAACTTTTTAAGAATATAATTTCTCGAAATAATAAGGTAAAGGCATTTATCTAGGGAAAATTACCAAATTAAACATTTGACCAAAGTAAATTACTAAAATAACCAGTCAAAATTGAATTATAAAAAAAATAAACCAATCGGTATGCGCTTCGTGGCATCCCTTGCTGACATGGCGAGGGAATAGGGGAATTCCTCGCTGATGTGGCGAGCGAAAACCATAATCCCTCGCCCACGTGGCATCACTCGCCAATTGATGATGTGTGTCAACCATTCCCTCGCCCACGTGGCGAGGGATTATGAGTTTCCCTCGCCCAAATTTACCAAAATGCCCCTCCTCGCCCAATTTTTTTTTAAAAACAATCGAGATATTTTTAATATTTATAGATATTTTAATATTTATTATTTTTTAATCCTTCAAATTTAATCTAATTTTATTTTCCTCTATATAATACACATTAACCCTTAACAAATCTTACATTCTCTCATAACCTTCTTCTTAAAATTCACTAAAATTTTTAAAAATATCAGTTAATATCATACTATGCAATGGTGGTAAATGACATTTTGTAAACGGTGTCGAAGAATATCTGTCATTAAAAGGTAAATGGATTAGACATGTTTTTAGTTTATCTACTAACATAACATTTAATGAATTAAAGTATATGAATTCTTCAAAACTGAGAATTCAAAGTTATATATGATTATCGTATAAAATGTCTACGTATACTCATTTTATCGATATTTCTGATGATAAAGATTTACTATATTTTATGAATGTTGTTTTTAATGGTCAAAATGAAATTTTTACGTTATTCGTCAGTGAAGAATCTAATGTTGTTGGTAGTAGGTCTATTGTCCACGAAAAAAAATTGAATTTTACAAGCGAAACTGAAAAGTTTATTTATGATTTAAATGATATTCCTGTGGATAACGAGACTTATAGTGATGCTAAACAAGAATGTGATTATGAAAACCAAAAAGATAAGAATTTTTATGAAAAAAATGATCCGTATTCCTATCATTTTGAGTATAAAGTTCATGAATATATATTTTTTTCACAACCGGAGTCAGTAGCGGATCCTATAAATAATCCAGTAAAAATACCATCTCTGGATTGTCTACTATATCTGAAGGTGATTGTTTCAACAACAAAGAAGAATTACAACTCAAATTGGGTACAATGTGTCTTACCGAATGTTTTGAGTATAAAGTGGTTAAATGTAAGGCCCCGTTCCCAGAAACCTCACAGTTGGTCAATAACAGCAATTAAAACACTATACATTATAATTATACAAACTTAAGCAGCGGAAATGATTTATCAAAAACCATTCATTTCATTTAAAACACTATTGTTAAGCAATACATCATCATTAACGGTTTACAAAAGAATTGTTTTAACGCATTACAAAACAACAGCAACATAGAATATGAATGGATGTCAGTCTTTCCCTACCGAGTGGCTTCACCCCCGTGCTATCCTCAGTAATTATTACCTGCCAACTAAAAATGTATAAAAGTTAGCATTGCTGAGTGAGCTCTAGTTTTATAAGTAATAAAATACTTTCTATATGTTGTATATGAAAATACTCTTTTCCGTAAAATACAACTCTGTACTGTATATGCGAGCACGCATTAACTGTATGAACAAATATTGTTCGTTCTCTTTACTGTATGCCTTGTCTGTAAATTTTTATCTTTATGTTTCACTTTCTTTATGGACCAATGAGCAATACCCCAACTATATGCGCGATGGAAAACGGGTGATGGGCCATCTATATCCCTCGAAAGGGTTAATTATACCCCTTGAAAGGGTCAACTGTATTCCTCGAAAGGGTCAACTATATCCCTCGAAAGGGTCAACTGTATCCCTCGAAAGGGTTCTGTGTACTGTGTACAAGGCCGACCCAATCACCCAGGACACGCTACAAAGGTCCTGCCAATCTCAATTGATTGGCCCTATGTGCATAATAGGGTAGCTAACGCGCAGCACAGTTGAGCTAACGACAACATGGTCGTGCACCCCCTGTAAGCTTGCAAGACTTGTTAACATTTTCATTAATGTTCATCTTCTTTTCTTTTTGCTCTTTCACTTTATTATTACGAAATACTTTATGTTACGATATTAACATACCACGTAAAGTCACATAATAGTATTAATAATAATAATAGCAATAATAATAATAAGGAACAATCATACGTAATCATATCATATCCATGCATGAAACATCATCATTATCAAGCCCTAGCCAACCTTGGTCAAAATCCTAAAGCACAGACTCCTAGAAAATTCTATAAAATTTTCTAAGTGCTTTGGCGCATGGGAACTATTTGGGCGCATGAGCCCTGTTTGGGCGTTTCATCACTATGTAGGCACATCAGCCAACACTTAATCATTTATCACTTTAGGCGCATGAACTATTCAGGCGCATGGACACTATTTGTACGTATGAACACTTAGGCGTATGGACCATTCGGACGCATGGACACTTAGGGGCATGGGCCTCTTGGGCGCATGGGCACTATTGGGACGCATGGCCCTACACTTAGTCGTCCGACTATTATTTTCTAGGCGCATGGACCACTGTTCAGGCGCATGGGCTATACTTAAACATTTCTAAGGTAATCTTAGGCGCATGGGCTACTGTTCAGGCGCATGGATTACACTTAAATCATTCTATGGCATTTTCAGGCGTATGAACCTTATCTAGGCGCATGGAGCTTCTGTGTAACATGTTTCCAGTATGTTTTCAAACCCAATCATCGAACCCATCTGTTCAAAGCTTAATGTGGCTATTCTAAACATGAACAACCTATGAGCATTCACGAATCAACATCCAATCATGCACATTACATACGGGTAAACATACAAAAGCTTTGAAAATCATTTAAATACATTTTTAGCCACAAAGATAGTTTAAAACAAGTAAAACCAGGGTCTAGAACTCACCTGATACAACTTGGGTGTTTCTTCCTTTCTAACCCGCTTGCAATGAGTTCAAACACCTAAAAACAACACCACACACATGCACCCGAGCACATACACAACACATAAGCATATTAACACATAACCGGGATAAAAACCCGTCATAAACACATAAAAACCACAAATTCTTACCTTGAACTCGTTCACTTCTTCTTCAAAACCCGAAGTTCTGCTCTTCTTCTGTTGTCTCTCTCTCTCTAAAACCGAAAGTAGTGGTGATGTGAAGTGAGGGTGGGCGGCCATGCCCACCTTTAAACCAACTTTATCAAAGTTTTGTCCTTTTGGACACTTTTAGTCCCTCCACTTGGACTTTATTACATTTCTTTCTTTTATTCTTCATTTCATGTCTTTTTAAAATAACCGGGTGTTACAAGTCCACCCCCCTTATATAGGTTTCATCCCCAAAACCTGTTATTCCTCAAACAGATGAGGATAATGCTGCCTCAACTCCTCCTCAGTTTCCCATGTATATTCGGATCCCTTCCTTTGCTTCCACTGTACATGCACAAGAGGAACCACTTTATTTCGCAACCACTTTTCTTTACGATCAATGATTGCCACTGGTTGCTCCACATAATTGAGCCTTTCATCTACTTCAATGTCCTCCAATGGAACAATCATGTCTTCATCAGCTAAGCACTTTCTCAAATGAGATACATGGAATGTCGGGTGAATTCCACTTAACTCATCTAGCAACTCCAATCTATAGGCCACCTCCCCTACTCGAGCAATGATTTGGAAAGGTCCTATGTATCTCGGGCTTAGCTTAACTCATTTTCTAAATCGGATGATACCCTTCCAAGGTGAGACCTTCAACATAACCCGGTCACCCACCTGGAACTCAATCGGTCTGCGTCGCCTATCGGCATACGACTTCTGCCTATCTTCAGCTGCCTTCATGAAGGCTTTAATCTTCTCAAGCTTCTCTGTCGTAGCCTCAATGACCTCGACGCCTCCCAATTCTTTCTGCCCAATGTCTCCCCAACATATAGGCGTCCTACATCTTCTAGCATACAGCATCTCGTATGGTGGCATACCAATGCTGGCATGATAGCTATTGTTGTACGAGAATTCAGCTAACGGTAAGTGGTCATCCCAACTTCCCCCAAAATCAATCACACATGCCCGAAGCATGTCTTCCAATGTCTGAATGGTCCTTTCCGACTGACCATCAGTTTGGGGATGATAAGCCGTGCTAATATGTAACCTCGTCCCCATGGCATCATGGAATTTCTTCTAGAATTTAGAGGTAAACCGGGTGTCACGATCAGACACAATAGACACTGGCACACCATGACGAGTTACAATCTCCTTGATGAATAGGTCAGCCAACCTCTTGGATGAATATGTCTCACAGATCGGTAGGAAGTGAGCACTCTTCGTCAGACGGTCAACTATCACCCATATGGCATTGTACCCTTTCGTAGTACGTGGCAACTTCGTTATGAAATCCATGGTGATGTGCTCCCACTTCCATTCCGGTATATCCAAAGGTTGGATCTTTCCATACGGCTTCTGATGTTCCACCTTCACTTGCAAACAAGTAAGGCACTTACTCACATACTCCACCACGTCACGCTTCATACCCGGCCACCAATAATCTTTCTTCATGTCTTGATACATCTTCGTGGCACCAGGATGAATGGAGTATCGAGTCTTGTGAGCTTCGTCCAGAATCCTCACACGTAGATCCCCGAAACGAGGAATCCACACCTGTGCAAATCGAGTTTTAACACCAAGTGTGTTTTCACCTAATTCCCCAACCAGACCTCTCATTCTTTCAGAGTTTAGGTGACTTCTTTTAATGCCTCATCTCGAAACTCCTTAACTTGCTTCATTACATCAGAGATCATGATCAGTTGGTATGCTTTCACCCGAATCGGCTCGGGCCTCTCCTTTCGGCTAAGAGCATCAGCCACCATGTTGGCTTTGCCCGGATGATAGTGAATCTCGCAATCATAGTCTTTTATGAGCTCCAACCATCTTCTCTGCCTCATGTTCAGATCTTTTTGCTCGAAGAAGTACTTCAAGCTCTTGTGGTCAGTGAAAATGGTGCACTTCGTCCCGTACAGATAGTGCCTCCAAATCTTTAGTGCAAAGACCACGGCTGCTAGCTCCAAGTCATGAGTAGGGTAGTTGACCTTATGAACTTTCAACTGTCGGGATGCATAGGCTATAACCTTCCCTCTCTCCATTAATACACACCATAACCCTGAGTAAGAAGCATCTGAATATACGACCAAATCCTCGCTTCCTTTGGGTAATGACAAGACTGGAGCTTGAGTCAACCTCACCTTTAACTCCTCGAACGCCTGTTCCTGAGCTTGACCCCATATGAACTTTACATCCTTTCGGGTCAACTTGGTCAGTGGAGAAGCGATCTTGGAAAATTCTTGAATGAACCTTCGGTAATACCCCACCAACCCCAAGAAAATACGAACTTCGGATGGCGTCCTTGGAGACTTCCATTGCATCACAGCCTCCACTTAGAAGGGTCTACCATAATCCCCTCGGGATTTATCACGTGACCTAAGAATTGAACTTCGCTTAACCAAAACGTGCACTTGGAGAATTTGGCATACAACTTCTCCCTTCTTAAGGTCTCTAACACCTCCCGAATATGATTGCATGCTCCTTTTCGCTCTTCGAATAAATCAGGATATCATTAATAAACACAATCACTGATTTATCTAACATTGGCCGACACACTCGATTCATCAAATCCATAAAAGCAGCTGGCGTATTGGTCAGACCAAATGACATAACAAGGAATTCATAGTGACCGTAGCGCGTGCGAAAAGCTGTTTTAGGGATATCCTGCTCCTTCACCTTTAGATGATGGTAACCAGATCGAAGATCTATCCTTGAAAACCAACTAGCACCTTGGAGATGGTCAAGCAGATCATCTATTCTTGGTAGGGGGTATCGGTTCTTCACTGTCAACTTGTTCAGCTCTCGATAGTCAATGCACATCCTCATGCTACCGTCTTTCTTCTTCACAAACAGGACCGGAGCACCCCAGGGAGAGATACTCGGTCTAATGAACCCCTTATCGAGCAGCTCTTACAACTGCTCCATCAGCTCTTTCATTTCTGTCGGAGCTAACCGATACGGTGCTTTGGCCCCGGGTTGAGTACCGGGTATCAAATCAATTTGGAACTCAATCTCGCGATCCGGTGGCACACCGGGTAAATCTTCTGGAAACACATCCGGAAAGTCACACACAACTGGTACATCAGATAGTTGTGGTGTTGGCGCGTCTACATCCTTTACGTAGGCCAAGTAGGCATTACATCGACGCCTCATGCACTTTCCCGCCACCGCCATCGAAATCACCTTCGGGATCGTTGTGACGCTATCACCATAAACCGTCACCTTTTTCCCGTCCAGCGTTGTCAATCGGATCATCTTCTTACGACACCCGATGTTTGCTTCATATGTTGCTAACCAGTCCATCCCTAGTACTGCATCAAATCCACCTAGGGGTATCACGTGTAACCTAGCAGCAAACCTATGGCCTTCTAGTTCTATGGCACAGTCCTGTAGCACATCAGTAATTCTAGTGGACTTACCAATAGCAGTTTCTAGATCGAATGGTGCACTGACCTTTCTACTACTAACAGGCAACTTAGCACAAAAAGTAGTGGAAATAAAAATCCTGCTAGCACCAAAATCAAACAATACAGAGGCACAAGTTTGGTTTACTAGAAATGTACCTGACACAACATCAGGATCAGATCTGGCTTCCTCCCGGGTCATAGTGTAAGCTCTAGCACTTGCCCTCTGCCCTCCTTCCTCCGGCTTCTTCTTCTCTTCTCCAGAGCTCTGTGCCCTCGGCTTCTTACAGTCTCTAGCGATATGGCCAGGTTGGCCACACCTGAAGCATATGTTCATCCCCATCCTGCACTCACCAGTATGCTCCCTTCCACATTTGTCACACCTCCTCAACCCAGATCCAGATGTGACCACACGTCGGTCACCCACATTTGCCACCTTATTGTTTTGAGCGGTTCTACCACGGCCAAACCATTTCCCATTCCAGTTCTGGCTACCACCATCCTTCTTATTCACCTCAGCCACCACCACCTCGCGCTCATCATACAATCTGCCAGCCTAGTTAACCGCGACCTAAAAGCGCTTGGCCGGGTGGCGATCATATGCCTACGGATATCCGACGGCAGCCCCTGGATGTATCTTTTAATCTTTCGTGATAGTGGTGTCACTTGATCGGGCACCAGCCATGCCATTTCATTAAATTTGGTGGTGTACTGCTGGTGTGTCATCATTCTCGCCTCCAGCTGCAGGAAGTCTCTTTCTACCTTGTCCATCTCTCTATGAGGATAGAATTCCTCAATCACTAATTTCTTCAGTTCAAGCTATCTCATTCTCCCAATAGCCCTGCTACCCTCGGCTTGGACAATGTTGTCCCACCAGCACAAAGCCAAGTCCACAAAAGAGTGGGTAGCAAATTTCACCTTCTAATCTTCACGGCACTCACTGATATCGAGAACAACCTCTATTTCTCTCACCCACCGGTGAGCAGCTGCAGCTGTGCCATTTTCGTCGAAAGTAAGGGGCTTGCATCTCATAAACGCCCCATACTTGCAGCCTCTAGTCGCCTCCAGCGTAGGCTCCTCTTATTCCTCCTCCTCATCATCAGAAAGAACCGTTTCCGGATCTGGTTGATCCCATCCTCCCGAGGGCCTGTTTCTTTCCTTTCTTTCCCCTTCCCTTACCGCCTTGATCACCTCGGTCACCACAGACAATAGAATTGTCTGCATGACCTGGTGAACCTCTTCCACCACAGCCTCCTTTACTGAGGCTCTCAGATTGGCGCTCTCGTCGCCACCTTCCGGATAAGGGGTCTCTGGTTCTTCATGAACCACTTTCTCGACTCTGGGTCTCCCTCTCTTGGGTCGCGGAGCAGCACCGTGACCTCCACCACGAGAGGCTTTTGAAGATCTACCGCCAGCCATCCTCTAACACACTATAAGATTCAAACACTAACGCGGTCATTCAAGGTAGCACTCAGTTTATGTCAAGTATAGTAAGTCCCTAATTATAGTGGCCAGTTGTGATTAGCCACTTACTTTACTCTTCATAACCCAAGCATCTCCTATCCTAACTTAATCAGTATCTAAATCTACTAAGAGCACATAATCAAATAGCATGCGCACATAATACTGGTTAACATTAGGAAAAGACATACCAGATGGCATGTAGCTACTCAGGCTGACATCCCTCCATTTGTCCCATTTTCAGTTTAAGTTTAGGTTTTAAGAGTTTTATTTAACCCAATTCTCTTAAACTTTGGCTCTGATACTAACTTGTAAGGCCCTGTTCCTGGAAACCTCATAGTTGGTCAATCACAGCAATTAAAACACTATACATTATAATTATACAAACTTAAGCAGCGGAAATGATTTATCAAAAACCATTCATTTCATTTAAAACACTGTTGTTAAGCAATACATCATCATTAACGCTTCACAAAAGAATTGTTTTAACGCATTACAAAACAACAGCAACATAGAATACGAATGGATGTCAGTCTTTCCCTGCCGAGTGGCTTTACCCTCATGCCATCCTCAGCAATTATTACCTGCCAACTGAAAATGAATAAAAGTCAGTGTTGCTGAGTGAGCTCTAGTTTTATAAGTAATAAAATACTTTCTATATGTTGTATATGAAAATACTCTTTTCTGTAAAATACAACTCTGTACTATATATGCGAGCACGCATTAACTGTATGAACAAATACTGTTCGTTCTCTTTATTGTATGCCTTGTCTGTAAACTTTTATCTTTATGTTTCACTTTCTGTATGGACCAATGAGCAATACCCCAACTATATGCGCGATGGAAAACTGGTGATGGGCCATCTATATCCCTCGAAGGTCAACTATATCCCTTGAAAGGGTCAATTGTATTCCTCGAAAGGGTAACTATATCCCTCGAAAGGGTCAAATGTATCCCTCGAAAGGGTTCTATGTACTGTGTACAAGGCCGACCTAATCACCCAGGGCACATTACAAAGGTCCTGCCAATCTCAATTGATTGGCCCTATGTGCATAATAAGTTAGCTAACCCGCAGCACAGTTGAGCTAACGACAACATGGTCGTGCACCCCATGTAAGCTTGCAAGACTTGTTAACATTTTCATTAATGTTCCCCTTCTTTAATTTATTGCTCTTTCACTTTATTATTACGATATACTTTACGTTACGATATTAACATACCACGTAAAGTCACATACTATAAGTAATAATAATAATAATAGCAATAATAATAATAAGGAACAATAATACGTAATCATATCATATCCATGCATGAAACATCATCATTATCAAGCCCTAGCTAACCTTGGTCAAAACCCTAAAGCACAGACTCCTAGAAAATTCTGTAAAATTTTCTAAGTGCTTAGGCGCATGGGAACTATTTGGGCGCATGAGCCATGTTTGGGCGTTTCATCACTATGTAGGCGCATCAGCCAACACTTAATCATTTATCACTTTAGGCGCATAAACTATTCTGGCGCATGGGCACTATTTGTGCGTATGAACACTTAGGCGTATGGACCATTCAGACGCATGGACACTTAGGCGCATGGGCCTCTTGGGGCACTATTGGGGCGCATGGCCCTACACTTAGTCGTCCGACTATTATTTTCTAGGCGTATGGACCACTGTTCAGGCGCATGGGTTGTAATTAAACATTTCTAAGGTAATCTTAGGCGCATGGCCTACTATTCAGGCGCATGGATTACACTTAAATCATTCTGTGGCATTTTCAGGCGTATGAACCTTATCTAGGCGCATGGACCTTTTGTGTAACATTGAAAATCGTTTAAATACATTTTCAGCCCCGAAGATAGTTTAAAACAAGTAAAACCAGGGTCTAGAACTCACCTGATGCATCTTGGGTGTTTCTTCCTTTCTAACCCGCTTGCAATGAGTTCAAACACCTAAAAACAACACCACACACACACACCCGAGCACATACACAATACATAAGCACATTAACACATAACCGGGATAAAAACCCATCATAAACATATAAAACCACGAATTCTTACCTTGAATTCATTCACTTCTTCTTCAAAACCCGAAGTTCTGCTCTTCTTCTGTTGTCTCTCTCTCTAAAACCGAAAGTAGTAGTGATGTGAAGTGAGGGTGGGCGGCCATGCCCACCTTTACACCAACTTTATCAAAGTTTGGTCCTTTTGGACACTTTTAGTCCCTGCACTTGGACTTTATTACATTTCTTTCTTTATTCTTCATTTCATGTCTTTTTAAAATAATCGGGTGTTACATTAAATCATGAAAAAGTATATTCGAGGTGTTGTATCGTAACGATGGTTGCGGTTGGTGTATCCGTGCGTATTGTTTTAAAAATACAAGTATTTTTGAACTTAGATATTTTAAATCAGTACATACTTGTTCGAGAACACAAACTTATCCTAATAATCGTTAAGTAAACAAAAAAGTATTGGGCCATATCATTAAAGACCAATTAAAAGATAGTGGTCGAATTTACCGGGGTAAAGAAATTATGAATGGTATTAAAGTGAGATTTAAAGTTAGCATATCGTATGCTCAAGCTTGACGTGGGAAGGCATATGCTCTCAAACTTTTAAAAGGATCTCTAGAAGAATCGTGTTTGCATCTTCCTATTTACTGTTACAACTTGAAGAAAGCAAACCCGGGTACGGTCACTGAAATTGCTGTAGATGAAATTTGATGTTTTGAAATGTTATTTGTCGTGATCGGTGCAGCGGTAAGTTAATATTTGAATATGGTTTTAATAATATTTTAATAATACTAACATTATTTATTTATTTAGATTCGAAGTTTTGTGCAATTTTTACGGCCTTTAATTATGATCGATGGGGCACATTTAATGGGTAAGTTTTAGGCACCATGTTTTTGGCGATAGGTATGGATGGAAATAATCAGATTTTACCAGTTTCATACGGTGTTGGTAAAACAGAGAGCGGAGGTTCATGGAAATGGTTTTTTATCAAAATTAAAGGATTGTATTGGTGATAGTCCAAATTTGGAAATTATATCTGATAGAGCTGCCTCAATTGATATGGTAATTAGAACTGTCTTCCCACATGCATATCACGGGTTATGTTGTCGTCATTTGATGGTGAATCTGCGGTTAACGTCAATGAAAGGAAAAAATTATGAGTCATTATGGTGGCAGACCTGTAAAGCTTATAGACTTTTTGATTTTGAAGAGCGTTTTATAGACTCACCGTTGTACTTCCACGTATTCAAAATATTTTAGTCAATGTTGGGTTTGAAAAATGGGCAAGAGCACACTATTGGGTTTGAAAAATGCGCTGAGTCTATCAATGCGTTGTCACGACAAGCTAGAAAACTACCAATTATTAGGCTAGTTGAATTTTTTCGAGAATATCTACAAAAATGGTATTTTAATCGTAGACAGATTGTAAGTAATATTTTTATATAAAAGTACAATATAATATTTTTTGTTATTTGTTAACAATATAGACATTAATTTTTGTTGGTGATTTACCACATAGTCTTACAAAATGGGTAGAAAATAAAATAACAAGAAGAATTGCAAAAAGTGCAATATGGATTGTGACCGGAATCGATAATAACACGTTTGAGGTTGCAGACCGAGGCAAAAAAGGTTTGGTTGATTTGTGAAGCAGAATTTGTTATTGTAGACAATGGGAACTCTCTGGTTAAGGTTTTTAAATATAACAGATTGTAATCACTGGGCTTTAAACTGGTTTAGTAAAGATATATATGGCTACATATGAGGAGTCAATAAATCCTTTACCAGAACAATCTGAGTGGGAGATACCTACTGATTTTGTGCCTATGCAGCCACCGCTGACGACTAAAAGACAAGCTTGCAGACCGTGAGAAAATAAACGCATACCGTCACGTGGTGAGGTAGTAAAAGAGGTTGTATGTAGTAGATGTTGTACACAAGGTCATAACCGTGATCAATGTAGAGCCCCACTCCCATCACAGGTTTCAAAATCAATATCAAAGGCAGATGAAAGCAGTAATCCATATCAACCTATAGCATATGTCAACCCAAAAGATATTCGTGAATACGTTTTTGACACAACTAGGCAACCATCACAAACATGGGATTTTGATTTGAACGAAACTTAATGATTTTGATTTAATTAAAACATTTTTTATTAACATTTAATGTTTGTAATATTATTAGAATGAAAAATTTATGTTGGATCGAGAAGAAGGCTGGTGCAACCAAAACCAATTCACTTAGACATTTTTGGTACTACATGCAAGGGCTTCCAAAGCTTAACATGGAACTTCCGAAGGTTCTAGAGTTCTTCCGAAGACAAAGTGAAAGATTAACTTCTGAAGACAGAACTCTACTTCCGAAGTCAAGTGCATACAAGTTCAAGTCTTAGAAGAATAAGCTGAAGACCACTTCCGAAGTATGATGAAAAGAAGAAGTCTCCAAGCCTTGGAAGAAGCAGCCCCTTCCAAAGTATAAGTGGCTTCGAAATTACTTACTCTTCCGTAGCCATTTAACCTTCGGAAGACACTGCTATGAACCAGTGGACACAAGTATGGTCTCTGACACTCCACTACAGACTTCTAATACAGCATGGCTTCTTCCTAAAAAGCCATGTAGTTGACCATACTTTATTCCACTGTTCATCTTTTTATGATAGTACATGTTACCAACTTTAGTTGGTGACAAAAGGTAAGTCAGGGACATGTCCTGACTACCAAATCTCATATAAGACATTATTTGAGATACCTTAAACTATAGTCTTGTAGTATAGGCTTTACTTATAGGATCCTAACTGGTATCAAAGTATATCCGGCTGTAGGTAGTATTATATATAGGTTCTCTTTGTAACTCATTCCACACTGCTTGTAAGAGTCTTGTATTATTGATTTGAGAAGCAATATATAAAAGTACCTTGAAAATTACTTCTTGTATTCTTTACTACTTTTTATATTGTGATCAACTCTTACTGATTCTATCTTAATCCGAGTGTTGTTCTAGGTGAGTTTGAGAGAAAACAAAGTGTTAAGTGACTAATACCGATCCTGCAATTGGTATCAGAGCTTCTCAGGCTCTTGATTTCATAATCTAACCATCCAAATCAACCTGTTTTTCACTCCTCCCTACAACCCACTCACTCAAATGGCCCTTAACAAGTCCGAGGTAGAGATGGGAACCATGACAAAGGCTCCCATCATTACTCCTGAAAATTTCAGGTCTTAGAGCAGGAGAATAGAAGGCTTCATCAGATACCAAGACAGCAAGATATGGAATTCCATTGTCAATGGCCCGTATAAGCCAAAGGTGGCATCACTTGGTGGAAACGGTGCCATGATAGAAAAGGCTGTAGAGGATTACTCTGATGAAGACAGAAAGAAGATGGACATCAATAGCAATGCCATGACCATTCTTATGACTGCAATACTAAACTCCATAATGGTAGGATTTGAGCATTGCATGACAGCCAAAGAATTGTTTGATGCACTTGCTCAGATGTACTCAAGCTCCAATGACTTGAAGAAGGACTCGCTGAAGCAGCAGTTTGAGAACTTCACTCATATTACTGGAGAGACTCTCAACCAGCAGTACTTTAGGTACATGGATCTTATCTCTTCTCTTCAGTTTGTGAAGATCACTCCCAAACTTAGAGATCTTACAAGAAAGTTCATGAGTGCTCTTCCAAACGAGTGGACATTCTATTGTGTCTCTATCAAGAGGACAGAGAACTTGAACACTCTCACCATGACTGAAGTCTATGGCATCCTTGATGGATATCGCCTAGATATGGAGAGTAAGAAGGGCCACTAAACAAGCAGACCCATGAGTCTTCCTGCTAGCAATGCTTTAATGGTTGCTGAAGGCTCATTACCCCCACAACCTCAGTATTTCCTGACTTACCAGCATCCATCCTGCTCTCCTGGACCATACATCACTTTCCCTGAGACTCTAAGGTCTCAACAGGCTCATCACAACTCCTTTCAGGAAAGTTGTGCCTTTATCTCAGGAAGTGGACACTCTGGTGATTTTCAATACTACTTTGATGATCTTGAGTGTTTCAGTCCAGACAATGTAGAGTACGTGGACATTGTCCAACAGATGGCACTTTTAACTTATAGAGCGAAGAAGTTCTTTAAGAGAACTGGAAGGTAGTTCCCTCAAAACCCAACTACTAACAAGTTTGGGTTTGATAGGACCAAGGCAAAGTGTTACAACTGTAACCAACTGGGTCACTTTGCAAGGGAACGCAAGGCTCCTAAGACCAATCCAGGAACCCCACAGGCCTCCACACATCCCTCAACCTCAAAGCCCGCTGAGAAGTCAACTGAAATAGCTGCAATGGCTCAAGAAGTTGACTGGAGCTTCATGGTACAGGATGTGTCTCCTACTTAAGCTCTCATGGCTGGAACAGACGATACTCAGGTACATGAACATCTTTGCACTCCAGCCTGTATAGCTAAAGTTAAACTTTATCAGGATTACAATATGGAAATCAGATCTGATATTGAGTCTTTAAATATTTTAAAATCTGATTTTAGAAGAGTTGAATCTGACTACCAAAAGAAAATTGAGGAGTTAGAGAAAACTGTGTCTCTTTTAAAACATCAACACACCAACTACAAGACTCAAATCAAGGATCTGATATCCAAATTGTCTGAGGCTCAAGCCTAGCTTGTTACTGCTAAGGCTCAGGCCAGGAAGCATTCTATTTCTGAGCAAAACTTCCAAGCTATTCTTGCATCATCCTCCCATTCCAAACTCTATTATCAGAACAAAGGAGGATTAGGAACCAATGAAATTGCTCCACCACTCCTATGAGTCTATCAGACAACCTAGATGTGGTACTGAGGAGCAAGAGGTTCCAACCGCTAACCCTTCCTCACCAGAGTTGAAGGATGAAACAACAATAGTGGCCACCATAGGGAAGGAACAAGTAGATGTACCTATCTCCTCCAGTGAAGAACAAATCCTAACCACGAAGGCCAGAAGAAGTAGAGCTAAAGCTGCTAGAAGAACTGCCAAGAAGATGGCTGAGTCCAAGCTGAAGATTGACTGAAAGCAAAAGGGTGTCTTTATCTCAGCTGGATTCCAAGTGTTAGGTACTTCTCATCCTGGAAATGATTGTAATACCAGCACTCTTGTCCTGCCAAAGGATCAGAAGTTGAAGGGAAAAGTTGTTGATGAAGAAAAGAAGCCCAAGAAACAGCAACCCTCACATTCCCAAAGGACTAACACTGCATGAATAATGCGTGGTCTGCAAAACCACATGGCAAAAGATTGTTACTACAATCCTGCAAGCACACATTATGAAAATAATGTTAGAAAAGAAGGAGTCAGGGAAGGTTTCACATTTGGACCTTTTCAAACGGTTCAAGTGATGAAAAGGGAAAGCTATCTTCGGAAGCCAGGTTGCTTTCGGAAGAAACTCTTTCGTCTGAAGGGAAGATGACTTCGAAAGCAAAAGCTACTAAGGTTTGGAAGAACAAGAAAGCTCCCTTGAAACCTCCCCAGAAGAAGATTGCTTCGGAAGAAAAGGTGGTGAAAGCTTCTTCCGAAAAGAAAGAAGCTTCGAAAGATGGCCATGCTGCAAAAGCTTTAACAAGCTCATCCTCCAAAATCAACTAAAGGGTGGACTGGAAGATCAAGGAAGATGCTGCAGCCCAAACCTCTTCTTCAAAGACCTCTATTGAACCCCCATGCATAACATTTGGTTTAATTATGTCATTATCTTTGGAAGAACCCAAGACCAGCAAGGCTTGGGCTTCCAAACAAAAATAACAAACTCATCTTATTTGCAGGGACATCCATATGACAAGAACAACAGTGTCTGGATTGTAGACAGTGGATGCTCCAGGCACATGACAACAGATCTCTCTTTCAATAGTTTCAGAACTATGATGGAGGTCCTGTCCAATTTGAAGATGAGGTCGGAGGATATATTTATGGCATAGGGAGTATATCCAATGGTAAATTAAAGGTTGACAAAGTTCACTTTGTCAAACAGCTTGAACACAATCTTTTAAGTGTTTCTCAATTCTGTGATCAAAAGCACCAAATGCTTTTCACAGAACATGAGTGCATTATCCTTAAACCAGGGATGACAATTCCTCCGGAATTAGTGCTTCTTAGATCTCCCAGGAAAGGGGATATGTACAAGCTGGATATGAACAATGCTTCCCCAATAGGTGAAGTATCATGCTTTCTTTCCAAAGCTGATAGTGATGAGTCTACACTATGGCATAAACGTTTGTCTCATGTAAATTTTAAGACAATGAATAAATTAGCTAAAATAACTTGGTAAATGGTTTGCCTAAAAAGGAGTTTCCTGCAAAGATAACTTGTGTTGCATGCCTGAAAGGGAAACAACATAGGACATCTCACAAATCCAAATGTGTTAACTCTATCACTACTCCATTACACTTATTGCACATGGATCCTTTTGGTCCCACAAGTATAATGAGCATTGGAAGGAAATCATACTGCCTTGTGATAGTTGATGATTTTACAAGATTCACATAGGTATTCTTTTTAAGAACTAAAGATGAAGCTGCTGAAACATTAAAATCTTTTATTTTAAAATAGAAAATCAAATTGATCACAACGTTAAAATCATTAGAAGTGATCAAGGGACTTAGTTTAAGAACTTCGTTCTTGACTCATTCTATAATTCAAAAGGGATTGCCAGACAATATAGTGCTCCCAGAACTCCTTAACAAAACGGTGTTGCTGAGAGGAGGAACAGGACACTTATTGAGGCTGCTCGAACTATGTTAAAATCTTTTATTCTTAAAATAGAAAATCAAATTGATCACAACATTAAAATCATTAGAAGTGATCAAGGGACTTAGTTTAAGAACTTCGTTCTTGACTCATTCTGTAATTCAAAAGGGATTTCCAGACAATATAGTGCTCCCAGAACTCCTTAACAAAACGGTGTTGCTGAGAGGAGGAACATGACACTTATTGAGGCTGCTCGAACTATGTTAGCTGATTCAAAACTACCTCTAACATTCTGGGCAGAGGCAGTCAGCATTGCATGCTATGTGCAGAACAGAGTTCTTATAGTTAAGCCCCATGGAAAAACCCCTTATGAGCTATGGAACAAGAAGCCACCGTTCATTGGCTTTCTAAGGTCTTTTGGCAGCAGGTGTACCATACTTAACACAAAAGATAATTTACCAAAATTTGCTGAAAAGTCGGATGATGCTATCTTTGTTGGATACTCTTCTTGCTCCAAAGCTTATAGAGTATACAACATTAAGAATCAACAAGTTGAGGAGTCATCCAACATAGTTGTTAATGAGCACACTCCTTGTGTTAGGGGAAATGGCCCTGATCAATTCTTTGATTTAGAATTGTTTCCAAACTATTCTAAACCTTCTTGTGAGAATGTTTCAGTTAGAACAGGAGCACAAAATGATGCTGATGTTGCTACTGATAATCAACTATTTGAGCTACCCAGATCTAGTCCAAATTCTCCAAGAGCTGCAATAAATGAAGTTTCCACCATTCACAGATCTGATAGCTTGACCATATCAAGGAATAGTGAAGCTTCTACAAGTAAATCACTTACTGAGCCTCAAAACTCATCAGGTGATCCACTATAACACCAGGCTAAAGGAAGTAGTGTTTTGAAGGAACAGGAAACTGTTAACACTACTTTACAGTCAACCATTGATGATGTTTTTCACTCATTCAATCAGTCCTCGTTGAATGATTTTGAAATAGCAGCTGGATAGAGTGTTCCAGTTCCTGAGCAGAATATGTCCAACCTAGATCTATCTCTGCAACTGGAAGTGATTCCTCGCCTAAGGATTCATAACACTCATCCTACTGAGAACATCATAGGGGATGTCACTGTGAGAACAAGAGGACAAACTCATCATGCGAATGTCTACTTGTACTCATGCTTTCTATCCCAGATGGAACCCAAGAAGGTAGAAGATGCCTTAAAAGATAGTAGCTGGCTTGGATCGATGCAAGAGGAGCTGCTTCAATTCAAGAGACAGAAGGTATGGAACCTATGTATGCTACCATCTGGTCAATTACCAATAGGCACTAAATGGGTTTTCAGAAACATGAGAGAGATGATAGAGGCTTGATCATCAAGAACAAAGCAAGACTTGTTGTTCAAAGATACATCCAAGAGGAAGGAATAGATTATACTGATGTCTTTGCACCAGTTGCAAGACTTAAAGCAGTTAGGATCTTCCTTGCTTATGCTGCATCCAATGACTTCACTATCTATCAACTTGATGTCAAGTGTGCCTTTCTATATGGGGATATATATAGGGAAGTCTATGTATGCCAACCTCCAGGATTTGAAGACCCACAGCACCCTAACTATGTGTGCAAATTGGATAAATCTCTATATGGGCTGCACCAAGCACCTAGGCTATGGTATGAGACTTTGTCTCAATTTCTTCTGAAGAATGGCTACACTAGAGGTACCATTGATAAGACTCTCTTCATCAAAAAGTCCTGGAAAGGACATCTTGCTCGTTCAAGTCTATGTCGATGACATCATATTTGGTTCTTCAAATGACGAAATGTGTAAGGACTTTGAGAGCATTATGAAGAAAAAGTTTGAGATGAGTTCCATAGGAAAAATGGACTTTTTCCTTGGAATTCAGGTGAAGCAAATGAAGGAAGGGTTCTTCATTAATCAATCTAAGTATGTCTTTGACCTCTTAGAAAGATTTGAAATAAAGGATTGCAAGACTGCCAAGACACCCATACCCAGAAACCATAATCTTTGTCCAGACCTTGAGGGGGAGGATACTGATCAACATCAGTATAGGGCAATTATTGGTTATCTGATGTATTTTACTACCAGTAGACCTGATACCATGTTTGCTACTTGCATTTGTGCAAGATATCAGGCTGCTCTAAAGGTGTCTCACCTAGCTACTATTAAGAGAATCCTCAAATACCTTAAAGGAGCAGCTAAACTAGGTCTCTGGTATCCCAGAAACAAGGATTTTAATCTCTATGGATACACTGACAGTGACTATGGTGGCTGCAATATTGACAAGAAATCAACATCAGGAGGATGTCAATTTCTTGTTGGAAGGATCATCTCATGGCAATGCAAGAAACAATCCTGTGTCTCTACATCAACTACGGAAGCTGAATACATTGCTGCTGCTAGCTGTTGTGCTCAACTGCTATGGATTCAGAATCAGACGTTAGACTATGGATTCAACTTTATGAGTGCTCCTATCCATATTGACAACAACAGTGCTATCTCTATTACTGAAAATCCGGTGAAGCACTCCAAGACAAAGCATATTGACATCAGGTACCATTTCATTAGAGATATTCATGAGAAAAATCTGATTAAACTAATCAAAGTTGACTCAAATGAACAATATGCTGATTTGTTCACCAAAGCTTTTGATGAGCAAAGATTTAAGTATCTCATAACTGCTATTGGAATGATAAACATTGATTAGATCACCTCTTTTGAAAACCTTTTAATATGTAATTTATTCTGTCAATACAATTTAAGCCCTGTTACAAAAGGTATTTTTTAAATTTTCGAAGTGTAAATTTCTTCCGAAGAGAAATTAACCCTCGGAAGTTATTTTTATATCTTCCGAAGCATACTTTCTCGAAGGATAATTTTTCTTCTCGGAAGAGCTTTTGGTCTCGGAAGAAGCGATTGATTACATATCAGATCTACTTCCGAGGTTTACAAACTCTCCATTCGGAAAGCAATACTAACCTTCGGAAGCAAAGTTTTTTCTTCGGAAGTAAGAATTGCCTTCGGAAGACAAATTACCTTCAGAAATGTTTTACATTTGGAAGAAAGATTCTACGTGTAACGTAAATCTCTAGTGCCCCACACTGTAAAAAGCAAAGATTTTGTTAATGATGTCGGATTATTTAACTGATTTTAACCTTACCGCCACTGTCAATTCATCCACTAAACCATCACATCACCTTATCCTTACCCCATTACCGCCTTCCCACCCTCTATTAAATAATCTTGACTATTCAATTTCATCTTCTTACTTGCAATTTTTACTGCCCTAGAAATTTCTCTCCTCTCCAACTTTACCCAAGCTTAAAATCATCTACTTTCACCTTTCTTCAATGGCACTTAACCCTCAGCACAACCAAGTCGCACTTCTTGATTCTTCAACAGATGTTGACTTCTCTAAAATCATCTCCTTTCTCACCCAATCACCTTACTACACTGCTCTTACCGTTAAGTCCACTATTTACTCCAACCACATGGCCGAATTTTTGGGAAATGGTCAAGCCGAAACCCTAAATGGGATTCGTGTACTGAGGTCCAGCATTTTTGGATAGGAGTTAATCATCACTGAACAACTTATCAGGGAGCATCTAGAGCTTCATGATGAAGAAGCACCTACTAAATTCCCTAAGCCAGATTTGGATAGCACCTACATCCTAATGGGATATGGTGGAGACATAAGCAGGTCGACGGTCTACAAGTTCAACTTCTCCTACAACTGGAAGTTCCTCCTGCACATTGTTCTCCACTATCTGTCAAACAAGTCTAGGGGATGGGATCAAATCCTATATGAACTAGGATGCTTAGTTCATGGATTGGTGAGAGGCCTACGATTCAGTTACTTAAGATTTATGTTCACCAATTTGATTGGGAATCTACAACGGGAAACATTCTTTATGTATCCCAGATTCATACAACACATAATCAATTGTGAGTTGGACCAGAGTATGCTTGTCTGTGCAGCTGCTCTGACTGTCCCTCAAATGAGGCCCACCATCTTCAAGACCTTGAAGAATGTGTCCACCAACTTCACTGGAAGGTACACTATCTGCTTCCAAGTATAATTGAGCGCATAACTCCTAGTGACATCCCTATTCACCCCACAAGTGATGAATCCACACCAACAACCTCCACCACAATGCCAACCCTGCCTTCTCCACCCATCACCATCACATATCAAAGACGCCCCAAACGAACCCTTGTTCAATCTACTCTGATTGAACAAGCCCCTCCTGTTCAATCCAAAAAGACTAGGGTGGAAACATAGGCTCCCACTCAGTCTAAGGTCTCTCCATTCTTCTCTTTTGACCTCAATATGGGTTTTGAGTCTCCTCAGTCTCAAACCCAGGAGCCCGACACCTAAACCAGCAGCCCTCAGGATGAGTATCTACACTCTTCTGAGTAGCCAACTAGGGATAGCCCCACCAAAGGCTCAATGCCTGTAGACATTGACCAAGGTCCCAGGTCAGTAGGCTTAACCTCCCTATCTTTTACTGACCTTCTCTTCAAAACTGATGAAGAGATAACATCTCCCCATGGCAATGAAGTTGATCTACAACACCTTCTTCAAGATCAACAGAGCCCGGAGAAATCCCTTTTCTCTAGTCCCCATCAGCAACCTATAACTGAGGTGAGTCCCACTGATGTGGAGGGGACTCATGCAGATTCAGCTACCACTACAAAAGGTGCCTCAATGGACCTTGTGGATAGTGGTAACATATCTCAGACTGAATCTACGGCAACCGAGCTCTTTGATGACTCTAAATTGAGCATGGGAAACCAGGGTGCCAAGAAACCACATCTGGTGGTGAGGCTGAACATACCAGGTATGTTACCTCATCTCTCCGTGATTCTTCAAAAGAAGATGAGGGAAGTATGCAACTCCTCATACAAGACCTTCTTTCTAAAGTCTCAAACCTTGAACTCTTGGTTAAGACTTTAGAAGAAAGGCCCGCCACTCAACAACTTGAGATTGACAATCTCAAGGCCAAACTAGCTGAGAAATAGACAGAGAGGTCTGTTAGGCATGTAACTATTTAGGTCTCATTGACTTCTTCCTCTAGCTCATCTAGCTCTAAAGATGATACTATCAAAAAGGGGGAGAATGTTCAGAGACAAACACATGAGGATCCACAACAGAGCAACACTTCAACTTCAAAATCTTCTACTCCTATGATTACTGTGTCTGAGCCATCTCAAGTTATTCTTTAGATTGACTCAAAGATGTTCAGCGATCTCTACAGACTCTTCACAAAGTTTCTGTTGAGATCCTCCACTGATCAGCTAAGCCAGATGATGCAATTCTCTACTTCGGAGCTAAAGAGCTTCACAGGCTAACTGCACCTTCTACCACTGTGGAAGAAGTTGGTCAACCTAAGGTCCACATGGAACCTAAGATTCATTTTGAAGGGGAAATGGGGACTGATGGCCCAACAACTAAAACAGTTGGGACAGAATCTGCATCTCCTCCAACTTCCGAAGCTGAAGTTAAAGCCTCGGAAGAACAAGCTGAATCTTCCGAAGCTGAAATGGAAGCTGCGGGAGGACCGTTTAAAATGTCCAAGGAACTGATCATTACAGATGTAATCCTTGAAATGGCATCTGAGGTGAACAGCAAGGACTTTCTGAATCTACCTCCATCCTAGACACCATCTCTACCTCTCTCACAATCAGAATCCACTTTCCAAGAACCACCACAGTCAGGCTCTTCAAAAGATAAAGGGAAAAGAAAGATGACTGCGGAAGAGCTTTAGGAAGCGGAAAAGATTGAGAAACTCAAGAAGAAAGGAAGACTTCCAACTGAGAAGTTGCTAGCTACCAGCACAAAAGCAGCTGCAGCCAATCAGGAGGCTGTCAACAATAAGAGAAGGGAAGAGATCATTGACCAGCTTATCCAAATAGGAGCTGCCAATGAAGAAAACTCTTGCTACCACTAGAGGAGTTAGTGAATCTGGAGAAGGCAACCCTGCTGAAACTTGAAGAAGAAGCCATGTTGGCCTTGGAGAAAGAAGAAGAAAAACATAAGGAAGCTGAACTGCAGCTGAGGAGAGACAGGATAAATTTCCTAATCTCTAGAGGCTTTGATCTTCAAGAACTCTCTCCACACAATGATGAGACGATCCTCTGGCTCTACAACAAAGAGCAGGATCAAATGGAGAAAGAAAGAAGAAAGGCTGCAAGAGAAAAGACAAAGGAAAAGAAGAAGAAGGAGGAAAAGGCTAGGGACACTGCAACCAGGAAGCTCAGTGAAAAGGCCTGGATGAAAGCTTATCTTCGGGCCCATGGCTTCTCTGGAAGGCAGGTGGGTCCCATGTCTGAGAAGACACTCCAATGGATTGTCAGTGAAAACAAGGCTGACATCCGGCTAGGAAAGAAGAAAGAGATGTATAGAAGGGTAAAAGGGATGACCTTCACTACAACCACTCAACCACAACCTGAACCCTCACCCCTACCTTTCTCCATTAAAATCGAACCCTTCACCCCTGAACCCACATCCTTGCCCACATCCACTTCATCACCCCAACCACCTAAACTTCCCATCCTCCTACCAAAAACTCTTCCCAGAACCTCTAAACCTCAACCTACCCAAAAACCATTCAAACCATCCCTTCAGCCTTCTTAATATCTCTCTCTTGAGGAGTTCAAGGTAATCAAGACCAAGCTCATCAACTACACAACTCTGAGCGAAGTGTCATGTGATGAATATTCTATCAAAATTACCTATGTTGATAGATCCTCTTGTTCCCTCACAAGAGATCAATTTCTTGATTTACCTAGAGGAACACTAGACCAGGAAGCTAGACTTCTAGGCCTCAACTCAGATTCATTAAATGATGAAGAGATGAACTTAGAAGGAAAGTGGTGACTCTGTTGGACACCAAGAAAGAGGACAAGATTCTCAGTCAGTCTCTTGTGCCTAGAAAGAAAATACTCCAGTGGAGGTTCGATGAAACTTCTCACAACTTTGTTGTGGAAAGGGAGAATGGCGAAGTCAATAGACTTAATGCAACCTCTCTACTACACTCCAGCAGGTTTGATATTGCTGAGTTAGCAGAGAAGCCATTCTGCAACCCCTCCAACTCTAAAGCTGTTGCACTCATCAGAAATCATCTCATCAGCCTTCATCTAGCTAAGCTAACTGCAAAGGCCAAGATTGAAGAAGAGTTGAGATTGAGAAGACAGGAAGACAAGGAAAGACCTCCTACCAAAAGGCACTGCCTTTCTACAGATGGTGGAGGGTCTAAAATTGGAACCTATAGTTAGATAGGAATATGATAACAGTTCCCATCAACTAACTCTTTTCAGATGGCAACAACATAGGGTACATGTTATCCAAGGTGACAGACTGGACTTCCTGTCTACCAAGGATCTGTACAAACTTCTTAACACCACATCAGGGAAGAACAAGGAGACAGACAAATATCTACTCTCCTTGGTGCTGAAAGTTTTGAGAAGCAAAAACAAGTGAAATTTTGGTAGCATCAACCTAGGGGGAGTTTGTTGGATCAAGAAGAAGGCTGGTGCAACCAAAACCAATTCACTTAGACAATTTTGGTACTACATGCAAGGGCTTCCGAAGCTTAGCATGGAACTTCAGAAGGTTGTAGAGTTCTTCCAAAGACAAAGTGAAAGATTAACTTCCGAAGACAGAACTCTACTTCCGAAGTCAAGTGCATACTTCCGAAGTTCAAGTCTTAGAAGAATAAGCTGAAAACCACTTCCGAAGTATGATGAAAAGAAGAAGTCTCCAAGCCTTGGAAGAAGCAGCCCCTTTCGAAGTATAAGTGGCTTCGGAAGTAATTACTCTTCCGAAGCCATTTAACCTTCGGAAGACACTACTATGAACAGTGGACACAAGTATGGTCTCTGACACTCCACTGCAAACTTCTGATACAGCATGGCTTCTTCCTAAAAAGCCATGTAGTTGACCATACTTTATTCCACTGTTCACCTTTTTATGATAGTACATGTTACCAACTTTAGTTGGTGACAAAAGGTAAGTCAGGGACATGTCCTAACTACCAAATCTTAGATAACACTTTATCCGAGATACCTTAAACTATAGTCTTGTAGTATAGGCTTTAGTTATAGGATCCCAGCTGGTATCAAAGTATATCTGGCTGTAGGTAGTATTATATATAGGTTCTCTTTGTAACTCATTCCACACTGCTTGTAAGAGTCTTGTATTATTGAGTTGGGAAGCAATATATAAAAGTACCTTGAAAATTACTTCTTGTGTTCTTTACTACTTTCTATATTGTGATCAACTCTTACTGATTCTATCTTAATCCAAGTGTTGTTCAAGGTGAGTTTGAGAGAAAACAAAGTGTTAAGTGACTAATATCGATCCTGCATTTTATAATTTATTTATTATTCTATTCTACCTCCCTATAAATATACTCATATGTTCATCCGTAAGTCTTGCACTTCATCTATTTCACTAACAAAATACATCCATCTTATCTTACCAAGAATCTCTCTATCTCACTAATAAAAAATGTCATTCCTTTTTCACATACGCCTTCCTCCAAAACCAAAAATACACATTGCAACACCCATATTAACTTATCTACATAATACTGATCAAATTTATTCTACTGTCTTCTTCAAAATTTTCATATCTACATAATATTGATCACGTGATAAGAAGTATTATAACCGATAGTAAGAACTTTTACATTGAATTGTGCAAGATGTGTTTTACAACATACATCTTACCTATGCCAATGAAGTCGGCAAACTCTGATTACGGGTTATCTGCTCACTGTTAGTAGAAGATATATTATGTTTTGACGGAAAATATTAAAGACATGCTACATGTTGTCGGTAAATAATGAAGACATGTTACGTGTTGACAAGAAATATGAAGACATGCTACGTGTTAACAGAATATAATAAAAACATGCTACGTGTTGATAGGAAAAAATGAAGACATGCTACGTGTTGACAGGAAATAATAAAGACCTGCTACGTGTTGACATGAAATAATGAAGACATGCTACTAGTTGAAAGGAAAAAATGAAGACATGCTACGTGTTGACAGGAAATAATGAAGACATGTTACGTGTTGACAGGAAATAATGAAGATATGCTACCTGTTGACGGGAAAAAATGAAGACATGCTACGTGTTTACAGGAAAAAATGAAGATATGTTACGTGTTGACTGAAAAAATGTATTGATTGTTATTCTTAATTTTAATTTATTAACAAAATTGTAACTTAGTAGTCGTAAATTTACATTTCTCAAACATTATTATTAAAATGAAAATAAATAAATTACTGCTATAAATATCACAACTTAAATATGAAATAAAAAAAATAAACATGACAACTTAAATATGTAATAAAAAATAAATAAATTACAATGACAAACACATGAAATAAAAATATATAAAAAGTAATAAAATATATTTTAACATGGACGCGGTAAACTACGCTAGAAATACAACTAATAAGCCATGAAACGCCTATATAACTTACAAGTCTCTTTAAAATTCTCACCACAATCTATCGGTTTTCCTGTAACTAAATGTTCCATCAACATACAAACGTAAACTCCTTCATTACCCCTTAAGGCCTGGGGCGATGTAACATAATCTTCATTTACTTCAATGCCAAATGGTTTTTCTGGTTGACCAGTCTTTTTCCAGAAATGAATATTTACTAATAAAGTGCTAAAATACACAGACACTTTCATTAACGTCGGATGAATCAGTCGACCAAATTTATCATCACCTATTTCTTCACCATAAAAAATCTCTACTTTTCTGGTACACAAATTGACACGAAAAAGTACCCATTCTTCACTCTGAATACAAAAAGGAAAGTATACATAATCTACATCTAAAAAAGATGTGTACGGGTTAAACTCTCTATCAGCAAATGAAACAACATGCTTGCTACACGAATCAGTTAAGAAGTCAAAAAATTGTGAAGGTAGTATGGTCCAACGCATATTTGACATTCCATCTTTGTATAGCTCTCTGTGTCTCCAATTCATCATTCTTAAAACCCAACCTTCAACATGCTAAATAAAAATATATTTTATTAATACATATAAAAAAATATATTAAAAATGTATAGAGAAATTTACCACTGCGCTGAAATAACCATTACGTCTATAACCTAATAAAACACCCCAAAATTTTTTGTCAAGTTTAATAGGCGTTAAAAATATAGCGAAGTAACAAAAAGGGGCGTCCCCCTTATTATAAAATTCCATGACATCTTTTGACCATTTTTCAGATTCATCATCTGGAATTGTTCATGTATGTACAATAGGTCGATTGGTTTGTACACCAAGGTTCTGAACATCTGAAGTAGAAGATTCAGATTGATTTTTTGGACGTCTCCAGTTACTCATTATCCAAGTTGATGATTTAGGAGCGGGTTGAGAAGAGTATTGATGATGTTCATCCATAGATATATGAAATAAAAAATGAATTTAAGTTTGATGGTGAATGAGGTGTAAATGAGGTATCTATTAATACTTGAAGACATATAAATAAAATGTTTATTAAATTACTAAAATATAATAAAATCGTTTTTTAAAAATATTATATTTTTTTCATTTGATATGACATAAGATTCGTTGAACCTACTATATAAGGTGGTATTGGTAGTTATACATTTTTATCATTTAAAATGTGTAACACCCGATTATTTATAAAGACACAGAAAGAAATAATAAAGCAAAGAA
Organism: Flaveria linearis; assembly: GCA_024085815.1. Classification (NCBI taxonomy): domain Eukaryota; kingdom Viridiplantae; phylum Streptophyta; class Magnoliopsida; order Asterales; family Asteraceae; genus Flaveria; species Flaveria linearis. The sequence goes on from CM044004.1 coordinate 26,516,846, forward strand.
AAAGATGGAGAAGGAATTAAAACCCAAGTCTAGGGGTTAAAAGTGTCAAAAGGACAAAATTTAAAAGTTGGTGATAAAGGTGGCATGGCCACCCATATGTCACACACATCACAAAATTTTCGGATTTTTAGAGAGAGAGAGTAGCAAGAAGCAAAGAACTCTCGGTTTTGAAGAGAAACAAGAAGAAAAGTGCGAATTCAAGGTAAGAATTCATGTTTTTATGGTGTTCTTAACCGGTTATGTCCTCGGGTTGTGCTTATGTGTGTTTGCTTGTGTTCGGGTATGTTTTTAATGGGTTTCTAGGAGGTTGAACTCAATTGCAAACGAGTTTAGGAGAAGCCATACTCAAGAGTTGCTAAGATGAGTTCTAGAACCCCTCTATTTACTGGTTTTAACTGATTTTGGAGCTGGAAAAGCATGAACTTATGTTTTTATAAAACTGGGTTTTGAACCCGTATGTATGATTGTGTGTATGCTAGGATTATGATGTGATGTTGAGCTATGTTCCTGATTGATGATGTTATGATTGTGTTTCTAAGGTTTAGCATGTAAGATTTAAGCTTAAAACATGAAAGATGGTGATTGGGAACTAAAATATGATGTTTAAGGCTCATATGTTAAGTTTTGGAATCTGCCTAAGTATGCAGAAGAAATGTGGATGAGTAATAGAAGTCAATGCGGATGAGCAGTTAATGCGGATGAGCATTAACTATTAAGTAAGTCAATGCGGATGAGAAATGGAAAGTCAATGCGGATGAGAAATGGAAAGTCAATGCGGATGAGTATTGGATGAAATGAGGATGAACATTGACTAAGTATGGGAAATGTTGATGAGTAAAGTCAGTGCGGATGAGTATTGGATGAAATGCGGATGAACATTGACTAAGTATGGGAAATGCGGATGAGTAAGGTCAATGAGGATGAACAAAAGACAAATGCGGATGAACTATAGCAAATAAGGATAAACAAAAGACAAATGCGGATGAACACTTAGAATGTTTTCTAACTTTCTGGAGAAAAAGATAAATGTAGGCTTTGATGCTTATGCATGATTGTATGTATGATGTATGTTATGTATGTATAATGCCCTGTATGATGATGTTGTCTGTGTATATTGATGTTCCTTATTATGTATGCTTATTTTCCATTGGCTTTACATTGAATGTTAATGAACAAAATGAAAAGTATTATGTGACGTAAAGTAGAAGATAATGAAAAGAGGAACATAATGAAAGAATGCATGCATTAATGAATGAACGAACAAAAGAAAGACTTACAAGCAAATGTATGGAGGTTCACACTCAATGAGGAGTGTTAACTCAACCGTGTGCGGGTTAGCTACCCTATGAGGATGCACACTAGGTCTTGATCCGTGTGATCAAGCATATGTATGGAGGTTCATACCCAATGAGAGGTTGTCAGCTGTGTGCGGGTTAAATACCCCATGAGGATGCACACAGGGGTTCAATCTTTGTGATTGACTAGATGTATGGGGTCCTTGTCGCTTAACCCTAGATGAATTGCTTGGTTCTCTAGAGGGGGGTTAAACACATGTCAGGACCTAGATGAAAACGAAAGATAATAAAAGTACGAAATGAACGATGATGAAGATAATTAAGATATTATTTATGTGTACGTATGATGTGTGATCACATGCAAAAGTAATGATTGGTTTTAATGAATCTAAAGTATGTTTTATTATAAAACTATAACTCACTCAGCAACGCGGACTTTTTATGCATTTTCCAGTTGGCAGATGAGCATTGCTGAGAATGGCGCGGGGCAGCTACTTGGCATTTTGGATGGCATTCTGTTGTTAATGTTTTTTTGCATTGTAATGCGAACAAATGAAAATGTGTAATGGATGTTTGTATTAATTTGCAAAAGCATTCTTAATGAAATGAAAAGTTGTTTTGACGTTCCGCTGCGATGTTTTATGAAATATAAATGTAATTATATGTTTTATGAGCAATGATTGGCCAGCTGTAACCGTTCCTGGGACGGGGCCTTACAAACGTCATCTAACAGAAGAAGTAGGGGAAATTGAATAAGGGAAAGACAAAGAAACAGTTCAAGTTCTAATCCAGCAGTTTATATTGATTTCAATTCAACACCTGGAGAGAATCATCATTTTGATAATTTTAACTGGTCTTCAAATGTTATCCGATTTTTCTACAATGGAGATACATCTTTTTGTAGGGTATCTTGTATGGGTCTTACGATACTTGATAGAGAATTTTGGGGTAGCCTTATAGGTTATTGTGGCAGTGGTTTTATACATACTATTGTAAGTTTTATATATAAATTTCACATTATGTTATTTAAGTTCATAGAATAATAATACTTATTTTGTACAGCATGTTCGTGCTTGGACAAACAGACTTTTAACTTGGCGGATTAATGAAATTCAAAGAACTGGTGAGATACCAGGCCCAAATCGTTGGACCACTTCCGTATGAGTTTGTCGAACTAATATTTCAAGGGTCGGTTGATGCAAATAAATACGGCAATGGCATGAATGAGTTATATCCTTCATTGTGGGAGGTTGATACGGTAATTATTATATTTATTTTTACATGATTAAAAATATTAATTTACTTTAAAAATAAATTTTAACTTTGTATTATTTTGGCAGGTATATATACCAATACACGACAACAATCACTACAAAAAAATTGTGCTACAGTAACACACAAAAAGTGTAACAAAATACCCAAAAAGTGCCGCTAATGGCCCCTGTATGAATGTGTGGCACACAAGAAAAAAGTGCCACTAGAAGCAGTGCCACTAGAAGCAGTGCCACTAAAGCCATTTAGTGGCACTTTTTTCTGTGCCACCCATTCTTGAAAAGATTTTTAGTGGCACTTTTTTTGCAAAATATCTATACCAATTTAGTGGCATAATTTTTTTGCCATAAATTTAATAAAGGATTTTGTGGACACGAATGATGTGGTAATAAATGTATTTCTAGTTAGAGATAAATGATGGTTTTGAATCATTACTAAATTACAATTAAAAAATGCAAATGAAAAACACTTAAAGTTATATAATCATAACATAGATTATGGTTTCAATCCAAAACATGTTCCAATGTTAGCAAACAAAAACATAATAAGTTACAAACATATTCAAGTGTTTACAAACAAAGTAAATATACTTTTTCTGGTCGTAAGTAATCCATGAATATTGCTATCTCTACTACACCAACACTTCACATTTTGTCAACTCTTCCTTCATCATCATGACTTTTTAAAGATGATATTTCATTACTAGATGAAGAACCAACATGAGGGACCTAAAAAATATAATTTAATTTAAAAAGATATTAATACAAAGTAGTAGGGACGAGCAACTATAAGATATAAGGACCCAAAATTAAGTAATAAACGGGTCAAACAAGTTAAGTTGTACATATGTTAAATAAATGGGTCAAATAAGTAAAGTTATATATATAATAATAAACGGGTCAAACAAGTAATACATATAGTAATAAATGGCTCAAACAAGTAAAATTATACCTATGGAATTAAACAAGGTCCAACAAGTAAAGCTATGCATATAGTAATAAACGGATCAAACAAGTTAAGTTGTACATATAGTAATAAACAGGTCAAATAAGTAAAGCTGTATATATAATAATAAACGGGTCAAACAAGTAAAACATATAATAATAAATGACTTAAACAAGTAAAGTTATACATATGGCAATAAATAGGTCAAACAAATAAAGTTAGGCATATAGTAATAAACGGGTCAAACAAGTTAAGTTGTACATGTAGTTATAAACAGGTCAAATAAGTAAATTTATATATAATAATAATGGGTCAAATAAGTAATACATATAGTAATAAATGGCTTAAACTACTAAAGTTATACATATGGCAATAAATATGTCAAACAAGTAAAGTTATGCATATAGTAATAAATGGGTCAAACAAGTTAAGTTATACTTGTACTTATAAATGGGTCAAATAAGTAAATCTATATATAATAATAAACGGGTCAAACAAGTAATACATATAGCAATAAATGGTTCAAACAAGTAAAGTTATACATATGGTAAAAAAATAGGTCAAAAAACTAAAGTTATGCATATAGTAATAAACGGGTCAATCAAGTTAAGTTATACATGTAGTTATAAACGGGTCAAATAAGTAAATCTATATATAATAATAAACGGGTCAAACAGGTAAAGTTATGCATATATAATAAACAGCTCAAACAAGTAAAGCCATACATATAGTAATATCGCAGGTAATAATCTTTACAACATTATTAAAAGTTGTATGGTCATGTATGTAAGTACTTGTATGTTCATATCACTATGAACTGTAGACAAGTTTGCATTGGGGATATGTTCTTGGATAATGTTCATCATCACATTCACGGCACTTTGTAGCTGATGAATAATTTGTGAATTATTCAGAGAATTCTCATTAATTTTTGTGGTCGGCATTCGTCCAATTAATCGAACATACCCTCTTTTCTCTGGGCCTTTAACTTTTGAATAGTCATCTTTGGTAAAATCATCCCGATCTCTTGGTGTGCTTGTAGAGTCACTTGCAATAGCTTTCAGTGAACTCTAAATAGATAAAAATGCAAGCAAGCATTTATTATTATTATTTTATAAAGTAAACATGGACATGATAAATAAGAACATTTTATTATGTAAAAATGCATTACCACAACTCTAGCAGCTTCATCATCTACATAACTTCCATCTTTATGAGTTCGTGTTGTTAGATACATTTCTCCTCTTGTTGGGTACACACCATCATTCTTCATTGCCTATAATTTATGTTTGATGGTTAGTAAGAGAGTTCAAAAGAATGTATGATAATAATGTCAAAATAACCAGATTAATACCACTTCATAAGCAAGTCTAGCAAATGACTTTGTCCCAGTTACATGAGGTTCCTTCATCTTTGAGCGGTTTGATCGGTTTTTAGCACATGTATTCTTTAGTAATTGGTATTTTAGCACATGATAAGAAATCATACAAAATAAAATGAGAAAATAAAATGGAAGGCGTATTGAAAATAAAATGATTGAAACTAATTTTCTAAGCACATTGGAAATTAGAAGGTGTATTGAAAATAAAATGTGAAATTGGTATGGTTACCTGAAATTCTGGAGTGAACCAACGAGTAACAAGTTCTTTAAGTTGAGTTGCATTCACTCTATCATCATTACTAGTTTGTTGCGTCATAATTTCATCAATACTGAGGCTTGGATCATATCCACGTGACTTTAATATACCTTTTCATGTTCTCCATTTTTCCCCATGCTATGCAATATTCATTTTTTAACGTGACTTGTTTCATCCGGATGAAAAGTAAATGTGGACTACAAATAAAAATTACATATATATTAGTGTGTAACTCATAACTTACTGAGTTTACCCTTATAAGTAAACTAAAAAGACATACTTTAACAAGTGAATACATATCCTCTTTTTGTTGCATGGGAACTTTTCTCCAGTAAGAATATTCAATTGATACATGCTCAGCCATCCTTACAAGTGTACCAAGGTACTAAACAAGTTCTTTACCTGTATCTCCCACTAGCTTTCCATGCGTGTTAAATATGACAAGTATTCTTTCATTACTATTCATCTTCCATATTTCCGCCTTCTGTGTATAATCCCTAACCTTTTTCGGAGCACCTAAGGAAGTTTGATAAAATAAAACAAGTAAATGACACCAAAACAATATTAAAAATAACTTCAAGACTAAGTTTGGGATGCATATTATAATACTTATACACAGAAATCCATTCTGAACAGGTCTTAAAAACCTAAACTTGCCTAAAAATAACTTCAAGACTAAGTTTGGGATGCAGAACCTGTTGGTATTTCATTGTAAGGGCCTTCTAATTGTTCTTGAACATTGTCATGAACTTCTATTTCTGCATCATACTGATTATTTATATGTATCATATTATCCATGTCTTCATACTCATGATCTTGATCAATATCATCTACTTCTATATCCGCTCTATTACTACCTGAAAGCATATAATAATAGTAATTATTATAAAATTAATTTTTAATTGAATACACTTAAATCAATGAAATAGTACCTTGAAATATATGATCCTCCTCATCAACAAGAACCAACCTTCTCTTTGCTCCTCCTTTATTACCTCCGACTATTTCACTCGTGTTTAGTTTTGTTCTAATTGATGATGATGGAACCTTTTCGGAGACATTTGAAGCAAGCACTCGACGTAGCTTCGTAAGATTAACCACTCTATTGGTCGATATTGGTGAAATAAATTTTGGAGGTTGTTGCTATAACAAATTTATTTTCATTAGGAAATATGTGTATCAAGAATAAAATAAATAAAGTTTTGATAATAAAATCACCTTTTTGAGTACAACATTTCTAGCAGGTTGTTCGCCATCTCCCATATCTGGAATATAGTCTACATCCCCGGCATAAACATTTTATTTCACTTTTTTCTTTTTCATATTTTGACTTTGTGCCAAACTTGTCATAGATTTCACAATGTTTTTAACTCCTAGCTCTGCTAGACGTTTTTTATTCTCTTGAACCCTCAATTCTCTACTTTTCTCATACTCATTAGCTTCTCTTAATATATTTTGATTTTTCTTGCTTTGGTTTGTCATTGGAACTCATCAAAGTCATTTTTATGGTTAATAGATAATGCTAAGAATAACAATGCTAATAGATATTAATGTTTTAAGAAGAAAATACATACATTGTTTGTTTGTTGACCAAAATTTTTGAGAACTTGATTGACCACCTTGCATTTCATGGGCATGAAGACCTTGAGTTTTAAAAATACATGCAATACGAATGTCATTATATATGACATATATTATAATAACGTGCAAGAAAAAAAAGCAATATAAGTATCCCACATGTATAATAGATAAACATAATAATAATTATGCAAAAGAAACTATATCAATGTTTACGACATAATATTAATAAGTAATCATAAAAGAATTGAGTCATCATCGTTTTCTTCAAAATCCACTTCATGTTCCATTTCGGGTGTAATGTTTATGCCATCTTCACAATCTTCACTAGTCGTATACAAGTTAGGCACATTAAATGTGCAATCATTAGAATAAAGGCCAACTTGATCATCAACATTTCCCATGCTAAATACATCTCTTACTTTTACGTCTGACAACCTCCCAATCTTCATGCTTAGAATCTCTGACATAGAACACTTTATCAACTTGTGTAGCCAATACAAATGGATCATCAGCTAAGTTAGCCCATGTGTGTGCCTTGTATGAGAAATTCACTAATGTTACACCATTATCTATCTTGCAGCCTCTGTTAATGTCAACCCAATCACATTTGAATAAAACTTCTCGTATTTGACCCGAGTAGTTTAACTCAATAATGTCATTTAATTTACCATAATAGTTAATCATGCCATGAATAGGTCTTCTATCTCAACTACTAGCATAGTTTCCACCTTCTACGGTAACGACAACACCACTATTTTGCGTTCTTAATGATTTCTCTCTTTCTTTTGTGTGAAAATGGTAACCCTTAACAAGGTATCCAGAGTATCATTTGACACTTTTTAGTGGACCACGAGCAAGCCATTTTATATCTTCTATTACTAAATCACCTTGCTCTTCCATACGTGCAACCTATAACGTAGTTGTTTATGCTCATAACACTAACATCTCAAATAACAAATTATAACATAATTGAAGGATATAATGGAATTACCCTTCTCATGAACCAATCAGCAAAATGTTGGCCATGAATCTTGTTAATTTCATAATCTGGTATCCGACGAGAACATTGTTGTCCTTTAACTATCCGTTTGTGTTCCCTTAAAAGGAAACTCATATTATTATACTTTTTTGATAGATGAATGAGGAGCAAGAGTATCTAATAACAAAAAAAGGTATCTTACTCTCAAAAAGGTGTAACCGAATCAATTTTGAATAAGACATAACGATGCGCCTGAGTGAGAGACTTCTCATCAATTTCTGAGTTTGAAGTCTTCTTCTCTTTTTGTAAACAAATACGCTCGCATTCAAATTACAACCAATTGCACAACCGGGGCAAAGATTGTTTGATTCTTCAATGCGATTTTGGTAACCCTCATCATCATTCCTCATTGGTCTAGTGAAAATGGTTTCTACTTTCGATAGATATCTTGAGCAAAATGTTATACTTTCATCTGCTAAATAACCTTCAGCAATTGATCCTTTAGGATGAGCTCTATTATGAACGTATAAGTTAAGTTTTAAAAGATCCTTGTTTGTTCATGGGTTAGTAGTTACTAATTATTTAGAAACTTAAAAAACATAGCATATAAAGAATCAAATTTATAGAAATATTATTTACCTTTCAATAGGGTACATCCACCGAAACGCAACAGGACCTCCACACCTAACCTCTCTAGTTAGATGGATCACCAAGTGCACCATTATAGTAAATAAAAAATGCACATCAACTTCAGACAAATCCTTGTAGCTTGCATAAAGTGAGCAATTTTAGACTCAAGAAAATGCACATCAACTTCAGACAAATCCTTGTAGCAAATGGCCTTACAAAAATCGCATAACTAGATTATAACAGAGGTTACATGGTCCGGCAAAGTTCCACATAATGCAATCGGCAAATACTCTTGCATCAACATGTGACAATCATAACTTTTATCCCAATTAGTTTACGCTTATTTAATTGTATACATCGAGAAATATTTGATGAAAATTCATCGGGAGGTTTGATTGATTTGAGTGTATTTAAAAATTCAGTCTTTTCACCTCGTGTCATTTGATAGCAAGCTTTTGGCATGAAAGTGATATTACTTCTAGGCCGTTTCTTTGGATGGAGTTCTTTTCTAAGACCCATTTCTTGTAAGTCAAGTCTTGTTTTATATTTATCTTTTGATTTTCCTTCTTGTCCTAATAAAGTACCAACTATGTTGTCACAAACATTCTTTTCAATGTGCATCACATCAAGATTGTGATGCAACAACAAATGCTCCCAATATGGCAACATAAAAAAAATACTTTCTTTTTCCATGGACCACGACCATTATTCTCCATAAGAAATTCCATGGCATCCAATTGTTGTAGAAATTCATCTCTAGAAGGAGGAATAGGAGCAGTTCTAAATTCTTGGCGTCCAACAAAGGATCTACTGTCAGATCGCCAATGATGGTCAGATGGAAGCCACCTCCGATGACATGTAACACCATTTTCTTCCATTAGTTAGCCATTTGGAATCAGTACCAAAACTACATACAGGACATGCAAGTTCTCCTTTAGTGCTCCACCCAGACAAATTGGCATAACCTGGAAAGTCCGATATGGTAGAAATTATAGAAGCCTTTAACTGGAAGTATTCTTTAGTTGATGCATCAAAGGTATTAACTCCATCTTCCTATAACTCCTTTAATTCTTTAATTAAAGGTTGCATATACACGTCTATCCTGTTTCCTAGACCTTTGGGACCCGGGATGATTAAAGAAAGAATAATATTTGGTTGTTTCATAACCAACCATGGTGGCAAGTTGTATGGAATAAGAAAAACTAGCCAAATACTATGTGCCACATTCATTGTCCTAAGGGGTTGAAACCATCACTTGCCAGCGCAAGACGAACATTACGAGGATCACTAGCGACTTCAGGAAACTTTTCATCAAAATTCTTTCAAACTAACGCATCTGTCGGATGTCTTAATTTTCCATCTTTCACAAGCTTTTTATGATGCCACTGCATAAGGTCTGAGGTCTTTGATGACATAAACAATCTTTGTAATCTAGGCTTTAAAGGGAACCACCGTAATATTTTTGAAGCCTTCTTCTTGGGAGGGCTCGTTTCATCGTCAGGATTCACCACATGAACTTTCCATCTTGATTATCCACAAAAAGAACAAACTTCATCATTCTCCTTGTCATCCCAAAACAACATGCAACCATTAGGACATGAGTGGATTTTTTCATACCCTAAACCCAAGTTGGACAAGATTTTTTTCACTTGTTGGGTTGTTTTGGGTAACAAATTTCCTTCGGGTAACAAGTCGATTAGAAATTCTAACAACATAGAGAAAGATTTGTTAATCCATCCATTTAAACATTTTAAATGATATAAACGCACCACACAATATAATTTGTTGAATTTGCAATTCGGGTACACCTTTTCTTCAACTTCCTTGACGAGGTCATCAAACTTGCTTCCTTTATTGTTCATCTCCTGACTATTGTTTGAAGCATTCTCATGTACTTCCACTCCACTTCCACGATCTGGTTCAATAACATCATTCAACAAATCATGCATTTCCTCATTAAGGGTTGTGCTAGTCAATGCAATCATTGTGCCTTCACCATGATATTCCCATCTAAAGTATTCTGGCCGGAACCCAAAACATATGAGGTGATCTAGAACACTTTGTCTACTTTGATATTGTCACACCCTCAAAATTCACGTGTAGAATTTTACCCCGAGGCGTGTGAAGAAACCAGGATCACAGTCAATAGTTACTTAGAATGACTCTATATGCCATAATTAAAATAAAATCAACCAAAGTAGAAACTTTAAACTGTGCGGAAGCATTTTGCAAAACAACCCAAAGAAATAGAAATGTATACTATGGCAAAACATGTGCCAACCCAAAAGAGTAAACATTAACCATTAAAACAATAAAGATGTCTTGAAGACCGAGTCTTAGAATGCAAGTGAAACCCTGTAGTGCTCCTAATGGCAAGCAAGCTAATGTGCTGAGAATAGCATACTAAAATGTCAACACAAAGGTTGGTGAGTTCAAGAGTGATATTCAAACATAAGCAGTTTAATAGTAGAGATATAGAAGTAGTGCATCGTAGTAGATAGCTAGTCCATTAACAATAAATATTAACTCATAGTTATTTCGCAATTGAAGCTGACTGTGTTACGTTGTTGCCTCCTGTCATGACTTAACAGGTCGTGACAATGTTCAATAGGACAAATTGCACCCGGCTGGCCTCGAGTCACACAGGTGGGGCTCGTCAAACCCAGTAGTACTACCCAAATTTTCCCGCTATTCAATATTAACAATTCGAAAGTGTGAGGACTTTTCCATGAAATCAACACTATATTAATATTATACACAACTTTAATATATAAAGCGTTTGTGATTTACCAGTATGATATCTCCCCCAAAAGAGATTAAATAAAGAGTGGGGCATGAACTCACCTGATATGCGTAATAGATACTTAGAGTTTTACTTGACAGACAGAGTGGATAGACAACCTTCAGAGGTTACCTAGATCATATAAGTATATGAGTACGTGCAAACAGAGAACATGTGAAACCCTAAGTACACTACAACCAAGGACTCAAGGTTTCAGAAAACAGACATGTTTGATCTAGTTGACCCGTTTGACCCGTTGGTGACTTTATGTGTTGTAACCCATTCAAGCAATCATACACATATATCATACATGGTTAACATTCAAATGGATCATATGTATGCTATATTATCCAGGTGTAACACTTAGATCATCATACAACCAAGTATCATACAAGTCATGCGAATCTAGAACATTAACATGTCTACTAGTTATAACACAACTAACATGCCACACAAAGATCAAATCACGCACCACATGCCATGTGAAGCCACTCACGACTTCACATCCTAAACCCTGCCAATCCTACTAAGTAGGGGCCTCAGATTCCCATGCGTGTATGATGATCACATTCACATTCATTAACCATGTTCCTTGCATTCAACATACACCACAACAATCAATTTCCAGTCCCAAACATGATGTCTTAACTACTAACCAACATCAACATCATACATGATCATCAAAGTCCAAACATTACTCATGACTATCCAAGCATCCCATACAACTAATTTAACATGTTCTATCACATTAGAATTCATCCATGAACATACTAACATGCTCCTAGTATCCCAAACATGTTACAACTATCATCCTTCAAACTTTGTGCAAATAAAGTTTCCCTTTTGGGAAAGTACATTCCAACATCTATCAAACACTCAATGTATTCATGAATTCATTACAATTATACCATCTCAAGCTCATAACAACATCTAGACATGATTAACAATACCTAATCATCATAATCTATTAATCATCATGAACAAAAGTTTCCACTTTTGGCAAGATATGAACAACAACATTCATTCTAAGATTTCTAGCATTCATATCAACAATCTAGCATCTAATTATCATCATGAACACATCAACAGCATCAATCTATCATTAGATCATCATGTCATGGAAATAAAGTTACTATTATTAGTAACCTATGAACACCTACATCAATTCATCAATTCTTTGCAAGATCAATGTATCCTAGCATTCTTACAACCTACTAATCATCATACATTCATCAAACAATCATCAATCATCCATAATCTCATCAATTTCGAATTAGGGTTTGCCTACAATCAAAGTTCATGATCAATCCATAATCAACTTAAACAACATGTATTCAATCCAACTAACATATTAACATCATCATTGAACATCAATTTCGACCACATGAAGATCCATAAACGAATTAGGGTTCGGCCACCATGAAAAACCCACAAAAACTTGTAAAAATCTAACCTTTAAACGTGTAATGGCTTGTATTTGATGATTCCAACGTGTCCTAAACCTTGAAATCGAACCAATTTCATGATATCTTGCTTGTTCTAGGCTGATTTCGCAAAGGGAGGGGGTTGAGAGTGATGGTTGCGGCCGAATGGGGTGGGGTTAGGGTTTGGAATTGTTTTGTTTAATCTAATTTCCATATTTACCCTTTAAACCCTTGTGTTTTGGTATTTTATAAAAACTAGACTTTAAACTCTTTGTAAAGTGTTTTTAATTTAATAATATAAGGATATAAACTAATGAAAATCATTATATATTTTATCTTTATAAAAACACAAGACATACGAATAAATAGGCACGTTTCCACGTTACGCGATTAATTTCCTAATTAACATTTAAAACATGCAAACACATAAACATAATACCATAATCACATAATCAATTAGATTACCAATAATATAACATTATTAATTATTATTAGGTCACCAACGTTAAACGACAACTAGTGTGTGTTTACGACACGTGTATGCAAGACTTAACGGAACTAACGGAGTTTGATAACGGAAATTTACCGGATGTCACAGATATTTCATATTTACACACTTTGTACATGGACACTTTATCTTTCCCCCATTGACGGATTTTCTTGTAAATGCAAAATTCAAGAAGGTTTGCACTCCGTTAACAAAAGTTTGACTTGATCTAGATGCATCATACATCCAAGATCTATCCATGACTACATGATTCAAACACATTGTAATCAAACAAATTATGATTCAGGCAAGAAAGTAGAAATAGGACTATGTTTAAAAGTTGGGTCACTAATAGGGCTGCTCATCGTCAATTTGCAAGAAAACAAGTGAATTGGCTCTTCTAAATTACACTATATTTAAAAAACACAATAATAAAGTCTATTAGAGGAAGGTGCACAATTTAGCTATGCGTGAGCAATCGTGTAAGTTGTTAGGAACTATTATGATGTTCATATGCTAATAGGTAACAAAGGATGCATTGTGTTGCGGGGGGAGGAGAGGACACGCACTTAACTTTATCCAGACAAATTAAATTAGTCCCCCAAGCAATTTTGGTAGTAGGCCCCTAAACTTTTTAACAAACTGGATCAAGTCTCAACTAGTTTTGTGATAGGCCTATGTTTCAACTGAAATTCCCAGAGTCAAACTAGGTTCTACGTGCAATTCTCAATGTAACTATACCAAAAGAGCTCATTATCAATCGAAATTCCATGCTTCATGTTAAGATTTAATATAAATTTATGGTAATATATTGTTATAGAGCAATCATTATTTTGTCTTTTAACCTATGTGTGGAAGTTTGTTTCATAAACAAATTCATACGATAATACTTAGAAGTCAATATGCAAATGGCATATAAATTGTTGTAATGTTATATAATAACAATCATGTACCTTAGTAAGACCAACAAAAATAATGTCATCAATAGTTCACTGTTACTGTGATGAAGAAGATAGAGAAAGCACCTGAAATCGACGAGTTCACAGTCAGCTACTGATGATCTTCAAATTGAATTTCCGACCAGAGTAACGTTGATGATATAAAAGCATGAGGAACCTACTTGCAGCGGTGAATACTGTTAAGGACTGAACTTTCAAACGATAAGGATCCTACAAACGTAAACTACATTAAACAACTAACTTTCGACTTTTGAACGGTGATGAACGATGATCAAATCCAACAATTAACAACAATTAAGTCAAAATGATTCAGTACTACATGCAAAACTAAAATAAACAATTACATTGAGTATGAAATTACTTATTTGTTGGTCAGTCTAAAAACTTAATTTTCTATCTTTTTTACATATTAATCCAGATGCCTACACCAAAAACTTGCATCATCTACCTAAATTAAAACTTCTCATCAATAGTTTCTTCATCAATTTCTCAATAAATTTTCCATATCAGTTATAACTCATCAATAATTCTTTATTGATTCAAAAGTATTAAAATTATCAATCACAGAAGGTGTTTACCAATTGAGATTATACCCGCAGTTGATTTTAACACTATATCGCCAAATCCCAAACAAATCCCACTTCGTTATGCCATTTGTAATTCACGAAACAGATCAGTATGTTTCTTCACCCCATCGCTTGATGTCGATCGGTATGTTCTTAGAAGGTTATCAAATACAATTGTTGGATCAAGAAGAAGGTTAATGCAACCAAAACTAGATCACTTAAGTTATTTTGGTGTTGCATGCAAAGGCTTCCGAAGCTTATCATGGAACTTTCGAAGGTTGTAGAGTTCTTCCGAAGACAAAAGGGAAAAGTCCAACTTCCGAAGACAGAACTCTACTTCCGAAGACAAGTGCATACTTCCGAAGTTCAAGACTTAGAAGAATAAAGTAAAGACCACTTCCGAAGTATGATGAAAAGAAGAAGTCTCCAAGCCTTGGAAGAAGCAGCCTCTTCTGAAGTATAAGTGGCTTCGGAAGTACTAACTCTTCCGAAGCCATTTAACCTTCGGAAGACACTGCTATGAACCAGTGGACACAAGTATGGTCTTTGACACTCCGCTGCAGACTTCTGATACAGCATGGCTTCTTCCTAAAGAACCATGTTATTGATCATACTTTATTCCACTATTTACCTTTTCATGATAGTACATGTTACCAACTTTAGTTGGTGACAAAAGGTAAGTCAGGAACATGTCCTGACTACCAAATCTCATATAAGACTTTATCCGAGATACCTTATTCTTTAGTCTTGTAGTATAGACTTTAGCTATAGGATCCCAGCTGGTATCAAAGTATATCCGGCTATAGATAGTATTATATATAGGTTCTCCTTGTAATTCATAAACACACAAATCATCTGCTTGTAAGAGTCTTGTATTTTGAGTTGAGAATCAATATATAAAAGTATCTTGAAAATTATCTTTCAGTGTTCTTAGTTACTTTATATATTGTGATCAACTCTTATTGATTCTTCATATATCCAAGTGTTGTTGTAGGTGAGTTTGAGTGAAAACTCTGTGTTTAAGTGACAAACACCGATCCTGCAACAACTGATTCGATTGTGCCATTTGCAATTCACGAAACAAATCCGACTTTAATTGATATCAATCTGAATCTGATATGCTCATCAGAAGGTTATCAAATCCTACCAGTTCCGATTGAGAACATAATTCGATTGAGAACATAATTCGATTGAGATAATTCGATTGAGATAATTCGATTGAGATAATTCAAAAGTACATAATCCAAACAAGATAATTCAAACGAAACAAATCAGAATGAGAACATAATTCGATTGAGATACATAATTCACCTTTATGCAAATCCGATTGAGATGAAGAACTCGAGACATCTCACCACAACGAAACCAATTGTGGTACAAACCGCTAACTTCGGGATTTCTAATCACGATGATGAACCCTAGTTTTTAGGCCAGATTCGATTGAGATGAAGATCTGATTGCAAGGCCAGATGGGTGATCGAAGCAGGGTGTTAGGGGAGAAAACTTAGGTTAACCGTGGTGATCAGAAACGAAAATCACATTTTCATTTATTTACCTTTTGAAGTTATTATTACTTTCCTTTTAATCATTTGTTTTATTTCAACATTAAATAATTAAATTAAATTCTTCATTGATTTTGATTTTAAACCATAGTTTTTCACAAATTCAAAATCCAACTATATCATATGAAGTGGTGGTATGATGAACAAGTTGGCTACATGTCTTTATTGACTATTGAAACTATAAACTGAAACTTCATTTATTTAATGTGTGTAAAAAAACAATACGAGTAATAACTTGGTAACATCAGATTTAAAAAAAATTAAGTTTTGTAAATAAGCTTGAAGGAAATGCATCAATAATTACAGATTATGAGTATGACGCTCAATGCTTGAACATTTGTAAAATCGATAAAGGAAAATACTATAATCATAAATTAGGAGATTTTACATAATTAACTTTAAATTTTTGGTAAGATTTGTTTGGAGGGAGTAGTTTTTTAATAAAAATATATGCCACTAAAAATTTTTGAAAGAAATTTTGAGGGTATATAAATGTTGGATTGATTAGTGACATAAAACTAAAAGCCATAAAATTATATAACCTATAAGTATGGCATAATAAAGTGCCGCTAAATCCGTATATTTGAAGTATAGATGATAAATAAGACTAAATATATGGGTCAACCAAATATGGCACATACAAAGTGTCACTAAAACTATATATTAGTGGCACAAAAATTAAATACCACAAAAAACGTGTGCCACTAAATGGCACTTTTTTTGTAGTGAATGAAAACTGGTATCTTTTTCAGATTGCTATGGACACACTGCAACTAAAATATTTTTTCCATTTGAATGTCATCAAAATACTTCTTTTGATTTATCGTGCATTCATCGTGACATATATCGAATTGTTGTTGAATTTGAGCCTTTTTTATATGGTTTTTACAACGTATATCATACTTTGATTTATCGGCAAAAGTTGAAGTTCTTGAATTAGAAATATCTGAAGAAACTGTTTGGTCTTATAATGGTGGTCACACTGGTCGAGATTCTAGAGTAGTTATCTGTTTGTTACTACGTAGTTTGGTTCAAAATAGATCATTGGCATGGGAAGAAGTAAATCTGCAAGATGTTTGTCTTAGATACAGACGTTTATGGCTGATGAGTTATACGCAATGCGTATAATGTAATGTCCTATTTTATAATATTTTATTATTTTATCAAAATGTCGTACAACAATTATTATTTTATATATAAAAATAGATAATTATAACATAAATACAATTCAAATTTAATTATACAACATGTTTACAATATCTTCTTCATATGATCATTTTTGCATGAACACTTGATATTTTATCATTTGCAATAAAATTGATCCCGGTAACACCTGTAACCAAACTTGTTTTCACGATATGGAAAACATTAATTAATTATAATAATTAAACTACAAGCTATGGAAAATATAAGTTATTTTTAATTAGTATAACTACATGACATTACTAGTTTGGTAATGCCGATTGTTTAAAGAGGGTAGTATATAAACGATATATTAAAACAAACTGAAATCCGTTTATAGTTAAATAAATAATTACCGACATTTGTTTTTGTTTTCTTATATGATTTTTGTAATGTAGGTAAAGAAAACAAAAACAATGTCCCGTAATTTTTTTGATTTTTATGATGTAGGTAAAAAAAATTATAATTTAACAATATAAGGAGGTTTAGGAGAAGGAATTTCCTATGAAAAAACATAATATTCTTCAGAGATAAAGTGTTGGTGTGTGTATGTGAAAAATGAGATGAAAATGTGTTGGTGTGATAGTGTTGGTATTATATTTATAGTCGAAAAAGTACACCAATAATTTTTTAATTTTCTTTTCAGTAATGGTAATTATATACAATTTATATACAATACAAAATATATACAATTTATTTTTCCTTATATCTATTAGTTAAATTTTGGTACAATAAATTTGCTAATTTCTCTCGGAAGTTTTGAGCAGTCACGCGTACGTCTTCAACCAGACATAATTCTTCTCCGGTAATTAAACGTTGTAGCAAAATATACACCCAAACACCGCAGTCTCCCGATTGAGGGGCTTGTTGTGGCACGCTAGGCGGTGTAATTCGTTCAAAAGTTGTGGGTATAGATATTGTTATGTTCCGATCTTGAAAAAAACCATCATAGTATAACCATCCCGGTAGCACGCGGTCTATTTGTTTTATAATAGTATCAATTTTTGTTTTATAAGATCCCGTCATACTGTCAAAAATCAAAGTTAAAGTTATATATATATATGATATTTAAATTAATAAATATTAAAGTAATAATTGAAATATAGTGTTACCTGTTATAAACTGTACCACTCCATCTTAACAAATTTATTTTTAACAAAATCTAATGTTGAGACGCAACGTATGTTGGAATGTATAGTTGTAACAAATAATTAGTTAAAACATTTTATAAAAATATAAAAAAGCAAAATCTATAATTACCTCATCAACATCCCAAATAGGTGGATACAATGGTTCAGAACCGTTTGCATAACAAGATAACTTTTTCATCTCGAATAAGTATATTGTAAACCATGGAGGATAAGCACACCATCGTGCATTTATTGGTCTATACCGTAATAAATAGTTCACCCAAACCCATAGATGCTGGAAAATAAAAATATATTTAAGTATGATTAATAAATTTAAGCATGCTGAAAAATAAAAGAATGCTTACATCCGCTTCAAGCTAACCGTCTGTATCTCCTATTTGAAGTAAATCACCCAAAAATAATGACATTATTTTGATGAAAAATAAAAGTGAAGTAGTGAAATGATCACCCCTAGTGAATAATTCTAAAACATTATTTTGATCGTTATTTTTATTTTTTTCTTTTTTAAAAACAAAAAACGGTGAACTAACGGCTGCCGATAGTTTGATTTCCCGTTTCTGTTTTCTTAACGCAATCGGAACTGTCTGTTACTAAAAAAATAATAATAATAAGAACAAGTAATAAATTAAGTAATATTGAAAAAAATAGGACAAAATAATTACCTTCTCTTTGCTATGCGTCCCAGAAACATGAGACAATACGATCTAAATCAAAATAACAATTATGTGTGTTATTTAATATAATAATAAAAATTATTACGTATTAATATAAACATGGTAATACCTTCTCAATACTAGGACCAGTAGAAAAAGGAGATTCAAACATTTGAAGGGAAGAATTTACAAATTGACTGATATTAAACTAAAACACAAACAAATATATAAGTTACGTTTAAATATCAAAAAAATTATACAAATTTACGGGTACACTTACCTCTTCTAAATTTTCCTTAAAAGTTTGCTTCGGAGTATGCGTTCCTGGATTGTCTTTTTTAAAATAATTATCCTTCAAAAAAACACTTAATCAACACATTTTGTTTTTGATATAAACGTAATAATAATTTATATGATTAATAATTACAAGTAATCGATGAACAATCTCCTCAATGCTTTTCGGGTCACAACAGTGACTATTATTCTGACTTTGGGTCTGCTCCGAATAATTATTTTGATTTTTAAAACAACCATCAACGTGTAACACATTATTTCCATTAGGGTCAGAATGTTCCAATATTATTTCTTCCTATTCGGATAGAATTTCACCCAATATAGACAGCTTATTCTGTATGATTGAAGCAATTAATCAAACGATGTTGAAACAATATTTGATGGTAGATAATGACCCTAAAATTTTATAAAAAATTATTATTAACATAATTAAATAATATTACTGTAATTTATTAAAAACAATAATGTACCTCTTTTGAGTTGTTTAATATAGATAATGCTTGTTCCCACGATATTAAACTCAATGGCCAATCATTATCGGAAACACTTTATAAATCCATATCTATAACAAATAAAATATTTTAATCTAATATATAATAAAAAATAATCAATTTAATTACAATTATTAAATTTAAAATTTACCTTAAATGCCCAAACAAATCCTTTTATACTGTATCTTAGCTTTTTCTTTAGTTTTTCTCTTTCGTTTTTATAAAGAGCATTATAAATATGAGGGTAAGTATAATTTCAAAGATATGTACCCCATGGAAATTTATTCCATGCCCCTAAATCACTAATTAAATCTAAAAGTTGATTGTTCAAAAAAAATTGTCCTTCTAATCCCATAAAACCTTGTTGAACAAGTAATAATAAACAAATTTTTATAACAGTTACATCATCTAACATGTGTAATCTGTATTAAAATTTTCTCTTATATCATCTAACATAGGTTTATATATTCCATTTTGGTGAATAATGGTATAGACATAACGTGTTGTGTTTGAATAAATTTGACGTGTCATTTCACCAAATTTAAACCGAATAATAATACAAAATTCTTTACGACCAAATTGAAGATTTTGTCCATTAACTGAAAAGTTAATACCGTTCTCTGGATTTTCGGTAGGAACTTGCATTTGTAATATTAAATGAATAAGTGATGCATCATTATTAATACTTTCACATAATAACCAATTTGCAAAACATGTGCTATTAAATAAAAGAAGTTGATCAGGATTGTTTTCTAGTTTATTATAAATTTGTTTTGCAACTTTAACATTACATCTAATAGTAATACTGTTAGATGCATAAAAACCCTACAAAAAAAATAAATAATTTTAACACTATATATAAAAGAAATGAAAAATAAAATAATAAAAAACTAAGAAAAAACACTAACCTCGTTCTCCATTACAATAATTCGACAAAAAACCGAGAAAAAAACGTGTCCCTCGCTAACGTGGCAAAACACTAAACTTTAAAAAGGAGAAAACATAAAAATTTCGACACCCCACATTGTCCCCCACCCACCCGGTCTTTAAATATGTACACATCACCTTGAAAAACGTGTCCCTCGCTGACGTGGCGAGGACCCCATCACATCCCTCGCCTAAGAGGGTCAAACCCTCGCCCATCGTACCGTTGACTTGGCGAGGGAGTTGTCACATCCTTTGCCTCGTTTACTGCACCCCTCGCCTAGTCAACTTGACCCCTCGTTAGTCAACTGCATCCCTCACCTCATTTAATGAGCCCCTCGCCTAAATTATTGAGACAACCGTCCCATCCCTCGCCTTGAAAAATGTGACCTCGCTGACTCAGCGAGGGGGAGGTCCAATCCCTCGCCACCCCTCTCGCTGACTTTTTTTTTATTTTCCTTTTTTTTGTTTTCCACGTCGGCGAGATTGTTGTACACGTGGGCGAGGGTTGTTTTTGACGGTGGGCGAGGGTTTATGTGTTTTCCTCGCCACTGGCGAGATGTCAAAGTCTACTTCACAATTTTGTTAATTTCTGAGTCAATGGTTATTTTTGTATTTTTGTTTGGTCAATTGTTTAGTTTGATAATTTTCCCTTTATATAATGCTGGTTAGTGATAAGGAACAAATGTGTTACTCATGATTGAATAAATGGTATCGTATATGCAATAAAGTCTTATTATAGAAATTTTCTATGTGATTTTGCTCTCAATATATATTTTAAAATAAAAACAAAAATAATAAATTAAAAATGTGATTACGTATTGTCCGATGAATAATAATTCAACTCAAGGTCATAATCTATACAAGAAAAGGTTCAAGTATAAATTAATAATATTCTTTTGCAGTTGTGATTTTAAAAACGGCAGCAGTGAGGGAGAGTTGAGTACAGGAAAGGGATATGACCAGGAATATGAAGCAGCCTCCTGCTGGGAAATAACATTGTTGAATCTAAGCCAACAAAGATATGGATAAGAAGAGATAACAACGATGATTCATGAAATTGACCTAAACCATAATGTATTATATTATATAGCTTTGACAATTGTAGTTGACAAGTGTGTCAATTCTTAATGTTTTGGGCCCTTATTATAGTCTTATACTAGTGTAATCATTATAACTACATATCATTACACATCTAAGCTAAACCAACAAACATTAATAAAATTTTGTTTTTGTTTGTTTATTAGAAAAATAAAGGGTCCTAATAAATATACACCCACTTTTTTAAATCGACACCCCCCTATACGCCGCGTATGGGTCCATACGCGGCCCATACCCGCGTATAGGGTACGACCATTAATGCGACATTAATGACTGACAACCGACGTCACATCACTTCACCTATACGGGGCGTATAGGTCCATACGCCACGTATAGGTCGGTGTCGATTTAAAAAAGAATATAAGCTATACGCCGCGTATGGTCCCATACGCGGCGTATAGATCCTCGGCTTACTATATCTTTCAAATTTTCTATTTTTACACACACTTCAAAAAAAAAACACTCTCGTATAGCACTATACTACACGTATTGATCTTCAATTTTTCAACATCCAGGTACGTATTATTGTTCATACATCATTATTATGTTAATCGTTCATTGATTTAAACGTTAAAGTAGTGTTTTATGCCCCAAAATGCGTGATTTAAAAACTGGAATAAAGAACTATACGCCGGTACAGCCCCGCGTATAGGGCTATACGCAGCGTATAGTTCTTTGATTGGGGACGAAGACACATTGGTGTGTACCCTATACGCGGCGTATAGATATATACGCGGCGTATAGGGTATTGCAATACGCGACTTGGGGGCCATACGTGGGTCCCCTATACGCCGCGTATAGTCCTATACGCGGCGTATAGGGTCGGTTCGACCTATACGTTGCCCTGTGACCCATACGCTGCTACCCTATACGCGGCGTATAGCCTTATACGCGGCGTATAGGGTAAATATATATATACAAATACATATATATGTATATACGCATATACATATACATATACATATACATATACATATACATATACTATACATATACATATACATATACATATACATATACCTATACATATACATATACATATACATATACATATATATGTATATACACATATACATATACATATATGTATATGTACATATATACATATAACATGTATATGTATATACATATAAGTATACGTATACGTATACGTATACGTATACGTATAAGTATACGTATACGTATACGTATACGTATACGTATACGTATACGTATACATATACATATACATATACATATATATATGTATATGTGTATATATATATATATAGATACGTATACGTTGTTTTTGACCTATTTGTTCACCTGTGCAGATATGTCTTCCGATTCTGAGATTGAGGCTGACGTTGTTGACCATATTGCCGAGCATCCTTGGCTGCAGTTTGATGCCGGTTCCGTTGAGCACGCTAAGTGCTCAAAATTTATTCGGATGAAGATCGGTCATCAAAAGGCCGTAGATTGGGAGGTGATGGCTGAGTTGGGGGAGCGCGATCGTCTTGCTGCTATTATCGGAGACGATACGCCGTGGAGACGTCTTTTTGAGATCGCATTCTTACCGTCCCACCGTGAGCTGGTAGTGGAGTTTTTATCCACATTTACATATATTCGTCCAGATGAGATGGTGGAGGACGATGAGCGATCGGAGATATCTTTTACGCTTTGTGGACATGCACATCAGATGTCCATTGAGCAGTTTGCAGTTGTCTCTGGGCTTTATTATGAGCCGGAGACTGTTACCCCTCTGTTCACTGAGGGTATTACTGAGATGGAGGAGGGCACATTGAGAGAGTGGTGGCCTGAGATTGCCGGAGGTCCGTTTCAGAGGACTAAGGGCAGGGTCACCGGCATTCGAGATCCTCTCATCCGTTATCTGCATCGGATGATCGCCACGTCCATCACGGGACGTGGCAAGAGTCGGGAGTGGTGTACCATTCCCGACTTATTTTACTTATACTTTTTGATTACGGGGACCAGGTGTAACCTGGCGAGGTGTTTGGCGGAGTATTTTGCTTCGTATTATCATCGGCAGGAGCGAGGAGCGGTGTACGGCGGCGCGTACATCACGTTGATTGCCTGATCTTTAGGTTATCTTCCTCGGCATCTTGGTGACGTGTCTCCGCCGATCGAGCCGGTGAGATTAGATCGTCGTACGCTATTCGGCATGCGTATTATACGCCAGTTTCCGGTTGGCATACGATTCTCTCTTCGACCCGGGGAGATCTGGCAGCCGGCACCAGTTCAGCAGCTCGGCATTGTCGATCCACTGCAGCAGCACGGGCAGCCGCATGATCAGCCACCACCGGATGAGCAGCCACATGATCAGCCGCCTCCTCAGCCACATCAGCCGCCTCCTCAGCCTCAGATCCCACGACATATTTATAGAGAGGTGAGGCTGCCTGCACGTGTGGAGACATTGTTGCAGGATATGTCTAGGAGCTTACGGCAGCAGAGTCGACGGCTCGATCGCGTTGAGGATCTGATGGAGTGGCAGGTTCAGTCAGAGATGGCGCGGCGTTCTGGTACTGATCCTCCGCCGTTGCCACCGCCTCGAGATTACCCTGACTCCCCGTAGTTTTGTATTGTAATTTTTATTTTGTTATGTAATTTAAAAACTTTGTAAATATATTATCAGTTTATGTTTATCTTTTATGTTTATTATCAGTTTATGTTTATCTTTGTAAATATATACAGACATACATACATACATACATACATACATACATACATACATACATACATACATACATACATACAGACACATACATACATACATACATACATACATACATACATACATACATACAGACATACATACATACATACATACATACATACATACATACATACATACATACATACATACATACAGACATACAGACATACAGACATACATACATACATACATACATATATACAGACATACAGACATACAGACATACATACATACATACATACATACATACAGACATACAGACATACAGACATACATACATACATACATACATACATACATACATACATACATACATACATACATACATACATACATACATACATACATACATACATACATACATACATACATACATACATACATACATACATACATACATACAGACATACATACATACATACATACATACATACAGACATACAGACATACAGACATACATACATACATACATACAGACATACAGACATACAGACATACATACATACATACATACATACATACAGACATACAGACATACAGACATACATACATACATACATACATACATACATACATACATACATACATACGTACAGACATACATACATACATACATACATACATACATACATACAGACATACATACATACATACATACATACATACATACATACATACATACATACATACATACATACAGACATACAGACATACAGACATACATACATACATACATACATACAGACATACAGACATACATACATACATACATACATACATACATACATACATACATACAGACATACAGACATACATACATACATACATACATACATACATACATACATACATACATACATACATACAGACATACAGACATACAGACATACATACATACATACATACATACATACATACATACATACATACATACAGACATACAGACATACAGACATACATACATACATACATACATACATACATACATACATACATACATACATACAGACACATACATACATACATACATACATACATACATACATACATACATACATACATACATACATACATACAGACATACATACATACATACATACATACATACATACATACATACATACATACATACATACATACATACATACATACATACATACATACATACATACATACATACATACATACATACATACATACATACATACATACATACATACATACATACATACAGACATACAGACATACATACATACATACATACATACATACAGACATACAGACATACAGACATACATACATACATACATACATACATACATACAGACATACATACATACATACATACATACATACATACATACATACATACATACATACATACATACATACAGACATACAGACATACATACATACATACATACATACATACATACAGACATACAGACATACATACATACAGACATACACACATACATACATACATACGCCGCGTATAGACCCATATAGACCCATACGCGGCGTATATATATATTAAAACTCAAAAAATTAAAAAAACATATACATATATAAACTATACGCCGCGTATAGACCCATACGCGGCGTATAGCTCCTCCACTACAGTCCTCTTGCGACCACGTACAGTGCTAATGCGACCAATTATTTTGTACTATACGTGGCGTATGGTCCCATACGCCACGTATAGTACAAAATAATTGGTGCTCATGCGACCACTACAGTCCTCTTGCGACCAATTATTTTGCACTATACGTGGCGTATGGATCCATACGCCACGTATAGTACAAAATAATTGGTGGTGTCAGATGTACTTTTTGTACCATGTACGATTACATGGTACATACGCTGCGTATAGGATCCTATACGTGGAAGACGTGGCAAGCCTATACGTAGCGTATAGGCCCATACGCTGCGTATAGGATCCTATACGTGGCGTATGGACCCATACGCCACGTATAAATTATTTCGATATGACATGACCCAAGATTCGTTTTCACCTATATAACAACGATTTCGATAACACTTTCGATATGCTTTCGATTCCTGTAAATCCCAAACGTATTTCTCTCTCAAAATATCACACTTTTTGTTCGTTCGGTATGTCGTTTTGGGGCGGTAACTATTTGTTTGGTGAATATTCAAATGAATATTCAAATGAATATACGACAACAAACGTCATTCATGGAAATTAGAGGTGCGAAGTGACGAATATAACCATGATCCTGCTCAACATATGGAGGGGCATCCTTTTGTAAGAAGGTTTTCTCAAAACGAATACAATTTGGTGGAGCAGCTTACTGATCAGAACATGGAGCCTCGTAGCATCTTATCAGCTATTAAAAAGCAAAATCCTAATAACGCATCAATAACCAGAGACGTATACAACGCTCAATATAAGATAAGAAGTGAAAGAAAAGTCGGTGAAACACCAATGCAAGTCTTAGAAAACCTTTTATCTATTAAAAGGTACGTTTATTACACCCGAGAAGATCCCGATACTAATGTCGTAGAAGATATATTTTTTTGTCATCCTAAATCATACGACACTTGGCGTGCATTTCCGCACGTGCTGATGATAGACGCTACATATAAAACAAACATGTACAAGCTTCCGTTTGTTCAGATTGTTGGTGTGACCTCCACACACAAGACATTTTGTGTTGCTCATGCGTTTATTAACAAAGAACGGGAAGATAATTTTGAATGGGTGCTTAATAGATTGAAAGATACGTTAAGCAAGTGTATGGAGCCGCGCTTCATAATAACAGACAGAGATCTCGCTTTAATGAACGCATGTGTTAAAGTGTTTCCGAATGCTTCAAAGTGTTTATGCAGGTGGCATATTGATGAAAATATCGCGAAACACTGTAAAGCAAGTTTTACGAAAGATGACTGGAGAAAGTTTAAATATGCATGGGCACGTTTGTGTGAGTCTCCCACGGCGGAGATTTACGAGTATAACTATAACCTTCTTTACGAACGATTAGTTGAAGCGAATCGAGAAAGTAAGTTTTTATTATATTTTAATTATGTTTTATTATATTTTCAATATATAATTTAAGCGTGATTTATTATATTTTCAGAGGTATTGTCATATATAAACAGAAACTGGTTAGAGAGTTACAAAGAAATGTTTGTATCAGCCTGGACTAACTTGAACCGCAATTTTGGCCA
The DNA here is from genome assembly GCA_024085815.1 of Flaveria linearis. NCBI lineage: Eukaryota > Viridiplantae > Streptophyta > Magnoliopsida > Asterales > Asteraceae > Flaveria > Flaveria linearis. The sequence continues at coordinate 26,544,666 of CM044004.1, forward strand.
ACGCACAACAAATAGGGTGGAGAGTCAACATGCAAATTTAAAAAGATATCTTAAATCAACAAATAGCTCATTGGATAGACTTGTGGAGTTTGTAGATCAATTGGTGAACGCACAAGAGGTAAATTTAAAAGAAAGCTTTGAGACAAGCAAAATTAAAACCATGAATCATCATAAACTTCCGCTATTTGATTACTTAAGAGGCAAGGTTTCACACATAGCTCTTGATTTATTAGTTGCCGAAAACACTAAATTGCATGTGATGCGCTCTGCAAATGCAACATGTGGTTGTCATCTTTTCACTAGTTGTGGCTTGCCTTGTGCTTGTCGGCTGGAAAAATATGAACATTCTGGTAATAGTCGCTCCATCATTATCATTTTTCTATTAAAGTGACAAATTATGTATTAATTTATACTTTATAATGCAGGCACTAAAATTCCATTAGATGCAATTGACGTATTTTGGACGAAGCTTGATAACATTAAGCCATCATATACGGTGGATGAAAAAGTTGATGTTGAAGAAGAAATGGAACGGGTGAAACAACAAATAATGACACAACCCGCAGCTGTAAAATTTAGTTTGGTGGAAAAAATAAAAAAAATTGTGTATCCATGGAAAAATAACAAAAAAGCGCCTGTTGTTCAAACAGATATTCGCGGTCGTCCAACGTTAAAGGTTCAACAACAAAAGTACGACACTCAACAAAGTACGTGCGACATGCCGAGACATAGCTCGTTTATTGCGTCTCACATTTCCGGAAGAACAAGTTCAGCTGTAAAGCCCCAGAAGCCTGCCATGCAGCGTAGTCCTTCAACATCATCTAAAGTATCACGGGGTACTAATGAGTTTTCTTCGATTGTCGGATATAACCAATTAAACAATATAAACAAGTTAAAAAATTGGATTCCGTCAATCTTTCATCAGTATATTTCACGTATACGAGATGTCCGACCCGATGGGAATTGTGGTTTTCGATCAATAGCTTTAGGCTTAGGGTTTGACGAAAATAAGTGGATGTATGTGCGGACACAGCTTTTAGAAGAGTTGGACAGACATGAATTGGAGTACAGAGAAGTTTTCGATACTTTGTACCCCGGACAGTATAACGAATTACGTCACACCATCGATTGGCAAAGTGTGGAGCCTGCACCAGAAGAACATTGGATGATAATGCCGTATACGGATTAGTGGTTGCTCAAAAGTTTGGGGTTATTCTTCATTTACTAAGCAATAATGGTTGTCAAACATTTTTCCCATTATGGGCTGATCCGAAAACTGTCATGCCTCATCATATCGTGTCGATTGTTCATGTCAACAACAATCATTTCGTCCACGTTAAGTTAGAAGGAGATTATCCGATGCCAACATTAAGTAATCTTTGGATTCTTAACCGAAGCGTACGTGCTGCAGAATGGGAGATTATGTATAGGATTCGTATCTCGGAATACAACGCAATAATAGAGAATAACCGAGAACCCCCGGCTTATATAAATTTATTTTAATTTATAATTTGTAATATGCGAATTATATATTTTAATTTTAATTTTATTATTGTATTCATATTGTATATATTAAAATAAAAACTCAAAAATTAAAAAAAATAAATATATAAGCTATACGCCGCGTATGGTTCCATACGCGGCGTATAGCTCTTCCACGTATGGGTCATAAGTCACGTATGAGTATAAAATGTCAAACCCTATACGCCACGTATGGTCTCATACGCTGAGTATAGGGTATAAAACGTCAAATCAACAACATAACCTATACGCCGCGTATGGACCCATACGCGCCGTATAGGGTATAAAACGTTAAATCAACAATGTACCCTATACGCCGCGTATGGACCCATACGCGGCGTATAGGGTACAGGGGTGTTGATTTAAAATTAAGGGTGTCTAAATAAAGGGACCCAAAATAAAATGGTTAATAAATACTTAAATAAAAGAGATCTTTAGATTTTTTATTTGTTGTCATTATAAATTGTCTACGAACATTTATGTAATATAGTTGAACACAAATGAAGATAGATTGATTATCGGATAGATAAAAAAGATAAAATTAAAAAGCCTTGGATTAAAATAAATTAAAATATATCTTACTCTTGGATGCACATGTACCGATTATCTGATCCTATTTTATTGAAATTTGATCACCAATATTACCAAAAAAAATATTAGCATGTTTATCGTGGGATGTTTTCGTTTCAATAAGAGAAGGAAGTTGAAACGTTATATATGAACTTTGTAAAGATATTACGTTGTAGTGGGAATGAAATATAAGTAAATTTTGATCGCATTTTGCAGTGGAATGTAAAAACATAAGTAGTAATAATAACGTCACATTGGTGTATATATATTATGAATTAAATGTTTAAAATAAATTATATTTGACCCCAGTCGATGCAGAAAATATAGATAGAAATAATTGCGTCGCTTTGGTAAAAAATAAAAGCGACCAACAAGCTAGCTCTCGTCGAAACACACCCCAATAGCAAACAAAGGAGAAACTCTCATATAAGGCAACAAACAAAAGCAAGTATGTAAGGTCCTATTCTTAGGACACTCACAATTAGACAACCATTGCACATAAAACATGTAATTTACATTTATAATTTCTAAAGCATTGCAGCAGAATAATTTTGAACCATTTCATATAATCATAATTGTTTTTGCAAAATAATACATTGTATTTTAATGTTACAAAATATCATAATCTGCATTACATCACAAAAACATTATCATAACATGAAATGGATGTCATCCAAAATAATCCAAGTAGTTGTCTCGTGTTATCCTCAGCAATCTTACCTGTCAAATGGAAACACATAAAAGTTAGCATTGCTGAATGAGTTCTATTTTTATAAAGTAAAATACTTTTTTTTCGTTTAAAACCATTATTTACTTTCATATGCGATCATAAACATACGTACACATAGATAATATCATTATTATCTTCCATTAACATTCATTCTTCATCTTTCATTCTTTCTTTCCGGACCAATGTCATCGGCTATACCCCAAACGAAGGAACGAAGCGGGTATTGGGCCGAAGTTTATCAGACTTCTATAACGCATATAGCCTGGCACCAGTACCGGGGCAAGCGACAAGGATCCCACACATAAGTTTACCCCAAACATAGGCACAAAGCGGGTACTGGGCCGAAATTTATCAAACTTCCATAATGCACATAGCCTGGCACAAATACTGGGGTAAGTATCCAAGATCAATTCTGTAAGCTATACATTTGGCCAGTCACAAAGACTAGACCCCTATGTGTATCCTTACGGGTTACCTAAGTCACACACAGTTGAGCTAACGACATTTTAGAGTCGTACACCTCCTTACACTTGCTTACAAGCCTTTCCATTTCATCATTCATTAATGCATGCATTCTTTCATACTTTACGTTTTTCTTTTCATTATATTTCCGCTTTACACTATGTAATATTTTCCATATACTTTCATAATCATGTATCGCAAAGTTACGAAAACTAAACATATATAACATGGAACATAACATATTATAACCATACATCATACATATCATCATACATGCCGCATATCATAACATCATCCATCACACCACATATGACATCATAAAGTCAACTTACATCGCCCCTGGGAACTTCCCAATTCAAAGCCTACACTTTACATTTTCCATAAATTCAAAAAAATAATCTAAGTCCTAGGCGCATGGGCACTATGCAGACGCATTGGAACACTTAGATGCATGGAAGGTTGTAGGGGCATGGGCACTATTAGGGCGCATGACCCAACACTTTGTCTCCTGGGCAAATCCCTAGGCGCATAGGCACTATGGCAGAAGCATGAGTGCCTAGGCACATGGGTTGTTTTAGGCGCATGAACACTTGGTAAATTTTCAGCCTATTCTAGGCGCATGGCAACTATTTGGGCGTATGGTGTTTTGGGCGCATGGGACACTTACACAAGTTCGAATGTTGGGCGCATGGGACACTTACACAAATTCAAATGTTAGGCGCATGGGCCTATTTCAGGCGCATGGGCAACTAACACATACTATCAATCATTATATTCAGTCCCAATTCATCAATTTTACATGTTATAAGCTCATTTCTAACACTCTAAGCATCATATCACAAACATGGAAACATCATAACATTAAGAACACCCAAATCAAAACCCACCCACATTCGCACATACACATTCATACGGGTACAAAACCTACTTAGATAAAAACATTCACACATGTATTTCCAGCCCTAAAATCAGTTAAAACATGTAAAGAGGGGGTTCTAGAATCACCTTCGACAACCTTCGGGTATGACTTCTTCAAACCCATTTGAAATTAAGTTCAAACACCTAGAAACCCACCAAAAACACATACCCGAACACACATAAATACTCATAAGCACATAATCAAGGCATAGGCCGGTGAAGAACAACTTAAAACCAAAAATTCTTACCTTGAATTCGAATCTCCCTTATTCTTTTCTCAGAAATCTGAATTATGCTCTTTCTCTCTCTAGAAAATCCGGTGAAAGAAATGTGTAGGGAAGTGTAGGCGGTCATGTTGCTTTATCCACCAAATTTTATACTTTTGTCCTTTTTGATACATTTAGCGCCTCTACTTGAGTTGAATTGTGTTTCTTCCTTTATTCACTTTCATTCGTCTTTAAAATATTTCCGAGTGTTATAAAGTATGTGGTATAAAAAGCAAGACTCAAGCATCATCGTCTTACTTGTAACTCTTGTTGTATAACATGTACATGTATTAACCGGCAGCACACACAATACAAATGATGTACTACACTATTCAATTCGTTTACAAACTAAATGTATTGTCATTGTAATTATAATCTTGAGTAAATTACCATTTACATCCCTGATGTTTTTTCATTTTAACCGTTTGCATCCCTGTAGTTTCAATTTGTCATCTTCTAACACCCCGCCTCTCACACCAACAATATTGTCCGCTTTGCCCACAAGGAGCTCACGAGTTTGCTTTTGGTTTCCCGGGTGAAAACTTTCCAAGGAGGTCACCTGTAGATACATGTGTCTCTAGTTTCTGAACTTAATGTAAAAATGTCTTTATTGTCTTACATATATGTAATAGTTTGGGTATTTAATGAAATCCATTATGTGGTTGTGCTTATAATGTTGAATATTTCATTGCTTGGTATGTAATAACGCTTATTGAACTAACTATATAGATTGTGGTTGTTTGAATAAATTTAAGTCAAATAATGATTGTGAAATATATTCAAACTTAATCATATGAAGTTCACATGCGATTGGCCCATGCTAATGGACCATACGCATGAACAACTTCATCCTAATGAACCAGTCGTACGAATGAACCAGGAGACTGGATGAGTCGCATGATTATAACATGAGATTGACTCAGTCGCATGACTGAACACTTAGTAGTGCAAATGGATCAACCGCATGACTCAATCGCACGACTGAACCATGCAAATGGTTCAGTCGCCTGAATGAGAAACCCTAACCTATAAATACCACTTAAATTGTGGAAAAACTAGACACTTTGAACAATTCGATACTTACACGTACCCTAGCCATCCAGAGACCTCTAGCAATCTGTTCCAACTTCATAGATCACAGTAGATCGATTGCTAATCGTTCTTAATGTTTAGATTCAATATTTAATTGATTCTACGCGCGTTCTCACTAATTGGATCACCAATCAAATAGGATTCCGCACTATTTGATTCGGTACACGCGTAAATCTATTAGTATTCGTCCAGTACACGATCCTAACAACACCCATCCTTGGATTGCTCCTACCTGAGCACGCTTAACTGTGAACTTCTCCTCTCATCCACAACCAATACGCCCAAACACGTTGTTGATGTTAGAGGCTAGACATTCCTTATGAATCAGCAATCTCTCCTATCCACGGTCGATTTGGGATATGTGTAGGGTGTCACAAGCATCCCCTATTTGGACTTATCGTCCTCGATAAACCCAAGAAGTCACCATCCTTGGTGAGGTATGTCTCACATCCCGAATGGCATATGAATGGCTATGATACCATTCTGTAACACTCGGCCCCTCACATCAACAATATTGTCTGTTTTACCCACAAGGAGCTCACGGATTTGCTTTTGGTTGTCCAGGTGATAACTTCCTAAAACGTGTTGTCGATGTTAGAGGTCAGACATTTCTTATGAACCAGGAATCTCTTCTGTACATAGCCGGTGTGGGATATGTGTAGGCAATCACACATCTGCCCCCGGACGTTTTATATTATCTTCATTTGAGTGTCTATCATTTTATTTTTGTTTAAATTTAAGTCAAGATCACTAAAAGAGGTAGTTATTTTGTTATACTTATTGTTAAAAAAACTAAACTACTCCTTAAACTAAATAAAAACTAAAAAAACTTGTGGGACCTATTCATCAACATCTTCTTCTTCATTACCAAGACACCCATCACCATCTCCACAGCCTCATCACCACCTCCACAACCCTCATTTCCACCATAACAACCACCCGTCACCACCTCCATATCCCTTATCACCACCACCACAGTCCTCCCCCACCCCTCACTCTTTTCCCTTTATTAAAACCACACATCACCACTACCGTGACTCCCATAACCACTACCATGACCCCTATCACCACCACCGCAGCCCGCTATCACCACCATCGCAACCCTCCATCACCACCATCACGACCTATAACCACCCTCGTGACCCCCATCACCACCATCCCAGGCACCCTATCATCAACATCCCGACCCCTATCACCACCACTACAGCCCCTATCACTACCATTACAACCCCCATCACCACCAACGCAGCCCCCCATCACCACCACCACAATCCCATCTTATCTAGATCTGCGATTTCACATCGATGGTGGTTGTGGACTACCGACCACACACACTCCCGCTCACACACATGAAAATGATAGAGAGATAGAGAGTAAGATAGAGAGATAGAGAGAGAATAAGAAAGAAATAAAAGAGATAAGGGTAGTGTTGGTGGTTGTTGCAACGATAACAACATCAATGGTTGCAGTGGTAGTGATGTTGTGGTGGTAGACTAAGAGGGGAGAGGGGAGGGGGGGAGGGGGGAGGGGGAGGGGGAGGGGGAGGGGGGGGAGGGGGAGGGGGGAGGGGGAGGGGGAGGGGGAGGGGGAGGGGGAGGGGGAGGGGGAGGGGGAGGGGGAGGGGGAGGGGGGGGGGGGGGGAGGGGAGGGGGAGGGGGGGGGGGAGGGGAGGGGGGGAGGGGGGGAGAGGGGAGGGGGGAGGGGGAGGGGGAGGGGGGAGGGGGAGGGGGAGGGGGGGGGGAGGGGGAGGGGGAGGGGAGGGGGAGGGGGAGGGGGAGGGGGAGGGGGAGGGGGGGGAGGGGGGAGGGGGAGGGGGAGGGGGAGGGGGAGGGGGAGGGAGGGGGGGAGGGGGAGGGGGAGGGGGAGGGGGAGGGGGAGGGGAGGAGGGAGGAGGGGAGGGGGAGGGGACGGAGGGGGAGGGGAGACGGAGGGGGAGACGGAGGGGAGACGGAGAGGGAGAAGATAAAGGGTGGTGGGGTGTGAGGATGAGGGAAAGGTAATTTTGTCATTTATAAATGTTAACACGAAAATTTAACGTTGTTAGTGTTTTGGACTGAAATGGAGATAAAAAGGAAACATTAAGGGCAAATCAAAACTTTAAAATAATAAAGATAGGGATACAAATGTTAATTTACTTTAAATTTTAATGTAAAAGTTAACCTTAATAATTTTATATTATATACCTTTTTCTAAAAGAAATAATCCTGCTATTATTATTTGTTTTAATCGTGTAGATTATACATAACACAATTATCAGTTTTAGGACTTCGTAATGTTCTTTATTTTATATGACCTTTTCTAATTTAAAACTATAAAAGTTTACCATGATAAATCGCTTTTAAGTAATCTTTTATTAAGAATATAAGGTGATGTTTGTTTTTTTGGAAAACATCTTCCCCATATCTTCATCTGCGCGCATGCAGACGCGGGAAGACGTTTTGAGTAAGCAGAGTGTTTGTTTTTTTGGAAGACGTTTCATTAAAAAACGTCTTCCTGGGGTCTGCGTGGAGAATACATGGTCTTACCACTTCTCAACTCTTCTTAACCTCTTCTCCTTTACCCCCAACCCTTTCAGACCGTCTCCTCCCACCACTCCTCTCCCCACCGTTTCAGCCCTCCCCCTCCTCCGTCGCAACCGTTCCACCGGCGCTGCCACTCCTCTGCCCCCTCCTCCGGTGCAGCCTCCCCTCAAGCAGCCTTCCCTACCGGCGCCGGAGCTGTGAAGTCATTGATTCACATTCTGAAGACCGGCACAGAGGTGTCCAAGCAGAACACAACATGTGCTGTTGTGTTTAGTTCTGATTGATGAGAACAAGGTGTCGATCGGAGCTGCAGGCGTTGTGAGGCTGTTGGTGGAGTTGGTGGTGGCTGCCGGAGAGGCGAGGAGGCGGAGAAGGCGATGGTGGTGTTGAGCAGCTTGACGGTGGTGGAGGAAGGGCGGCGCCGGTTGTGGGGGAAGGCGGTGTTTCGGCCCTGGCGGAAGTGGTGGAAGGTGTTGCTTCTGTAAAAGGGAGGGAGTTTGTGGTGGTGACACTGTTGTAGTTGTGTGAAGTGGTTAATGTTAGGAAAAACATGGGATTGTTGGTTGGAGAAGGTTTCAACAGTTTTAGAAGTGGATGGTTTCAAGTATCATACATTTTATTTGAATTTAACAATGACTTTTTAAATGGTTGTTTGAGCTCTTGGTTTATGATTAGTGATTTGGTTTAGAAAAATAGATTTAGTTTAATTATAGAATATTTCAGGATTCTATAAATGTTAAAAAAACAAACAGTCTTTCTTTTCAAACTACAGACGTTTAGTTCACCTCTTCTGCTACAGATGTCTGTAGATATAATCCGCAGATTGCAGACGTTTTCATACAAAAAACAAACAACACCTACGTAAATGTTTTCACATACACAACATATTAATACGAAAAGAAAGAAAATATAATTACGATTTCCATTTATAGGTTTACATTGATTTAGCCAACTAAAGTCGGTCTCTCTGCTTCTTCGTTCTTATCCTCTCTACCACCACCGTCTTCTCCATCCCCAAATTCATCAATTTCTCATGAAATTCTCTTTCATTCCCCCTTTTCACCATCAATCAACCCACTCCCAACTCTGCAACACCCACTTCCCACACAACAATCCCTCAATCTCCACTCAATTTCACCCCCCTGTTCCCAATTTCATCCCAGAATGCTGTCCAGGTCCTCTTTCAATCTCCGCAATCTCGACGATTATTCCTGTGTAATCGATCGCCCCCGCATCCCCAGAATCATGACCGTACCTGGCATCATCTCCGACTTCGAAGAAGACAACAATGGCGGAATCGATCACCGCAATTTCTCCCCCAATCTCACCTCCGGCCGTCGGATTGTCGTCGCGAACCAATTACCGGTGAAAGCTCGATTTGAAACAGAATCGAACAAATGGGTATTCGAATCCGACCCAGATTCACTAGTCCTGCAGCTCAAATCCGGGTTACGACCCGAAACCGAGTGTGTGTACGTCGGATCCCTGCCCGTGGATATCCACCCGTCGGAGCAAGAAGAAGTCGCCCAAACGTTGTTCGATCGATTCCGGTGCGTACCCACTTTTCTACCGTTTGAAATCGTTAACAAATTCTACCATGGGTTCTGTAAACACTATCTTTGGCCTTTGTTTCACTACATGTTGCCTGTGACCCGAATTCAAGGGGTCCGATTCGATCGGGTCGCTTGGAGGGCTTATGTCTCTGCAAACAAAGTTTTCGCAGATAAAGTTATGGAGGTGATTAACCCAGATGAAGATTATGTATGGATCCATGACTATCATCTCATGATAATGCCTACATACCTGCGAAAACGGTTTCACAGAATTCGGGTCGGGTTTTTTCTCCACAGCCCGTTTCCGTCATCGGAAATCTACCGGAGTTTACCCGTTCGGGATGAAATTCTCCGGGCGTTATTGAATTGTGATTTGATCGGGTTTCATACGTTCGATTACGCTCGACATTTTCTTTCATGTTGTAGTAGGATGTTGGGGCTTGATTACAAGTCGAAACGAGGGTACATTGGGCTCGAATACTACGGTCGAACCGTGAGCATCAAGATCCTACCCGTTGGAATTGACATGGGTCAGATCGAATCGGTGAAATCGTCATCGGAAACCGCCTCAAAAGTTCATGATCTGAAGCGGAGGTACGATGGGAAGATGGTGGTTTTGGGTGTTGATGATATGGATATGTTTAAGGGGATTAGTTTAAGTTTTTAGCTTTTGGGAAGTTGTTAGAGGATTATCCGGAGTTAAGGGGTAAAGTAGTTTTGGTTCAAATCTTAAACCCGGCTCGGAGCCGGGGTCAAGACGTTCTAGAGGTCGAAGACGAGATGCAAAGTGTGGCTCATGAGGTTAACCGGAAGTACACGATAAACGGGTGTGAACCCATTGTGTTCATTACTGGATCTGTCTCCACACACGACAAGGTTGCGTACTATTCGATAGCCGAATGTGTGGTGGTGAATGCGGTTAGAGACGGGATGAATTTGGTGCCGTATAAGTACACTGTCTCGAGACAAAGCAACCCTGATTTGGATAAAGTGTTACTCACGAATGAACCCGAACAAGACCTAAAACCTAAAAGGAGTGTTATTATAGTTTCTGAATTCATTGGGTGTTCGCCCTCTTTAAGCGGTGCTATCCGGGTCAACCCGTGGAATATAGAATCGGTCACCGAGGCAATGTACTTAGCGATAACGATGCCCGAAAGGGAGAAGGAGCTGAGACACGAGAAGCATTACAAATACGTTAGTTCGCACGACGTTTCTTATTGGGCTAAAAGTTTCGATCAAGATCTCGAGAGGGCTTGTAAGGAGCATTTTCACAAACGTTGTTGGGGTGTCGGGTTCGGTTTAAATTTTCGTGTGGTGGCTCTCGGTCCCAATTTTAGGAAACTATCAGTTGAGCACATTGTGTCGTCTTATAACAAGACTAATAGTCGATTGATTTTGCTTGATTATGATGGTACTGTGATGCCCCGTGGGTTGGTTGAAAAAAGGCCTAGTAAAGAAGTTATCGCGATATTGAACAACTTGTCAAACGATCCAAAAAACGTCGTGTTTATCGTAAGCGGGCGAGGGAAGGACTCGTTAGGCCAATGGTTTGATTCGTGTAAAAATCTAGGTTTGTCAGCGGAACACGGTTACTTCACTAGGTAATAACTTCTTTGAACTTTGTTCTACTTTTGGTTCAATGCTTTTTTAATATTTTGTTGTCTCTTTTTGTTAAACTATAGGTGGAATGGCGAGTTGGATTGGGAATCTTGTGAAGAAACCATAGATGTCGGGTGGAAGAAGGTGGCGTTGCCGGTGATGAAGCATTATACCGAAGCAACGGATGGTTCTTCTATCGAGCCAAAAGAAAGTGCGTTGGTTTGGCATCATCAAGAAGCCGATCCCGACTTTGGGACATGGCAAGCTAAAGAGTTGCTTGATCATCTCGAGAGCGTGCTTGCCAACGAGCCGGTGGTCGTGAAACGCGGGCAACAAATCGTAGAGGTGAACCCGCAGGTAAAATGAAAAACGTAAATTCCTAACGTAGAATATTTACTTGATTATTACACTTTAAACGATATAATTTTTGTAATCATGCTATTCGTATAACTTTGTAGGGTGTGAGTAAGGGGGTCGTGATGGACCAACTCATCACAACAATGCAAAGCAATGGGAGACCACCTGATTTCGTTTTGTGCATTGGCGACGACCAATCAGACGAAGACATGTTTGAGAAAATCTCGAGCTCGGTCGGTAGTGGTATCGCAGAAGTGTTTGCTTGCACCGTAGGTCAGAAGCCGAGTATGGCAAAATATTATCTCGATGATACGGTAGATGTCATCAAGATGCTACACGGGCTCGAAGCTGTTTCGACTCATGTAGCAAGAAATACAGGTTTTCATGTCCAAGTACGAACTTAGAACAATATAATTAAATCGACTTTTTAATAGAAGTTATGGATAGAGTTAAGTCGGCACGTCCTTTGTATAGATTATAGGTACACATGGTTTTTTATGCAGAAGATTTATTTTAATATTTGGATAATGTTTGTACAAGGATGACGTGGAAATTATGGTTGGATATTTAGTCATGCTTTCGTCTAAAACTCAAAAAAGTCCATTATTATATTAGTCAAAACACGTGGGAGAAGTCGATTGGAGGTTTTTCGGCCCCTACACGAAAGTTTGGAACGTGGGTTGTTGCTTATCCGTCAAGTGTTGAAAAGTCGTATGTTATCCTAAAACGTCGGCAAATTAAATTCGAAAGGAGAATATTTCACCCCATATTATCCTAAACGCCTCAGAATATTTTTTTCCAAAATGAGATAGATAACTTATTTACTAAAATAGTGTGTTAAAAAATTGTTTATTAAAATGATGTAGTTTTAAAATTTTATTGTTTCTTACTTCACTATCATTAACTTCTTAAAAACATATTTAAATTTTATTTGTCTCACTTCTACTTTTATTGGCTTCTTAAAAACATCTTTAAACGCCCTTTTTAAACGTAGATTGAACCATTTTAAACTTAAAATTAATGAATACTTTTAAAATTATCTCTAATTTTGTTTTGAAAATCTAATTATGTCACTTTTTGTTTACTGTTTAAAAATGCTAAAGGTTTGCATTTTTTAACAGCTGCTACCATCCTCTATTGTTTTTATATGATATATTAAAAAATAATAAAGTCACATGTTTAATAACCTCCAACAAAAAATGTTAATACTTTAAAGAGTAAATTACCGTTTGCATACCTGAGGTTTGGTGATTTTAACCATTTGCATCCCTACAGTTTAAAAATTCTCAAATACCCCCTAACGTTTTATTTTTTTTCCATTTACATCCAAATGACTAACGACGTTAAATAATTCTGTTAATATTTTATGAAATGACAAAATTACCCTTTCTCTCTTTATCTCTTTCTCTCTCTATCTCTTAACCCTTAACCCACAAACCCGCCCACTCCTCACTCTTTCTCTCTCTATCTCGGTCCAACACCCAACCTCCTCCACCTCTCCTTCAACCAAGAGTCCGGCTGTTTCGCCGCCGGGACTGACCGTGGCTCCGCATCTACAACTGCGACCCCTTCCGAGAGATCTTCCGTCGGGACTTCGACACCGGAAGACCATCAGAGTCGATGCATCGGCGAGCTCTCCTTCCGATCGGAGGTCAAGTCTGTGCGCCTCAGGCGGGACCGGATTGTTGTCATTCTTCTTCAGAAGATCTATGTTTATAATTTTGCCGATTTGAAACTTCTGCAACAGATAGACACGTTTACCAACCCTAAGGGATTATGTGAGGTTTCTCACCTTTCCGGATCAATGGTCTTGGTGTGCCCGGGGTTGCACAAGGGCCAGATTAGGGTCGAACATTACGCTTCCAAGCAGACCAAGTTCATAATGGCTCATGATTCGAGGATTGTGTGCCTTGCTCTCACTCATGATGGCAGATTGCTTGCCACTGCCAGCAGTAAAGGAACCCTAATTCGCATATTCAACACTCTTGATGCTTCTTTGCTGCAAGAGGTATTGTTATTGCGTTTGTTCATTGCTCTTGATTTTCTGACTCCTGATTCCATTGATTAAGATTAGCTTTGATGGTTAGTTTAGTTCAGTGATTATGGTTTTGACGTACAATTATTGTTTAACTCAACAATTATGATACAAATTTCATGTGACTAATTGTATGTTTGAGATTAATAAATCCACAAGAAAGAACAGAATAACAGAATTGTTGTATAGTTATGTACGATTTGGCTCATCGGTACATGCCAAAAATTCCAATACCATTGTGGTTTGTGGGTCAAAAATGATTCTGATTTACTAAGGAATTCAAATGATTTATGCCTTGAGTTTTATGGGTTTATAAGATCAGAAGTTCAATTCACTTGATTTGTTACATCTATGCCTAAATATGATTTATCTGGGAACACAAAATGTTAACCATAAATTAAGGAAAAACACTACTAGAGAGAGAAAGAGTGAGGAGTGGGTGGGGGTTGTGGGTTAAGGGTTAAGAGATAGAGAGAAAAAGAGATAAAGAGAGAAATGGTAATTTTATCATTTTATAAAATATTAACAGAATTATTTAACGTCGTTAGTCATTTGCATGCAAATGGGAACAAAAATAAAACGTTAGGGGGTATATGAGGATTTTTAAACTGTGGGGATGCAAATGATCAAAATCACCAAACCTCAGGTATGCAAATAGTAATTTACTCTACTTTAAAACAACAACCAGAGTATGATCATAATACAAGTTTAAAAATCCAGAATGATATCAGTAAGCTCCTACACAAACGTCCTCTTACACTTTCATTTTTATTTATTTTAACTCTTAACTGATTGTGGTTAGAGGTGCACAAACCGGTTTTTTTTTAAACCCGGTTCGGGTTGGACCCGGTTCGGGTTAGGTCAACGAAATCGCGCCCGGTTTTTTACCAAGAACCGGTTCGGGTCGGAACCGGTTTTGAAGCCCGGCAAACCCAACCCGGTTGGAACCGGTTCGGGTTGGAACCGAACCGGGTCGGTTCTAGGAACCGAACCGGTCGGGTCTAAGAACCGGTTTGGAAAACTCGGTTTTTTTTACCTACTATTTAAATTATATACAAATTAATTACAAATTTTGATTAATTAAAAAATATTAGAGTAGATTAATTAAACACAATAGTATGTACTTTATTTTTAAGATTTCCATTAATACGATTGTACGCGTTTTTATTTTCATTTTAATAAGTAAACAATTAATACGAATAAAAATCATAAGCGAGTTTTTCTAAAGAAAATAATAAAAATTACATTAATTCATAAAAGTAAACAATTAATTCATTACAAAAAATAAACAATAAAAATTACATTAAAATTAAACCAAAGAAAACAAAATATCCATATTACGAATACAAGTTTTACTAATTTAATCGTCTTCGTCGGTTTGTGTGCCAATGCGTTGAGACAAATCATAAGCGAGTTCTTCGTCGGATAGCGGTGAGGATCGTCCGGTTTGTACCTCGTGTTCGTGTATTTCTTCTTCAATCGGTGTTTCTTCTTCAAGGTTTGATATGTGTTGTCTTCGTTCGGCCGCATCTAAGTGGTCTTTTAAACAAATACACATCTCTAGCGATGTTGGAGTTAGCCTTGTTCTTCTAATCGATAAAACCCTGCCAGTAACAGAAAATGCAGACTCCGAAGCTACCGTGGAAGCTTGGACGGTTAGTAAATCATGTGCCATGGCGGCTAGAACCGGAAATTGTGATTCCTTTCCTTTCCACCATGTCAGAATATCAAATTTCAAGAATTCATCGGGAGACATAGTGGCTAAAAAATCGGTTCCCATATACCTCCCGAGTTCGCTACTTGGGGTGTTACCCCTCTGACGTTTACTGTTTTCATTTCTCAAAGTATTATATAAACTAATCATCGGGTCTCTTCTTGAGCTCGACGAACTCGATTCCACGTTCGATGGTCGGTGGATGTTTGATGTTGCACCATATTTTTCAACATAAACATTAAACAATTTTTTAAAAATTTCATTAAATGTTTGTTTTGTATTAACATAAAAAAATGGATCTAAATCATGTAAATCTAAATCATAAGTTATCTCATCTATTAAAGTTTCTACTCCCGAAACATTTAAACACGGGTCTAGTGCGGCGGAACACGTAAAAACCTGGGGTAGTTCAATGAAATATTTTTTAAATTTTTCTTTCATCGGCGCTACCATTGCTGAAAACATTTCGTTTCTTTCTTCATATTCACTTAATTTATGGGTCATTAAATAAATTTGATGAAGTGTTAGACAACTTGTCGGATAATAAACCCCCGACAATTTTGTAGTTGCGTTTTTAAAAAGCTCTAAAAATGAGTTATTTCTTGAATATATTCCCAACCCTCTAATGGAAACGGAACAACCCGACCCCGCATCGCAAGACCATCGTGGAAAACATGAAGCGTTTCTTTTTGACGCAAAGCACTATTAAACATTTTCCAAGTAGAATTCCATCTAGTCGGGACATCCCAATTTGGTCCTAAACAAATGGAATTCGTATCGTGACACTTTTTTCTATAATTAACATATCTTTTTCTACTAGTTTTAAAAACGTCACGTAACATGTTTTTGAAAGACGTTTTAAAATCTTCAACTTCAGGAACGCCAAGACCATCTTGCACAACTAAATTAATAATATGTGCAACACATCTTGAATGAAAAAATACGCCGTCACAAACCGGTTTATATTTTATTTTTAATTTTTCAACGGCGGATGTGTTGTTCGAGGCGTTATCAAATGACATTGAAAAATTTTGTTTTCTAATTTATATGTTTTGATTACATAGTCTAAAATTTGAAATAGATTATCACCGGTATGCGGATATCCAAATAATTCAAACGCAATCGTACGTTTCATCATTTGCCACGAACTTGGATCTATCCAATGGGCGGTGACGCAAAGGTACGATTCCGGTAAACCGTGTGGGGCGGACCAAACGTCGGTAGTTAAGTTCACACCGGTTTGTAAATTTTCAAATAAAACCTTAAATCATTTTTGCTTGTTTCCAAAGATTTAAACAATCACGTCTAAGAGTGGTGCGACTTACGTGAGTGTAGCGTGGTTGAAGAGTTTCTTGAATCAATTTTGTTAATCGAGGGTTGTCGAAGTGATCGAACGGTAATCCTTCTTGAATTACAAACTTTGCCATTCTATCTCGAACCATAATCTACGTTGAAGTTCTTTGCCCACCAACGTTTCTATTGAAGTTCCATAAACCACCATCGTTTCCGATTGATGTTTGCCCTTGACTCGGTGTACTTTTCAAAGACTTGCACCATTTGGTCATATGATTTCTCAAAGTCGAGTTTGAATCCGACTTGAAAAACGAACCACAAGCCTTGCATCGAGCTTTATGTTGACCATTCGATATTTCGCATAAGTTGAAATTACACCAAATGTCTTGGTTTCTCGTTGTTGAAAGAATTCTAACAACGGTAGCGGCACTTGAGGATCCACCGGTTGGAACGGAAGATTCAGAAGCAATAATTCAAGAGATTGAGAGAATAGAAATGTGAGAGTGAGGAGCGTTTTTGCGTTTTTAAGCACGTTTTTGAGCGTTTTGGAAGTTTTGAGTGTTGTGACTAAACCATTACACCCACTACCTATTTATACTATCATATAAGGGCAAAATGGTCCAAAAAAAAGTGGAAAAAACGGTCAAAAAATACCCTCAAACGGCCATATAGCCGTTTTTAACGGTCAAAAAAAAAAACGGGCAAACCGGTTCTAAACCGGTTTTTTTGGACCGGTTTCGAAACCGGGTTGGATAAAAACCGGGTCCAAACGGTTTGTGTGAGAAAATTCAAAACGGTCCTGAACCGGCGGGTTTTTTCGGGTTGGAACCGGGTTGGGGGTATACCGGGTCCGGGTCGGGTCGTCGGGTCGGGTTTTGAACCCGGTTCGGATGTGCACCTCTAATTGTGGTTGCGTGTTGAGGCTTTTTACTTAATTTTTGTTTGAAAAAATAAGGACTAACATGCTACAACGTACGTGTTTTAATATCGATGTGTTTATATACAACTTTCTGGTAAAAAAGTTCAAACACGTAGTTGTTACTTTTGGTGGACTACTAGGACGCAACACACCAAAAAGTTTTCTATTAAAAAAGTTATCGCATGCAGATCTATTTTATGGGATTTTGAATTGTTTGAATTTTTCTTTTCTTTTTGTTGTTTCCATCCCTTGGTTTGTTAAGGGTAGTCGGGTAGAAAAGGTTGGATTGGTTTCAGTACTATTGAGTTCTTAATTTTTTATTAATTCTAGTTTCTATTTAAAATAATTTAAAGAAATAAAAAAATCGACCTAAAAAGCTAAAAGAAATAAAAAAAATTTTCATTTTAATACAATGCATATTTAATAACGTTCCTATAAACTATGTTGAAAGAAATTAATAACTTTTTGGAAAACTAAAAAGCTAGAAATCTATTTTAAAAACATTTTTGAAATTAAATGATACAAAACAAACAAACAAATAAACATACCCAGTATCTCCCACTCAAAAGCAGGGTCTGGGAGAGGTAGATGTTGGCGAGTTTTTCCACTATATAGAGAGATAGAGAAACCGCTTTCAAAGAGACCCCCGACTCGAGGACGATAGCAAACAAATTATATAGCATACAACACATAGGTATATATCACAATAAAGGTTTAGAATAAGTATAGGCAATATTCTTAAGTATATTCATAAGCATAACATAAATCACATAAGCGTAGGCATACCCATAAACATAACACCCCGAAGATAGTGCACACATCAAATAAGCAGCATGTTTCACTTATAAAGAGCAAATGTCGATTACCTACACCTCACGCAGGGGTCCCGCATCATGTCTTCCTTTACTCTTACCCATAGATCACACTAGAAGTTCTTAATTTTAATTATACGCCTCCACGCACTCCTATCCTTGATCATGTACTCAGAGAGGTGCAACTCTACCATATCTCGCTCAATTATCTCGTCCCAAGTCAACTTAGGTCTTCCTCTACTCCTCCTACCATCTAGGGTGATGTTCTCTACTGTTTTAAAAGGCGCTGACATTGGTCTTCTCTTCACGTGCCCAAACCATCTTAATCTTCCCTCTCGTACTTTATCTGTAATACAAGCCACCTCTAGCTTCTGTCAAAAGACGTCGTTCCTTATCCGATCCAGTCTTGTGTGTCCACGCATCCACTGCAGCATTCGCATTTTCGCCACCTCTATTTGTCGCTCGTGCGATTTCTTTATGACCCAACAGTCTGTTCTGTATAACATAGCTGGACGTACCGCCACTCTATATACTTTTCTCTTTAGTTTTGTCGGAAACCTCTTATCACATAAAATCCCTGATGCTGCTCTTCACTTGCACCATCCTGATTGATCACGGTGCTCTTCGTCCTCCTGTACGTACCAGTCCAGGTATTTGAACCTAGACGTTTGTGGGACCACCAAACCCTGAATACAGATTTGGGTGTCCTCTTCAGTCTCTCCACTAAAGTTACAATGCATGTATTCTGATTTAGAGCGACTTATCCTTAAGCCTTTGCGCTCTAGTGCTGCTCTCCACTGTTCTAGCCTCTTGTTGAGCACCCTTTTAGATTCTGATATTAACACAATATCATCCACAAATAGCATTTACCACGATACTGGCTCCTGTATAGACTTGGCCATCTCATCTAACACTACTGTAAAAAGAAATGGGCTCAATGTCGATCCTTGGTGAAGTCCCATTTCCACCGGAAAGAAGTCTGTGTCTCCGACTAGTGCTCGTACACACGTTTTTGCCCCGTAATACATATCCTTGATTCTCTTAATATACCTATCTGATACCCTTCTAAGTCGTGGACTTTCTCAAATGAGTTTTCGAACACTGTTATAGGCTTTTTCTAAGTCAATGAATACCATTTGGAGATCCCTTTTCTTTTCTCTATATTTCTCCATTATCCTCCTTATGACATGTATGGCTTCTATTGTAGATCGTCCTGGCATAAATCCAAATTGTTTTATCGTTATCTGAGTCTCGCGTCTAATTCTCGTTTCAATAACTCTTTTCCATAATTTCATCGTGTGACTCAAAAGCTTTATTCCTCTGTAGTTTGCGCAACCTTGGACATCTCCTTTTTTTCTTATATATGGGAACCATGACATTGCTTCTCCACTGCTCTGGCATCTTCCCGGTCTTGAATATAGTGTTGAATAACTCGTTAGCCATTGCAGTCCCTCATCTTCCAGGCACTTCCACACTTCAATCGGTATGTTGTGTGGCCTCACCGCCTAAGACCTCTGTTGGGTCTGAAAAGGATAGTCGATATTGTCAATACAGTCAAAGTCAACAAAAGTGAACGCCACGGTCAAAGTCATCTGAAAAGTCAAACAGATGCGTTCAAGACGAAGAACCGAGATGAGCCGTTGAAGATATATTTGACTAGGAGTTTTATTGTTAATAAATATATTTTATGTCAACAAAATATATTTAATCTTGTTTTAGTCATTTTTATGTTTTATTTGTATTTTTCCTAATTAGTGTCATTACTGAATATTATATACACTATATATAATTGAGTGGTAACTACGGTTTGGGAGCTTGGATGAGCCAATTGATTTGAGTGTTTCCATTTTTTTAATATCAGATTCAAATCATTAAAGATCAAACAATGGTTTTCATAGTGTTCTTGAGGTGTTATCATTGTTCATCTATATTTTATGTGTTTGATCCAAAAGTCTTTATAAATTAATTGATTCAAATTGTTTGGGCCCTAACAATTTGGTATCAGAGCCTAATATGGATATGTTTTGAATCATTTGTGAAGTCTTTGATGCTGATTTTGAAGATTATCATCAAATTCGTAGAGAGAGAAAGTTAGGGTTTTTAGAGAGAGAAAGTAGATCTGATGGGTTTCTAGAGAGAGAAACCATATCTGAGTTTAAATTCTTTAGATCTACAATAATTTGGTGTAGATCTACACTTGTTATCAACCAAAATCATTTTAACATCACATATTTTTAAAAGTAATCAAAAGAAAATCTTGAATCTGAATAGTTTTCTCTCACACATAGTTGTGTGTGTGTGTTCTTGGCGTTTGTCAGATCTTCATATCTTCATGGTTCGAAATTACATCATTTGAACAAAAGTTCATCAGTTTCCAGCGAAACTACTAGTTTTTTCGGCGAAAGTGCTGCCGAAACTAGTAATTTCGCTCGGTTTTCCGGCGAGACTGAGTGTTTTTCCGGCAAATCTACCCTAATCCAACGAAATTACCACTCTCTTTACCAAACCAAAGCAGCAACAACACATCTAAATTTTTTAACCAAACCAACCAACAAAACCATCTCAACCACCTTCAAGATTGAACACCACTTCTACCCACAGCCACAACCATCACAGCCTCACCTCCACCCACAGCCCCTAACCCGACCACCCCCATCTCGCAGCAACCCCTCTCTCAACCTAACAAGAACCACATATCCACTGCATCTTCACCATGTCCACCTTCAAGACTATAACCCGGATCCACTTGTAGCCCCTCACCCAACCGCCCACTATCTTACAGCAATACCTCCTTCAACCCCAACCCCTCACGAACACACCACCCGAACCACCTGCGACCGCGACCCCCACATCACCACAGCCACCCCTCCCGTTGACCACCTCCTCTGCAGCCTCCACCGCCAACCCAGCCACCACAGCCACCGCACCCGTCAAATATCTCCCCAAAAATTCAAAACATCAGAAGAGAAAGGTAGAAGAAGAGACTGTATGTCCATGAATGTGTTGAAAGTCATTGAAGCTGCTGCGGGGTACGGCTGCATCGATAACCACTGTTGTTGTAGCTGCTGTTGTTGGGTTAAATTGCTGCTGGGATTTGAAAATGGTTGAAGGTGTGTGTGTTTATGAGTGTGTTTGTAGTCAGAGAGAGTTTTGAGTTATAGATCTAGGAATTGAAGAGAAGTGAGAGAGAGAGTTGTGCAGCAACATCTTATTAATAATAATTATAATAATAATAATAAATATTAAAAAAAACAAGCTGACCTGGTAGCTTGACCCTATTTGCTTAGAAATCATTTCATTGACATTAAAAGTATTTTTCCAGGGGGAGAATATTATTCAACAATTTTGGGAAAAATATTTTTAATTTTAAGTGTTATAGTGAATTTAAGATTTTAAATTAAAATATCATTTTTTGACTATCTCGAATCAAACAATGCCATAATGGCACAAAGTCGATTTGAGCGTTTTGCAGGTATGAAAAATGAAAAGTTGTCAGATTTCACTGATCGATTTATATCTATTACGAATAATCTAAAGAAGCATGATCCACAACTCACCAATTATGAATAAGTTCAACAGCTTCTTAAATATCCTCAACCCGAGTGGAGTTCTCAGGTAAAAATGCTTAAGAAAGAAAGAAAATATCCTGGATTACAAGTTGATAGATGTGATCAATAAGTTGAAATCTGCTGAGTTGGATATTAAGAGAAGAGAAGTTCATCAATCTGTGTTTCCATCTTAAACAAATAGACTGAATGCAACTATTATCTCTTCTACAACAAGCATACTTGATTACAAAATCGAGATGATTGAGAAGTTGAAGTCGATGGAAACTAATTCTGATTCAACTGCTGAAATCAGGGAGACTGTAAAAGAGAATTGTGAAGCTTTGAGAGTTGGTAATGGAAGTGATACTCAAAGTTATAGTGTTGGTGATGTTAATGCTTGTGCAAGCTGGTGTAAAGTTCAGAAGCAACATGATAGTGAAATAGATGAAGTGAAGCTGGAGGTTCAGGATAAAGAAAAACAAGAGGAAGGTGAAGCTGAGGAAGCTAAAAAGAGTGCTAAGGAGGATTGTTGGACCCTGAAAGGATCACACATGCCAATTCAAGTGATGGGTGATGGTTGTTCTGTTGGCATTCTCCCATAAGTCCAAGAAGGCATGCTGGAGAAAGACCAATGGGAGTCCGCATTTGTCTATGCGGATGACAAGGAACAATGCTGACAAGTGTTTGTTCTTCAGCATAAACAAATACGGATAACCAATGAACAAATGCTGTAAGTATTTGTTCATCCGCATTGGTTAATGCGGATGCATTAGAACAACTGTTGTCAAGTATTTGTTCATCCGCATTAGTCAATGCGGATGCATAAGAAGAAATGTTGATAAGTGTTTGTGCATCCTCATTAGTTAATGCTGATAACTAAACACTTAATGCTGATGAAGAATAAAGAAATGCTGATGAAGCCAAGGCATCCGCATTAGTTAATGTAGATGTTTAACAACCAATGCGGATGAAGAACCTTTTGTACTTAGACTAGTATTCTGTATAGTTGTCAGGGTAGTTTAGTCTTTTTGTATAGGCTTTTTGTCAGCCTATAAATAGAATAGTATACACATTTTATAAAAGTTTTTGTTACTCTAGGATAATCACACTTGAATCAAATCATGAAGAATTAGATCAAAATATGATAATCACAATCAAAACCCCTTTGATCTTCAATTAGATTGCTAATAATATGTTTACAAGTAATCCCTCAATCTATTGGTCATACAACCATTAGCCAATTCTAATTACAATTAACCTATTTATTGACTAGACTAACTTTCACTATTTACATTTAGCCCCCTAGACTATTAAACTTGACTAAAACAACATAAAATATATTTTGTTAACACAAAATATATTTAATACAATAAAGTCTCAAACACAATATATCTTCAATATCTTCACTCGGTTCTTCATCTCGAACTTGATGTTTGACTTTTCTGTTGACTTTGACTGAAACATTGACTTTTGTTGACTTTGACTATGTTGATAATATAGACTATCTTGAACTGCTCCAATAATACTCCCCCTTAGTCTATCATTATCAAAGTCTTCATACGAATTCAGCCCGAGAAGTCAAGCATAGAAAGATCTTCAAATTGAAGCTTTCTAAATCTGATAAGAAAGATTATTCATCTCATAAGCTCCCCCTGTTCCAGTGTAACCTTTGTGAAGATATTGGAACAACTTTCCCAAATCTCTAATCTCGAGTGCTTCAGAAGATGTAGGTGGAGGATTCCTAGCTCGGTATCTTCTGCAAACTTGAGGAACAGGTTCTCTGATCAGGTACACTGCTTAACTGATGATCGGCCATCACTTACAGCAAAAATCTAAAACACATACACAAACACAATCTCGACATTTCTAATTAGATCATTTCATTTTAACAAAATAAACCCGTGTTTATCTTTGTGTGAAAAACAAGCGTACCCGTATTCGTTTGTGCATAATTTCTGTGAAATGCATGAAAAATGATAAAATTGTAAGAGCATAATATGGAAGACCTAAAAGAATTTTGAAATAAAAATTTATTATAATTTTTAATTTTATTATATGCATTTATTATAACAATTTTTTAATCTATATTTATTTTTTATTTTTTTTTTATTTTTATTATAACCATCTTTACTTCTGATATAAACCTCATCAAACCTCATCGCCGGTAGCTCCGCCACTCCGGTCACCGTCATCTGCTCCGGATCTCTGCTCTCTGCTCCGGTCACCGTCATCTGCTCCGGTCACCGGCTTCGAAGGTTGCTGCTTTGAACAAGGTAAGTTCTACTATCCACGCCTACCCGACAACCCCTCCACCGCCGACCACCCATCCACCGCCTTCGCCTACCCCTCCACCGCCGACCACCCATCCACCGCCTAGCCACCGGTCACCACAGCCGACCACCCATCCACCACAGCCGACCACCCATCTAATCACCGGTCACCACAGCCGACAACCCCTCCACCGCCGACCACCCATCCACCGCCTTCGCCTACCCGACATCTACCCTCACACCGCCGACCACCCCTCCACCGCCGACCACCGCCTTCGCTTACCCGACATCTAGCCCCTCCTTCGTACACCCGACATCTACCACAGCCTACCCGACATCCACCCCACTCTCCGTCACAACCATCACCGCCCTACCCGCACCAGCAACGCCCTATCCCATCGCACCTCCCCATAGCAGCAGCCACCACAATCGGTCATCGGGGCCTAAATCGAAGAACCTTAACCGGGGTGTACTTTTGGTGAGATCTTTTCATCTCTGCTTCCCATATTTGCTTTTAGTCTTGTTTATTTTTATCTTCTCGTCTAGACTGCTTGGCTGGGTTAGGGGTACCAGTATCTGGTTTTAACAGGGAGAGTCATCCCCTATTTCTGTGTGAATTCTGCTTGCTTGTGATTTGTTGTTTTTCTGTGTTTCTTGTTTAGATTGTACGTCACCCGTGTGTTGTTAATCAGGGAGAGTCATCCCCTTGCTTGTAATTTGTTGTCTTTTTGTTTCCTCGATTTGATTGAGCGCCACCTTTGTGTTGTCTACCTCGGGTGTGGGACTGCAGTTTGTTTGTGCAGTACTAGTAAGGTGGATAGGCTGACACTATAGATAGTAGAAGCAATTATGCTGCACCGAGATCATGTTCAGTGAAGAGAAGTGCAACTACGGGAAAAAAAGGTTATAGAGTACGAGTGGCATCGTGTAGCAAGTTATTAGAGTTAATAGATGTGCTGAAAAGACGTAGAGTGCATATAGCGTGTCTTCAGGAGACTAGATGGCGGGGTAGGAGAGAAAAAGAGTGTAATGGTTATAAACTATGGTATTCAGGTTCAGATGGGTCAAAAAATAGAGTAGGTTTCCTAGTTGCTAAAGAACTGCAAGATAATATAGTGGAGGTAAGAAGATACGATGACAGGCTTATGCTGTTACGAATAGTAATAGAGGATGTAGTAGTGGCAGTAGTTAGTGCGTATGCACCACAAGTTCGATTAGGGGAAGCGGAAAGAAAAAGTTCTGGGAGAGTTTAGACCAAGTTATGAGAGACATACCTAGAGAAGAAAAAATATGTATAGGAGGAGACTTGAATGGCCATATTGGTAAGTATAATGATCACTTCCCGTTGGTGCATGGAGGCTTCGGGTATGGCCTTAGGAATGAAGGCGGTAAGGAGCTTCTTGACTTTGCAGTAGCGCATGACTTAGGAATCATAAATTCGTTTTTTAAGAAAAGAGAATCGCATCTAATCACGTTTAGCAGCGGCGGGAGACACACGCAGATATACTATTTATTGATGAGGAGAGAAGATCGTAGCTCGTGGAAGGACTGTAAGACAATCCTAGGAGAGACAGTTGTGACACAACATCATATGTTAGTGACAGATATACGCGTAAAGAGACCAATTGTCCAACAAAACAAGAGAGTTAGACATACGATCAAATGAGGCCAGCTCAAAGACGAAAACATTACCATTTTTAGAGATAAGGTCATACCATTGAACCATACTGGACCACAGGAAGACGCAAACCAAAAGTGGGAAGCCATGGCAAATACGCTCATCCAAGCAGCTAAGGAAACTCTTGGAGTCACAACAAAGAGGACAGTCGACCATAAGGAATCTTGGTGGTGGAACGAAAATGTACAGGAGAAGATACGAATTAAACAACAAAGTTTTAGAGAGCTTATACGCTGTAACAATGAGGAAGAACGCCCAGCGCTAAAAGATAAATACAAGGAGGCTAAGAGAGAGGCGAAGAAATCGGTGTCAGAGGCAAAGAACGCGGCGTATGAGATGATGTATAAACGACTAGAGACGAAAGAAGGAGAACATGACATGTTTAAGTTAGCCAAGGCAAGAGAAAGCAGAAGACAAGATTTGAGAATTGTGAAGTTTATAAAGGCTGCGGATGGAAAAGTTTTGGTGAAGGACAATGACATCAAGGGGAGATGGAAAACTTACTTCAATAACCTTTACAACATAAGGAACCCAAATCAACAAACTGAGATAGATAATACAACCCAAACAACACAACAAAACAAATGCTATTGTAGAAGCATCACAGTAGACGAAGTTACGAGAGCTATGAAGAAAATGGGAAGGGCTAAAGCGGTGGGGCCAGACAACATACCGATTGAAGTGTGGAAATGCCTGGGAGATGAGGGGCTCCAATGGCTAACAGATTTATTCAACACTATCTTTACGACAGGGAAGATGCCGGACCAGTGGAGAACCAGTGTCATAGTCCCCATATATAAGAAAAAAGGAGATGTTCAAAGTTGCGAAAACTACAGGGGAATAAAGCTATTGAGTCACACGATGAAATTATGGGAAAGAGTTATTGACACGAGAATTAGACGGGAAACTCAGATAGCGTCAAACCAATTTGGATTTATGCCAAGACGCTCTACAACAGAAGCCATACCCGCCATAAGGAGGATAATGGAGAAATACAGGGAAAAGAAAAGGGACCTCCATATGGTATTCATCAACCTAGAAAAGGCCTATGACAGTATTCCGCGTCAACTAATTTGGGAAAGTCTACGACTTAGAAGTGTACCAGAGAGGTATATCAAAATAATTAAGGATATGTATGATGGGGCAAAAACGTGTGTGCGAGCCCCGATCGGAGACACGAACTCATTCACAGTGGAAGTGGGACTCCACCAAGGATCGACACTGAGCCTATTTCTCTTCACAATAGTGTTGGATGAGATGACCAAGTCTATATGGCAGCCAGTTCCGTGGTGCATGCTCTTTGCGGATGATATTGTCTTAATATCGGAATCTAAAATGGTGCTGAATGACAGGCTAGAACAGTGGAGAGCAGCACTAGAGCGCAAAGGTTTAAGGATAAGTCGCTCTAAGACAGAATACATGCATTGTAACTTTAGTGGTGAGGTGGAAGAGGACACTCAAATCAGTATTCAGGGTATGGCGGTCCCACAAACGTCTACATTCAAATACCTGGGCTCGTACCTACAGGAGGACGGAAAGATACACAGCGATGTAGCGCATCGTGTTCAAGCAGGATGGTGCAAGTGGAGAGCAGCATCAGGGATCCTATGTGATAATAGGTTTCCAGCAAAACTAAAGGGAAAGCTATACCGAGTGACAGTACGCCCAGCTATGTTATATGGAACAGACTGCTGGGCCATAATGAAATCGCACCAGAAACAAATAGAGGTAGCGGAAATGCGAATGCTGAGGTGGATGTGTGGCAACACAAGACTAGATCGGATAAGAAACAAAGTGTTTCGACAGAAGCTAGAAGTGGCTTGTATCGCAGATAAAATACGAGAGGGAAGATTAAGATGGTTTGGGCATGTCAAGAGGAGACCAACGGCAGCACCAGTTAGAGCAGTAGAGAACATCATCTTAGAGGGTAGGAGGAGTAGAGGAAGACCTAGATTGACTTGGGATGAGGTAATTAGGCGAGATATGATACATTTGCACCTCTTTGAGCACATGATCGAGGATAGGAGTGAGTGGAGGCGTAGAATTAAAATTAAGGACTTTTAGTGGGACCTATACGCAGGTAGGGTATTTGAAGTCTTCTTGCGAGGCCTGATGTGTACGTAGTCCATATATGCCCTCTACCGGTGATTCTACCTGCTCCTCTGATATATGTTTTGTCTTTCTCTAATTCTTTACTTGTTATATTTGTGTATGCTGTTTGATATATGTTGTATGATTTATTTTATGATGTCTTGCTATCGTTGGCTTTTGCTATCGAGTCGGGGGTCTCTTTGGAAGCGGTCTCTCTACCTAACAAGATAGAGGAAAGACTCGCCTACACCTACCCTCCCCAGACCCTGCTCTTGAGTAGGATATACTGGGTTTGTTTGTTTGTTTGTTTGTTTATTTTTTTTATAACCGAGAACTGAATCGAACATGAGATCAAATCCTCAAGATATACTTTAGCACAAAGATGAATTTAATCATCGACAAGCAATAAGATCACACTGATTACTGAATCTAATCACAGTCTTTGAATAATTTGGAACTTCTTAAACAGATCAATAACGACTGCTGATATGTCTGTCCACTTAAACCCATGCCCTATCTTTTTCAACAAGCAGCAGATGATTCGTTAAGGTTCGATTAGATACTTTAGAATGCTAGGACCCCAAAAACCCTCACCCAATCTCAGGATTTCTTGAATTTTATTACGATCTTTACGGAACAAGGCTTGTGCATTAGTTTGCAAGAGATTATCATCAGAATATTGCATTCTATGATGAATTCATCGTTAGATGATTTGACATAACTTAGACCAAAATGGTGAGAGCTCCAGGTCTATACTCACGTATAATAAAGGAGATGACCATTTAATCATGTGCTGATGAGAGCTCCAGGTCAGTACTATCGTACAGCAAAGGAAATCATCACTCCAGGTCAGTACTTTCGTACAGCAGAGGAGATTAGCACAAACACAAGACACATAAATACACCAAACATGGCTCAAGGATATGGCTTATATGATTTGTATCATGGTGGGTGAAAGATCAATTCTCAATCCAATTTTTATCGGGACTCAGTTTTCGTGCAGGCCAAAATGATTACGTAAATCCAAACATCCTTAAGCATATATTTAATTTAAATCATCATACTACTGTCTACTTTATTCTTCAGGCTGAGCCTACCAAGCATATCATCAAAGAATCTGTTTGTTTTTCTATTATTTGCTATTAAAATTAAGATGTGAATCAAATAACAGTATCAGTTACTATCATTTCTCATTATAAAGCGCAAGTCATGCAAGAACAAGCATCTCACGAAGATATACAATCATTTCTCAGTCATCTCGAATCAAGTTCACAGTTCTCTTTTCATTTTTTTATTTAATTTTGATATACTCTCCCCCTAAATTTTTTATTTTTGCAAACCTATTTTTGTTTTTGTTTTTTTTTGTTTTTTTAATTAATTTTTTTATATTTTTTATATGTCTTTTAATTATAAAACTATACAGATATAGAAATTTACCAAAGAAGGTCTTCCAAACTACACTGATAAAAAGATAAGAAATGAATGATAAAGAAATATGCAGTGATTGTAAAGTGAGAAATATGATTTTGCAGATAAAAATCCAGATTGTGGATAAAATACCATGACCTTAACCTGTTTGTTCCACCTTAAATTTGAATCAGGAACAATCTCTGTCAGTAAATTGGATTACAAACAGTCCCCCTGAAATGTTCCTGAACTCATAAACAGATTATGTGAAAGAGAAACCTCGGCCATCGTAGTATAGGGTGTTCCTTTTGCAACAGTAGAAGTAACCTGCTTCAACAAACAATTTGTTAAAAGACCGGGGATTTTTGTATCCTTTTTAATTTTCCAAATTTGTTTCGGTTTAATTAATTTGGATTTGAATGAATTAAATTTGGAAATCATTTTCTGTTTAAGACCGAAAGGAAAAGAATTTGGTTTTGAACCTTTGGTCATTTTCATCTTTGAATCATGTAAAACCGGCTTCACATGAAAAAGTTTGGATGGAGGGTTTTTCATCCAACCATTCAAAGATGTGTGCTTTTTACCTCTTGATCCCGAGAAGCAACCCGTGTTGCCTTTACCATCTGGAACATTCTTTGTAGACTTACATCCGGAGAAGCAATTTGGTTTGCCTTTACCATTCGAAGCAAGTCTTTGAGGGCACTTCTTTACCAAATGACCTTCTTTTCCATACTCAAAACAAGCCTTGAAAGGCTTGAACTTGACTGACCCATGTGTAGCAGGTGGAAGTGAGGATTGCTTTGAGCTTGTAGCAGATTCTTGCTTGTTCTGAAGTTTCCTGTGCTGAACAGGGAATGAGATCTTCACTGGTTGACTAGCTTGTTTTGCAGTTGGAGAAGAGATCCGTATTGATTTTGATTCAGCTTTTGGAAGTTTTTTAGACTTGACAATGTCAGGAGATATCTTGATCTGTGAGGAACCAACACTCTCCCCTGTGTTTGATTCATCATCTGAGCTTGTCCAGTCTCGTATACACAAATCTGCTTCCAATGGATCTTGATTGACACCTCCTATTGTGTCGGTATCGATTATAGGATTTTGATTGCCTGATGCTTTGACAACTGTTCCTTCTTTGACAAACCTGACAGGAACAAACGAAGGAATGTTACCTATTTTGAATTTGTTAAAGAAGGTTGGAGAAGCAACAGATATTGGTTTTGGAGCATCAGAGGTGGAATTATCATTAATCTTCTTATCAGACCCCTGCCTGAGGAATCCCAAACCTACAGGAGAATCCTGCACATCCCTAACCTCTTGAAAATTAATGCTACTTAAACTTGCATTTAAACGATTAGTTTCTGCAGCTTCAATCAAATCATTAGATGGATGAGGTTGAGGCATAGGAGAGTAACAATGGGAGATAGGAGGAGGGTAGATGTATGGATTTTCACCACAACCCACTCCTGTTTTAATCCTAGCTCCCCTTTGTTTACACAGTAGCTCTTCTTGTTTCATTTCGGATATGGTCCATCTATCAAGCTTTGTTTTAAGCTTGCTTGTTTCAAATTCAGCCAAGGTGACTCCTTTGTTTAAAAGATTAATTTCAACATTTCTTTCAAGAAGAGTTCGTTTTAAATGATCATTTTCTTTTAAAGCTTTATTTAATTTTATGAAATACTTGGCATCATTCTTTTTAAGTTCCGCGTTTATCGTGGTTAATTCCTTTGGTTATCTAAAAGTAACCTATTAGCTTTATACACACCAAATAAACGGATTTTACAAGCAGAAGAACACATATCCTGAACTGTCTCGTATGGAAGATCCAGGATGACTCTTTCAGCAGCAAGAGCCTTCTCGTAGTTGCAAACTCTGGTATTTCGCTTCCGTTCCTCTTCCTTCTCATCATTATAAACTTCATCATTCAACTCAGCTCCACCTTTACCCAGTGATGTCTGCTTAAGCTCCTCTTGTACCTCTTAAATTCCAGGTTTTGGTAAACCTTCAGAATTGGTGCTAGAATCTGATCTCTCTTCTGGTTTCTCTTTGGAGTTTGAAGTGATATTTGGAGTTATATATGTCGCTTCATAGTACTCACAACATTTGATATCCAACTCAATTTCTTTCAGTTTGTTGATCACCTCCATCAGTTTGTAATCCTGAAAACCTCTATCTCGTTTAATCGACTTGCCGTGTGAACTCCATTCAAGTGGGAGGGAATCCAGTAATCTCAGAACTTGTTCATGATTTCCCAATTGGGCATCAAACTTCTTCAGATTGATTGCCACCAATAGAAAACGATCAACAAAATCAGACATCCTTTCATTCTTTAAAGCTGCAAAATTATCAAACCGACATTGTGTAATTGTGAGATTATCAGATTCGAAGGATTTAAACAGTTCTGCAAAAGCCATTTTTTTTTAAAATTTTGTTTAATTGTGAACAATTAAATGCCCCAAAAAGCCTCAAAAATAGTTTTCCTAAAAATTGTAAAATAATCTCCCCCGGGAAAAATATCTTTTTTTTAAATGTCACTCTATGCAATCTTAGCAACTGGGGTCAAGCTTTTAGCCCAATTTTAATGTTGAGGAATCCCAGTCTAATTGTTAGCCCAATTTTAATCTTGTAATTAGCCCAACTGTTAAAACTCATATACTTGTTGGCCCAATTTGTTAGCCCACTTTCTTAGAAAACCCATTAACCCATTAATACACACAAACCCTAACACTAAAACTCATCTCATGTTGAAAAACTAGGTTAGAAACACAAACTCAAACACACTAAAACTCAAAAGCTCCATACGGTTTCAAATGGCCTTTTAACTCACATACAACAACAACAATAATATTATAAGCACTCAGACTCCAAATCCATTAATCCAATCTATTTGCCCCTTCTTCACAAAACCCCCTGTGATATTCAAGACCCTAGATTGAATCAGAGGGAAAGATGTCATCGACGCTGTTGGAGCTCACTCGTGATACTCATGAAGACGTTCAGCAATTCGAGAGACCTCCTGCCTCCGAAACCGCCAAACTAGAATCTTCAAACAAAAAGAAAGAGAAAAAGACAAGCGGATCTTTCAACAAAATCACAAACACACATACACAGCCTCTTCTTCTACCTTTCGTTTATGTTATTTTGAATTTTTGGTGGAGATGGTGAAGATGTGGTGGTAAACAGTGGTGGATCTGTGGTTGTGTTGTGGTAAGGGTGTCGTATGGTGACTTAGGTGACGGGGGTATGGTGGTTGCGTGGTCGGTTGCGAGTGGGCAGGTGAGGGAGGCTATGGTCGATATGGGGTAGATGAGTGGGTGCGGGTTGTGGTGGTTCAGCGGAGTTAGGGGTGGTTGTGGTGATATGGGAGTTGCGGTCGCAGGTGGATAGAGCAGCTGCGGGTAGGCGGCCGACGTGATTATAGTTGGTGGTGGGGTGCTGGTGCTGCGGGTACTGGTGGCTGCGGGTGCGTTGGTCGAGGGTGGGATGGTTGTGGTGGATGTGGCGCCGGGGTTGATTTGTTCTGTTGGTTGTGGTTGTTGTTAATTTCACAGAGTTTTTTTTTAATTTCGCTGATTGATAGTTTCGCCGGAAAATATGCAGTTTCGCCGGAAACTTTGAACTTTCGTTCATAATGGTGCTAAATTCGCTGGATGAAGATGTTGATGCTCAAGAACACCAAGAACACACACACTAGTGTGTGTGAGAGAAAATCTCCAGATCTGAATTTTTTTTTGAATCTTGTATAGATTTAGGAGTAGATCTGATTTCTAACTTGTAAATCTTCAAATTCCTTGTAAAACTTTGTAGATCTGATGATTTTGATGAAATTTGAATTTCAGATCTAGTTTCTCTATCTAAACCCCCACTTTCTCTCTCTAAAATTCTGATGAACACCTTCACAAATTAGCAAAAAATTCTTCTAATCTTCAATGCATTTGATCCAATAAGGCTCTGATACCAAATTGTTACTCCAGGATAATCACACTTGAATCAAATCATGAAGAATTAGATCAAAATATGATAATCACAATCAAAACCCCTTTGATCTTCAATTAGATTGCTAATAATGTGTTTACAAGTAATCCTTCAATCTATTGGTCATACAACCATTAGCCAATTCTAATTACAATTAACCTATTTATAGACTAGACTAACTTTCACTATTTACATTTAGCCCCCTAGACTATTAAACTTGATTAAAACAAGATAAAATATATTTTGTTCACATAAAATATATTTAATACAATAAAGTCTCAAACACAATATATCTTCAATATCTTCACTCGGTTCTTCATCTCGAACTCGACGTTTGACTTTTCTGTTGACTTTGACTGAAATATTGACTTTTATTGACTTTGTCTATGTTGATAATATAGACTATCTTGAACTTCTCCAACAGTTTTTCCCAAGTTTGTCACATGTATTGTCATTGACAAAACCTTGTACCCAAGTTTTTATGTTTTAAGGTTATCTTTTCACTGTTCAAGAAACCCTAAAACATTCTGAAACTTGTTTGTTCTACAATCAATACACAAGCATTTATTAGTATTTTTACTGCATTTAATGTACTCTTATTTGGTATTTCCACTACTTAATCACTGACTCAATCTACATATTCGATCCGTGTTGACTCATACTCAGCAGAGAATATCATTCTCGGACCACATCCAGTCAGTTGGTATCAGAGCTTTGGCTCTTGGATTCAATCTTAGATCTGCTTAGATCTAGGCTGAAAATCGATTAAGCTATTGATTGAGTTGCTTATTAACAAGTCTAAGTTCTTAATGAGTATACAGCTGTAAAAATCTCGAAAAACTTCATCTTATTTCACTTTTCTGTTACAAGAACATACTGAAAAAATTTGGTTCTATTCAGATCTGTGATAGAACTCAAACAAAAATTCACAAAATCAAGAATGAAAAAACCAAAATTAAACTGCTAAATCAAGTCAAAAACCCTACTGCTGTTACTGTTCATAGAAGACATACAATATACAGAAACCGTGGACTGTTTGAACTATTGGACTTAAAATCCACTTAAACCATACTCAAATGCTCTAAAATCAGTATATTAAACATGGATTCTATTAACTTTGCTGAACTTGGTCATGCTTCTGAACTACCAATGCTTAAACATAAATCTGAGTTTAAGCAATGGAAAATAAGGTTTACAAAACTATATTACAGGTGTAGATCCGGACTATTGGATATCAATATGAAAAGGGCCATACATCCCAGTCTCTTTTAATGCTGATCAAGCTGCACAGTACAAAACGGTCAGAATCCCCATTGAGGATCCAAATCTTAATCTTTACAAGAAGATTAAGATTGATCTTAAAGCCTACTCCATTCTAAATCAGGCTTTAAAAATGGATGTCCTTAGAAGATTAGAGAAATACAGTGTGAATCCAAGGATCGCAATTCAGGAATTATCAGTATTAAAATAAATCAATTTAATGATCGCGGAATTATCACTAATTGACGTTTAATTGTTTGTAATGATCAATGATGAACACAACCACAGAAACACAATAAAGACGAAATCTATAATAATTCAAATGTATTTCATTAACTATAATGTAATGATTACAAAAGAATAATGAATAACTATGAACAATCGAATTCTGTGTATCGAATGATGTTTGATGTTGATGTGACGGCAGCTAGGGTTGCATAATGAACTCTTGATCGCCGTAATATTGATTGATTGTGTTCACCAAGATGTGAAACCTAGGACTCATATTTATAGATGATTCGAGTCGGTTAAGGAAACACCGGATCTCTCGGGATTTGTTATTGATTGTGTTGACTTGTTTGACTTCTTGGCATTTGCAATCGCACAAGTATAATGTTCTTCCGCAGCATTCTTGTCGTCCGCAGAATATTTGTTCTTCCGTAGATGACTTAGTCTTCCGTAGCAAAGTTGTTCTTCCGTAGGAAATTCTTCTTCCGTAGGAGTCTTCACTTCATGGAACTTGATCATCCGCAGGAACTTACACTTGGTCATTTGGTCTTGTATGAAACATATCTACGGATTAACAAAATTGTTCATCCGTAGATGTTTCCTACACTTGGTCAATTTCAGGAAATCCATCCAAGTATATTGTTTCTCCTGTCAAGTCACAAATCAACACACATATATATGGGGTTATCCTATAGATTCAAATCACATCTATATATACTTTGACTGTTACAAATAATAATTACAAGACTTGATTTTTCAAGTACTAAGCCTATACAAAATTGATCTAGTCCTATACAATCTAGACCTAACAATACTCCCCCTTAGGCTTAGCTCCTTGTAATCAGTCCTTCAAAACAGCAAGCTCCTTAACTCTTGCTATCATTTTGTTGTAGAAGTAAGATACAGCAGTTTTCTGATCATCGTACTTGTACTTGATCTGCATCCTGCTGATCTTCTTCAATGTGTCATAGCTCAGACCCAAAACATCTTCTTCCGTAGTGAGTGTTTCCACTACACTATCATTATGTACAATCTCTAATTCATCTTCTTCTGAGATTCTGAGCTCAGACACTTCAGCTATGGTTGTCCCCTTCAATAGCCCTACCTCATGTCTCCTTCTCTTGTGTGCCTTTGCATGCAGTTTATTAATAACTTGTATCATGTGCACGTACAGGCAGAGATCATTCTGGGCTTTTTCATCTGTTAGTTTTGGGAAGAATTTATCATGAAGATATGAAGTGTAGTTGGGATGTAACATCTTTAGCTCCATTGGATCAAAGATTCTTATTTTGTCTCCCTTCTTCCCTTCAACATTTCTCAGCAACACCATCTCTTTATTCTTTTCAACGTATCCCCATTCTGAGATAGGACAAGTGAATTGATTTCCAGTGATGCTTTTGATGGTGTGTGAGCTTCTTGTACATCCCACTCTCTTTAGTAGATCATCATCTACAAGGGATGAGACTTCAGCTGTTTTTCTTTTCTGATTTTGTATCATTCTTTTGTGCTCCTTATCATTTCTCTTTGCTTGCATGAGCACATCATCAGTAAAACTGGTCTTCATACCATTTACAGCTGCAGAGAAGTCTCTCCCCTTGAGATAGATTGGGTAGTTGAACATTGGGATGCTCTGTAGATCTCTCATATCTTGCTCCGGAAGGCTGAGCATGTCTTCCACATCATGGAAGTATTGAATCCTTCCAGATGTCCTCTTGATTATTGCACAATCCCAGTCTGGATCATATTTCCAGGCCATAATCCTGTTGTCTTCCATAGAACTGGGAGTTGTGATATGATCATACAGCTGTACGAGAGTTGATTTCTTCTCGGTGATCTCTCGAACAGTTGTTCCCAGAGGCCATACTTTTCCGGGGATCACTGCCCTTGGCTCTCTGATTAGTTGTTCTTTTTCCTTATGCTGATCTTTTGATTCAACAGTTACTGGATCAGCAGCAAGTTTGCTTTGTTCTTTTGGATGTGGAGCAGTGGTTCTGAACTTAACTCCAGTTTCCAGTTCCACTTTCATCACATGCTCCATCATCCTCCACAACTCACCAGTAGTTCTACCTTTAAGTTCATGCGGCTTGTAATTGTGGCCCTGTAACCAGCAGGTCATATTGTACTTTGTGAGTTTTGCTGTGTCACAGTGGCCCAGTTCCTTCCTTATCTTCTCCAATGATTGAAAAGTTGTAAAGGCTTCATAATCACAATTAGGGATTATGAACCTTGCAAACTCAAATTCTTTCAATGCATTGGCCATCTCTGATGTGTTCATCCTCTCAACCATGTCATACGGAAAACCATGGTTGATGAGGGTCATGAACATACTAGAATCAGGCCTCTCTTCCATGATATCAGCGGTTGTTAGAAGGTCATCGGCCTTTCCACCCTTATCATCAGTGGGGGACTCTATTCTTGTTAGTTCCTCCCACTCCTTATCACTGTCTACTTCTTCTCCGGAGGATACCTTCACAGCAGACACTTCTACTGAAGGTGTAGGAGTAGGAGTTGGAAGTTTTGTTTTCTTTGGAGAGCTTTCATCCTCTGGTCTCTTTTGTGTAGCTCCAAAGTATTTTCTTTTACGGGTGTATGAGATCAGTGGCTTGGTAGCTCTACCCGATTGTTTTGCTGGCTCAGCACTTGACTCCACTTTTGTTTTCAAATCAGAGAGTTTTCTTTTCAGGCTCTCTATCTCTAAATCTTTTTGCTTTATTTGCTCAGCCTTTTCATTTTGCTCAAGTTTTAAAGCATCCTCCAACTCTCGTTTTGTTTGCAACAATAGATCAATAACTTCATTGTTGGACAGTGCATCTTCTCTCAGTCTTTTAGACTGGCATCCTTCTTCGTCAGTTCTTCATCCTTTTCTTGGATTACACCGTACAACTCCAGAATTCTTTGTTTTCGCTTATTGGATTTAAGTACCAACTTGTTGTACTTAGCAACCAGAAAGCTTTTGCTCACAGGAATGTCACTGTCACTTAAGTCATCTTCATGGTATGCAGTGACATCCTGAGCAGAATCTTGAACTTCCCCGTGTTCATCAGCAGCTTGTTCATCTTTCAATGAAGGTATTGGCTCGGTATGTGCTGATGAGGGTTGTTCTTCTGTGTGTGTTGGTGAGAAAGGAACAGTGCTGGCTTCAGATAAAATTTCTGTCTCCCCTGAGTGTACGGAGTGTACAGACTCAGTTACCTCAAAAGGTTCAGTCCCAGCACTTTCCGGTGATTGAAGTTTTGGAGATTCTGGTAGTGGTTGTATGGGGGATTGGATTTGTTGTGGAGAGAAGAGTTGGGTGTGATGAGATGATGACTGAGAGGATGATGATGATTGTTGTTGAGTAGGAGATACTGGCTGAGTATCTTTGGTGGATGATGATGATATTGGTACATGTGATTGATGGTGGTGAATTGGGGAGATTGGTTGGGTGTTTAGGCTTGCTGGTGATTGTGGTTGTTGAGTGGGTGATTGGCTGGATGATTCATGTTGTAGTGGTGGTGTTTGGAGTGGTGATTGTTGTTGGTGTTGTGGTGTTTGCTGTGGAGAGTGAGAAGATTGTGCAGAATCAGCAGATGATTCTGCTTCATCTGCCCATGCCAACTCTTGTGGCAGGTCAGCTTGAGGATCTATAACGTGTGCGAACATTGGCATATCCGGACCCTCATACTTTCCACTAAGTTTGTTCAACACTGATTTGCTCAGGTGTGCTTGAACAAACACATCACCAACTCTGTTCAACCCTGGAAGTTCTGAGTTGATTATCAGTTGTAGGAATCTCGGGAACATATACATCTTGTCATTCTTCTGCAATTTGACTTGTTCACTCATGCAGTTGAAGATGTATTTGGCATAGTTGTAAGTTCTCCCTTCGAATACCCCAATGATTCCGGATGATATATGCCGAGAAAATCTGTCTAGCCCCGACTTCCTGTTCGACATGCATTTCAGGTAGGTGTGACATAAGAATCTGTACGGTTTGCACAGCCTACCCTTCTTGATTTCTCCTTTCTCATAATCACCATCGTACCCCATGAGATTGAATACCTTTTCTATGTATTCATTCTCGAATACATCGGGTTCCCTATTTCTCTATCTCCCAGTTCTAGACATCTTCGTATGGTGCTTTCAGTGATTCGAAGACGCCGGTTCAGAATCTCAGCCACTATTACCTCCTCATCGTTTTGTTCTTCCACTCGTGCTGAATTCCAGAATCCGATTATGTGCGCCTGATGGATCACAGGCTCAGCCGTCAAGGCGTAGAAGAGCCTGGATCGTCGTAGATATCTGATGATATCTCGACATCCTTCCGCTGCTGGATCATCAGCGTTCAAGAACGCGCACACATTGTGCTCTTTAGCAAATCTATTTGCCATCTGCAAAGAAAATCAAGTTAGAAACCATGCATTTGAATCGTTTGAATGTCAATAACCGATTAAACAGTTCCGTATTGATGTTTAAGACATGATTTACCTTTGCAGTATCAGTAATCGGTTACTGGATAATGTTGACTTTTTGAAATTTTGAAAAAGAGGGAAAATGGGCGAATTTCTAAGTTAATCTGAAAAAGTGCTCTGTAAAAGTTATAAATGAATTTCAAGAGTCAGAAACCTTATTTATAGTCGAACATAATTAACATCTTTTATTAATTATGTTGGGCTCACATTATGTTGGGCCCACCTTCATTTATTACTATGTTTGGCCCACTTCCATTTATTCCTTTCCGTAACCCAAGTGTTTAGAATGCATTATCTCTTCCGCAGAACATCTGCGGAACCTTGACATCTGCGGATGTCAACATCTGCGGAACCTTAACTTCTACGGATGTTAACATCTGCGGAACCTTACATCGGATGTAAAAGTTCCAAATAATGCATTTGTTTTGTTTTGCTGCTGAATCAGAAATCACATAATACTTCTACGGATGAGAGGTATTACTGTGACTTCTGCGGATGCAGAAATTTCACTGTTACTTCTACGGATGAGAAATATTACTGAAACTTCTGCGGAACTTAAAGTTTGAAAAC
The DNA here is from genome assembly GCA_024085815.1 of Flaveria linearis. Taxonomy (NCBI): domain Eukaryota; kingdom Viridiplantae; phylum Streptophyta; class Magnoliopsida; order Asterales; family Asteraceae; genus Flaveria; species Flaveria linearis. Next base: position 26,584,507 of record CM044004.1, read on the forward strand.
TTTAAATGTATGATATCTACAGAGTAGAATCAAATGTTGATGTTGGACATTGTTGACTTTATTTGCATGGCAATTAAGTACAGGGAAGCAAGTTTCCTGTATCCTGCATTCAAGTTAGTGCTCAAGTTCCAATTCTTTCAAAGTAATTCAGATCAATTATCAGCTTTTATTGTTTTTCATGCATGAACTACTCCCCCTAAATTTGTGATTAATGTGAAACTGTTGCATTCATCATAAATTTAAGTTATGAACAGGCATGACAGGCATATGACAGTCTAAATGAGAGAAAGTCAGTTGAGATAACAATTAAACATCTGACAAACAGTTACATGCTTGCATATATATATAGAGGGATCATACTATAACTTGGCTTCTGCTGATGTTGATGTCGAACAGGAAGTCGGGGCTAGACAGATTTTCTCGGCATATATCATCCGGAATCATTGCATTCATCATAAATTTAAGTTGTGAACAGGCATGACAGGCATATGACAGTCTAAATGAGAGAAAGTCAGTTGAGATAACAATTAAACATCTGACAAACAGTTACATGCTTGCATATATATATAGAGGGATCATACTATAACTTGGCTTCTGCTGATGTTGATTAGTTGATTCAACACATACCTGATTGCAAGTATATAGATCCACTTAAATTCAAACATGAGTATTGTATCAACTAGGCATGCGATTTATCATGTTGTGAAGTTTGTTAATCAGTAGCAATCATGAGTCCCACATTCAATTATCATTAGAGTATGACTTCCGTAGGTGAGGCAAATCACTACATTCCACACTTAATGACTATGTACATTAAGTTATAAGTTCTATCTTGAGACAATTTTCAGTCTCATGAATGCTTTGATGTTAAAGCTCTTTGACTTGATGTTCAATGGATCACAAGTGATTCCGTTTTAGAGCTGAAATATGATCTTCATAGTCACCAGGTCTTTACTTTCATAAAACAGAGGTGAACTTTAACCCAGGTCTTTGTTTACACAAAACAGAGGGAGAATGAAGATCACACTTATTAATCACATTCCTAGGTCTTTGTTCACACAAAACAGAGGGAATATGACTTTGCAAAGATAGAATATTATAAAGTATTTTACATAGTGTGCTTGTGTAAGTGATTTGATCACATCAGGAGAGAACATACCGTCTTGATTCTCAAATGGAATCCTCACAGACAGTTACCTCATGTTTTTAGTTTGGCATGCTCTTAGCTTTGTTTCCACTCAAGTTGAACCTACTCACATATCAGTATGATATAAGTCAGATTGAGTGTTTGTTTAATAGCCAAATATAGTCTACTATCATTTCCCATATATAATGCATGTATAGATGTTCTAACAGACACTTAAGTTATCCTTAACGATTACTCTTCACAAAGTCAATCATATGCTTTTGTTGATTTATTCTAAGTTAATCATCCCTAAAGATTCTATCAGAAAATTGAATCTAACAGAATCAAATGCTTTAGTAAACAAATCAGCAAGCTGATTGGTTGTGTCTACTTTGACTAACTTGATTAGCCCCTTTTTAGAGCAATCTCTCAGAAAATGGTATCTAATTTCAATGTGTTTAGTTTTACTATGTTGAACTGGGTTAGCAGTTATAAACATAGCAGCTGAATTATCAATATGAATTGGTGTATGAAGGAAATTGTAACCATAATCAAGTAGTTGGTTTTGCAACCAAAGTACTTGAGAGCAACCTGCGGAAGCAGCTATGTACTCTGCTTCAGCTGTGGATACAGATACATTTGTTTGCTTCTTGCACTGCCATGAAACAAGTCTTGGTCCTAAAAATTGACATCCACCAGTTGTGGATTTTCTGTTGTTGTTGCACCCTTCATAGTCACTATCTGAATAGGAGTATAGGGTAAAGTCTCCATCTTTGGGATACCAAAGTCCCAGTGCAGGTTTGCCTTTCAGATATCTGAAAATCCTCTTTACAGCATTCAGATGTGACTCCTTTGGGTCTGATTGATACCTGGCACAAACACAAACAGCAAACATGATGTCAGGTCTACTAGCAGTTAAGTACATTAATGACCCGATCATTGATCTATACAATCTTTGATCTACGGATTTGCCAGCAGGGTCAGGCACAATCTTGTCTATTGTTGATGCTGGTGTCTTGCAGGAAGTGGAATCAGCAAGATTGTACTTCTTCAAGATTTGATGAATGTACTTCTCTTGATTGATGAAAATGCCATCTGATTTTTGATGAACTTGTAAGCCAAGGAAGAAAGTCAATTCTCCCATGGAGCTCATCTGAAATTCAGATTTCATTAAGTCTTCAAAGCTTTGACACAGCTTCTTGTTGGTTGACCCAAATATGATGTCATCAACATATATTTGAACCACCAAAAGATCTTGATGTTCTTGTTTGAGGAAGAGTGTCTGATCAATAGTTCCTCTCTTGTACCCATTCTTCAGCAGGAAGGATGATAGTGTATCATACCACTTTCTGGGTGCTTGATGAAGACCATACAAAGCTTTATCAAGCTTGTATACTCTATGTGGATAATCAGGGTCTTCAAAACCAGGGGGTTGAGCCACATAGACTTCTTCATCAATTTTCCTATAAAGGAAAGCACACTTCACATCCATCTGATAGACTGTGAACCTCTTGAATGCTGCATAAGCGAGGAAGACTCGTATAGCTTCAATCCTTGCAACTGGGGCAAAGACTTCATCATAGTCTATTCCCTCTTCCTGAGTGTATCCTTGAGCAATAAGTCTGGCCTTGTTTCTCACTATGATACCTCTGTCATCCAGCTTGTTCTTGAAAAGCCATCTTGTGCCAATTGGATGTTGACCCGTAGGCAAATCTACAAGAGTCCACACTTTCTGCTTTCTGAATTGTTGTAACTCTTCTTGCATAGCCTCAATCCAGCTGTTGTCTTTTAGTGCAGCTGTAATGTTTGCAGGAACTGTTTGGGACAAAAAGCAGGTGAACAAACAAATGTTTGCCACACCTCCTTTGCTCCTTGTAGTTCTAGCATGCAGGTCCCCAATGATATTGTCTGTTGGATGAGACTTGTGTACTCTGCTTGTTGAGACAGCATCAACTTGAACTGTGGATTCTAAGTTTGTGAAACCCATTGAAGCAGATGGTGTCAGCTGAGAAGTTGAGTCGATGAAATAATCAAAAGGCTCATGGTCGTTCGGATCAGCTTGTGTTTGATTGGCTGCTTTGAATTCTTCCGCAGGAAGTTCTACGGAAGCAGTATTTTGTTCTTCCGCAGGAGGTTCTACGGAAGCAGTATTTTGTTCTTCCGTAGGAGATATATCACCATTCACGGATGAACAATGTTGGTCAGCTGGCAATGGTTGTTGAATGACTACCTCCTGTCCATCTCTAGCATCAGTAGTTGCACCAGAATTTATATCTACGGATGGGGGTACATCTGCTGATGAATGTCCATGTGCTGGGGATGAAGAGTTTGCTTCTCCGGAGGTAGCTGCATGCTGCTGACTTGATCTTTGCTGTGGTTCAGGTGACACTTGTGCTCTTGGTGGGTCAGCTGTTAAAGGCACTTCATTCACACTTGGGGGCACAAAGGGGTAACATGTATCCGCAGCACCTGCGTTGATCAAATAACCAGTGTTAAATGATTCAGTTAATGCATCTATATCAAATAACCAAGATGATCCTTTTACATTGGTAGTAAACATGGATTCATCAAAAGACACATTGGGAGTCTCTTCAACTATGTTGTGTTCTGGAATGTACACCCTATATGATTTAGAAGTGGATGAATATCCAACAAAGAAACCATCATAGGCTTTTTCAGAAAATTTTCCCAATTGTTCTTTAGTATTTAAAACAGACACATGACACCCAAAAGCTCTAAGATATCCTATAAAAGGTTTTCTTTAAAATAAGAGTTTGTAAGGTGTTTTATTATGTTCTTTGACTATCAAAGTTCTATTTTGAACATTGCAAGCTGTATTCACAGCTTCTGCCCAGAATGTAATGGGCAACTGAGAATCAGCTAGCATTGTTCTGGCTGCTTCTATCAGCGTTCTATTTCGCCTTTCAGCCACGCCATTTTGTTGTGGAGTTCTTGGGGCACTGAATTGTCTAGCTATTCCTTTAGTCCTGCAAAAAGAATCCAAATCAGCATTAACAAATTCAGTTCCATTGTCACTCCTAAAAATTTTAACTTTTAAATCAAGTTGATTCTCAATCTTGATCACAAAGTCCATTAATGTTTCAGATGTTTCACTCTTATGTTTTAAGAAAAAGACCCATGTAAATCTAGTGAAATCATCAACTATCACCAAACAATATTGTCTTTTTCCAATGCTCAGCACATTGGTTGGACCAAAGAGATCCATGTGAAGCAATTTGAGTGGTGTAGTGTTTGTGTTGATTGTTTTGGATTTATGAGACACTCTATGTTGTTTTCCTTTATAACATGAAGAACAGTGATTAGAACAATGAAATTCTTTCTTTGGTAATCCAACGACTAAGTCATTTTTCACCAATTTATTCATGTTCTTCATGTTGGAATGGACAAGCCTTCTATGCCACAATTGAGATTCATCTTCGGAAGATTTGGACAGCAGGCATGTCTCATGTTGTGTGAGTGTTGTGTTGTTCATATCCAAGATATATGTGTTGCCTTTTCTTGATGCTTTAAGAAGTATCCAGTCTGCTGGAACTGTAAACCCTGGCTTAAGAATGTAACAGTTAGTGTTATCAAATAGTGTTAAATAATTTTGATCACAAATTTGGGAAACACTAAGTAAATTATACTGCAAATTTTCACAATAATTTACTTTTTCAAATGTTAAAACACCATTAGTTACCATTCCCTCACCAACAATTTTATCTCCCTTCTTATCCCCACCAAATGCCACATAAGAGGCATGTTTATGTTTGAAGTCATGGAGAAGTGCACAGTTGCCTGTCATATGTCTGGAACAACCACTGTCAACATACCACTTGTTGTCAGCTCTCCATGATTGTTCCTGCACACAAAAAGAAATTAGTTAGTCTTGACAACCCAAGGCTTAATTGTCTTGGATTTGCCAGATGTGTCAACTATAGTTACTCCTTCATGAATTAATCTTGAAGTTTCATTATTAGTTGTTTCTTTTTGATGTGATGGTTGCGAGGATGATTCTGTTGAAGATGATTCAGGTTTCTGAGTATCTTCAAGCTTATTCGAGTCATTCTTCAACTTGGCTTGTTTTGGTTGGTATCTTAACTTTGAAGAGAATCCTGTAGACTTGAAAGTTTCTTCATCTTTCTGCTTTGATTGAGACACATGAGTTCCTTTAGCAAAGTTATCAAAGAAACCATCAGCTGCTTCACTTTGTTTATCTGTCAAATCCACCCTTTTGTGAGGTGTCTTAGACTGTATTGGTGCTTTCTTTTTCAAAGTCTTGTCCGCAGCAGAGGGTCTTTTCTTTGACTTTTGTTGTTCTTTCTGAATCTTTGTCTCTTTGTCACTTTCTGAGGCTTGAGAATCTGATTCAGATGATGTATCTTGTGACTTCTTTTTGCTCTTTTTCTTGTTCTTCTTATTAAAATAACATTCCTGAGTGGAATGGTTATTTTTGTCACAAATGGCACAGTGTTTGTTGAAGAAGCAATCATCAGTCATGTGATTGTTCATGTTGCAAATGGAACAGTAGCTACTGAAATAGCATTCATCAGTGTTGTGATTCTTCATATCACACCATTTGCAATATTTCTCAGAAGTGTCTTCGAGTTCAGCCTTCTTTTTGTTGTTTTTGTTCACACTTGCTGAACCATCAGATGATTTCTTCTTGCTTTTGTTTGGTTCTTCATTAGCTGTTGTTTGTTTGTCTTTGGCTCCCTTTTGTTGCTTGATATTGAGCTTTTTCTGAGCATTTTTGTTTGTTTCTCTTGTTACCTTGTCCGCAGTATCAGGTTCTTTCTTCCGTTGCTTATCCGCGGATTTAGTAGTTTTTGCCTTCCGCAGATGATCTACGGACTTGGCAGTTTTTGCTTTCCGCAGATGTTCTACGGAATCCTCATTCTCTTTCCGCAGGTGTTCTACGGATTCTTCAGTTGGTGCTTTCTGAGGATTCTTGTTTGATTGTTTCTTACCTTTATCAGAAGATGACAAAGGTGCTTTTGTGCTTGATCCGCAGCTATCAATCTTGTGAAGATTCAGTTCTTGTAATCCTTCATTAAGTTCAGCAATCCTCTTGCAAATGGTCTTCAGCATGTTCCGTTGCTTTGGCGGATATTGCAGCTTTGATTCTTTAAGGACTCGCAGAAGACCAGTTTCAACTTGAACATTCTTACCAATGTTCAGTTGATCAGTATCATGTTCATCAGAATCATCCAGGTCATCATAGTTATCTAAATCTGATTCATTATATTTAATTGATTCTGATTCAGTAGATTCAGTTTCACTCATCTCAGCTTTATTGTTGTTTGTTTGACTATCTTTGATGTCAATTTTGGTGCTTTGCACAAAATGATTTGACAAATTGTTAGTCATTGTTTCAGGTAAAGGTGTGTAGTTATCATTAATAGGTGGTGCAACAGCATTATAACCCAACCCGTACCTGTTCTTTGATTCAATATGAGAATTTAGCAACTTCTCATATTGCTGAGATGATAGTTGAAACTTCTGAAGTTTCACTTCAGTGGATGTATGATCAGCCATGGATTTTGTTAAGGAAGTGGTCAGATGCTCAACTTGGGCTTTTAGACTGTAGTTTTCAGAAACATATTTTTCTAAATCTTTTTGTAAAGAGTTTATTTTGATTTGATATTGTTTTTGTTCTCTTAAGTGTGATTCATTTAAAACCATAGTTTCTTTTACTTTATCAGCCAATTGTTGAGCATGGACTCTATATCTCTCAACTTCCTCAACACATGTTGATGAACATAACCTGTCTTTTACCTCTCTGGCCATAGGAGGGACTTTGTTTTCCATATGTGCCATCAGTGCTTGATTCTCCTCTATCACTTCCTTCTCATACAGGCTCCAGTCACATGTTCCATCCTGAAGTATGATCAGCCCTGTCTCCTTAGAGTTGCTTGGTCCTGCTGATGTATTTGTGGCTGGTGGGGATGTGAGCTGAGGTTGTCTATGCAGAGATCTTTGAGAGGTCGGCTGCTGATTCTGATAGTGTTGTTGCTGCTGATTTTGTTGCTGCTGCTGCTGATACTGTGGAGTTGATTGTTGATTGCATTCTCTAGAAAAATGACCATAGAGATTGCACTTGTAACATCTGACTTTAGACTTATCAACTCCAATCTTCGATGTTTTGCTTGCTGCTGCCAGATTTTTATTTCTTCGAAGATATTGCTTGGCTCTGTAAGCAATCATCGCCATCTGCCACTGTAGATCCATCTCTTCTACTACATCAGGAGGGAGTTCCTCCAAATCTTGCTGACAGATGTTTGCTGCTGTAAGGGAACTTCCAAGATATGCTTGAAAGCTAGAACTAAAAGCTACAAAGGCTGCTTTTTGTTCTTCAGAATCCAATATCACAGTTATTGGTTCTGAGTTTGCTGTTGCTGATGTTTCTCTTTTCTCTGTAGATTTAGCCTTTTCCTTTTGAGTTTTACTTTGAGATGACTTCTTAGTGGGTTTGGATGCATAGTAACTTACTTCCTCTTCATCATCACTCAAAGCACAAGAGTTACCATCTTCATGATTAGAAATAAATGCACTTCCAGCATTCTTGGTTTCCTTGAAGTGATAAGGTGAGACATGAGTTCTCACACTCTTGTTTCTTGTTTGTTCATCCAGTTCAAGTGCTTCAACCTTGGCAACCAAAGTATCTAGACCAGTTGTCTTGAGATATATGGTGTTCTTGAACATGGAGACTGTATACTTCCAACTTTCAGGCAAGGTGTGGAGCATCTTCTTGTTCAGTTCCTCAGTAGTATATTTTAACTCCAAGATGTTCATCTCAGTAACAAGTTGCATAAATCTATGGAGTTGCTGAGGAATTGACTCACCCTCAATATGATGAAAAGTTTCATATTGTGATCTAAGGGTGTCTTTCCTTATGCTTCTGATCTCATCACTCCCTTCACAGAGAGTGTGAAGTATCTTCCACAGGGAATTGGCTGTTTTATAGTTCTCGCACCTGATCAAGATTTCTTCAGGCAAAGCCATACTAAGCAAGCTGTATGCTTTAATATCGACTTTGACCTTCTTGACATCATCAGGTGGCAAGTCCTTAGTGCTGATAGGCTGATTTTTGTCATTATAATCCGGCCCAAGAGTGGGTGGAATATAAGGACCTTGTGTGATGGACTCCCACAAGTCAGAATCTGTGTAGTTCACATGATTCCTGAACTTGATCTTCCAGGATTTAAAATCAGCTTTTGTTTCTAACTTTGGTGGTTGATAAGATCCTCCTCCAAAAGTACTCATGTTTAAAGTAAACGAATGAATAAAAACTTAAAAACAAAAATTGATAGATCTATCAAAAACCCAGATCTAGTATTCAATTGATTTGAATATAGATCTAAATCAAACAAGCAATGAGAGAGTGCTTGCTGAAAAATCAGTCGTTGATTTAATTGTTTGAAAATCAATTAAACAATTTTAATACCGATAGATCAATTGATCTAAATCAATGAGCACCAATGGCTCTGATACCATCTGTGAATCCAAGGATCGCAATTCAGGAATTATCAGTATTAAAATAAATCAATTTAATGATCACGGAATTATCACTAATTGACGTTTAATTGTTTGTAATGATCAATGATGAACACAACCACAGAAACACAATAAAGACGAAATCTATAATAATTCAAATGTATTTCATTAACTATAATGTAATGATTACAAAAGAATAATGAATAACTATGAACAATCGAATTCTGTGTATCGAATGATGTTTGATGTTGATGTGACGGCAGCTAGGGTTGCACAATGAACTCTTGATTGCCGTAATATTGATTGATTGTGTTCACCAAGATGTGAAACCTAGGACTCATATTTATAGATGATTCGAGTCGGTTAAGGAAACACCGGATCTCTCGGGATTTGTTATTGATTGTGTTGACTTGTTTGACTTCTTGGCATTTGCAATCGCACAAGTATAATGTTCTTCCGCAGCATTCTTGTCGTCCGCAGAATATTTGTTCTTCCGTAGATGACTTAGTCTTCCGTAGCAAAGTTGTTCTTCCGTAGGAAATTCTTCTTCCGTAGGATTCTTCACTTCATGGAACTTGATCATCCGCAGGAACTTACACTTGGTCATTTGGTCTTGTATGAAACATATCTACGGATTAACAAAATTGTTCATCCGTAGATGTTTCCTACACTTGGTCAATTTCAGGAAATCCATCCAAGTATATTGTTTCTCCTGTCAAGTCACAAATCAACACACATATATATGGGGTTATCCTATAGATTCAAATCACATCTATATATACTTTGACTGTTACAAATAATAATTACAAGACTTGATTTTTCAAGTACTAAGCCTATACAAAATTGATCTAGTCCTATACAATCTAGACCTAACATACAGCACTGTAAAAGGTGTATGGGATGCACTTCAGATTATGTGTGAGGGGAGTAGTGAGGTTACTGAGATTAATAAAGACAAACTGATTAATCAATATGAAACCTTCCATCACACCAAAGGAGAATCTATCTCAAAACAACTTCATAGATTTATTCAACTGGTAAATGATCTGGAGATAATGGGGGTCACCTACAAAGAAAAAGAGATGAACAAGAAGATGTTGCACAGTCTACCTGAAAGCTGGAAGCAAAATGTGATCATGCTAAAAAACACACTTGATCGGGAGAGCACAAGCTTAGACATCATGATAGCAAAAATTGAAGCTCTTGAATTGGATGAAAGTAGCAGAAACTTGAGTGGAGCTCAAGTTATAAAGGCTTACAAATTTCCATCAGAAAATCATTCTGTGGAAAATGCCTTTATTACTAAAGAGGATGATTTTCTGTCATCCAGAGATCAATCCAGATCCACTGGATTTATTGCTTCATCTCAACCATAGAACCAATACACCTCTAATCCATCCCCTTCCACACCCACTAACTTGCCTGTTGATCAGAAGTTTGAAGAACAAAAGGCCACTTATAATGCCTTTGTTGCGAGTTTTGAAGCTTACTTGGAAGGATGACTCATATCAGCTCATCTAATCTAAGAAGATCTAGAGGAAATGGATCCAAATGATGTTGAAGAAATGGATATACAATGGCAAATGACCATGATTGCTATGAGGGCAAAGAAATTCTTCAGGAAAGGTAAAAAGCTAAGCCTGAATGAGAACACAAAGCTTGGGTATGACAAATCCAAGGTGAAGTGTTTCAACTGTGGTATGACTGGCCACTTCTTAAAGGAATGTAATGCACCCAGAAGAAAGAACAATAACTACCAAAGAAGCTCATACAGTCAACCACAATCTCAATCAACTTCAGCTCCTCAATTAAGTCATCAAAGTCAGTTTCAACATTAGTCTCATCATCAGCCACATCATCAAAGTCCGCACCATCTGACACAGCATGCCCACGGAAACAACCAATCAGCCTCAAACGCACTTGTCATCAGACAAGATGGAGTATGTGACCGGAGCTTGTATGTAGAGGAAGTAAAACCACAATTTCAAAATCATGCACTCATGGCTCACATTAATGATAGTCTAACCCCTATGCCATCTGAGGTAAAAGCTAATCTCTGTAGTGAAAAATGCGTGTCACTGAATTACAAGGTTACAGAGAACATAATCACAAATCGGTAGCTAAAATAAAAGAAGAAAAAGTAAAATCTAAAATGCTACGAAATGAAGTGAAAAGCTTTGAAATCAAAATCAAGTCTTTAATTTCAGATATTGAAATATTGCATGGTGAAAAGTATAATCTAGTAGCTGAGAATGAGAGGTTAACTGAACTGTTAACCAAAACTAAAGCTGAGCAATCAGCCATTGAAGTGAAACTTGAAAAGTTTTAATTCTCTTCCGCTAAGCTACAAGAGTTGCTTGACTCACAAAAGGAGTCTAAAGACATGTCAGGAATTGGATATAATTCTTGTCCACCACCATACAATGACAACTACACTGTCATGCCCAAGCCTTTTAATTTTTCTGACTCAATTGAACCTAAATCTACTAAAACTAAATCACTAACTTCTCAGACTATAAATCCTCAAAACAGTCCAAATGTGTACATTGAAACAAATAAGGATAAAATCAGATTAGGTCACCCCATTAAGATAAAAGAATGCTCAGACAAACATGTCAATGTAAAGAAAGAAAAGAGTCCAGTCAAGGCCATCATTCCTTTTGTGAAGTTCATCTCAGAAAGACTCAAATTAAACAGAGATGTTAAATTGCCATTGAAACAAACTGCTGAAATCAAAGCTAATCATGAGGTTAAATCTCCAAACAATTCAAGCAAAGCAGACAAGGTTTCAATAAAAACTCAAGACAAAGCTTTAGCATCACCATCATTCAAATCAAAATCCCCAAAGAATCAATCACCAAAAATAAAGATTGATCTGAGCTCACCTCCTAAATCAAAAAAAGGAATAGGTTTTGATATTTTCAACAAAAATGATGTTGAACAATTTGATTTGGAGGTGAGAAATGCACAAAAGAAGCAAAGACATCCTTTAAACAAGAGACAAGTAGAGTAGTGAAACAATCTACTGATAACAAAAAGGATGAACTAGCTTCTTCAATCAAAACAAAACTAGAATCAAAGTCAAAATCAATTAAGCATCAAGAAACTTCATCATCAAAAACAAAGATCAGACAGATGTACTGCAAAAATTGTGATATGTCAAATCACAACACAGATGAGTGTTGCTACAACCAATACTGCTCAATTTGTAACATGAACAATCACTCAAACAAGAATTGTTATTTCAACAAGTATTGTTCAGTATGTGATATGACAAATCACAATACATCTGAGTATTACTTTAATCAGAAAGGCTTGAGAATTCCTCAAAACAAGCCCATTTCATCAATGTCAACTGTCAAAGTCAAGTCTAGAAATCTAGTACAGAATAGACAATCAAGAATCTCATATTCTGATGATGACTTCTATGACAATTGGAAGTCAAAGAACACAAACAAAAGCAAAATAAAATTATGAAACAATCACTTAATGTTCTTCCAAGATCTCAAACAAAAGTGATTTCAGAAAATCAAAAACGTACTCAATTTCTATTTAGAAATAGAGACCAAAGGTTTGATGATTCCTCTGACACGTCAGCTGAAACTGAGAGAAATAGAACCAGAAGAACCCCACACAAATCAACCAAAGCATCATCCTCTAAAGTTCAACCTAGAGGAAAATACCAAGAAGTTACAGTCCTAGATAGAAACGGGAAACCCAAGACCATTATGGCTTGGGTTCCATATTCTAATTAGTTTCTTTTGCTTGTAGGGTCATCCATGCAGGTCCAATAGCTTATGGTACAAGGACAGTGGATGTTCCCGACACATGACTAGAGATCGTTCCCTCCTTCATGACTTCAAGCACATTCAAGGAACGATTGTAGCATTTGGTGGAGATCCACAAGGTGGCAGGATTATGGGTGAACGATCTGTGACAAACGGATTGCTAAGCTTTGATAGAGTGAACTACTGCGACCAGCTGAATTTCAATCTACTTAGCGTGTCTCAGATCCGCGACAAGAAATATTCTACTCACTTTACTAACACTAATTGCTACATTCTGAAACCAGGATTTCAAACTCCTAAAGAATGAGTTGTCTTGAAGACCCTGAGGAAGAATAATACCTATGTCCTAAACCTCAATTCTGCACATCTCAAAGAAGAAACCTGTCTTGTGTCTAAGGCATCATTTGATTAGTCATAACTTTGGCATAGACGCTTGGGACATACAAATTTCAAAAACTTGAAAAAACTGGTCAAAGGAAACCATGTAATTGGTCTTCCTCTGAAAGAATTTCACTTCATTGACCACTATTCAACATGTCTCAAAGGAAAACAACAAAAGTCATCTCATAAACCAAAGCTTGTGAACACAAACAATACACCATTAAAGTTACTTCACATGGATCTTTTTGGACCAACTCATGTTTTGAGCATCGGAAAGAAACAGTATTGTTTGGTGATCATTGATGATTACTCACGTTTTACATTGGTTTTCTTCTTACTTCATAAAAACGAAGCATCACAAATATAAAAGACTTTATCACTAAGATTGAAAACCAACTTGATCATAAAGTAAAATCAATCAGAAGTGATAATGGAACAAAATTCAAAAATGAAGATCTGAGTTTGTTTAGTACAACCAAAGGCATCGCGCATCAATTCAGTGCAGCTAGAACTCCTCAACAAAATGGGGTAGCTGAAAGGAGAAATATAACCTAATTGAAGCAGCACGAACGATGCTAGCAGATGCTAAACTGCCTATTACCTTTTAGGCTGAGGTAGTCAATGCAACCTGCTTTGTACAAAATCAAACTCTGATAGTCAAAGAGAGCAATAAGACACCTTATGAACTTGTTTTTCTAAGAAAACCATTCATTGGATTTTTTAAGTCATTTGGTAGTCCTATATAAATATTAAACACCCGAGATCATTTAGGAAAGTTTTCTCCAAAGTCTGATGAGGGAATCTTTATAGGTTATTCCTCAGCCTCAAAGGCTTTCAGAGTGTTCAATCCTAGATTGAACATAATTGATGAATCAACCAATGTTTAATTCAAGGAACACTCCTTTCTCAAATCAATCAATGGTCTCGACTGGTTGCTTGATATTGACTTATTTACTAGATCTTTTGATCAGTTCCACTTGTCATATGCAGGTAACCTACAATCAGCTGAATCTTCCAGAACAGTAGAAAGAAGAGATGATTTTCCTATAATCCCTCCTAATTCTGCTGATCAACCAGAAAAAGATGTTCCTTTACAAGCTGATCCTGTCAGACAAGCTCCATAACATTAGAGTGTTTCAACTGAGGTTGGTCCTAGTTCTATGCCTATTCCTTCAAATGAACCATCAAATGAAGTGAGGAATCCAACACCAGTTACTGTTCCAATTGAAACTGAGAAGAATGAAAATGATGACAGTGTTCAAAGTGTAGCAGATGCCCAAGCAGAAACCAATGAAGCCTTTGACTATTTTCATCACTCTCCCACATCACAACCTACACGTGCCTCTTACCATGATGATCTGAATATGTCCAACCTTGATGTATCCATTGCTTGTGACTCCATTCCAACCACCAGGATACATAAGGATCATCCAATGTCAAGCATCATTGGTGAACTAGATGAGCGGGTGACTAGGAGCAAGTCAAGTATTGAAAACATTTGTTTGTTTTCTTTCTTTCTATGTCAGACAGTACCCAAGAACATAAAAAAGGCTCTTCAAGACAATAGCTGGATCGAGGGAATGCAGGAAGAGTTGCTTTAGTTCAAGAAACAAGAAGTATGACAACTGGTAGATCTTCCCGAAGGTCAATATCCTATCAGTACCAGGTGGCTATACAGAAACAAAATTGATGATAGGGGCATGGTTATCAGAAACAAAGCAAGACTAGTGGCATAAAGATACACACAAGAAGAAGGCATAGACTATGATAAAGTGTTTGCTCCTGTAGCCAGATTAGAAGCTATCAGAATTTTCCTTGCGTACTCAGCATCCATGAAATTCATAGTATATTAAATGGATATGAAGTGTGCCTTTCTTTATGGCAAGATTGCTGAAGAAGTCTATGTGAGTCAACCTCCTGCCTTGAAGACCCTGATTTCCCTCACATGGTATACAAGCTTGACAAAGCATCGTATGGTCTTCATCAAGTACCACGAAAGTGGTATGAGACTCTATCATCTTTCCTGCTCACAAATGGATATGAAAGAGGAAAGATTGATCAGACTCTCTTCAGAAAGAGAAAAGGAAAATACATGTTCCTAGTTTAGATTTATGTGGATGATATCATCTTTGGCTCAACAAACAAGCAACTCTGTAAAGATTTTGAAGATCTCATGCATTCCAAGTTCCAAATGAGTACTATGGGAAAACTCACTTTCTTTTTAGGATTGCAAGTACAAAAAACTGCAGATGGAATCTTCATCCACCAATCAAAATATATGGAAACCATGTTGAAGAAGTTTCATTTTGCAGATTGTCAGCCCATCCGAACTCCTATTGATACCAAGATGAAGATTGGTCTAGATCCTGAAGGAAAATCAGTGGATCAGACTCACTATAGATCTATGATTGGCTCACTCATGTATCTAACAGCTAGTAGACCTGACATTATGTTTGGTGTATGTGTTTGTGCCAGGTACCAAGCAGATCATAAAGAATCACATATGAATGCAGTCAAGAGGATATTCAGATATCTCAAGGGCAAGCCTGCACTTGGATTATGGTACCCAAAGGAAGAAGATTTCAATCTCTATGCATACACTGACAGTGATTATGGAGGATTTATTGGTCCCAGACTGGTCTCCTGGCAGTGCAAGAAGCGGACAAATGTGTCCGTTTCAACAGCAGAAGCTGAGTACATTGCAGAATCAGCCTGTTGCTCTTAAGTTCTCTGGATTCAAAACCAGATGCTTGATTATGGTTTTAATTTCTTGCACACACCAATTCATATTGACAACACAACAGTAGTGTTCATAACTAATAATCCAGTTCAACACTCAAAAACTAAACATATTGAAATTAGATATCACTTTTTGAGAGATTGTGCTGAAAATGGGTTAATTAAATTGATACAGGTTCACACTGATAATCAATTAGCTGGTTTATTCACTAAGGCATTTGATCCTCGCAGATTTGAATTCTTAGTTTAATCAATTGGCATGATTAACCTTGAGTAAAAACCAAAATCAACAAAAACATTGAAAAATTCACAAAAAATACTAAAAGAAGTTGTCTTACTGAAGTACATGCTTTATATTTGGGAAATAATATAATTACAGTCGTTATATCATTCACTGTGCTTATTTATAAATCTCAAACGGCTGACATGACTTATCTGATATGCGGGTAGGCTTAACTTGGAAAAGAAAACACATGCAGTGATGAACTAAAGCTTATATTCAACTGTGAAGCTTTCATCTCAAATTGTGTGTAAATATTAGCATATCCAATTGTGTGTGTGTAACCACCTGAAGATCATGTATAGGTTGGACTCGCCTTAGATTAGATTATATTTATATTCCTTTGTAATAGGTTTAATGTTAGTTTACTTTTGAATGATGTTTATTTTGTGTAGTTTTGCTGCCCAGCGAAACTATAAGCGAAACTGCAGTTTCGCTAATAGTCAGCTGGTTAGTTCACCCGGCGAAACTGTTGTCTCTACCGGGCGAAACTATAGTTTCGGCAGTATAGTTTCGCTGAAAGCGAAACTGTCAGCGAAACGATGACTTATATATATAGTTTTGATCTTGCTCATTGTTGAGCATCCTTGCAAAACCCTAATCAAATATTATTGTTGCAAGAGACTATTGTAAGCTGTTCCTTTGATAAAATATATTTGAGCTTGTTTCTTTTGATTGTATTGGATCCTTATTGTTCATATTTGAATACATTATGGTTGTTATTATTCTTCGTCATCTTTGTTGTTTGCCTGTTGTTTCTGATACTGAACGATTGAACACATTAATTGTACTGCAATTCGATCAAATGGACCAACAAAATGGTATCAGAGCATTAGTGCTCTTGGTTCTTTGAGGTTTTTGATTGTTTTTGTTCAATATCAATATTTCATTAATTCCAGATTAAATTTGAGTGTATTTGATATGGAATTTGATTGAATTTTGCAAGTTATTGGTTGGGAAAGCTCTGTTAATCATCAGATCTCAAATCCATTGAGATTTAGGCGATTTTAGATTGATTTCGTGTTGAAAAAGCCTTCCAGATTCATCTAGCAAAACTGCATCTTCATCCAGCAAAACTGTATCATCTTCCAGCAAAACTACAAGTGTTTTACACTTTGTAGTTGATTTCAGCATCTCAGCAAAAGTAGTGATCTTGAACGAAAGTTCAACAGTGTTTGTGTGCATATTCCAAGCGAAATTACTGTCGAAGTATCATTGAACGAAAGTTCAAGCTTGTTTCGTGCAAAATTTTCAGCGAAACTAAGCGTTCTCAAGCATTTGGCTAACGAAACTACTGCCGAAATTTCCAGCGAAACTACAGTCTTCTCTGCGAAAGTAGCTCTTCTCAGTGAAACTAGCTCATTTCTGCGAAATTGTCATTCATTCCTGCGAAACTATCATGTCCAAGATGGCTACTCTCACACTTGTAGATTTAGAAAGTGTATCTCCCAATAGACCCCCGAGACTCGTAAAAGGAGACAACTTTGAAGATTGGAAGAGATGTCTCAAAGCCTTTTTCTTCTACACCGACCACAACTAATGGGAATCCATCATCTCTGGTCCGCACATACTATCTGTCACTGTTGGTGATGTCGTGTTTCAAAACAAGGACCCAGCCACGTTCAACGAAACATATTTAAAGCTGATTGATAGAGACCAAAAAGCTTTCAGAGCATTAACTCTTTGTCTAGCACCAGATATCTACAATCGTTTTGCTGAACGTAAGAATGCTAAGTCTCTCTTCGATGCTCGCTGTGAGTTCTATGATGGAAACGATGAGTTGGTAAAAGACAAGAGCATCCAAGCTGAAAAGGAGTTCAATTCATTTATGGGATACAAGAACAAGAGTCTCATTGATCTAACAAATTGCTTTCTGACTGTCTCCATCACCTTGAAGAAATATGATGAGAAACTCTCCAATAGTGAGCAGGTGAATAGATTGTTAGACTCTCTCCCACCTCAATAGAGTTTACAGGTGAGGATGTTAAAGCAAGAAAGAGGTTTCACTGACTACAAGCTTATGGACATCATAAATAACTTAAATCTTTTGAATTGGACATGAAGAGAAGGGAGTTTAATTAGATAATGATGCCATCATCCGGTTTCACTCAGAATGCTGCATTACTTTCTTCCGCTACAAGCTCTCTAATGCAGGCATCTCGACAAAGTAGAGTGAATACTGGTGACTATTCTGGTGGTAGTGGCAGTGCTGGTAGAGATCAAGCCAACTCGAAAGCAAATGCTGGAATGTCAATTCCATATGAAACGATGGCCCTCTTTGGTATGTTTGTTCAGAGTTATGAAGCTTTGGTAGGTGGAGAGTTGAAAGGAAAAGGAATGATAATGGAGGATATGTATTAGGTGGATCCAGATGATCTAGAAGAGACTGACATTCAATGGCAGATGGCAATGTTGACTCTCAGAGCCTGATGATTTATAGAGCGTACTGGAAGGAAGAACTTTGGAAGTCAAAGATCTAACTCCAAATTAGGATTTGATAAATCTAAACTGACTTGTTTTATTTGCAAACAGTTGGGACACTTCAAACGAGAATGTCCATTGCCGATTGTCACCGATTCTAGCAATTTAGGAGTCCCAAAGCTAGTTTCAAGTGGGGATAAAGAAGAAATGAAATAGAAGAAAGAGACGGCCTTGATCTCTAATTTTGACTGGAGTGCAGAAGTTGAAGAGACGAGAGAAGAAATTAAGCAAGCGTTGTTAGCTGAGATTGTGGTAGAGAAGAAGAAGGTGAACAGTGAGGAAAATTTGATCCATTTAAGGAATTTAGATGTGAAGCTGCTGAAACTGAGGAGGGTGAGAAGTGCGATAAGAAGTCTATAGAAGAAAATTTGAAAGCAGAGGCTGTGACAGAGAGAGAAGATGAGAAGGTGTTGAGAGCAGGAAGCCAAACCACAGAGCAAAGCAATGAGAAAGATGATGCTGCAATCATTGTCAAGGAAAACAAGCTGAGTACTCCGGTGTGTCAATGTGAGAAAGCTTTGGTAGCAGAAAAAGTGGTGACGGGACTTCCATATGAGGTAATTCAGAATATGTGTTCTCTAGCATGCAAAATCAGGTTATTTGGTGTGTATAAAGCAAATCGTCTGTTACTCGATAATTAAAAAGACTTTAAACGAATTAATGAAGAACTTAAAATAAACGAATCAAAATATTTTGTTAAATTAAATGAAGCTTTGAAAGAAAATGATCATTTAAAAAGAATCGTTTTAGAAAGAGACGTTGAAATTAACGCTTTGACTGAAATGGTTGCTCTTGCTGAGTTTGAAACAAGTAAACTTCAGTCAAAGCTTGACAAATGGACAATATCGGGGATAAAACATGACGATTTGTGCAAATCTCAAAGGGGGGCTAGGATTAAAACAGGTTTGGGTTATGAAGATGCTAAGGTTTATCCTCCTCCTAGTACTTATGATTTGATTCAAATAGATTCTAACAGTTTGTCTACAAGTTTAGAGGGGGTGAACTCTAAGGACGTGCGAGAGGAATATGGTTATGGATCGACTAGCGGACTTGGATGCAATAGCATTAGTACACCTAAACTTCAGTAGTCTTTTTTAGATCATAGTTCTTTTTTAAGCTCTGTTTTTGTGTCAAAGAAATCTATCTCAGACATTGATATAGCTTGTTCTAGTGACGTTTCTATTTCATCTTTAGATAATTTGTATTGTAATGGTGATGTTTCTTTCATTTGTGTTGATACTGGGAATGAATCTTCTGTTAAGTGTAAAGGGAAAACTAAAAGTAATTGCTTTGAAAATTCTTTTCTCACCCTATCCGATCTTTTACTCTAATTAATATTTCATCATCCAGTGAAAGGGGTATGTCATCGTCTTATGCATGTACGAGTGGTACTAGTATCACATGTACTTCTGATGATAATGTTTCATATTTGTAAATAAAAACATGCCCAATGATATGTACGAGACTTATCATGATGATGATTCTAGATTGTCTGAATGTGATGAGGAAATACTCATGGATAAGATTCCTGATTTGAAGCATAACAGACCTAGATTAAAATCACATTGTTTCAGCTGTGGTAAAGATGATCATGTAGTTAAGCATTGTCCTGAGCTACATCATAGAAATGTTTATAGGCAATCATTTCAGAATAGATTGACTCAATTGGTTAATAATTTCTTTTGTAAGAAGCCAATCTCTCCAAAACCCAAAAGTTGTTCAAACTTGGATTCCTGTTTCATCTCGTTGATTTGTTCTTTGACATTTTTGCAGGAGTCATCCACTAAAGTTGTAAACAATGTATGGCATGTTGATAGTGGATGCTCCAGACACATGATGGGGCCAAAAGATCTATTGACCAATTATCGAATAATCAATGGAGGTTATGTCGCATTTGCCGGCGACAAGAAAGGAGGGAAAATGGTTGGCCAAGGGGAGGTTTCCAACAACTCTCTTACTTTAGAGAAAGTCAACTTTGTCCCTAAACTTGCTTTTAATCTGTTAAGTGTCTTTCAGGTTTGTGATAAAGACATTCCGGTCTTGTTCAAGTACAGTGAATGTGTTTTTCTGAAATCAGAGATTGATATTCCAGAAGAGATGGTGTTAATGCGAGTTCCAAGAAAGAATGACACATATCTTCTTGACATGGGTTCAAGGGAGTAACTTCTACCGCCACTTGCCTTTTGTCCAAAGCTTCCACTTCTGAGTCTTTCCTATGGTATCGCAGATTGGGCCACGTTAATTTCAAAAATATAAACAAATTAGTTAAAAACTATCTTGTTAGGGGATTACTTTTAAAGGACTTTTCAGTGGTTGAAAAATACATGGCGTGTGCCAAGGGAAAACAACATAAGAAACCACATAAACCAAAAATTGAAAATAGCATATCTAATCCCCTCGAGTTGTTACATACTGATTTGTTTAGCCCAATCAGTGTTAAATCAATTGCTAAAAAATCTTTCTGTCTTGTGGTTATAGATGATTTTTCCAGATATTCCTGGGTGAGATTTCTTGCCCATAAAGGAGAAGTTGCTGAGGAGCTGCAGAAGTTGATTCTTTCTATTAAGATGATACGCAAGAGGAAGGTTATGGTGATTAGAAGTGATAATGGTACCAAATTCAGGAATCAAATATTTGATTCTTTTTATGCTGGTAAAGGAATTCTGAGACAATTCAGTGCTGTTTGAACACCTCAGCAGAATGGTGTTACAGAAAGAAAGAATCGCACCCTCATTGAAGCCGGTCGTACGATGTTGATTGAATCCTCTTTACCCATCATCTTTTGGGCAGAGGCGGTGAATTGTGCTTCATATGTTCTGAACAGGGTGCTGATCGTCAAAGACAAAATGAAGACTCCTTATGAACTGTTTCATAAGAGAAATCCTTTGATTGAGTTATTTCGACCATTTGGTTGCTCGTGCACTTTATTGAATACCCAGGCGCAACAGATGAAATTCGGTGCAGTGTCTAATGAATGCTACTTCGTCGTTTACTCATCCTCTCAGAAAGCTTATCGGGTATATAACAAGAGAACCCATAGTGTGCAAGAGTCCTTTTATGTAGATTGGCTGGAACATAATTCCTCTGATGTGCGATCAGAACCTGCATAGTTCTTTGACTCCAATACAGTTTTCGATTCGTTTAATCTTCCAGTTTTTGATGATGATACGTCTATCTCCAATGTTAAAACAAACATCATTCCTCTAGCTCCATTACCTGCCATTCATCTAGTCCCTCCCAATACATCAACAAATGATGCTACATCAGTTGACATTGCATCTTCCTCATCATCTTTTGACATTCCAACCCCACCTGTCTCTGCATCTCTTCCCTCATCACCTACATCTACCTCATCCTAGCCTGTCCCTTCTACCTCCCTAATTGATTCCACTTTGCCATCTTCCTTACCTTTATCTTCCCATCCTCAACCTATTAGCCAACCTTTATCAAATCCCCTTCCCATAACCATTGATTTCAAAAGTTTGAAAGATCACCCCCATGATAACATTATTGGATCTATCACTGATGGAGTTCAGATGCAGAGTCAATCTAGTTTGATTAATGTCTGCCTATTTTCTTATTTTATACCCTAAATCGTACCGAAAAATGTTCATGCAGCTCTTCAGGATCCTTGCTGGGTTGAATCGATGCAATTGGAGCTACAACAGTTTAGGAAGCTCAAGGTGTGGACCCTGGTTGATCTTCCACCAAACAAATGCCCAATTAAGGTGAAATGGGTGTTAAAGAACAAACCCAATGATAGTGGCATTATGATAAGAAATAACTCCAGATTGGTGGTTCAGGGCTTTGCTCAAGAAGAAGGGATAGATTACACGGATGTCTTTGCTCCCGTAGCCCGTCTTGAAGCCATTCGGATCTTTCTGGCTCATGCCGCTCACAAGCAGTTCAAAGTCTATCAGATGGATGTCAAATGTGCATTTCTCTATGGAGACATTGACGAAGAGATATACGTGTGTCAACCACCAGGTTTCGAGGATGCCGACTTTCCCAACAAAGTATACAAGCTTGATTAGTCCCTTTATGGTCTTCATCAGGCACCTCGGATCTGGTACGAGACTTTAACACAATATCTTTTAAGCAATGGTTTCTCCCGTGGCACCATTGATATGACGTTATTCAAGAGGGAAGTGGATGGTGAGATGCTGATTGTACATGTCTATGTAGATGATATTATTTTTGGCTCCACCAATCCAAAGTTGTGTCGGGAGTTTGAGGAAGTCATGCGTGGTCGCTTTGAAATGAGCATGATGGGGGAGATGTGGTTCTTTCTTAGGTTGCAGGTTGAACAAAAACCAGAGGAAATTCTCATTTATCAGGAGAAGTATATTAAAGACATTCTGAAGGAATTCAAGATGGATGATGCTTCTCCTAAACTCACTCCTTTCACTGCTCAAACTTGCCTCACTCCTGATGAGAACGGGAAATCTGTTATCCTTATCTCTACAAATCAATGATTGGTTCCCTTATGTATCTTACAGCAAGTCATCCCAATATAACCTTTGCTGTAGGATATTGTGCTCGATACCAATCTGCCCCGAAAGAGTCTCACGAAAAGGATGTAAAACGAATCTTTCGTTATCTTAAAGGCTCTTATCGTTTAGGGATTTGGTATCCTTATGGTGGGAATTTTGACTTACATGCTTATTCTGATAGTGATTCTAATGGCTACAGGTGAACAGAAAGTCGGTTACTGGAGGATGTCAATACTTAGGAAATTATCTGGTATCATGGCAGAGCAAGAAACAAACCACTGTTTCTCTTTCTACAAGGGAAGCATAATACATTGTTGCTTCAAGCTGTTGCTCTCAAGTGCTCTAGATACAACATCAGATGATTGACTACGGGATCAACTTTCTCTATACACCGTTGTTCTGTGACACCGAAGCAGCTATTGGTATTGCCAAGAATCCTATTCATCATTCCCGCACCAAGCATATTGAGACACGAATTCATGCAATTCGTGATTCTCAGGAGAAGGTTTTATTGATATTATTCCTATTGACACTAAAAATCAAAAAGCAGATCTTTTCACTAAAATGTTTGATAAAACTTGTTTTTATGAATTGATCTCTATGTTAGGTTTAATATCATTTTAAACCCATTTTCTTTAAAAATATTTAATGTACATATTGTTTTTTTTCTTTCTTTATTTTCTTTCTTTTCTTTTCGTTGTGCTCGCTTCATAGTCCTTCATCATCTTTCACATAAAAAATATATAATAATAATAAAAAATAATACATGACGGTGATACATATCTAAATAAGAAATTTCATAGAAATTTCGGGGGAGAATATATATTAAATATTCTTCTTGTTTTCTCTTGCAGAATAAAATGAGAAGCCTGGACGATGTAAAGGAGGTTAATAGTATTGTGTGGGATATGCTTGATGGGCTCAGCCAGAAAGCGAAGTAAACAATAATCTTGCAGCTTAATTAATAAGAACAAGAAACTTGATGACTCGGATAATCCCCTTGATATTTTTGGCCATCATAAAGTTTCAAGTTCTTCTTCAAAAAGGGTTGAGAACGTGATATCTCTGTTTCGAGTTATTCTTATCTAAAGTATCTTTGCGTCTAAATCTTACACCCTATCTCAAAAGCTATATGCTTACTCATCTTCGCATCTAAGAAGCTCCTTGTTACATTATTTCTGGTGCTTATCTCCTCTGCTGTGTGAACATTGACTTGGAGTGATGATCTCCTCTGATGACGATAGTACTGACCTGGAGCTCTCATCGGCACAATATGATGATCTTCTCTATTATACGTAAGTATAGACCTGAAGCTCTCATCTGTAAGACTCAATTGATCAACTCCTCTGTTATACGTAAGTTTAGACCTGGAGCTCTCATCATTTGATGTCTATAAGGGCTTTCCTTCTTTTGAAAAAGGATCTTTGTTGCTTTTGAGAGGACTAATCAAGCAGAGCGTGTCATTTGTTCAATATATCATGAGGACATGATAAGTTTCTTTGCCAAATGTCTATGGGGACTGGGTCATTCAATGTTTTCTTTAAAAGAACCAAAACATGATAACAGTAGCTGCAGTGCACTTGTTGAAATGAAGAAGGCATGGACTTAAAGGGACAAGTATATCAGCAATCCCGCCAAACTTTGACTCTCCAGAAGATCTTTTCAGCTTCTCGTTCATATCCTTTTCTACTATTCGATTTTATTTTAAAATACTTGAAGTGTGGTGAGGTCTTGTGGGGCAAAATTTTTTTGATTTCTTTTATTTTGTTTACTTTGTTTTAATTCTTTTCTAAATAATTTTTCTTTATTTTATTTTAAAAAGAAAATAAAATTTTTAATTTTTTTAAGTCTCCAGCAAAATTATACCTTCGCCGTTAGTTTCGCATGGTGAAATTATAGCTTTGCTGACTCTTTCGCACGTTGCAAGGTCAATTTCGACCAGAGCTCACACGGGCGAAACTATAGTTTCGCTGCCTGTGAAACTAAGTTGTATATAACTCAATTTGCAAAATTATCTTCTCATTTTCGCTCTATCGTAGTTTTATGTTCTAAAGAACCCTCCCGTGTCCTTATTTTGTGAATCTGAGATTTTGTGATTGTGATTCTCGATTGACCCTTGTTTTCTCTTCGTAAGTGAGTTTCAAACTCAGGACTGTAGTTTAATCTAGGTTTAATGGCTTCATTGTGAGTTTTTTCGATGGAGGCTCTTCGGTACCTTCGCAGTTCTTACTGCGAAAGTATCGATAGTCCAGCGAAACTGAATGAAAGTTCAATGGTTTTTCAGCGAAACTGTGCAGTCATGCTGTCCGAGCAAACTTAACAGTTTCGCTGATCAAATCTCAGTTTCGCTGCGCCGAATCTATAGTTTCAGCTTGTCGAATCTACTTCTCTGTCTTGCCGAAACTACTTAATAATTGTTGCCGAAATTACATTTTCGCTTGCCGAAACTAATATTTCAACTAGCGAAATTATAATTTCGGCTAGTAAAGTTATATTGAATTTCATTCATTTTATTTTTTTAATTATTTTTCTTTAATATTAGTTTTTCACATACCGTACTAATGCGTTTCATCTGTTTTTTAGATTCCATGGCTAATCTTAAATTTGACGAGAGGAATAATATTACAGCTCTGCTAGATGACACTCATCTTAAGGCAGCCGGTTTTAGAGATTGCATTCGTTGGCTACAGAGATCTCCAATGGCCTATGCGATCTCACATTCCTCTACAGTATATGATTTGCACATTAGAGATTTCTGGCGCACCGAAGAGTATGACACGAGAGCCAATCCTCAGAGGATTATGGCTAGGGTACTGGAGAATGACATGATCATTACTACTGAGGTTATATCATTGGTGTTGAGACTCAATAAGGATACTGGAGAGGAGGTTACACTATCCGATCAGGAGGTGTTTGAGGCTTTTAGGTCTATGGGATATGTGGACTTCCATTTGGCACGAGAAAGGAAATCAAAAAGTCCTTTCTCTCCAAGGAGTGGAGATATATAGACCACGTGTTTATCATGTGCTTAGATCACCGAAAAGGTGGATCAGATGGGCTAAACCTAGACTGGGCTAAAGCCATGGTGATTTGCTGCAGAGGGCAGAAGGCCAACATTACAAGATTGATCTTTGATTGTATGGCAGAGAATGTAATGGCACTGAAGACGGACAAGTGGCTGTTGTACCCTCGATTCCTTCAGATGATTATAGATGATCTCATTCCCAACATTCTCAGACATGGAGAGATCAAAAGATTAGTACAGATGAACACCCGTAATTTTGCATACTGCTGTGCTATTAGACATGACTTCAACAGGAAGATTACTCATCTTTGGGAAAATATGTACCCTCCGGAACGTTGGAATTATATAAGGAGGGTAAATGAGTCGGAGGAGAAAAGAGCAGAAGAGACGAGGCACAAACAGACTGAAGCTGTTAAGAAAAGGAAGAGGTACGCGAAAGAGAAAGATTATGATTTTGAGGAGGAAATTCATGAGATGGCATCTGAGGCTAGAGTTGAGAAAGAAAAGAGGTCGAAGAAGAAAGCAGATGAGGGAGAAACTGAGAGAAGGACTAAACACAGACACCAGTCTTTTACTGAGCCCTCGAGAAGGGAGGAAAGAGCAAGGTTGGATGAGGACGTGATAAGAAACCTCAACTCATCTCTTGCTAATGAGTTGAGCATGATCAAGACCAAACTTACCAACCAAGAACTAAGGGAAAAACGAAAGGATGAGATGATTTAAGGTATGACAAAAATGATGATGGATCAACAAAGATTGATCAAAAGACTGCTGACTGAGGTGAATGAACTTAATATAGCTGTCGGCCGTCCCAATCAGCTAACTCAACCTGAGTTAGATGATTTGACTGACACCTCTAAATACACATTTCTAAATGTGGGTACATCTTCTCGGGTAGGAGAGGGCACGTCTGGTGCTGCAACTGAGGAGGCAGAGGGCTCTGGAGTGAGGCAGGAGGTTAAGAAAGTGAATGGGGTAGGAGGGAATGTGAATGTAGAGAATTTGGAACAGGTGTTTGAAGCTGGTTTTGTTTATGTAGGGATGAAAATTGATGATTTTGGAGGAGAAGAAATGTTCCCAGAACATACTGAAGGTGTTAAGAAGAATATTGAGAAGGGATTGGTTGATGAGGAGGAGGATGATGAACAGTTAGTAGATTATGACTCTGAGTCTAAATATTATGAAGTGGATGAAAGACCACTAACCTATGTAGTCAAGAAAGGAGATGATGAGAATGAAGTGTTTGAGATGGCAAAGAAGGAATAGTTCGTGAGAGAGAAAGAGCCTGAGAGTTAACCCCCTTATTCCAATACATAAAAGGGTTGAGCAAGAAAAAGGCTGATAAGAGAATTATTAGTTAGAAGTATAACCCCGACCTCAAGATGTTTATGATAAAGAGGAGATGGGGAGGTATTACATACATGCATAAGAGGAGGGCATTCAAGACCTTGCCAAAATAGGACTTGAGAAGCTTGGCGGTGCTGCCATTACTGGATGCTGATCTCAGTGAGAGAGCTATGTTACTGAAGAAAGAGATAAAGAACAAATTGAATGATAATTTTGAGTTGTTCGGCTTCATGAAGGCTGAACGGAGAAGGTCTAAGAAAAATAAAGACTGGGAGACACGTAAAGGGAAGATAGTGCTGAGGGTGAAACCCCCAAGAACTGCGAACAGGGTTAGATTGTCGGATCCCCTCCCCCAAAGACTACAAAGTTTTGAGAAATTGTTCTATGATAACAACATGGGGGAGGCTATGATCAGGGTGAAGAATGAGATTGAGTACATATTGTGTGATCCAATGGAGTTGTTCACCTTCTGTGATGAGCACCTGCTGGTACTTTATGAGAATTACTTCAAAGCAGGAGCAGGGGAGTAGACTAGAAAAGAAGCCAGTTGGTTTATGAATGTGGCAAACAAGGTGCGGGGTCTGAGAGCTGAGGTAAAGGAGTTGGCAGAGAAGGTGAGAGCACAAGATGATCTGAATATGGATGACCGGGACTTAACAAAACAACTTGAGCAAACTAGTGCTCTTTCCGACGAAGCTAATGCTGTAGGAGCTGATGAAGATATATCAGAGGCAACATGGGAGACAGAAGTTGACCAAGGAGAATCTGTGACTAAATCCCCCAAGAAAGATGCTGCAGGAACTGCAAAAGAATCATCAGAGGCAGCGGTAGAGACTGGAGCCGATCAGACAAATCAAGACCAATGAAGACGGTGAGATCCAACCTAGGGGGAGTATTAAAGATCATGTATAGGTTGGACTCACCTTAGAATAGATTATGTTTATATTCCTTTGTAATAGGTTTAATGTTAGTTTACTTTTGAATGTTGTTTATTTTATGTAGTTTTGCTTCCCAGCAAAACTATGAGCGAAACTACAGTTTTGCTCATAGTCTGCTATTTAGTTCACCCAGCGAAACTGTTGTCTCTGCGGGCGAAACTATAGTTTCGGCAGCATAGTTTCGCTGAACGTGAAACTGTCAGCGAAACTATGACTTTTATATATTGTTTTGATCTTGCTCATTGTTGAGCATCCTTGCAAAACCCTAATCGAATATTATTGTTGCAAGAGACTATTGTAAGCTTTTCCTTTGATAAAATATATTTGAGCTTGTTTCTTTTGATTGTATTGGATCCTTATTGTTCATATTTGAATACATTGTGGTTGTTATTATTCTTCGTCATCTTTGTTGTTTGTCTATTGTTTATGATATTGAACGATTGAACACATCAATTGTACTGCAATTCGATCAAATGGACCAAGACAACCTAAACACACCAGGTAATGATGTCATGTTTATTTTTTTTACTCACATCAGTTCTTCCTTTGTTTTGCTAAGCAAAGACCTGGAAAAACAAGCACGTAGTGTTGATGTCATGATCCATCAAGATTACCAATAATGAACACATCCAACTTGGATGAATCAATAAAATAAAATACATTCCAAGTTAATGCAACAAAAGAATTCTAAGAGATCACCTTTCAAAGTGAAGTTAAAAGAATCCGAATGTGGATAAAAATGATACAGGATCAAAATAACAGAATCCCAATGAGGATCAAACAAAATGAGATTTCATATTTCAAGTGACCTGGTCAACTAAGTTGTTAATGTTCTACCATACATTGCATGAAGATGATTGACCTTACCATGCTTTTGAGTGTGAGGTACATGTTGAATACCAAATCAACTCAAAACATGATAAGATCACTAGCATTAAGATATTGACCAAGTATGAGTTTAAGAGGACAAACATACCTTCAATCAATATGTTCATGACCATGTCTGTTTTACTAATAATTGCTTGCACTTGTGAAAGGTAAGATTGATATGATCCGAAGAAAGGTATATCACTACTTCATGTACACATAAGAAAAACAAAAATCACAAAAATCACAAAAATATTTTTCTCCTCAAAATTTTAACAAATCTTTAAAGTTTCTATCTAGTATGGATATAAACTTTAGGAGGAGTAATTAAAATTTTGATAAATTTGTACTGTTGTTTCCTTTCTTAAAAATTAAAAAGATAAATAACAGACATAAAAATCAGAAAAACTAACTGTGCTGGTGCAGAAGTTATACCATCGTATCTCAGTTTTTGAAGACATCTTGCAGCACAAAAGTCCAAGATCAGTCAACAATGGAAAACTAGTATCACAATCTGATGAACAGGTCAATCCAAGCAAGAATTGACAACCCAAGCAACAGTCAAAACTTCATAAACAAAAAAACAACAGACTCATCTTTATAACAGTCAAAAGCAAGAGACACAGCTTTATAAAGATCATGCATTAAAGCAAAAACAACCAAAACTATCCACAGTAGAAACATTAAGATTTGACAAGTTCAAAACTTAATACAGGTAAGTGCATTGGTTATTGCGGTTGAAGGTAACCCAAGTAGAAAATCAATGCGGGTAATAGTTTAGAGTTATGAAAACACAAGTGAAATTAATGCGGATAAATTAACTCTACCGTATTAGTCTCACTAAAAATATTCAGTTTTCAAGTATGAAAACTAATGCGGACAACTTTTATTCATCCGTATTTGTTTTCCCTCAGTCGTATTTCCCAAATAAAGCTGAGATCAACACTTAAACTTAGTTGAATATTTGTATCATCATAAATTAGAAGTGTGCTTACACTCTTCTTTCATCATGGTTGAAGTTTGAGAAATGCGTACAACTTTGTTGTTCATCCGCATTTGTTGAAGTAAATACGGAACAACACATGTTCTTCCGCATTTGCTACATGTAGAAATGCAGACAAAGTTAAACATCTGCATTTGCTACAGTGCAAAAACGTATGCTAACTTAAACCACCCGCATTTGCTACAGTGTTAAAATGCCTGAACTTAAAACATCAGCATTTGCTACAGTAACAAAACACGAACATCCGCATTTGCTACAGTAAATAAATGCTGACTGTTTTACTCTTCCGCATTTGCTACAGTAATCGACCGTATTTGTTTTTAACACTTGTAACTTTTTAAAAGGTCATTAAAAGGAGTATTTAAACAGATCTTTACTGAGCATTTAATACTTTTCAAATTTTGAGTGACTTTAAAGTGCGACGAGCGAAAACTCCCTACTGTTCATCATCCATCATCATAATCATCAACATCATTTGGATTTCTGTGATTCACAAACATCATTTTGCTTCAATTTCGATTCTAAATCAATGTATTATCGAAATAAGGTACAAGAAAAATCCATGAGAGTCCCGTCGAACTTAGTTGAACACAGAACACTAGAAACATGAAACAATCTCTAAAATCAACCACTAACCAACGATTAACCGACATTTTCAAACTTAATGACACGAATGATCATGAAAATCAACACCAACAAGTGATTTTTGAAACCCTAAATTTGACATATAAATAGGGGATCATTAAACTAAGAATGTCGACTTCAAAATACATGGTTGAGTATGAAAAAAGATTTCAAACAGAAAATAAACATCAAAATCAAAGATAATTCAAAATAAAATCAAACATGCATGACGAAATCAAGTTAGGTCAAATTATGTATGTAACAGTACCTTTGATTATTTAATTTTGACCAAATAAAGTCAAAATTGAAATAATCAGCTTGATTTGATCATGTAATTATTAATTTGATGTCAAAAACTAAGACGTGTGCATCTTGTGCAGAAGCCTATGGCAAATCTCACTTGGAGCAAGGTCCACAATGTGAGTGGATTTCTTGATGTCAAAAACTAAGACGTGTGCATCTTGTGCATCTCCTATGACAAGGGCAAATGCTCACTTGGAGCATAGGTCCACAATGTGAGTGGATTTCTTGACCCTGAAGTCCCTAAAGCAGATAGACTTAGAGATAATTAGATTCATCTCCATGACACTGCTCATGCTGAGACCAGTCAGAACACTTCATAAGATCATTGGAGCACAGCTGAAGTAGCAGATGATGGTGTGAAGACACTACCTGGAAGGATATCCATTGATCATACCCTTAGCATCACTGAACAAACTGTGAGATAGTGTTTACAGTTTGGTGATGATGCCAACACTCCTCAGGAACTAGAAGATGAGGAAATCATGACCTTCTTTGCCAACATTGGTTATGAAGGAGGGTATGAAGGAAAGCAAATCGTCAAGGGTTTGGTAGATCTACAATGGAGATTCCTAATTCATATATTCCAGCAATGTCTGTCTAAAAGAAAGACAGGGTGGAATGATATTCTAATGACTACCTCTTTAGCTATCTGTGCTATGTGCACCAACAGACCAATTGCAGGATCGATTATGGGTGGTTTTTCTCTCAACTCACTGTGAACAACACTCAGCAAGTAGTCTATGAAGAGTTGATCACAATATAACAAGTAACAAGCAGTAAGAAAATTAACATAGCAAGTAAATTTTCAAGGTACTTTTATATATTGCTTCTCAACTCAAAGGATTACAAGACACTTGGACTCAAAATCACTTATCTAAAGAGTTACAGGGAGAAGATATATATAATACTACCTACAGCCGGGTATACTTTGATTCCAGCTGGACACCTCTAACCTTACATCTATACTACAAGACTCTAGGTGAGGTCTTTCAGACATTTTGCCTGAGAGTTGGTAGTCAGGACATGTCTCTGACTTACCTTTTGTCACCAACTAAGGTTGGTAACATGTACTATCATAAAAAGGTGAACAGTAGAATAAAGTATGGTCAACAACATGGCTCTTTAGGAAGATGCCATGCTGTATCAGAGGTCTGCAGCGGACTGTTAGGGACCATACTTTTAACTGCTGGTCATAGCAATGTCTTCCGAAGGATAAAGTTCTTCGGAAGAATAACTTCTTCCGAAGCCACTTATACTTCGGAAGACTGCTTCTTCCGAGGCTTGGAGTCTTCTTTGTCTTCGGAAGCAGACTTTGTCTTCAGCTCTTTCATCGGACTTTGTCTTCGGAAGCTCTCAGACTTTGTCTTCGAAAGCTCTCAGACTTTGTCTTCGGAAACTCAGAATTTGTCTTCGGAAGATAGTCTTCAGCTGTTGTTCTTCAGACTTTCGGAAGATCTCTTGCTCAGCTTCGGAAGCCTTTGAATATAGCACCAAAAGTGACTATGAAGTGGTTTTGGTTGCACCAGCCTTATCATGATCCAACAAACTCCCCCTAGGCTGATGCTACCAAAACTTCACTTCTCTCTTCTTCTCAAAGCTCTCAGCACCAAGGAAAGTAAGTGTTTATCAGTGTCTTCATTCTTTCCTGCTGTGGTGCTGAGAATCTTGTACAGATCCTTGGTGGACAGAACCTCTACTCTGTCACCTTGGATTATGTGTACCCTCTGTTGTGTCCCTCTGAAAAGAGTTAGTTCATGGGAAGTATAGTCATATTCCCATCAAACTATTGGTTCCAATTCAGGACCTTCCACCATCTGTAGAAAGGCTGTGCCTTTGGTGGTTGGTCTTTCCTTGTCTTCCACTCCTTTCAACTTCAACTCTTCTTCAATCTTGGCTCTTCAACTTCGTTCAGCCAAGTGGAGACCGCTGATATGGTTTCTGATGTGTGCAGCAGTCTTAGAGTTGGAGGGATTGGAGAATGGCTTCTCAGCAAGCTCAGCAAGATCAAATCTGCTGAGATGCAGTAGAGAAGTGGCATTAAGCCTGTTGGTTTCACCATTCTCCCTATCCATAACAAAGTTGTGAGAAGGTTCATCGAACCTCCACTGGATTATAGCATTTCTAGGTCCAGGAGATTGACCAGAAATCCTATCCTCTTTCCTGGTATCCAGCAGAGTCACCAGTCTCCTTCTTAGTCTCTTCTCCTTAGCATTGAGGATATCGGAGTTGAGACCAAGAAGTCTTGCAGCCTGGCCCAAAGTGTCTCTAGGCAACTCAAGAAATTGGCCTAGGGTGAGGGAGCTTGAAGAGTTATCAACATAGGTGATGTTGATAAGCTCTCCCTCACAGGAGATGCTGCTCAAAGTGGTGCAGTTGATGAGCCTCGTCTTGAACTCCTTTATTTCCTCAAAGGAGAGATGTTGAGGAGGCTGAGGGGATGGTCTTGGTTTTTGTTGGGTAGGCTTAGGTTTAGTGGTTTTGGGTTATGTCTTGGGTTTTAGGATGGGTAGTTTGGGTGGTTGAGGTGATGTGGTAGGTTTGGGTAGAGTTGTGGGTTGAGGGGTGAAGGTTTCATCAGTGGATTCGGTTTTGATGGGAAAAGGGGTTGGTTCTGGTGTGGGTTGTGGCTATGGTTGAGTGGCTGGGGTTGAGACTGTTCCCTGTACCCTCTTGTACATCTCCCTTCTCTTCCCCAAACGGATGTTAGCTTTGATTTCACTGACTATCCGCTGGAGTGTCCTTTCGGACATAGGTCCCACCTGCCTACCAGAGAAGCCATGAGCCCGGAGATAGTCCTTCATCCAGGCTTTGTCATTGGACTTCTTGGTGGCAGTGACCTCCTTCTCTTCTTCCCTCCTCTTCCTCTCCCTCAACTTCTCCCTAGCAGCCTTCTTCCTTTCCTTCTCCATTTGATCCTGCTCTTTATTGTGGAGCAGCAGGATCATGTCATTGTCATGTGGAGACAGTTCAGGAAGACTGAAGCCTCTTGAGAGTAGGAATTTGACCCTATCCTCTCTCAGCTTCAGGGCTGCCTCCCTTTGCTCTTTTTCTTCCCTCTCCAAGGCCAACCTGGCTTCTTTTTCTTGTTGTAGCCTGGTTGACCTCTCCAAATCCACCAACTCCTCTAGTGGTAGCAGGAGTATCTCCTCATTGGCAGCTCCTAGACTGATGAGCTGGTCAATGAGTGCTGTTCTTCTCTTCTGGTTGATTTCTTCCTGATTGGCTGCAGCTGCCTTAGAACTAGCAGCTAGCAGCTTTTCAGTAGGAAACCTACCTTTCTTTTGGAGCTTCTCAATCCTCTCCTCCTCCTGAAGCTCTTCCGCAGTCAATTTCCTTTTTCCTTTGTCTTTGGCGATGCTTGACTGTGGTGGTTCTTGGATGGAGGGTTGTGATTGAGAGAGAAGTTCAGCTGGTGTTTGGGTTGGAGGAATGTCAGAAATGTCCTCCCTGCTCACCTCAGATGCTATTTCAGCAATAACATCTGTGATGGTCAGTTCCTCGGACATCTGAAATAAGCCTTCCGCAGCTTCTATTTCGGCTTTGGAAGATTTTTCTTGTTCTTCCGAGGCTTCCATGTAAGCTTCGGAAGCTTCAGCTTGAGCTTCAGAAGATGAGACTGCTGCAAGTTCTGTCCCATCTGTTTCAGTTGCTGGGCCATCAGTCCCCATTTCCCCTTCGAAGCTAATCTTGGGTTCCATGTGGACCTTAGGTTGACCAACTTCTTCCACAGTGGTAGAAGGTGCAGTCAGTCTTTGAAGCTCCTCAGTCCCAAAGTATATAAGTGTGGTGTCGGGGCTGGGCTGTTCTAGGGATGATCTCAATACAAACTTTGTGAAAAGTCTGTAGAGATCTTGAAGCATCTTTGAGTCAATCTCCAGAAAGGATTGAGATGACTCAGGTAGTGTGATGAGTTGGGAAGAAACGAATTTGGTCTGTGGTTCCTCAGATATTTGTCTCTGAACTTTCTCCCCCTTTTTGGTAGCATCGTCTTGAGAGCTAGATGAGCTAGAGGAAGAAGTCATTGAGACCTGAATTGGTACATGCCTAACAGACCTCTCCGTCTGTTTCTCAGCTAGTTTAGCCTTGAGGTTATTAATCTCAAGTTGCTGAGTGGCAGTCCTTGATTCTAAGATCCTCACCTGTGATTTCAGGTTGGAGACCTTAGAAAGCAAGTACTGAAGTGTTAGTTGCATACTTCCCTTATCTTCATGAGAAGAATCACGGGGAGATGAGATAACATACCTAGTATGCTCACTCTCACCACCAGATGTGGCTTCTTGGCACCCTGGTTTCCTTTGCTCAGAGTCATCTCTTTCAGAGATGTCTATGGGCAAAGTTGCCGTAGACTCAGTCCTAATTATGTTACCACTGTCCTGAGAGCTCAATGAGAGACTCTGAGTAGTGGCAGCTGAGTCTACATGAGTCCCCTCCACATCAGTGGGACTCACCTCAGTAACTGGCTTCTGATGGGGGCTAGAGACAAGGGATCCCTCCTGGCTCTGTTGATCTTTCAGAGGGTGTTGTAGATCAACTTCATGGCCATGGAGAGATGTAATCTCTTCATCAGTGCAGAGTAAAAGGTCAGTGAAAGAGAGGGTGGTTAGTCCTACTGACCCGGGACCTAGATTAATGTCTACAGGCATTGAGCCTATGGTAGGGCTGTCCCTAGAAGGCTGCACAGGGGAGTGTAGAGACTCACTCTGTGGGCTTAAGGCTTGGGGTTCGGGCTCAGGGGTTTAAGACTGAGGAGGCTCAAAACCCACATTGAGGTCAATTGTGAAGGATGGTGTGACCTCGGACTGAGTGGGAGCCCATGATTCCACTCTAGCCCTTTGGGTGTGAACAGGAGGAGCTTGTTCAATCAGAGTAGATTGAACAAGGGTTCGTTTTGGACGTCTCTGATATGTAGCTTTAATGGGTAAAGAAGGTTTTGGCATTGTGGTGGATGTTGCTGGTGTGGGTTCATCACCTGTGGGGATAACAGGGATGTCACCAGGAGCTATGTGCTCAGTCATCTCTGGAGGTAGTGGAGTGTACCTTCCAGTGAAGTTGGCGGACATCTTCTTCAGTATCTTGAAGATGGTAGGTCTTATTTGTGGAACAGTAAGAGCAGCTGCGCAGACAAGCTTGCTCGGTTCCATCTCACAGTTGATTATGTGTTGAATAAATCGGGGATACATGAAGAATGTATCCCTGCTCAGATTTCCGATAAGGATAGTCAACACAAATCGTGAGTAGTTGAAGCGAAAACCTCTCACCAACCCATGAACTAGGCATCCTAGTTCATATGGGATTTGATCCCAACCCCCTGATTTGTTGGAGAGGCAATGCAGGATAATATGCAGCAGGAACTTCCAATGGTAAGAGAAATTGAACTTGTACACGGTTGATCTGCTGACATCTCCTCCATATCCCATGAGGATATAAGTGCCTTCCAAGTCTTCCTTGGGGAACTCAGTAGGAGCCCCATCATCATGGAGCTCGAGATGCTCCCTGATGAGTTGTTCAGAGATGACCAACTCTTGGCCACAAATGCGGGTTCTCAGGACTCGAACCCATTCAGAACTGCAGTTTCACCGTTACTCCAGAATTCGGACATATGGTTGGAGTATACGGTGGGGTTAACTGTAAGAGCAGTGAGGTATGTGGATTCGGCAAGAAATGTGATGATTTGGGTGAAGTCGGCATCCCTTGACGAATCAAGTAATGCGACTTGGTTGTGCTGAGGGTTTAGCGCCATTGAAGAAAAGGTAAGCTTGAAATTTGGGTGAAATTGAAGGTTTGACAGTGAAGTGAATATTTAGGGCTGTAAAGTGGTAAAAGAAGATGAAATTGATCAGTCAAGACTATTTAAAAGGGGTTGAATTGTGGTAGTGGCGGTAATAGGGTAACTGTTTGGGGTTACTGTGGGTGGTATGGTGGTTTACAGCGGGGAAATGATAATGGCGGCAAGGATAATTTTAAATAATCTGACCATCATGGACAAAATCTTTACTTTTTACAGAGTGGGGCCCAAAAGATATCCGTTACATATAAACACCTTTACTTCCGAGGGTAAAACATTTCCGAAGGTAATTTTCTTCCGAAGGCAATTTCTCTTCCGAAGCACGATATTGCTTCCGAAGGTAAAATTGTCCTTTGAAAGCACTTTATCTTCCGAAGCAAGGCATTGCTTCCGAAGGTAAAGTTGTCTTTCCGAATGGAGAGTTGTATAAGTTTCGGAAGTAGATCTGATGTAAGATCAATCGCTTCTTCCGAGACCAAAAACTCTTCCGAGAAGAAAATTTTCATTGAGGAATTTGGCTTCGGAAGATATTCAAGAATATCTTCCGAGAGTTAATTCCTCTTTGGAAGGAATTTACACTTGGAATAATTTAAAGATTTTTGTAACTGGGCTTAAATTGTATTGACACAAGACTTTACATATTAAAAAGGTTTTCAAAAGAGGTAGTTATTCAATGTTTATCATCCCAATTGCTGATAAGAGATACTTAAATCTTTGTTCATCAAATGCCTTTGTGAACAAATCAGCATATTGTTCATTTGAG
The DNA here is from genome assembly GCA_024085815.1 of Flaveria linearis. NCBI lineage: Eukaryota > Viridiplantae > Streptophyta > Magnoliopsida > Asterales > Asteraceae > Flaveria > Flaveria linearis. The sequence goes on from CM044004.1 coordinate 26,621,947, forward strand.
TCAACTTTGATTAACTTTATCAGCTGTTTCTCATGAATATCTCTAATGAAATGATACCTGATATCAATGTGCTTTGTCTTGAGTGCTTCACCGGATTCTCAGTAATGGAGATAGCACTGTTGTTGTCAATATGGATAGGAGTAGTCATGAAGTTGAATCCATAGTCTAACATCTGATTTTGAATCCATAGCAGTTGAGCACAGCAGCTAGCAGCAGCAATGTATTCAGCTTCAGCAGTTGATGTAGAGACACAAGATTGTTTCTTGCATTGCCATGAAATAATCCTTCCACCAAGAAATTGACATCCTCCTGTTGTTGATTTCTTGTCAATATTGCAGCCACCATAGTCACTGTCAGAGTATCCATAGAGATTGAAATCACTATTTCTTGGATACCAGAGATCTAGTTTAGGTGCTCCTTTGAGGTATCTGAGGATTTTCTTTGCAGCAGCTAGGTGAGACACCTTTGGAGCAGCCTGATATCTTGCACAAATGCATGTGGCAAACATGATATCTGGTCTACTAGCAGTGAGATACATCAGAGAACCAATGATTGCTCTATACTGATGTTGATCAGTATCCTCCCCCTCAAGGTCAGGGCAAAGATTATGGTTTCTGGGTATGGGTGTCTTGCTGGTTTACAATCCTTCATTTCAAATCTATCTAAGATGTCTGAGACATACTTAGATTGACTTATGAAGAACCCTTCCTTCATCTGTTTCACCTGAATTCCAAGGAAAAAGTCCATTTTTCCCATGGAACTCATCTCAAACTTCTGCTTCATTATGCTTTCAAAGTCCTTGCACATTTGGTCGTTTGAAGAACCAAATATGATGTCATCAACGTAGACTTGTACAAGCAAAATGTCTTCTCCACTCTTTCTGATGAAAAGAGTCTTGTCAATGGTACCTCTAGTGTATCCATTCTTCAGGAGAAACTGAGACAAGGTCTCATACCACAGCCTAGATGCTTGGTGCAGCCCATATAGAGCTTTATCCAGTTTGCACACGTAGTTGGGGTGCTGTGGGTCTTCAAATCCTGGAGGTTGACATACATAGATTTCCCTATCTATATCCCCATATAGAAAAGCACACTTGACATCAAGTTGGTAGACTGTGAAGTTCTTGGATGCAGCATAAGCAAGGAAGATCCTAACTGCCTCAAGTCTTGCAACAGGTGCAAAGACATCAGTATAATCGATTCCTTCCTCCTGGGTGTATCCTTGAACTACTAGTCTTGCCTTATTCTTGATAATCAAGCCTCTATCATCTTTCTTGTTCCTGAACACCCATTTAGTGCCTATGGGTACTTGACCAGATGGTAGTGGGCATAGATTCCAGACCTTTTGTCTTCTGAATTGAAGCAGCTCCTCCTGCATCGATTCAACCCAACTACTATCCTTTAAGGCTTCTTCTACCTTCTTTGGTTCCATCTGAGACAAGAAGCATGAGTACAAGCAGACATTCCCATGATGAGTTTGTCCTCTTGTTCTCACACCCTCAGAGACATTCCCTATGATGTTCTCAGTTGGATGAGTGTTGTGAATCCTAAGATGAGGAATCACTTCCAGTTGCAGAGATAAGTCTAGGTTAGACATATTCTGATCAGGAACTGGATCACTCTGTCCAACTGCTGTTTCAAAGTCATTCAATGAGGACTGATTGAATGATTGAGAAACATCATCAATGGTTGGTTGTGAAGTAGGATTAACAGTTGCCTGTTCCTTCAGAATACTACTTCCCTCAACCTGGTGTTGTAATGGATCACCTGAAGAACATTGAGGTTGATCAAGTGATTCACTTGTTGAAGCTTCATTATTCCTGGAGATAGTTACACTATCAGATCTGTGAATGGTTGAAGCTTGTTGCCTTTCAGCTCTTGGAGAATTTGGAAGAGGTCTGGGAAGCTTAAACAGTTGACTTGCATCAGCATCAGCATCAGTATTCTCTTGAGCACCTGTTCCAGCTGAAACATTCTCACAAGATGGTTTAGAATAGTTTGGAAACAATTCTAAATCAAAGATATACTCAGGTCCATTCCCCCTAACACAAGGAGTGTGCTCATTAACAATTATATTGGATGATTCCTCAAATTGTTGATTCTTGATATTGTATACTCTATAAGCTTTAGAGCTAGAAGAGTATCCAATAAAGATAGCATCATCCGACTTCTCAGCAAACTTTGCTAAGTTGTCCTTTGTGTTAAGTATGGTACACCTGCAGCCAAAGGACCTTAGAAAGCCAATGAACGGTGGCCTCTTGTTCAATAACTCATAAGGGGTTTTTCCATGGGGCTTAACTACAAGAACCCTGTTCTGCACATAGCATGCAGTGTTGACTGCCTTTGCCCAGAATGTTAGAGGCAGCTTTGACTCAGCTAACATGGTCCGAGCAGCCTCAATAAGTGTCCTGTTCCTCCTCTCAGCAACACCGTTTTGTTGAGGAGTTCTAGGAGCACTGTATTGTCTGGCAATCCCTTTTGAGTCACAGAATGAGTCAAGAACAAAGTTCTTAAACTCAGTCCCTTGATTACTTCTAATGATCTTAACCTTGTGATCAATTTGATTTTCTATTTTAAGAATAAAAGATTTTAAAGTTTCAGCAGTTTCATCTTTACTTCTTAAAAAGAATACCCATGTAAATCTTGTAAAATCATCAACTATCACAAGGCAGTATGATTTCCTTCCAATGCTCATTATACTTGTGGGTCCAAAGAGATCCATGTGCAATAAGTGTAATGGAGTAGTGATAGAGTTAACACATTTGGATTTATGAGATGATCTGTGTTGTTTCCCTTTCAGGCATGCAACACAGTTATCTTTGCAGAAAAATTCCTTTTTAGGCAAACCATGTACCAAGTTATTTTTAGCCAATTTATTCATTGTTTTAAAATTCACATGACACATGCGTTTATGCCATAGTGTTGACTCATCACTATCAGCTTTGGAAAGAAAGCATGATACTTCACCCATAGGAGAAGCATTGTTCATATCCAGCTTGTACATATCCCCTTTCCTGGGAGATCTAAGAAGCACCAATTCTGGAGGAATTGTCATCCCTAGTTTGAGGATAATGCACTCATGTTCTGTGAAGAGCATCTGATGCTTCTGGTCACAGAATTGAGAAACACTTAACAGATTGTGTTCAAGCTGTTTGACAAAGTGAACTTTGTCAATGTTTATTCTGCCATTGGATATACTTCCTCTGCCAGAAATATATCCTCCGGCCTCACCTCCAAATTGGACAGGCCCTCCATCAAAGTTCTGGAATTGTTGAAGGAGAGATCTGTTCCCTGTCATGTGCCTGGAGCATCCACTATCTACAATCCAGACATTGTTGTTCTTGTCAAATGGACGTCCCTGCACATAAGATGAGATGGTTAGTTTTGTTTGGAAGCCCAAGCCTTGCTGGTCTTGGGCTCTTCCAATGATAGTGACATAATTGAACCAAAAGATATGCATTGGGGTTCAATAGAGGTCATTGTTGAAGAAGAGGTTTGGGCTGCATCATCTTCCTTGATCTTCCAATCCATCCCTTGGTTGATTTTTGAAGATGAGCTTGTTGAAGCTTGTGCAGCATGGCCTTCTTCCGAAGCTTCTTTCTTTTCGGAAGAAGCTTTCACCACCTTTTCTTCCGAAGTAGTCTTCTTCTGAGATGGTTTCAAGGGAGCCTTCTTGTTCTTCCGAACCTTAGAAGGTTTGGCTTCCGAAGCCATTTTCCCTTCGGAAGAAGTAGTTTCTTTCGAAAGCAACTTGGCTTCTGAGACCAACTTTCTCTTTTTCATCATTTGGACCTTTTGAAGTGGTCCAACTGGGAAACCTTCTTGACTCCTTCTTTTCTAACATTATTTGCATAATGTGTGCTTGCTGGATTGTAGTAACAATCTTTAGCCATGTGGTTGTGCAGACCACACATTATGCAGGCAATGTTAGTCTTCTGGGAACTTGCAGGTTGCTATTTCTTGGGTTTCTTCTCTTCATCAGCAACTTTCCCTTTCAACTTCTGATCCTTCAGTAGGACAGGAGTGCTGGTATTACACTCCTTTCTTGAATCAGAGGTACCTACCACTTGAAATCCGGCAGAAATGAAGACACCCTTTTGCTTTGGGTCGATCTTAAGCTTGGACTCTGGAACCTTCTTGGCAGTCCTTATAGCAGCTTTAGCTCTGCTTCTTCTTGCCTTGGTGGTTAGGATTTGGTCTTCACAGGTGGGGATGAGTGTATCCTCCTGTTTCTCCCCTGTGGTGGCTACTATTTTTGCCTCATCCTTTAGTTCCAATGGAGAAGGGTCAGCAGTTGGAACCTCTTGCTCTTCAGTACCACATCTAGGTAGTCTAATAGACTCATAAGACTATGGTGGAGCTATTTCATTGGTTCCCAACCCTTCTTTGTTTTGATAAAACATTTTGGAATGAGAGGTTGATGCAAGAATAGTTTGGAAGCTTTGCTCAGCAATAGCTTGCTTCCTGGCCTGAGCCTCAGCTGTTACCAACTGGGCTTGAACCTCAGATAGTTTGGATATCAAATCTTTAATTTGAGTCTTATAATTTGTCTTTTCATGTTTTAAAAGAGACACAGTTTTCTCTAACTCCTCAATTTTCTTTTGATAGTCAGATTCAGCTCTCTTAAAATCAGATTTTAGCACATTTAAAGACTCAACCTCAGATCTGATTTCCGAAATGTAATCCTTATAAAGTTTAACTTTAGCAATACAGGCAGCAGTACAAAGATGTTCATATACCTGATCATCATCTGTTCCAGCCATGAGTGCTTGAGCAGGAGTCACATCCTGTACCATGAAGCTCCAGTCAACTTCTTGAGCAACAGCAGCTGTTTCAGTTGACTTCTCTTCATGCTTTGAAGCAGTGGGATGTGTGGAGGCCTGTGGGGTTCCCGGGTTGTTCTTGGGAGCCTTGCATTCCCTAGCAAAGTGACCAAGTTGGTTGCAGTTGTAACACTTTGCTTTGCTTTTGTCAAACCCAAACCTGCTGTTGACTGGGTTTTGAGGGAATTGCCTTCCAGTTCTCTTGAAGAACTTCTTCGCTCTGTAAGTTAAAAGAGCCATCTGCTGGACAATATCCATATACTCCACATCACCTGGACTGAAGCACTCAAGATCATCAAAGCAGTATTGAAAATCACCAGAGTGTCCACTTCCAGAGACAAAGGCACAACTATCCTGAGAGGAGTTGTGTTGAACCTTTTGAGACTTTGGAGTCTCAGGTAGAGTAATGTAAGGTCCGCTGTGTGAGTTGTCAGGGTAACACAACAACTGATGTTGTGGTTCCGTGTTTTCCCTTTCAACCACATGAAGGGCTGAACTCAGTTGGTTATTGGAGTGACCAGAGGAGTTCTGCATGTTCATCTCCATCTGGAATGCACTTAGGATACCATACAACTCTGTCAGAGAAAGAGTCTTAAGGTCCGAAGTTCTCTTGATTACAACACAGTAATGTATCCATAGTTTAGGAAGGGAAGACATGAACTTCCTTACTATGTCTCTGTTCTCAAGAGCTACTCCAATATCCTCCAGAGTATCTACTAGCTCAACATACCTGAAGTATTGTTGAGTCAAGGTCTCACCAGCCTTGAAAGTAAAGTTCTCAAACTGCTGCTTCAAGAGATCCTTCTTGTTCTCTTGTGTTTCCTTGGATCCTTCATACATCAGCTTCAGTGCTTCCCATAAATCTTTAGCAGTTTTGCACTTCTTGAAGCGTCTGTAGACGGAGTTGGGAAGAGCAGTTTGGAGAGAAGTCATAGCCCTTTGATCCAGCTCTATTCTCTTCCTGTCTTCTTCTGACTAATCATCAACATCTTTTGGAATGATGCGATTACCAGTGGCAGAAGTGGTGCTTGGTATGAAAGGACCATTGATAATGGAGTCCCACATCCTTGAATCTTGACACTTGATGAAGCCTTCCATTCTGATACACCATGTGTAAAAGTCTTCAGGGGTGATCAGTGGGGACTTGGTCATGGTGTCGGTTTCCATATCAGCCTTGGAGAGAGCAGCCATTTGAGTGAGTGGTTTGTAGTGAGGAGTGAAAAACAGGTTGATTTGGATGGTAAGATCTCACAATCAAGAGCCTGGAGCTCTGATACCAATTGCAGGATCGATTATGGGTGGTTTTTCTCTCAACTCACTTTGAACAACACTCAGCAAGTAGTCTATGAAGAGTTGATCACAATATAACAAGTAACAAGCAGTAAGAAAATTAACACAACAAGTAAATTTTCAAGGTACTTTTATATATTGCTTCTCAACTCAAAGGATTACAAGACACTTGGACTCAAAATCACTTATCTAAAGAGTTACAGGGAGAAGATATATATAATACTACCTACAGCCGGGTATACTTTGATTCCAGCTGGACACCTCTAACCTTACATCTATACTACAAGTCTCTAGGTGAGGTCTTTCAGACATTTTGCCTGAGAGTTGGTAGTCAGGACATGTCCCTGACTTACCTTTTGTCACCAACTAAGGTTGGTAACATGTACTATCATAAAAAAGTGAACAGTAGAATAAAGTATGGTCAACAACATGGCTCTTTAGGAAGATGCCATGCTGTATCAGAGGTCTGCAGCGGACTGTCAGGGACCATACTTTTATCTGCTGGTCATAGCAATGTCTTCCGATGGATAAAGTTCTTCGGAAGAATAACTTCTTCCGAAGCCACTTATACTTCGGAAGACTGCTTCTTTCGAGGCTTGGAGTCTTCTTTGTCTTCGGAAGCAGACTTTGTCTTCAGCTCTTTCATCGGACTTTGTCTTCGGAAGTTCTCAGACTTTGTCTTCGGAAGCTCTCAGACTTTGTCTTTGGAAACTCAGACTTTGTCTTCAGAAGATAGTCTTCAGCTGTTGTTCTTCAGACTTTCGGAAGATCTCTTGCTCGGCTTCGGAAGCCTTTGAATGTAGCACCAAAAGTGACTATGAAGTGGTTTTGGTTGCACCAGCCTTATCATGATCCAACACCATTCAATATGTCTGCTTATGTATTCAATGGTCTGGTGTTAAATGTGCAAGAAGGAAGAAGAAACATGTTCTTGATGAACCCCAGATTCCTCCAATGCCTCATTAATGAAGCATTTCCACAACTTTCACCTGTAGAACCTGTAATGAACATTCCTCATTATAATGCCAAGTCCTACATGCACATAAAGAAGAGGGATCCTACGAACTTCTACAGCGGAACCTTCTTTCCACTACTTCCTTGGATGCTAGAGCAAATCCACTAACAAGAAGAACAAGAGGATATTGCTCCTGATGAACAAGCTCCAGAAGCAGAAGAAAAAGTAGCTCATGATCAACAGCCTGTTGATGAGCATGCTGAAGAAGAAGCAGATGAACAAAGGCCAGAGTCACCACATGTTGATGTAGGTGGTGATCTTCACTTAGGACTTTCTGTTAAAGAAGCAGAAATCGCATCACCTCATGTTGTATCACCTATTCAGTCTCCCTACATGTCTCCATCTCATTTTTCTCCACCTCACATTTCACCCATCGCTGCTAAGCCTGTTAAGTCTGGCGAATCTACCAGCTCATCAGAGGACTCCGAATCATCTCCGGATAAGGAAGGTCACACTATGAGGATGACTGTAAGACAAGTCCAATCAGAAGCAGGGCCCTCTGAAAGCTTTGTTGAATCAGGAATTAATCTACCTGATGAGAAAGATGAAATGATTTAGAGCAAATATTAAAGGTGCAAAGGATGGAAAAGTTATTGAACAGAAGATCAGGAATAATTCAAGAGAAAATTCAAGAACTAAATGAGAAAGAAGAAGAATAAAAGACATGAAAGTAAGACATGAGGCTGAATTATCAAAGAAAGACAAAGAACTAGATGATCTCAAGGCTACTCTCCATCAAGCAAAAGATGAAATTAGTGGTTATGTTGACACTGTGACCATTCAAACCATTGGTATGGAAGAGCAAGAAATCCTAATTGAGAGCCAATCTGAGCTGATCACTGATCTTTGCAACCAGAATGAGATCTTATGAGATCTTATAAAGGGTCTCAGAACTGGAAATGCTAATCAAGATCAAGGAGGAATTAGCTAAAGAACAAGAAACAAAAGGTGATAAAAAAGAACAAAGAGAAGTTGAACAAGAAAAAGAACAAGAAACAAAAACAGAGACTGAGCCAAGTCTAGCTATGGTTGTCTATTCAAGTGACCCATCTAAAGAAACCACAGAGCTAGATTTTAAGCTTGGAGATCTCATAAAAGAGTTACATAGCTACTCTGCTGGAGACTTTATCATTGATGATGAGTTTTGAAATTTTGTTAAAGACCCAAGAGCTCCAGTAGGACACTTAGTGGTGATTCCTTAAACTCCAGTGCCATTGGAGAGAGACTTGAGCTTGCAGATTGTTCCTACAGTCACCCTATCTGTTGAGCAACAAAACCTCATTAGAAGACTAAGTGAAGAGCTCAAAGAAAGAGAAGAAGCTGCTGAAAAGCAAGCTACGGAACAAAGTCAAACAATTGTTGAATCATCTATGCCATCTTCATCCAGACCATTAGTACACACCTACTCAAGAAAAAGGAAGTACTTGGCTAAGAAGGCTAAAGGAAAAAGGCCAGTAGAGGAAGAAGAGCCGGTAAAGAAGAAACAAAAAGATGATCCGAGAAGTTTAGCTACTATAGCTAAATTTCTTGATGAACATGAAAAGGCCGACGCACAATTGAAAGAAATGATTGATATCATTGACTTGGAGGAAGGAGAGATTGAAGGAGGATATCAGGTTGATGAACCAGTGATGAAAGATAGCCCTGTGATGGTTGAAACTTCAATTGAAAAGATGGTTGAAAAGGCTCAAACTGATGACCTGATGATTAATGCGATGCTTTGATCAATCATGGTTATGATGCTGATGAAGTGTTCGGGATAACATATGAATCAATGGTTTAAGAAGTGAGAAAGATGAATCAGCTTCTTGATCCAACATATGTGACTGAGTATGAGAGAAGATCAGTCAAATCCCCAATCACTTTCACCACCCTAACCATAAAACAAGTTGAGACCTCTGAAACTCCTTATCCTGATCCCTACACCATGTTTCGAGGGACTTTCTGTTAAAGAAGCAGAAATGGCATCACCTCGTGTTGTATCACCTATTCAGTCTCCCTACATGTCTCCAACTCATTTTTCTCCACCTCACATTTCACCCATCGCTGCTAAGCCTGTTGAGTCTGGCGAATCTACCAGCTCATCAGAGGACTCCGAATCATCTTCGGATGAGGAAGGTCACAGTATGAGGATGACCGTAAGACAAGTCCAATCAGAAGCAGGGCCCTCTGAAAGCTTTGTTGAATCAGGAATTAATCTACCTGATGAGAAAGATGAAATGATTACAGAGCAAATATTAAAGGTGCAAAGGATGGAAAAGTTATTGAACAGAAGATCAGGAATAATTCAAGAGAAAATTCAAGAACTAAATGAGAAAGAAGAAGAATAAAAGACATGAAAGTAAGACATGAGGCTGAATTATCAAAGAAAGACAAAGAACTAGATGATCTCAAGGTTACTCTCCATCAAGCAAAAGAAGAAATTAGTGGTTATGTTGACACTGTGACCATTCAACCCATTGGTATGGAAGAGTAAGAAATCCTAATTGAGAGCCAATCTGAGCTAATCACTGATCTTTGCAACCAGAATGAGATCTTATAAAAAAGGGTCTCAGAACTAGAAATGCTAATCAAGATCAAGGAGGAATTAGCTAAAGAACAAGAAACAAAAGGTGATAAAAAAGAACAAAGAGAAGGTGAACAAGAAAAAGAACAAGAAACAAAAACAGAGACTGAGCCAAGTCTAGCTATGGTTGTCTATTCAAGTGACCCATCTAAAGAAACCACAGAGCTAGGTTTTAAGCTTGGAGATCTCATAAAAGAGTTACATAGCTACTCTGCTGGAGACTTTATCATTGATGATGAGTTTTGGGATTTTGTTAAAGACCCAAGAGCTCCAGTAGGACACTTAGTGGTGATTCCTTAAACTCCAGTGCCATTGGAGAGAGACTTGAGCTTGCAGATTGTTCCTGCAGTCACCCTATCTGTTGAGCAACAAAACCTCATTAGAAGACTAAGTGAAGAGCTCAACGAAAGAGAAGAAGCTGCTGAAAAGCACGCTACGGAACAAAGTCAAACAATTGCTGAATCATCTATGCCATCTTCATCCAGACCATTAGTACACACCTACTCAAGAAAAAGGAAGTACTTGGCTAAGAAGGCTAAAGGAAAAAGGCCAGTAGAGGAAGAAGAGTCAGTAAAGAAGAAACAAAAAGATGATCCACGAAGTTTAGCTACTATAGCTAAATTTCTTGATGAAAATGAAAAGGCTGAGGCACAATTGAAAGAAATGATTGATATCATTGACTTGGAGGAAGGAGAGATTGAAGGAGGATATCAGGTTGATGAACCCGTGATGAAAGATAGCCCTGTGATGGTTGAAACTTCAATTGAAAAGATGGTTGAAAAGGCTCAAACTGATGACCTGATGATCAATGCGATGCTTTGATCAATCATGGTTATGATGCTGACGAAGTGTTCGGGATAACATATGAATCAATGGTTGAAGAAGTGAGAAAGATGAATCAGCTTCTTGATCCAACATATGTGACCGAGTATGAGAGAAGATCAGTCAAATCCCCAATCACTTTCACCACCCTAACCACAAAACAAGTTGAGACCTCTGAAACTCCTTATCCTGATCCCTACACCATGTTTCGAGGGACTTTCTGTTAAAGAAGCAGAAATGGCATCACCTCGTGTTGTATCACCTATTCAGTCTCCCTACATGTCTCCACCTCATTTTTCTCCACCTCACATTTCACCCATCGCTGCTAAGCCTGTTAAGTCTGGCGAATCTACCAGCTCATCAGAGGACTCCAAATCATCTCCGGATGAGGAAGGTCACACTATGAGGATGACTCTAAGACAAGTCCAATCAGAAGCAGGGCCCTCTGAAAGCTTTATTGAATCAGGAATTAATCTACCTGATGGGAAAGATGAAATGATTACAGAGCAAATATTAAAGGTGCAAAGGATGGAAAAGTTGTTGAATAGAAGATCAGGAATAATTCAAGAGAAAATTCAAGAACTAAATGAGAAAGAAGAAGAATAAAAGACATGAAAGTAAGACATGAGGCTGAATTATTAAAGAAAGACAAAGAACTAGATGATATCAAGGCTACTCTCCATCAAGCAAAAGTAGAAATTAGTGGTTATGTTGACACTGTGACCATTTAAACCAATGGTATGGAAGAGCAAGAAATCCTAATTAAGAGCCAATCTGAGCTAATCACTGATCTTTGCAACCAGAATGAGATCTTATAAAAAAGGGTCTCAGAACTGGAAATGCTAATCAAGATCAAGGAGGAATTAGCTAAAGAACAAGAAACAAAAGGTGATAAAAAAGAACAAAGAGAAGGTGAACAAGAAAAAGAACAAGAAACAAAAACAGAGACTGAGCCAAGTCTAGCTATGGTTGTCTATTCAAGTGACCCGTCTAAAGAAACCACAGAGCTAGATTTTAAGCTTGGAGATCTCATAAAAGACTTACATAGCTACTCTGCTGGAGACTTTATCATTGAACACTTAGTGGTGATTCCTTAAACTCCAGTGCCATTGGAGAGAGACTTGAGCATGCAGATTGTTCCTTCAATCACCCTATCTGTTGAGCAACAAAACCTTATTAGAAGACTAAGTGAAGAGCTCAAAGAAAGAGAAGAAGCTGCTAAAAAGCAAGCCACGGAACAAAGTCAAACAATTGCTGAATCATCTGTGCCATCTTCATCCAGACCATTAGTACACACCTACTCAAGAAAAAGGAAGTACTTGGCTAAGAAGGCTAAAGGAAAAAGGCCAGTAGAGGAAGAAGAGCCGGTAAAGAAGAAACAAAAAGATGATCCGAGAAGTTTAGCTACTATAGCTAAATTTCTTGATGAACATGAAAAGCCCGAGGCACAATTGAAAGAAATGATTGATATCATTGACTTGGATGAAGGAGAGATTGAAGGAGGATATCAAGTTGATGAACCCGTGATGAAAAATAGCCCTGTGATGGTTGAAACTTCAATTGAAAAGATGGTTGAAAAGGCTCAAACTGATGACCTGATGATCAATGTGATGCTTTGATCAATCATGTTTATGATGCTGACGAAGTGTTCGGGATAACATATGAATCAATGGTTGAAGAAGTGAGAAAGATGAATCAGCTTCTTGATCCAACATATGTGACTGAGTATGAGAGAAGATCAGTCAAATCCCCAATCACTTTCACTACCCTAACCACAAAACAAGTTGAGACCTCTGAAACTCCTTATCCTGATCCCTACACCATGTCTGATATGGAAATGAAGGATTATCTTTCTAAGCAAGGATACACTAAGAGAAAACTGGGTAACATGAAGACCAATTCTCTAAGAGCTGCAATTCTCCTGATGATCAATGAAAAGAAAGACAGATTGAAGAAACTAGAAGAGGAGGTTGTAGGAAGGAGACCCAGAACAAGACTCACAGCTTAAGATATGCAGCTCACTAAGCAAGACCATGATGTCTTAGCACCCATTCTTAAACGGAATCCTGAATGGTTTACAAAACCTTCACAGTTGAAGCTTCAAGAAGGGTTAACCACTTCAAAGATGATTAAGGGTGTATCGGATCCAGAGGGAAAGACTGATGTCAAATTTATTGCCTGGAAGTACGATAGTGACTGGAATATGTTTATGAATAAAAGGATCTCAGGGTTGGTGCAATTCTTCACATAGTACTCTACTCTGGTGAACTTCCTGCAAATTCATGACTTGAAAGAGCTTGTTGAGATTGAATTAATCAATCACAAAGCAATGTACAGGGGTTATGAGTTTGAAGAAATTCTGAGAATGTTCAAAAGGACAAAGAACTTTGAATCATTAAAGGCAGTTTGTTTGAGGAAAGATATATCTTTCCAAAATCCCCTGAAGAAGAAAAAGAGAACCAAAAGGACTGAAGAGTTGGTGTTTCCTGAGTTGAATGTAAAACCAACTGAATCACTAAAAAGGAAGATGGTAGCTGGCACCCAAACTTCCATCCTAATCTCTAAGGTCTATTATGATGAAAAGACATATGAGTTGGTGATTGAACGGAAGTGGGGAGGTAAAGAAGGTGCTGAAATCCGATTGTTTAGTGGATATAAAGTAAGACTGCTTGATGAGTCTTACATCCACTACATCTATTCAAGACACTTCAGGGAAATATCCAACAAGCTAGGAGAAGCAGATATGTATTTCTTCCTGAAGTGCATCAAGATCTTGAAGATGGCTTATGACCGAATCTGGCATAAAAGAGAAGAAAGGAAGAAGAAGAAGGCACCTCTTAATCTGGGCAGTATAGTGAAACTTGAGGTTGATGCTAACGGGACACTTCTGATTCACAGAGATGGGTTGTCCACTGTTGACGTGTGGGAACCCATATCACTGAAGAAGATGCCCATTGAAGCAATTCACACCTTGAGGCAAATGACCATTCACGTACTGAGTAGAGACAGGATGAACGAGGCAAGAGACGTCTCGAACATGATCAAGTCTATCCTGAACCTATCTCTTCCAGACCCAGGCATAGCTCCAGAATCATCAGTCCAAGCAACAGCTGAAGATCCAGCAAAATCTTCATAGCCTTATCCACTATCAAAACCTTGAAGTACATAGGTTGTATAATCCTTAGGGGGAGTATTGTTCGACCCTGAAAGGATCATACATGCTAATTCAAGTGATGGGTGATGGTTGTTCTGCTGGCATTCTCCCATAACTCCAAGAAGGCATGCTGGAGAAAAACTAAGTGTTGGCTGTCCGCATTTGTCTATACGGATGACCAAGGAACAATGCTGACAAGTGTTTGTTCTTCCGCATAAACAAATGCGAATAGGCAATGAACAAATGCTACAAGTGTTTGTTCATCCGCATTGGTTAATGCGGATGCATTAGAATAAATGATGTCAAGTATTTGTTCATCGGCATTAGTCAATACGGATGCACAAGAAAAAATGCTGATAAGTGTTTGTGCATCTGCATTAGTTAATGCTAATGACCAAACACTTAATGCTGATGAAGAATAAAGAAATGCTGATGAAGCCAAGGCATTCACATTAGTTAATGCGGATGTTTAATAACCAATGCGGATGAAGAACCTTTTGTACTTAGACTAGTATTCTGTATAGTTGTCAGGGTAGTTTAGTCTTTTTGTACAGGCTTTATGTAAGCCTATAAGTAGAATAGAATACACATTTTATAAAAGTTTTTCCCAAGTTTGTCACATGTATTGTCATTGACAAAATCTTGTACCCAAGTTTTGATGTTTTAAGGTTATCTTTTCACTGTTCAAGAAACCCTAAAACATTCTGAAACTTGTTTGTTCTATAATCAATACACAAGCATTTATGAGTATTTTTACTGCTTTTAATGTACTTTGATTTGGTATTTTCACTAATTTATCACTGACTCAATCTACATATTCGATCCGTGTTTACTCATACTCTGTAGAGAATATCATTCTCGAACCACATCCAGTCAAGGATGAATACAAAAAGAACACTCCAGTGTGTCAATGTGAAAAACCCAAGGTGCTGAAAAGATAGTTATGGGACTCTCCTATAAGATAGTTCAAGACATGTGTTCTCCTCCCTGCAAAATTTGTCTATTCGGTGTTTATAAAGCTAACAGGTTATTGTTAGAAAATGAAAAGGAGTTAAATCGAATAAACAAAGAATTGAAAATCAATGAGTCCAAATACTTTATCAAACTAAGAGAAGCTTTAAAAGAAAATGATATTTTAAAAAGAAATCTTTTAGAAAAGAATGTCGAGATTAATGTTTTGAGCGAATGAGTCACATTAGCAGAATTTGGGACTAGCAAGCTTAAAACTAAACTTGACAAATGGATGATATCAGGGATGAAACAGGAAGAGCTATTCTGTAAGCAAAGAGGAGCGAGAATCAAAACGGGTGTGGGATGTGGTGAAACTTCATATATTTATCCTCCTCCAAGCACTCACTGTTACTCTCCTATGCCTCAACCTCATCCATCTAATGTTTGATTAAAGCTGTAGATACTAACAATTTACATGCAGGTTTAAGCAGTGTTAATCACAAAGAGGTTCGAGATGAATATGATTCTCCTGCAAGTTTGGGGCTCATCAAGCAAGGATCTGATTTGCAAAAGGATCATTCCACCTCTGATGCTTCAAAACCAGTATTAGTTGTTGCCCATAACTTCTTTAACAAATTCAAGATAGGTAACATCCTTTTTTTTGTTCCTGTCAAGTTTGTTAAAGAAGGAACAACTGTGGAAACGTCAGACAATCAAAACTCAACAACACAAACCGACACAACAAGAGTTATCAACCAAGATCCATTGGAAGCTGACTTGTGTATACAAGACTGGACAAACTCTAATGATAAATCAGAGATCATAAAGTCACCTAAAGTTAAAAAGTGTCAAATGCTTCCAAAAGTCAAATTAAGACCTATACGGATCTCATCTCCAACTGTTAAACAAACCAGCAGTTCCTCGAAAGCTCAGCAGAAGCACTCACCATGTTCATTTGCTATCCATCATGATCTTCACAAATCTGCTTCTAAGTCTAACAAGTCACCAATCATACAAAAAGGCTCTAAAAATGTTCAGGTCTCAGATCCCGGAACATCACACATCAAATCACTACCCAGTCCAAAATCCATATTGACAAAGCCTCAAAAGATTCAATTTCCTTATATCCAAAAGAAGAAGCTTCAAGGTTGTCAACAAGCTGCAATAACCTCAAAGCAGGCTCCACCCTCTCCTATTATCCACGTGACTATAAAGAACCAAAAGCTGTTCAGGCTTGCTTTAGATGTGGAAAAGAAGGTCATGTGCTAAAGAAGTGCCCTCGGGTTCAAAGGCAAGTTTCGGGAGATAAAGATAACACAGGTTGCTTCTTGGGTTCAAAAGGTAAAAAACACATATCTTTGAATGCTTAGATAAAGGACAATCTATCCAATCCTTCTCATGTGAAGACGGTTTCACATGATTCAAAGATGAAAAAGACCAAAGTTTCAAAAATAAAATCTCTGCCTTCGGGTCTTAAAAAGGAAATGATTTCCAAATTCAACTCTTTCAAATCAAAAGTAATTGAACAAAAAAAATTTGGAAACTAAAACAAAAGGAAAAGGATAAAGAGATAAATGGTTTTTTTAAAAGAGTGTGTGCTTAAATAGGTTACATACACTCATGAAAAAGGAACTCCCAAGACCGCGATGGCTTGGGTCTCCCTCTCTAATTAATTAGTTTATGAGTGCAGGAACAATTCAGGAGGCGTATCAGTAATCCGATTTACTGACCGAGTTTGTTCTTTATTCTAATTTGAGGCGGAACAAATAGGTTATGGTTATGGTATCTCATCCACATTTTGGATTTTTATCTACCATTCACAATCACTGCATTTTTATTGGTATTTCATTTCCCATGTTTTTGCTAGTATAATTTGGAAGACTTTCTTTAGTAAAATTCTATTTTCATTTCCGTTTATTATATACTTATAAATAAAAAAGGGGAGAAATTTCTTTTTCTGTTTCATGGCAGTTAAAAAGAAATTTCAGGGGAGAATACAGATTTCACGAGAACTAAGAACTTGATTTGGGATGACTGAGAACTGATAGTATGCCTTCTTGATATGCTTATTTGCAATACTTTTACTTTATGAGAAATGATAGTAACTGATCTAGATGTCTGTATCACTTAAAATTCTAAAATCTAAAAAAGACAGTTTCATTATATGATATGCTTGGTAGGCTCAGCCCGAAAATGAAGTAAAAAGTGATTCTGTAGCCTAACTAAGCTTTAGAACTAGGTGATAAGGATCATTTCCACGACATCTCGGCCTGCACAAAGTTACAAGTTTCATCAAAAAGGCTTGAGAGTATCTGACTTCTGCCTTGATCTCTTCAATTCCCAAATCACCCTAAGCTCTTTAGAATCTTTTTCATGCTTATCTCCTCTGCTATGCGAAAGCATTGACCTGGAGTGATGATCTTCTCTGTGATACATGAGTATAGACCTGAAGCTCTCATTAGGACACTCAGATGATCATCTCCTCTGTTATATGGAAGTATAGACCTGGAGCGGTCATCATCTGTTTCCCCTTCAAATAATACCACAATGATTCTTACATCAAAGGTCATTGTCGAAAATCAACTATCTATTCTGTTTCTTGTGTTGATTGTGTGTCTCATGTGTATTGTTGACATCATGTGACGGATTACTTTTGATTGTGCTTTACTTGTGCTATACTTCTATTTTTAAGGTGTTGCCCGTGTTTCAAGTTTTTGGTTGTATTAGTGGACTCTGTCTTGTAAAATAGAACGCAGTAGCCATTATGCTGCCCCGAGATCATGTTCGGTGATGAGAGGTGCAACTACAGGGAATAAGAGTTATAGATTACGAGTGGCATCATGGAATGTAGGAACCCTAACTAGTAAGTTACTAGAGGTAATTGATATGCTAAAGAAACGTAGGGTCCAGATATCATGTCTTTAGGAGACTAGATGGTGGGGTGGGAGGGCAAAAGAGTGTAATGGTTATAAACTATGGTATTCAGGATCAGATGGAACAAGAAATGGAGTAGGTTTTCTAGTTGCTAAGGAACTTCAAGATAATATAGTGGAGGTGAGAAGGTACGATGATAGAATTATGCTGTTAAGAATACTAATAGGGGATGAAGTAGTGGCAGTAGTTAGTGAGTATGCATCACATGTTGGAGTAGGGGAAACAGAAAGAAGTAAGTTCTAGGAGAGTTTAGATCATGTTATGGGTGACATACCTAGAGAAGAAAAAATATTCATATGAGGAGATTTTAATGGGCGTATCGGTAAGGATAATGACCACTTCTAGTTGGTGCATGGAGGCTTCGGGTATGGTCTTAGGAATGACGGCGGTAAGGAGCTTCTTGACTTTGCAGTAGCACATGACTTAGGCATCATAAATTCATTTTTTAAGAAAAGAGACTCACATCTAATCACGTTTAGCAGCCGTGGGAGACACACGTAGATAAACTATTTATTGATGAGGGGAGAAATCATAGCTTATGGAAGGACTGTAAGACAGTCCCGGGAGAGACAGTAGTGACCCAACATCATATGTTGGTGGTGGATATACGTGTGAAGAGACCAATTGTCCAACAAAACAAGAGAGTTAGACCTACGATCAGATGGGGCCAACTCAAAGACGAAAAGATTACCATTTTTAGAGATAAAGTCATACCAATGAACCAGGCTAGGCCACAGGAAGACGTAAACCAAAGGTGGGAGGCTATGGCAACTAGAGTCATCCAAGCAGCTAAAGAAACTCTTGGAGTTACAATAAAGAGGACAATCGGCCATAAGGAATCCTGGTGGTGGAACGAAAACTTACAGGAGAAGATAAAAATTAAACAACAAAGTTTTAGAGAGCCTAGCCGCTGTAACAATGAGGAAGAACGCGTAGAGTTAAAAGATAAATACAAGGAGGCTAAGCGAGAGGCGAAAAAATAGGTGTCAGAGGCAAAGAACACGGAGTATGAGAAGATGTATAAACGATTAGAGACAAAAGAAGGAGAGCATGACATGTTTAAGATTGCCAAGGCAAGAGAAAGTAGAAGACAAGACTTGAGAATGGTGAAGTTTATAAAGGCTGCGGATGGAAAGGTTTTGTCGAAGGAGAAAGACATCAAGGTGAGATGGAAAACTTACTTTGATAACCTTTTCAACATAAGGAACCCTAACCAGCAAACTGAGATAGATAAAACAATCCAAACAACGCAACAAAACAAATGTTATTATAGAATCATCACTGTCGATGAAGTTTCGAGAGCTATGAAGAATGGGAAGGGCTAAAGCGGTGGGGCCAGACAACATAACAATTGAAGTGTGGAAATGCCTAGGAGATGAGTGTCTCTAATGGCTAACAGATCTATTCAATACTATTTTTGAGACAGGGAAGATGCCAGACCAGTGGAGAACTAGTGTCATAGTCCCCATATATAAAAAAAGGAGATGTCCAAGGAACACCTTGCGGAGCTTTCGACAATGACCTAGGTTGACTTGGGATGAGATAATTAGGGACGAGATAATTAGGACGAGATGTCGAAAGCTCCACCAAATACTTACGTATATATATGACATTCCCCTTACGGAGCTTTCGATAATAGAGAACATCAACATAGAGTGTAAGAGGAGCAGAGGAAGACCTAGGTTGACTTGGGATGAGATAATTAGGCGAGATATGGTACACTTGCACCTCTCTGAGCACATGATCGAGGATAGGAGTTAGTGGAGGCGTAGATTAAAAATTAAGGACTTTTAGCGGGATCTGTAGGTAGGAAGGGTAAATGATAACATGTTGCGGGGTCGGATGTGTACGTAGCCCACATCTGCCCGTTATAGATGAAACTTTCCGCTTCTTTGATGTTTGCTTTATCATTCTCTAAACCTTTTGGTGATATATAACAGTCTGATGTGTGCTGTGTGCTGTATGGTTTATAATATGTTACCTTGCTACCGCTTTTGTTATCGAGTCGGGGGTCTCCTTGGAAGCGGTCTCTCTACCTACCAAGATAGAGGAAAGACCCGCCACCACCTACCCCCCAGACCCTGCTCTTGAGTGGGATATACTGGGTTTGTTTGTTTGTCTGTTTGTTTGTAATGGTCCGTAAATGATCATTGTCTATGTCCATCATAAGAAGAAACGAATCATCAAATCTCAATCTCTATGATTCTCAAATATCATTATCCTTATACTTATCAAAAAAATATGATCTCGTAGAGTCACTCTTTATACTCAATAAGCCCTGATAACGGGATAAGTTCTTTGCCGGATGTCTGTGGGAACTAAGTTATTTGAGCTTCTCTAATTGGACGTAAAACATGATAAAATCAATTACAGGTCACTCGTTGAAAAGAACAAGGCATGGGTTTAAATTGGACAAACATACCGACAATCATTCTTGAACTGTTTTGCCTATCAAAAACTTAAAATTGTGATTAGATTCTACATCAGTGTGATCTCACTAACTTGTCGATATTTAATTATATCTTTGTGCTTTAGTATATCTTAAGAATGTGATCTCATGATTAAATCAATTCTTGGTTCTCAAATTATTAAAAAAATTAATTATTAGGTTAAAGTCTTATCATTAGATATTATTAGTATTAAATTTCTTGTTTAGTTTTTCAAATTATTTTTCAAGTCTTCCATATTATACTATTGAAATGATCTCATATTTTTCATGCATTTCACGGATAATAGCACACACAAACGAACATGGTTTCGCTTGTTTATAGTCTAAATAGACATAGTTTTATTTGTATTGTTGAAATGATCTAACGAGAAATGTGTAGAATGTGTTTGTGATTGTGTTACAGATTTTTGCTGCAAATGATGGCCGATCATCAGCTGAGTAAATTACCTAACCAGAGAACCTGTTCTTCAAGTCAGTAGAAGATACCGATCTAGGATTCCTCCTCCTATATCTTTTGAAGCATTTAAGTATAGGGAGTTGGAAAATTTGTTTCTGATCATTCCCAAAAGATGCACACGAAGAGAGGGAGCATACAAAGAGGGGGAGCCTGTAAGATGAAAGATCTTCAGCAACAGATCATCAATCTAGGGGGAGATTGAAGATCATTTTTTATTTGACTTATCGAAGCTGAATATGATACAAGACGTTGATAATGATAGACTATGGGGGAGTATTGTTGGGTCTGAAAAGGATAGTCTATATTGTCAACACAGTCAAAGTCAACAAAAGTTAACGTCACGGTCAAAGTCATCAGAACTGTCAAACAGATGCGTTCCAGACGAAGAACCGAGACAAGTCGTTGAAGATATATTTGACTAGGAGTTTTATGTTAATAAATATATTTTGTGTCAATAAAATATATCTAATCTTGTTTTAGTCATTTTTATGTTTTATTTGTATTTTTCCTAATTAGTTTAAGTCTAGGGGCTTAATGTGTCATTAGTGAATATTATATTCACTATATATTGTTAAGTTGTTATTAGGGTTGGTGAGCTTGGAAGAGCTAGATTTGAGGGTTTCCATGTAAACAACATCTTATGCAAATCAATATGGATCAAATGGGGGGTTTTTCATTGATGTTCTTGAGTGTTCATCCAAGTTCTTCATATTTTATCATTTTGATCCAAATCTTCACTGTTATTTGATTGATTCAAGTGCTCTTGGGACAAACACCCTCCCCATTTTCTTAATAGCTCTTGTAACTTCGTCTACTGTGATGCTTCTACAATAACACTTATTTTGTTGTGTTGTTTGAGTTGTTTGATCGATCTCTGTTTGTTGATTAGGGTTCCTTACATTGAAAAGGTTATTGAAGTAAATTTTCCATCTCACCTTGATGTCTCTCTCCTTCACCAAGACCTTTCCATCCTCAGCATTTATAAACTTCACCATTTTGAAGCCCTGTCTTCTACTTTCTCTTGCTTTGGAAATCTTAAACATGTCATGTTCTCATTCTTTTGTATCTAGTTGCTTGTACATCCTCTCATAAGCTGTGTTCTTTACCTCTGACACTGACTTTTTTGCCTCTCATTTGGCCTCCTTGTATTTATCTTTTAGGTCTGGTCGTTCTTTCTCATTATTACAACGTAAAAGCTTTCTAAAGCTTTGTTGTTTAATTATTATCTTCTCCTTGTACATCTTCGTTCCACCACTAGGATTCCCTATTACCGATTGTCCTACTTGTTGTAGGTCCAAGAGTTTCTTTAGCTGCTTGAATGACTCTAGTGGCCATAGCCCCCATTTTAGGTTTGCGTCTTCCTGTGGCCCAGCCTGGATCATTGGTATGACCTTATCTTTAAAGATGGTCATCTTTTCGTCTTTGATCTGGCCCCATCTGATCGTAGGTCTAACTCTCTTAGTTGGTTCTACTATTGCTCTCTTCACGCGTAGATCCGCCACCAACATATGATGTTGAGTCACTACTGTCTCACCCGGGATTGCCTTACAGTCCTTCTATGAGCTACGGTCTTCTCTTCAAATCAGCAAATAGTCTATCTGCGTGTGTCTCCCACCACTGCTAATCGTGATTAGATGAGGGTCTCTTTTATAAAAGAACAAATTTATAATGCCTAGGTCATGCGCTAATGCAAAGTCAAGGAGCTCCCTGCCACCGTCATTCGTAAGACCATATCCAAAGCCTCCATGCACCACCGGGAAGTGATCATTATCCTTACCTATATGCCCATTAAAATCTCCTCCTATGCAAACATTTTCTTCTCGAGGTATGTCTCCCATAAGTTAATCTAAACTCTCCCAGAACTTCTTTCCTTCCACTTCCCCTAATCCAACCTGTGGTGCGCACGCACTAACTACTGCCACTACTTCATCCCCTATTACTATTCTTAACATTATAAGTCTATCATCATATCTTCTCACCTCCACTACATTATCTTGAAGTTCTTTAGCAACTAGGAAACCAGTCCATTTTTTGTTCCATCTGATCCTGAATACCATAGTTTATACCCGTTGCACTCTTTTGCTCTCCCACCCCACCATCTAGTCTCCTGAAGACATGATATCTGTACCCTACGTCTCTTCAGCATGTAAGCCCCCGTTCCCGGGCACCTCACAGTTGGTCATTCATCGCACATAAAACATATATTTATTCAAAACATCGCAGCGGAAATTAATTAAAACTATTTTATATATTAATGACAGTTTTTGCAAAGTAATACAATACAGTTAACTATTATAAAATATCATAATTGCATTACATCACAAAAACATCATTGTTATACTAATATATTCCATCCCAAAAATGCCAAGTAGCTGCCCCGTGCCATCCTCAGCAACTCTTACCTGCCAACTGGAAAATACATAAAAGTCAGCGTTGCTGAGTGAGTTCTAGTTTATAAAAATATAACATACTTTACTTCTGTTAAAACCCTTCTTTGCTTTCATACGCGATCATGCATCATACATACAAATAGATAATATCGTTATTATCTTTCATTGTCATTCATTATCTTTCCTCATCATATTCATTCTTTCATTCCATTTCATTTACATTCTCTTTCGTATACATACTTTCGTTTCATACTTTACATAATCTCTTACTTTTGTTATCATACTTTCGTAACGTACTTTACATCATTCTTTTACTATTCTTACTTTCTTTCTTTCTTTCGTACGTTACGTCATACTTTTACTTTCATACGGATCGATGAACAATACCCCGAACATTATGCACGAAGCTGATGCTGGGCCTGTGGTAATTAAACCATGAACATTGTGCACGAAGCTGACCTAGTCACCTAGGGTAAGTCATCTCTCCCATTCATTCAAACCAATTGGTAATACCCCGAACATTGTGCACGAAGCTGATGCTGGGCCTGTGGTAATTAAACAATGAACATTGTGCACAAAGCTGACCCAGTCACCTAGGGCATACCAAAGGGTCTTGTCAATATCAATGATTGACCCTGTGTGTATCCTTTGGGGTAGCTAACCCGCATCATAGTTGAGCTAATGACAACATAGTCGTGCACTTCCTTTCTATTTGCTTGCAAGCCATTCTTTCATTCATTACGTTTTACTTTTCATCTTTGTTATCTTTCACTTCGTTACGTTATCATTTACGTTCTTTCATTCATTTGTCATACTACGTAGAGTAATAACATAATATTTAACGTATTTCATAATAAAATATAAATACGTTTGAATACCATTTAAAGATAACACATTATACATATATACATACCATACATCAATCATACATACCATAACCCTAAACCATCCCATAATCATGTTTAACATGGGTAATCATTGCCCATGGGTCAAATCAGGTCAAACCCTACAAATTCTGGTTTTCCTAAAAATTCAAAAATAATTCTAAGTGTTTGGGCGCATGGGAGCTATTTGGGCGTTTCTGCGCTGTTTAGGCGTTTTGCCACTATGTGGGCGTCTGACTTATGCTTGACATCTACACTTAGGCGTATGGGCCTTTTTGGGCGGTTGTGTACTATTCAGGAGCATGGCCCAACACTTAGTTCATTCTAGGCAAATCCCAGACGCATGGTTACTATTCAGGCGTATGGGCCAGACTTAGGCGCATGGACACTTAGGTGTTTGGGCACTATTTAGGCGTTTGTGTTTTTTGACGGTTGAGCTCACTTAGGAAATTTGACCGTTGGGCGTATGGGCCACTATTTAGGGGCAACTAACTTATCCTAATCAACATATTTTCAGTCCCAAATTCAGATGTATCATGTTCTATGCTGAATTCTTACAATCTAAGTAACAACACACATTCTTAACATCATTATTACATCACATACACCCAAAATATGCACGCACACTCATACGGGTGAAAAACCCATTTATATAAAAACGTACACACATGTATTTCCAGCCCCAAAATTAGTGAAAACAATCAAAAAGGGGGTTCTAGAAACTCACCTTATGCAGCTTTCGTGTATGACTTCCTCAAACCCGAATGCAATTTGTTCAAACGCCTAAAACTCACCAAAACACACACACAAACATACATACACATACATAAGCATAAACTCCAACTAAAATTAGTCAAGAACACCTAAAAACCATCAAATTCTTACCTTAATTCGACTTCTTCTTGTTCTTCTTTCAAAATCCGAGCTCTGCTCTTTGTCTCTCTAGAATCCGATTGCAAAAAGGTGATGTGCAGCCAACATGGGCGGCCATACCACCTTTTGTATCCACTCTTTATTCTTTTGGTCCTCTTGACACTTTTAACCCCTCAACTTGGGTTAAATTGCACTTTCTCCTTTTATTCACGTTTATTCTTCGTTCTTGTCTATTAAAAATATCCGGGTGTTACAAGTCCACCCCCCTTATATAGGTTTCATAACCCTTCATGTGCTTCCACTGTACACGCACAAGAGGAACCACTTTATTCTTTAACCTTTTCTCCTTACGATCAATGATCGCCACTGGTTGCTCTACGTAATTGAGCCGTTCATCTACTTTGATATCTTCTAATGGTACAACCATATCCTCATCTATTAAACACTTCCGTAGATTAGATACATGGAATGTCGGGTGAATTCCACTTAACTCACTGGGCAACTCTAACTTATAGGCCACCTCACCTACTCGATC
This sequence comes from Flaveria linearis, assembly GCA_024085815.1. Classification (NCBI taxonomy): domain Eukaryota; kingdom Viridiplantae; phylum Streptophyta; class Magnoliopsida; order Asterales; family Asteraceae; genus Flaveria; species Flaveria linearis. The sequence continues at coordinate 26,647,089 of CM044004.1, forward strand.
AATGATTCGGAAAGGCCCTATATACCTCAGGCTCAACTTGCCCTGCTTTCTAAACCGAATGATACCCTTCCAAGGTGGGACTTTCAACATAACCCTATCACCCACCTGGAACTCAATCGGTCTACGTCTCTTATCAGCATACGACTTCTGTCTATCCTTAGCTGCCTTCATAAAGGCATTGATCTTTTCTAGCTTTTCCGTCATAGCTTCAATCACCTTAATACTCCCCAACTCTTTCTGACCATTATCACCCCAAAAGCCAGGTGTCCTACATCTCCTACCATATAACATCTCGTATGGTGGCATGCTAATGCTGTCATGATAACTATTGTTATACGAGAATTTTGCTAACGATAAATGATCATCCCAACTTCCTTCAAAATCGATCACGCACGTTCAAAGCATGTCCTCGAGTGTCTGGATCGTCCTCTCAGACTTGCCGTCCGTCTGAGGATGATAAGTCGTGCTGATGTGTAGCCTTGTTCCTATCGCATCATGGAATTTCTTCTAAAACTTAGATGTAAACCAAGTGTCACGATCAGATACAATAGACACCGGTACACCATGACGAGCTACAATCTCTTTGATAAATAGATCCGCTAGTCTCTCAGAGGAATACATCTCTCGGATCGGTAGGAAGTGAGCACTCTTCGTCAAACGATCAACTATCACCCATATGGCATCATACCCTCTCGGGGTACGCGGTAACTTTGTTATAAAGTACATGGTGATATGCTCCCACTTCCACTCGGGTATATCCAACAGTTGGATTTACCCATACGGTTTCTGATGTTCTACCTTCACTTGCAAGCAAGTAAGGCACTTACTCACATACTTCGATACGTCACGCTTCATACCCGGCCACCAATAATCCTTCTTCATATCATGGTACATCTTGGTAGCATCAAGATGAATAGAATATCGAGTCTTATGAGCCTCATCCATGATCTTTCCACGTAAATCCCTATAATGAGGAATCCATATCTGCCCATATCGGGTTCTAACACCGAGAGTGTTTTCACCCAATTCTACGACCAGACCTCTCATCCTCTCAGAGTTAAGACGATCTTCTTTCAAAGCCTCATCTTGAAACTCCTTGACCTGCGTCATCACATCAGAGGTCATAATTAACTGATAAGCCTTCACGCGAATTGGTTTGGGTCTTTCCTTTCGACTAAGGGCGTCGGCCACCATGTTGGCCTTTCCCGAATGGTTATGGATCTCCTAATCGTAATCCTTTATGAGCTCCAACCATCGCCTCTGCCACATATTCAAATCTTTCTGCTCGAAGAAGTAATTTAAGCTCTTATGGTCTATGAAGATGGTGCACCTCGTCCCGTATAAGTAGTGCCTCCAAATCTTCAATGCGAAAACCACCGTAGCTAGCTTTAGATCGTGCATGGGATAGTTGACTTCTTCGGTTTTCAGCTATCGGGATGCATAGGCTGTTACCCTTGTTGGAGCTGTACAAGATAGTCTATATTATCAACACAGTCAAAGTCAACAAAAGTCAATATCAAGGTCAAAGTCAACAAAAGTCAAACCCGACACATTCGAGACGAGGAACCAAGACGAGACGTTGATGATTTAGATGACTAGGAGTTTTATTGTAATAAATTTATTTTATGTGAACAAAATATATTTTATCTTGTTTTTAGTCATTTTTGTGCTTAATATGTAACTTTGCATTAAATAGCCTAAGTCTAGGGAGTTAAGTGCATTTAGTGAATATTAGTCTAGACTATTAATAGGTTAATTGTCATTAGTGTTTGGATGGTTGAATGACCAAGTGATTGAGGGATTATTTGTAAACACATTTTTTGCAATCTAATTGAAGATTAAAGGGGTTTTGATTGTGATTATCATATTTTGATCTAATTCTTTATGATTTGATTCAAGTGTGATTATCCAGGAGCAACAATTTGGTATCAGAGCCATTTTGGATCAAATTCTGTGAAGATTTGAAGATTTTTAGAGAGACAAGTTGAAGTTTTGGTTGTTTTTGTTCAATATCAAGTTTTCATCAATTTTAGATCAAATTCATTAGTATTTGATATGAAATTTGCTTGAATTTTGTTGATTGTTGGTTGGGAAAGCTCTGTTAATCAGCAGATCTCAAATCCATTGAGTTTTTGATGATTTCAGATTGATTTCGTGTTGAAAAAGTTTTTCAGCTTCGTTCAGCGAAATTATCTGTTCATCCAGCGAAACTACATCGCTTATCCTCATTGAAGTTGTTTTCTGCTGTCCTGCGAAACTAGTTTCATTGAACGAAAGTTCAACAGTGCTTGTGGGTGATTTACAAGCGAAATTGCTGCCGAAATTTCCAGCGAAGCTACTGTCTGCGCAGCGAAACTAGAGTTCACAGCGAAACTAGCTCTGCGAAACTATAATTTCGGAGAAACTATCATTTCTTCAGCGAAATTCGAATGTTAAAGATGATTTTTTCCCCTATTTAGGATTAATTGAGTTCATCCTGATAAAGAAATTTTCATCGATTTTGCAAGATTTATAATAAAAAAATATTGTCTAGCGTGACCCAAGTTGCTAAGATTGTCTAGCGTGACATTTAAAACAATGATATTATTCCCAGGGGAGAATTATTTTACAATTTTTGGGAAAAAATTATTGGGGCGTTTAATTGTTCAAAATTTTTAACACATTAAAAATAAAAATAAAAAAATGGCTTTTACAGACCTGTGTAAATCCTTCGAATCTGATAATCTCTTAAATGCACAATGTCGGTTTGATAATTTTGCAACTTTAAAGAATGAAAGGATGTCCGATTTTATTGATCGTTTTCTGTTGGTGGCAAGCAATTTGAAGAAGTTTGATGCCCAATTGGGAAATCATGAACATGTTCTGAGATTGCTTGATTCCTTCCATCAGAATGGAGTGCACACGGCAAGTCGATTAAACGAGATAGAGGTTTTCGGGATTACAAACTGATGGAGGTGGTCAACAAACTGAAAGAAATTGAGTTGGATATCAAACGCCATGAGTACTATGAAGCGACATATTCAACTCCAAAGATCACATCAAACTCCAAAGAGAAACCAGAAGAGAGATCAGATTCTGGCACCAATTCTGACGGTTTACCGAAACCTGAAATTGAAGAGGTGCAAGAGGAGTTTAAGCAGACATCAATGGGTAAAGGGGGAGCTGAGTTGAATGATGAAGTTTGTGATGCTGAGAAGGAAGAGGAATGGAAGCGTAATACCGGAGTTTGCAACTACGAGAAGGCTCTTGCTGCTGAAAAAGTCATCCTGGATCTTCCATACGAGACAGTTCAGGATATGTGTTCTTCTGCTTGTAAAATTCGTTTATGTGGTGTGTATAAAGCTAATAGGTTACTTTTAGATAACCAAAAGGAATTAACCACCATAAACACGGAACTTAAAAAGAATGAAGCCAAGTATTTCATAAAATTAAATGAAGCTTTAAAAGAAAATGATCATTGAAAACGAACTCTTCTTAAAAGAAATGTCGAAATTAATCTTTTAAACAAAAGAGTCACCTTGGCTGAATTTGAAACAAGCAAGCTTAAAACAAAGCTTGATAAATGGACCATATCCGGAATGAAACAGGAAGAGCTACTGTGTAAACAAAGGGGAGCTAGGAATAAAAAGGGAGTGGGTTGTGGTGAAAATCCATACGTCTATCCTCCTCCTAGAACCCATTGTTACTCTCCTATGTCTCAACCTCATCCATCAATGATTTAATTGAAGCTGCAGACACTAATAGTTTAAATGCAAGTTTAAGCAGCATTAATTTTTAAGAGGTTAGAGATGTGCAGGATTCTCCTGTAGGTTTCGGATTCCTTAGGAAGGGATCTGATAAGAAGATTAATGACGATTCCACCTCTGGTGTTCCAAAACCAATATCAGTTGCTTCTCCAATCTTCTTCAACAAATTCAAAATCGGTAACATTCCTTCGTTTGTTCCTGTCAGGTTTGTCAAAGAAGGAACAGTTGTCGAACCGTCAGGTAATCAAAATCCTATAACCGAAGCCGACACAAAAGGAGGTGTCAATCAAGATTCGTTGGAGAAAGATCTGTGTATACGAGACTGGATAAGCTCAGATGATGAATGAAACACAGATGAGCGAATCAAAATATCTTCTCCAAAAGTTTCCATAGATGATGGTTCCTCACAGATCAAGATATCCTCTGATATTGTCACGTCTCAAAAGCTTTCAAAAGCTGAATCAAAACCAATACGGATCTCTTCTCCAACTTCAAAACAACCCAATCAATCAGTGAAGATCTCATTCCCTATTCAACACGGGAAACTTCAGAGCAAGCAAGAATCTGCTACAAGCTCAAAGCAATCCTCATCCCCACCTGCATCACACGGGTCAGTCAAGCATCAAAAGCCTTTCAAGGCTTGTTTTGAGTGTGGAAAAGAAGGTCATGTGGTAAAGAAGTGCCCTCAAAGACTTGCTTCAAATGGTAAAGGCAAAACAAATTGCTTCTCCGAATATAAGCCTAAAAAGAATGTTCCAGACGGTAAAGGCAACACGGGTTGCTTCTCTGGATCAAGAGGTAAAAAGCAAACATCTTTGAATGGTTGGATGAAAAACCCTCCATCCAAACCTTTTCATGTGAAGCTGGTTTCACATGATTCAAAGATGAAAATGACCAAAGGTTTAAAACCAAATTCTTTTCCTTCTGGTCTTAAAGAGAAAATGATTTCCAAATTTAATTCATTCAAATCCAAATTAATTAAACCGAAACAAATTTAGCAAATTAAATAGAAAGATACAACAATCCCTGATTATTTAAACGGTTGTGTACAAAAGCAGGTTTCTTATATTATGAAAAGGGAACTTCCAGGACTACGATGGCCTGGGTTCCCATTTCAAATTAATCTGTTTATGAGTGCAGGAATAATTCAGGAGGACTGTTAGTAATCCGGTTTACTGACAGAGATTGTTCCTAAGTCAAATTTGAGGCTAAACAAACAGGTTAAGGTCATGATATTTTATCCACATTCTGGATTTTTATCTAGACAATCACAGTTCTCACTTCACAATCACTGCATATTTCTTGATAATTCATTTCTTACCTTTATATTAGTGTAGTTTGGAAGACTTTCTTTGGTAAATTTCTATTTTTGTACAGTTTTATAAAATAAACAAATTTTAAAAAAATTATAAAAAAATAAAAAATAAATAAAATTTAAAAAAATGTGATTTGCAAAAATAAAAATTTAAGGGGAGAGTATATCAAAAAGATAAAAAAATGAAAAGAGAACTGGGAACTTGATTCGAGATGACTGAGAAATGATTGTATATCTTCTTGAATGCTTGTTTTTGCAAGACTTGTGTTTTAAAATGCGAAACGATAGTAACGGATGCTGTTATCTGATTTACATCTTATTTTTAATTGCAAATAATAGAAAAACAAACAGATTCTTTAATGATATGCTTGGTAGACTCAGCCTGAAGAATAAAGTAGACAACGGCATAATGATTTAAATTAAAATATATGCTTAAGGACGTCTGGATTTACTCAATCATTTTGGTCTGCACAAAAACTGAGTCCTGAAAAAAATTGGATTGAGAATTGATCTTTCATCCACCATGATACAAATCATATAAGCCATATCTTTGAGCCATGATTGGTGTATTTATGTGTCTTGTGTTTGTGCTAATCTCCTCTGTTGTACGGTAGTACTAACCTGGAGTGATGATCTCCTCTGCTGTACGGTAGTACTGACCTGGAGTTCTCATCGGCATGTGATTAAATGGTCATCTCCTTTGTTATACGTGAGTATAGACCTGGAGCTCTCACCATCTTGATCTAAGTTGTGTCAAATCATCTAAATGATGAATTCATCAGAGAATGCAATATTCTGTTGATAATTACTTACACTCTAATGCACAAGCCTTGTTCTATAAAGATCATATCAAAATTCAAAAAATCTTGAGTTTGGGTGAGGGTTTTTGCCAAATGGTTGAGGGGTCCTAACTTTCAAAAGTATTTAATCGAACCTTAACGATTCATCTGTTGCTTGTTGAAAAAGATAGGGCATGGGTTTAAGTGGACAAACATATCAGCAATCATTATTGATCTGTTTGAATATTTCAAAACTCATTCAAAGACTGTGATTAGATTCAGTTATCAGTGTGACCTCATTGCTTGTCGATATTTAAATTCATTTTTATGCTAAAGTATATCTTGAGGATATGATCTCATGATCGATTCACTTCTCGGTTTAAATATATATATATATGTATATATGTATATATAATAAAAAAATTAAAAAAATTATAACAAAATTTCATTTCAATCTCTTTTAGGTCTTCCATATTATGCTGTTACAATTTTATCTTTTTTCATGCATTTCACAGAAATTGCGCACAAACGAACACGGGTTCGCTTGTTTTTCACACACAGATAAACACGAGTTTATTTTGTTAAAATGAAATGATCTAATTAGAAATGTCGAGATTGTGATTGAGAATGTGTTTCAGATTTTTGCTGTAAATGATGGCCGATCATCAGTTGAGCAGTGTTCCTGATCAGAGAACCTATTCCTGAAGTTTGCAGACGATGCCGAGCTAGGAATCCTCTTCCTCCATGTTCTGAAGCACTCAAGATTAGAGATTTGGGAAAGCTGTTTCAATATCTTTACAAAGGATGCACTCGAAAAGGGGGAGCATATAAATAGGGGGAGCTTATGAGATGAATAATCTTTCTCATCAGATTCCGAAAGCTTCAATTTGAAGATCTTTCTACTGATGACTTGTCGGTGCTGATTTCGTTTGAAGACGTTGATAATGATAGACTAAGGGGGAGTATTGTTGGAGCTGTACAAGATAGTCTATATTATCAACACAGTCAAAGTCAACAAAAGTCAATGTCACAGTCAAAGTCAACAAAAGTCAAACCCGACACGTTCGAGACGAGGAACCGAGACGAGACATTGAAGATTTAGATGACTAGGAGTTTTATTGTAATAAATATATTTTGTGTGAACAAAATATATTTTATCTTGTTTTTAGTCATTTTTATGCTTAATATGTAATTTCGCATTAATTAGCCTAGGTCTAGGAGTTAAGTGCAATTAGTGAATATTAGTCTAGACTATAAATAGGTTAACTGTCATTAGAGTTTGGATGGTTGAATGACCAAGTGATTGAGGGATTATTTGTAAACATATTTTTTGCAATCTAATTGAAGATCAAAGGGGTTTTGATTGTGATTATCATATTTTGATCTAATTCTTCATGATTTAATTCAAGTGTGATTATCCTGGAGTAACAACCCTTCCACGTTGCATCAACACGCAACCTAGCCCAGAATAAGAAGCATCCGAATATACCACTAAGTCTTCACTCCCTTCGGGTAATGTCAAGACACGAGCTTGTGTTAATCTCACCTTTAACTCCTCGAAAGCATCGTCTTGTTCTCGACCCCACACGAACTTCACATCCTTGCGAGTCAATTTGTTCAAAGGTGTGGCTATCTTGGAAAAGTCTTGAATAAATCTTCTGTAGTAACCCGCCAATCCCAAGAAGGTACGAATCTCAGATGGCGTCTTTGGAGACTTCCATTGCATCACGGCCTCAACCTTTGTCGGGTCCACCATGATTCCCTCAGCATTTGCCACGTGACCTAGAAATTGCACCTCGCGCAACCAAAATGCACACTTGGAGAATTTGGCATGCAACTTTTCCTTTCTCAACGTCTCCAACACCTCCCGAATGTGACTGGCATGTTCTTCTTCGCTCTTCGAATAAATTAGGATATCATCAATAAATACAATCACTGATTTATCTAACATCGGCCGACACACTCGATTCATCAAACCCATAAAGGCAGCTGGCACGTTAGTTAATCCAAAAGACAATACGAGAAACTCGTAGTGTCCATAATGCGTGCGAAAAGCTGTCTTATGGATATCTTGCTCCTTCACCTTCAACTGATGGTAACCAGATCAAAGATCTATCCTCAAGAACCAACTGGCACCTTGGAGCTGATCAAACAAGTCATCAATCCTCGATAATGGATACCGATTCTTCACTGTCAACTTGTTCAACTCACGGTAGTCAATACACATCCTCATGGTACCGTCCTTCTTCTTTACAAACAAGATTGGAGCATCCCAAGGAGAGATACTCGGTCTAATGAACCCCTTATCGAGCAACTCCTGTTATTGCTCCAACAATTCCTTCATCTATAAGGGAGCCAAAAGATACGACGCTTTAGCGACAGGCTGAGTACCGGGTATCAAGTCAATTTGAAACTCGATTTCACGATCCGGTGGCACACCTGATAAGTCCTCTGGAAACATATTGGGAAAGTCACACACCACCGGTACATCAGACAATTGTGGTGTTTATGTGTCCACATCCCTCACGTAGGCCAAATAAGCACTACATCCACATCTCATGCACTTTCCCGCCACCGCCATCGAAATCATCTTCGGAATCGTCGTAACTCGATCACCGTATATCGTCACTGAACTCCCGTCAGGCGCTGTCAGTCTGATCATCTTCTTTCGACACACGATGTTTACTTTATAGGTTGCTAACCAATCCATCCCTAGTAGTACATCAAATCCACCTAGGGGCATCACATGTAACTTAGCAGCAAACCTATGACCTTCAAATTCTACGGCACAGTCCTCTATCACATCAGTAATTCTAGTGGACTTACCAATAGCAGTTTCTACATCAAACGGATCATCAATACTTCTACTGCTAACAGATAACTTATCATAGAAAGCAGTAGAAATAAAACTTCTACTAGCACCAGAATCAAATAACCCAGAAGCAAGAGTTTGACTTGCTATAAACGTACCTGACATAACATCAGGGTCCGTCCTAGCCTCCTATCTGGTCATCATGAATGTTCTAGCACTTGCCCTTTGCTCCTTAGTTCCAGTCTTCTTCCCTGCTCCGGAACTCTCTACCCTCGGCTTCTTGCACTCCATGCTCAGGTGGCCTACTTCACCACAGTTGAAGCACCTCGCTGCTCTGCAATCTCTAGAGCTGTGGTCGGGTGTCCCGCACTTGAAACAAACATTAAGCCCCAGCCTGCACTCACCAGCGTGCTCCTTCTCACACTTACCGCACTTCTTTACTCTCGAGCCTGCGGCAACCACCCGTCGATCGTCACCCTAGCTTTCTTGTTATTTGGGGTAAAGCCACCACGCCCAAACCGTTTCCGGTTCCAGTTCCGGTCATCACCACCAGTCTTCTTCCCCTCGACCACCATCACCTCCCTCTCATCATACAGCCTCCCAGCCAAATCAACTACCGACCTAAACGTACTCGATCGGGCGGCAATCATGTGCCTACAGATATCCACCGGCAAGCCCTGAATGTAACTTTTGATCTAACAAAACAGGGGCGTCACCTGATCCGGCACCAGCCGTGCCATTTCGTTGAACTTGATGGTGTACTGCTAATGTGTCATGGTTCCTGCCTCCAGCTATAGGAACTCTCTCTCCACCTTATCCAACTCCCGATGAGCACAGAATTCCTCAATCACCAACTTCTTGAACTCCGACCACCTCATTCTACTGATCGCCCTACTACCTTCGGCTTGGATAATGTTGTCCCACCAACATAGAGCCGAGTCCATAAACGAATGAGTGGTAAACTTCACCTTCTAGTCCTCCCGGCAGTCACTGATTTCAAGGACAGCCTCCATCTCCCTCACCCATCGGTAAGCAGCAGCAGTGCCATTACCATCAAAGGTAGGGGCTTGCATCTTTAAAATGCCCCATAGTTACAGCCTCGTGCTGCCTCCAGCACAGGCTCTTCTTCCTCCTCTTCCTCCTCTTCCTCATCAGTAGGGATAACCGTCTCGGTCTTGGGTTGTTCTCTCCCTCCCAAGGACTTGTTCCTATCCTTCCTCTCTCCTTCTTTAACAACTTTATCACTTCGGTCACCACAGATGGCAAGATCGTCTGCATGACCTGATGAACCTCCTCCACCACGGCCTCTTTCACCGAGGCTCTCAAATTAGCACTCTCATCACCACCTTCCGGATGAGGGGTCTCAGGCTCCTCATGGGTCACCTTTTCAACCCTGGGCCTTCCTCTTATGACCTGTGGTCCAGCACCACGTCCACCACATACTCCGCCTGGTGAAGCCTTAGAAGATCTACATCCATCCATCCTCTAACGTACTATAAGATTCAAACACTAACACGGTCATTCAAGGTAATAGCTCGGATTATGTCAAGTATAGTAAGTCCCTAATTACAGTGGCCAGTTGTGATTAGCCACGTACTTTACTCTTCATACCACAAGCATTTCCTATCCTGACTACATCAGTATCTAAATCTACTAAGGGCAAATAGATCAAATAACATGCGCACATAATACCGGTTAACATTTAAGAAAATACCTGATGGCACGTAGCTACTTGGACTGGCATCCCTTCCCTTTGTCCCATTCTCAGTTTAAGTATTGGTTTCTTTTGAAAATATTTACCCATTTCACTTAAACTTTGGCTCTGATACCAACTTGTAAGGCCCCGTTCCCGGGCACCTCACAGTTGGTCATTCATCGCACATAAAACATACATTTATTCAAAACATCGCAACGGAAATTAATTAAAACCATTTTATATATTAATGATAGCTTTTGCAAAGTAATACAATATAGTTAACTGTTACAAAATATCATAATTGCATTACATCCCAAAAACATCATTGTTATACTAATGGATTCCATCCCAAAAATGCCAAGTAGCTACCCCGTGCCATCCTCAATAACTCTTACCTGCCAACTAGAAAATACATAAAAGTCAGTGTTGCTGAGTGAGTTCTAGTTTTATAAAAATATAACATACTTTGCTTCCGTTAAAACCCTTCTTTGCTTTCATACGTGATCATGCATCATACATACAATTAGATAATATCATTATTATCTTTCATTGTCATTCATTATCTTTCATTGTCATTCATTATCTTTCCTTATCATATTCATTCTTTCATTCCATTTCATTTACATTCTCTTTCGTATATATACTTTTGTTTCATACTTTACATTATCTCTTACTTTCGTTATCATACTTTTGTAACGTACGTTAAATCATTTTTTATTGTTCTTACTTTCTTACTTTCTTTCGTACGTTACGTCATTCTTTACTTTCATGCGGATCGATGAACAATAGCCCGGACATTGTGCACGAAGCTGATGCTGGGTAATTAAACCACGAACATTGTGCACGAAGGTGACCCAGTCACCTAGGGCAAGTCATCTCTCCCATTCATTCAAACCAATTGGTAATACCCCGAACATTGTGCACAAAGCTGATGCTGGGCCTGTGGTAATTAAGCCACGAATATTGTGCACGAAGCTGAACCAGTCACCTAGGGCATACCAAAGGGTCTTGTCATTCTCAATGATTAACCCTGTGTGCATCCTTTGGGGTAGCTAACCCGCATCATAGTTAAGCTAACGACAACATGGTCGTGCACCTCCTTTCTATTTGCTTGCAAGCCATTCTTTCATTCATTACGTCTTACTTTTCATCTTTGTTATCTTTCACTTCGTTACGTTATCCTTTACGTTCTTTCATTCATTTGTCATACTACGTAGAGTAATAACATAATATTTAACGTATTTCATAATAAAATATAAATACGATTGAATACCGGTAAAAGATAACACATTATACATATATACATACCATACATCAATCATAGATACCATAACCCTAAATCATCCTATAATCATGTTTAACATGGGTAATCATAGCCCATGGGTCAAATCAGGTCAAACCCTTCAAATTCTGGTTTTTCTTAAAAATTCAGAAATAATTCTAAGTGTTTGGGCGCATGGGAACTATTTGGGCGTTTCTGCCCTGTTTAGGCATTTTGCCACTATGTGGGCGTCTGATTAATACTTGACATCTACACTTAGGCGTATGGGCCTTTTTGGGCGGTTGGGTACTATTCAGGCGCATGGCCCAACACTTAGTTCATTCTGCACAAATCCCAGACGCATGGTTACTATTCAGGCGCATGGGCCTGACTTAGGCGCATGGATACTTAGGCGGTTGGGCACTATTTAGGCGTTTGGGTTTCTGGACGGTTGGGCACACTTAAGAAATTTGACCGTTGGACGCATGGGCCACTGTTTAGGCGCATGGGCAACTAACTTATCCTAATCAACATATTTTCAGTCCCAAATTCAGATGTATCATGTTCTATGCTCAATTCTTACAATCTAAGTAACAACAAACATTCTTAACATCATTATTACATCATATACACCCAAAATATGCACCCACCCTCATACACATTCGCACACATATACGGGTGAAAAATCCATTTATATAAAAACGTACTCACATGTATTTCCAGCCCTAAAATTAGTGAAAACAATCAAAAAGGGGGTTCTAGAAACTCACCCTATGCAGCTTTCGTGTATGACTTCCTCAAACCCGAATGCAATGAGTTCAAACGCCTAAAAACCCACCAAAACATACACACAAACGTACATACACATACATAAGCATAAACTCAAACTAAAATCAGTCAAGAACACCTAAAAACCATCAAATTCGTACCTTAATTTGACTTCTTCTTGTTCATCCTTCAAAATCCGAGCTCTGCTCTTTCTCTCTCTAGAATCCGATTGCATAAAGGTGATGTGCAGCCAACATGGGTGGCCATACCACCGTTTGTACCCTCTTTTTATTCTTTTGGTCCTTTTGACACTTTTAACCCCTCAACTTGGGTTAAATTGCACTTTCTCCTTTTATTCATGTTTATTCTTTCATTCTTGTCTATTAAAAATATCCGGGTGTTACACAGCACGTTTATTAACTCTAATAACTTACTAGTTAACGTTCCTACATTCCACGATGCCAATCGTAATCTATGACCCTTTTTCCATGTAGTTGCACTTCTCGTCACCGAACATGATCTTGGGGCAGCATAATGACTCCTCCTATCTATTTTTCCTCACTAACCTACTGTAACAAAAAACACCAGACAAAGCCCACAAATACAACCACTATTGACAGATAACACTATAAACTAGATGTGTACCACTTACAATACACAATTAAGGGCCTTCACCCACAAGAAGTAAAATAGCACACAAGTGATGCACAATCAGGTCACAAGAAAGCAGAAATAATACAAGAATAGGGGATGACTCTCCCTATTTAAAACCAGATGCTGGTACCCCTAACTCAGCCAAACATTCTACACAAAAAGATAAAAGTAAACAAGAAGAGCAGTAGGGATGGAACGATCTCACCAGTTGCACACCCAAGTTTCGCCTGTGGGATCAGCCAGAGAAGAAGAACGTCGCTGGTGAAAGTAATTTCCTTACTAAACCCTAATCGCCAGTCAAAATTAAAACCCCCCAAATCAAGAGAGTTCTTCAGATGCCATGATTCAAAACCTCAAGGTCAAAGTTGAAGCTTTGACCAGGCGAGCTAATGCTTCAAAACTGATTTATAGGAGTTAATTGATTATTCTTGATTGCAAAGAGAGATAGCAAGTACAATCAACAACCAAATAGAATAAGACAAAACAGACACAAGCACACAATAGCTAAACCTCACCAGTAACTAGATACCCGGTCAATAATGTCACACCCTCAAAATCCACGTGCAGAGTTTTACCGTGAGGCGTGTGAACAAACCAGGATCACAGTCAATAGTTACTCAGAACGACTCTATATGCCATATTTAATATAAACCAAACCAGAGTTCAAACTTTAAAACCATGTGGAAGAGTTTTGTAAAGTTAAACAACCTAAAATACTGAAATGCATAAATGGCAAAACATGCGCCAACCAACTGTTTAAAAACCCAAAATGTAAAGACAAGCAAGTGTGTTTATGGTTTAAGTCTTAGAATGCATGCTCGATCCATGCTGTGCTCCTATTGGTAAGCTGAGTTATCGACCCGAGAATAGCATACTAAAATGTCAACACAATGGTTGGTGAGTTCAAGAGTTTGCGTTTAAACACAAACCGTTTAACAATTGTGATATATATAAGTAGTGTATTATAACAGATAGCTAGTCTATTGACAATAAATATTAATTCATAGTGATTTCACAATTGAAGCTGACTGTGATAGTTTTTGCCTCCTGTCACGACTTACCATGTCATGATAAATGTTCATAGGACAAATTGCACCCGGTTGACCTCGAGTCACACAGGTGGGGCTCGTCAGACCCAGTAGTACTACCCAAGTTTCCCCGCTATTCAATATTAACAATTCGAAAGTGTGAGGACTTTTCTATGGTAAATAGCACTATATTAATATTATACACAACTTAAATACATAAAGCGTTTGCGAGATTACCGGTATGCTATCTCCCCCAAAAGAGATTTAAATAAAGAGTGGGGCATGAACTCACCTGATACGCGTATTGAGTACTTAGAGTTTACTTGAAAGAAAAGTGGACAGTCAACCCTCAGATGTTACCTAGATCATGTAAGTACATGAGCATGTGTAAACAGAGAATATGTGAAACCCTAAGTGCAGTATAACCAAAGACCCAAGGTTTTACAAGGATAGACATGTTTGACCCAGTTGACCCGTTTGACCTGTTGGTGACATTATGTGTTGTAAACAATTTAAACAGACATGAGCATATATCATACATGGTTAACATTCTAATGGATCACATATGGTGCTACATTCCCAATGCATTGCTTAGATCATCATACCATGTAAATGTCATACAAGTTATGTAAGTCCTTAACATCTAGCATGCTTAGTGTATCCATAACACAACTGATGCATCATACAAGGATTAAATCATGCATAAGCTACTCATATGATCCATAACTATGAATTATCATAAACATGCCAAAATAGATAATTTACCAATTAATCATCCATACTAACCACAACACATTCAACATGTCCATTACATACAACATACATCAAGATGATTGATTTCCAGTCCCAAACATGATGTCCTAGTTACTAATCAACATTCAATACCATACATGATCATCAAAGTACATAAACCACACATAACCAAATAAACATTCCATACAACCTAATTAACAGGTTCTATCTCGTTAGGCGTCCACAACAAGCATTCTAGCATGATCCTAATGCCATGAACATGTCCAATTCCCAATATCCAAGGTTCATCCAAAATAAAGTTTCCCTTTTGGGAAAGTACATCCCAAAATCTACTAAACACCCAATGTATACATAATTCATCAATAATATACTATTTCATGTTCATAACAACATCTAAACATGATCAACAACTTCCAACTACCATAATTCAACAATCATCATAGATAAAAGTTTCTACTTTTGGCAAGATATGAACAACAACATTCATTCTAAGATTTCTAGCATTCATATCAACAATCTAGCACCTAATCAACATCATAAACACATCCATAACATCACTACATTAACAATTCCACATTACATGCCAAATAAAGTTACTATTATTAGTAACCCATGAACAAAGCTCCCAATTCATCAATTTCTTGCAAGATTCATGTATTGTAGCATTCATACTATCTAATTAACATCCCAACAACATCAAACAACTATCAATTCCACACAATCAACATGAAATTTGAACTAGGGTTCATCTAGACTCAAAGTTCATGATCCATTCATTATAAACGTATCATTCATGCATAATCAACGTTAAACAACATGTATACAACCTAACTAACATATTAACATCATCAATTGATCAAAATTCAGCACCCAACTCATCAATTTCGACCTACATGTCTCGGCCAAGAAAATACTTGAACCAAACCCAAAACTAACCTTTAATTCACGTGTATACTTGTTAATGGAGATCCAAATCACGTTCTAACACTTGTAATTGATCAAAACAGCCTCCTAATGCTTGTTCTTGGCTGAAAATCGCAAAGAGAGGGAGAGAGGTAGATGGTCGTGGCCGCTTGGGGGGTTAGGGTTGGGTTTTTGTGTTTTGTTTAATTTATGTTACAAAAATACCCCTTTAAACCCTTGTGTTTTGTATTTTATAACAATTAGTCCTTAAGAGTCCTTTTTATAGGTGTTTTAACTAAGTTATTAATCATATAAACTAATGGTAGCCATTATATATTTTATTTTATAAAAACACAAGAGATACGAATTAATACGCACGTTTCCACGTTACGCGATTAATTTCCTAATTAGTATTTAAAACACACCAAACACATAAACATAATACAAAAATCATATAACCAGTTAAATTATCATTAATTTAACATTATTAAATATTATAAGGTCACCAACGTTAAACGACAACTAGTGTGTGCTTACGACGCGTGTATGCAAGACTTAACGGAACTAACGGAGTTTGGTAACGGAAAATTACCGGATGTCACATTATCCCCATGTTGAAAGAGTGTCCATCACTGGTCTACTGCATTGGCACACAGAAATCAAAATCTAGTGAGTTATCTAGTGAGTTTTTGATGAGTTGTCATGTCATCCACATGTTGAAAGAAATTTCGTCCCGAAATTTAAATCAATACCTTCGTCTGCAGGCATCGTCTTTTCGAATAGTTGAGGATACTTAAGCTTCATTTGATCTTCACGCTCCCGCTTGAATTCCGGTCCACGTCGCGAGTTCCAACGAACTTTGACTATGGGTATCTTACTTTGCTTAAGTGTTTTCACCTCACGGTCCATCACCTCGACTGGTTCTTCGATAAAGCGTAATTGTTCATCCACTTGAATGTCCTCTAGTGGTACAATTAGTGTCTCGTCAGAAAGACACTTCTTCAGATTTGAAACGTGAAACACATCGTGGAATCCACTCAGCGAATCAAGTAAGGCTAGTCGATAGGCCACTTGACCTATTCTTTCCAATATCTCGAATGGTCCAACGTACCTCGGATTCAGCTTTCCTCGCTTGCCAAACCGAACTACGCCTTTCCATGGTGAGACCTTCAATAAGACCTTGTCGCCAATTTGAAACTTTAGAGGTTTCCGTCTCTTGTCAGCGTAACTTTTCTATCTATCTCGCGTTGCAGCCATACGGTTCCGTATCTGCACAATCTTCTCAGTTGTCTCATGTATGAGCTTGGGACCCGTTAGTTGACTATCACCAATTTCAGCCCAGCAAACCGGTGATCTACACTTTCTCCCATACAAAGCCTCGAAAGGTGCTGCCTGTATGCTAGTGTGATAACTGTTATTATAGGAAAATTCCACCAATGGCAGGTGAACTTCCCAGTTGTTCCCGAAATCAATCACATAAGCACGAAGCATATCCTCCAAAGTCTGTATGGTACGCTCATTCAGGCCGTCAGTTTATGGATGATAAGCAGTACCCATATCCAATCGTGTACCTAATGATTTCTGTGGTGATTGCCAGAAGTGTGACGTGAAACGAGCATCGCGGTCAGAAATAATTGAGATCGGTACACCGTGTCTTGAAAGGATTTCCTTCAGATAAAGTCAGGTTAGTTTCTCCATCTTATCCGTTTCCTTAATTGCAAGGAAGTGAGCGGACTTCGTCAACCGATCCACAATGACCCATATTGTGTCACAACCAGTATTAGTCCGGGGTAGTTTATTAATAAAATCCATAGAGATTTGTTCCTATTTCCATATTGGTATCTCGGGTTGTTGTAACAGTCCAGATGGTTTTTGGTATTCTACCTTGACTTTTGAGTAGGTCAAACACTTGCTTACATACGTGGCTACATCCGCCTTTATATTAGGCCACCAGTAGTGCGCCTTTAGGTCATAATACATTTTGTCAGATCCAGTATGTATAGAGTACTTAGACTTGTGTGCCTCATCCATAACTAAATCCCTAAGGTTTCCATAGACAGGCACCCAAAGTCTATCCATGAAGTACCGAATTCCATCCTCTTTCACTACCAATTATTTATCCATTCTCCGTAATGACTCAGAACTAACATTTTCCTCTTTTAAGGCTTCTATCTGTGCTTCCTTAACTTACTCAGGCAGATAAGTACTGATTGTAAGCTGTAAGGCTCGCACCCGCCTGGGTTTAGATGTTTCCTTCCGGCTTAAGGCATCGGCAACCACGTTCGCCTTTCCAGGATGGTACTTGATAGCGCAATCATAATCGTTCAGAAGCTCCACCCAACGTTGTTGCCTCATATTCAACTCTTTTTGCTCAAAGATATGCTGAAGACTCTTGTGATCAGTGTAGATAGTGCATTTGGTACCGTACAAGTAATGTCTTCAAATCTTTAAGGCAAAAACCACTGCACCCAATTCCAGGTCATGGGTGGTATAGTTCTTCTCGTGAACTTTTAGTTGTCTCGAGGCGTAAGCTATTACTTTGTCACGTTGCATCAGGACACAACCCAATCCTTGAATGGATGCGTCACAATACACCACGAAATCATCTGTTCCCTCTGGCAGTGCTAATATCGGTGCACTACAAAGTTTCTAGTTTAATAGCTAAAAAACCGCCTCTTGACTTTCACCCCATTTGTATGTCGTTCCTTTGTGGGTCAAGGCTGTGAGAGGTTGTGCAATCTTAGAAAATCCGTCTATGAATCATCGGTAATACCCCTGCTAACCCCAGAAATTGCCTTATCTCGCTCGGTGTTTTGGGTATAGCCCAATTCTTTATCGCCACAATCTTGGTAGGATCAAAATGTATTCCCTTCTCATTAACAATATGACCTAGAAATTGTACTTCTCGTATCCAAAAGTCACACTTGGAGAATTTAGCGTACAGCTGCTCATTCTTCAACAATTCTAAGATCAATCATAAGAGCTCTTCATGATCCTCCTTGGTCCTAGAGTATATCAGTATCTCATCGATAAACACAATGACGAACTGATCGAGATAGGGTTTGCACACGCGATTCATGAGGTCCATGAACGCCGCAGGTGCATTAGTCAACCCAAAAGGCATGACCAAGAACTCGTAATGACCATAACGAGTACGGAACGCAGTTTTGGAGATGTCTTCTTCTCATACTCTAAGTTGATGATAACCAGATCTTAAGTCAATCTTTGAATAATAGCTTGATCCCTGAAGTTGAACGAACAAGTCGTCGATACGAGGTAAAGGGTATCGGTTCTTGACTGTGACTTTGTTTAACTCCCTATAATCGATGCACATTCGAAACGTGCCATCTTTCTTCTTAACAAAGAGGACAGGGGCTCCCAAAGGTGATGTGCTAGGTCAAATAAAACCCTTATCTAAAAGCTCCTGAAGTTGTGATGATAACTCCTGTAGTTCGTTCGGTGCTAATCGATAAGGTGCTCTAGTAATCGGGGCTGCACCGGGAGTCAGTTCAATTTGGAATTCCACTTGGCGATGAGGTGGTAGTCCGGGAAGATCCTCTGGAAACACCTCTGGAAAGTCTCGTACCACAGGTATGTCCTCCATTCTCCTTTCCTCCAGTTGCTTATCAGTGACGAGTGCCAGAATAGCCAAATGACCTTTTCGCAACAACTTTTGTGCTTTCATGTAAGAGATGATGCCTATCACTGCACCACTCCTATCGCCTCTGACTGTAAGGATTTCGTCACCAATAGGAATTCGTATAATTTTCTTGTGACATATGACTTTCGCTTGCTTATTAGAGAACCAATTCATGCCTATCACCACGTCAAAAATTCCCAGTGTAACAGGCATAAGATCTATAGCGAAAGTATGACCAGCGAGCTCTATCTTACAATCTCTAAGGATATGTGTTACATGGATCTGTTTACCGTCAGCCAATTCTATGATGTATTTGGATTCTAAGGCAGAGGGAATATCACTTAGAAGACTACAGAATTTTATAGATATGAAACTCCTATCGGCTCCAGTATCAAACAGTATCGTAGCGAAACATCCAGACAGAAAACCTACCAGTAACAGTCGTAGGGTCATTTAGAGCCTCACCTAAGTGAATGACGAAGGCTCTCCCTTTGGCTCCATTATTGTTACCACCATTCCTGAAAGGATCTCAGCCTTTAGTTTGATCAATTAGATTGTATTCGCAGCGGATTTAGCACGAGAATTAAACAAATAAGCAAGAACAGAAATGATTTTGCATGTAACAGTAAAATTATATAGAGAGAGAGCAATTCTGCAAAAAGGTGTTTTCTATTTGATCACACGCTTCGGCAAGGATTACAATTAGGTCATCTCCTTTTATAGGAGAAATGACCTATGCTGATGTCACTTGATAGTGACATCAAACGGTTATTAACGAACTACTGAAAGGACACTAAACTACTGAAGATGTCAAACAGCTGACATCTTCTTACAAAATGCTAAGTGTTCCTACTTATTACAAACTACTGATAGAACAAGAAACTACTGAAAGTATTACAACGACTGAAGAACAAGCTCTTCAGTCGTTTACAACTACTGAACTATAACAGCTGAAGAACAAACACTTCAGCTGTTGTACAAACTACTGAAAATAGAAAATATAAACTACTGATAGAGAAAACCATCACAACAACTGAAGACAACTTCTTCAGCTGTTGTGACAAACTCTAAAGCTTCAGCACTTGGTCTTCAGACTTTGATCTTCAGATGTTTCATCAGCTGATGACTTCAGTAGTTGTGATCAGCTGATGTCTTCAGTCTTTGTCTTCAGACTTTGTGCATCAGTTGTTGATCTTCAGTTCTTTAGTTCTTCAGCTTTTGATCTTCAGCACTGGTCTTCAGTACTTGAAGTCTTCAATGCTTGTATTCTTCAGTACTTCAGACTTCAGTACTTATCTTCAGCACTTTGGATCTTCAGCTGTTGTTCTTCAGATCTTTGACCTTCGGCTGTTGAGTCTTCAGTCTTTGTCAAACTGCTGATGAAGCTTTTTGCAGTTGTTGTGATGTCATGTGGGACTTAGAGGTTTTTTTGATCTGGCTCATTGGTTCTTTTTGTCCAACAATCTCCCCCTGAACCAATGCAGCCAAAACCTCTAAGTTATTTATTGTCCCACTTATTGATGGCAGGAAGATTGGTCTTTTTCCTTCTTGATCAGCTTAAAAGATGACCCAATTAAGCACTGGCCTGGGAAGAGGTCTTAAGAATTTGTTTGGCATAGTATGGATGGGAACTCTGTTTTGGGGAACTGGACACAGAGTTGTTGTCCCATCCATAAGACCTACTTCCCATGTATGAGCCGGTAGGATTCTCAGGTGTAGGCTTCAACAGATATGATCTGTTCCTCCTTTGTAAGCTCCTCAGCCTCACCATCAAAGAATCCTTCACGGCCATACAGCTCTGAGACATACTTGGCCTGTTTTCCATTTTTGAGCTCAACTGTTGTTATTTGTCTATAAGCAAATTCGTCCGGGTGAACACCCTCAAGTAACAGATTGAGCTCATCTCTCCTGAAGTTCTCAAGCCTCTTGTAGACTAACCCCTTTCTTACCACCCTATTTTCCAACATCATTTGGGGTGGCTGGTTAGCCTCATAGGCCTTCTTGAACTCTTGTAGAATCTCCCAGGGTGATATTACAAGGGCCACAGTGATCACTTCATCTACAATCCTTTTTACCTGGCCTTGTATCTTGATGGAATATCTTTCTTTATGATTCTGTGAGCCACCCTGGGATCAGGCCAAATTCTCACCTTGTCCTTATGATATTGAAATATGTTGGCAAGGGTGTATAGTCTCAGAGCTTCTTTCCTCATGTTTATAATGATGAGGAAGCAACATAAGCTTTATCTATGCTTTTTAGCATCTCTTCATCATGAAGCTTCTGCTACTGTTCTTCTTCTATTTTTACCCTCACAGTTTCCATCTGTGAGGTGGGAGTGATGGGCTTTGGTTTTGGCTTTTGTAAAGATAGGACTGCAGAGAGAGGCAGCCTATCTTCTTCCTCATCCTCCTCCTCTTCTTCTTCTTGTAGCCTCAACACCCTTCTCTTCTTCTGCAAGGGTGTATCATCAGCAATGGGTTTTGATGGTGAGGGGGTTGGTTTTGTGGGTTGTGTTTCGGTTGGTGTTGGAGTGGGAGATTGGGCAGGCTTGGCTAGCAATCTAGAAATGAGGGATGGTTTAGTTTGTTTGGATAGCAAGGTCCTGTTCCCACCCCTGGCTTCAGTAAGGGCTTCTATGACCAGCCCCTTTGTGAATTCCCCAGCCGAACAGATCTTGGTGGCTATAGCCAAGATGTTGTTCCTGGTCCATGATTTAATGTCTAGGACTGGTCTCCCTAAATACTTCGAAATAAACCTAGCCATATCCTCAAGTCTCTCTCTTTCCTCTTGGCTATAGCTGGTCCATCGGTATTCAATCTCTTTCATCTCCAATTTTCTAATTTCCTGATCTAGCATGGCAGTGTCCGTGTCAAAGCCAGAGTCCATTGATCGGCTATGCTCAGCATCAGCCTCCTTGAGTAGGACTGCTAGATCAGTATCCTTCTCCACCTTCTCTCCCTCCACCTTCTCTCCCTCCACCTTCTCTCCCTTCTTCTTTTTGTAAATGACACTGAAATCCTTTTGGATTTCAGCCACTTTGATCTTTTTAACTCTCTCCTCCCTTTCCTTCTCCTTCCCCGTCACCTTCTCAATCTCCTCAACCACATCCCTCTCGTTTTCCACCATCTTCTCCACTTCTTTCTCCTTCTCTACCTCCTCTACCCTCTTCCTTTTGGCTTTCACTGATGTCTCCCCCTTTTTGGGTGCATTGGTTAGGGTTTGACTATCAGAAAGCGCTTTAGCCACAGCAACCTCCACCAAGGGTTGTATTTGTGAGGGAAGCCTCTCATCCAGGGCTTTGGTCACATTGTCGGTGATCATGGGTGTGATGAGAGGCAGGGATTTATGAAGGATAGCAACTAGTTGCTCAGGAGGGTTCTGTTCCTGAGAACTAGTGCCAGAAGCAGAGGCAGGTGGCTGAGTTTGTGGGAGTGGCTGAGTGTCTTTGAGACCTTCAGGTGAAGGTGCCATCTGTGTGTGCATGGTGGCAGATGGACTTACACCTTGAGACATTTTGGCGAGCAGCTCTTTGAGTCTGCTCACCTCATCCTTAAGGATTGTGTTTTGAGCAACTACATCAAAGAAGAAGCTCAGGTCATCATCAGTTTGCACTGAATCACCTGACCTCCTGACTATGTCAGGATGTACATGCACTGAGTGTGGCTCAGTAGTTGCATGTGCCCCTTTGTCTTGGTTCTGGGGACTTCCAGCCTCCGGATTTGATCCATCATCAGCAGTTGCCTCTGGTGAGGTCTTATTGATGTTACCAGCTTCTTCCTGCTCATATGCTGATGCAGGGGAAGTGGCAGCCTCACCAGAATATCCTATCTCCCTAGCCACACTAGGAGATGAGACATGTGGTTCTCTATGTTGTGGGCTCCCACCAACACTTGTGTCCACCCCCTCTTCGGTTGGAGATTCCCTATTTGTGATTGGTTTCTGGGGAGAGGGTGGAGTGTTCAGATGGGTCAACACTTTGGCAATTATAAGAGTAGGGCTTGGAGGGGCGGTTTCAGTAGGAGATGGGCCTGAAGCAGTATGCACATGGGGAGGAGTGTGCTTTTCAATGGCAACCTCCTCAATTGAGAAAGGTTCCAGATTTGTGGCAGCCCCTAAAATGGTTGCATCAAGCTCCTGTAAAGAGGATGCTTGTGCGGTTGTGGTAGGTGGAGTCGTGGTGACTGCTGGGAGAATCTGGCTAGCAGTCACTTTCTGCGTTTGTTGTGCAGGGGCATCCTCAGGGGACTCATCTCCCTGAGTAGCCTTTTTGGCTTTCTTTTTGGGTTTTGGTTTGGTGGGGACTTTGGACCTGGAGGTGGAGGCTGTGGGTTCCTGCTGCGTGGGTTTTCGCAGCTTGGCAGCCTGTTTCAATGTTTGGTCTGTGTTGTGCCTGGAGTATACCTCAGCTAAAATAGCCATGGCAGGGAGTCCAGTGCCAACTAGTCCCTCAGCTTGAAGCTGGCTCTCTATCATGGCCATAATGAACCGAGGATATAAAATCCATCGGTTAGCAAAAGGTTTTAAGGCCATGTCTTTGAGTTCCAAAAATATTATATCAGTAAAATTTAATGGTTGTTTCTCAAAGATAGAGTATAATACCTATTGCCACCTTGTGGACATCTGGTCCTATGAGGATGTCTTCGGGGCCAGACACACATTCACCATATGGAATATGAGTCGTTGTGGATCTGGGAAATGTTTCTTCAGCAAGGTGGAGGCAGAAAGGTCACTGTGACATCCGTCACCAAAGGTCCGTCATTTAGCGTGTTTGATTTAACCTTGTTATCAGTCATTCCTCATTTTGATAAACCAACTACGTGAATACCATATTTGTTTTACTTAATTGCCCTTATATGCGTGTTATGGTTGTTCAACTTGTAATTATCTTAAGACGTCTCTCCCAGATTTGCCCCGTTAACACTAAACACGTCATTTTCATAATAAAATAATTGTCACGAATAAAATCATTTTTAATTTGTAAATAACATTAAAAACATTTTAACGTCAATAAAACGAGACTAAATTATAACGCTTTAACCGAAACAAAATTTAGGAACTCGGGGAAAAGTACAGGGACTAAAAGTGACACTTTGGCAAACCTGGGATGGGTATAAATACCCATTTCCCAGCCCTTTTCTTCACTTCATCTTCATCTTCATCGACCTCTTTCTTCTTCCTCCTTTCTACACCAATCTAGCACCAAAAAAAATCCATCCCGTTAGTTGCGTTTTCGTCGTCAAATCTTGGTTATCATCGTGAAATCTCACTCCTAGCAGGTAGATAACCCCGTTTGACCCGTTTATTACTCGATTTAGCTGATGCGTTTCTAGGGTTTCGGGTGCTCGGGTTCATCAAAGCGCAAGAGGTCGTGTGGACTTGCATGTCGTGTTCTTGAGTGTGCTTCTTGTCTAGACGTGTTAGGATTAGTGTTCTGGAGGTTCATGGTGCGTGAAACCCATGCTCGGAGCAGCAGAACGCTGCTCGATGGTCTGTGCAGTCGCGACCTGCTGTGCAGGGCGACTGGGTCATCCGGCCGACTGAGCCGTGCGACTGGAATAAATCGTGCGACTGGGTAGGGCGTATGAGTGTGTCACGCGACTAAGCCGTGCGATTGGGCAAATCGTACGACTAAGTCAGGCGTATGGGTGTGTGCGATTGAATGCATGTGCGAATGAGTCTGTGCGAACGAATGAGTCATACGATTGAGTCAGTGCGAATGAAATTGTGTGCGATTGTGCGTGAGCCGTACGACTGAAAGGCCAATCGTGCGAATGAATTTTCAATCGCACGAATGAAGCTGATTCGTGCGATTGAAGGTCCAATCGGGCGTATGGAGGTTGAGTCATATGACTAAGTCTTGCATGGTACGACTGAATGCTTAGTCGCATGAATGAAGGTTCAATCGTACGAAAGTAGCTAATTCGTACGACTGAAAGTCCATTCGTGCGAATGGAGTGTCGGCCGTGCGTTCGGTCCTATCGTATGACTGATGATGTGTGTGTGTATGGATCCCCTCTTCGGAGATCTCACGACGATAATGTAATATTAATGAAGTGTCATAGCTTGACCGCAAAGGTTAAAGTCAACGCTATTAACAGGCACATACTATTTAAAATAATCTAGACTAAGATGTGTGTGACTGCTTGTGTGTACTACCCACGACCGAACCGAAACGACCCGATTCAATTAAACAATATTATTAACAGTAGTCCATAAGATTAATTCTTAGCATAACTGTCAATAGGTGATTGACTGTTCATACAAACATACAAGTTTGGGAAGTTTCATCAGACATACTTACCACTTAACAAGTGAGTTTCGTGGCCCCTTTTCACACTTATACATTGTTTCCATCTTT
Organism: Flaveria linearis; assembly: GCA_024085815.1. NCBI lineage: Eukaryota > Viridiplantae > Streptophyta > Magnoliopsida > Asterales > Asteraceae > Flaveria > Flaveria linearis. Next base: position 26,672,802 of record CM044004.1, read on the forward strand.
TACAAACATGGGGGAAGAGTATGCTTATACGTTTTCAATGTTGTACAAATCCATACAATTTTCATACTTGGAATCAACGTGATACTGTTTTATGAGTACTTATCTGATACATACATGCACTATCTTTAAGACAGGGAAGATGCCAGACCAGTGGAGAACCAGTGTCATAGTCCCCATATATAAGAAAAAAGGAGATATCCAAGGATGCGAAAACTACAGGGGAATAAAGCTACTGAGTCACACGATGAAACTATGGGAAAGAGTTATTGACACGAGAATTAGACGGGAAACCCAGATAGCAATAAACCAATTTGGATTTATGCCAGGACGCTCTACAACAGAAGCCATACACATCATAAGACGGATAATGGAGAAATATAGAGAAAAGAAAAGGGACCTCCATATGGTATTCATCGACCTAGAAAAGGCATATGACAGTTTACCGAGACAACTAATTTGGGAAAGTCTACGACATAGAGGGGTACCAGAGAGGTATATCAAATTAATCAAGGACATGTATGACGGGGCAAAAACATGTGTACGAGCACCGGTAGGAGACACGGACTCATTCTCAGTGGAAGTGGGACTCCATCAAGGATCGGCATTGAGCCCATTTCTCTTCGCACTAGTGTTGGATGAGATGACTAAGTCAATACAACAGTCAGTCCTGTGGTGTATGCTCTTCGCGGATGATATTGTCTTAATATCAGAATCTAAAATGATGCTTAACGACAAGCTAGAGCAGTGGAGAGCAGCGCTAGAGAGCAGAGGATTAACGATAAGTCGCTCTAAGACGGAATACATGCATTGTAACTTTGGTGGCGACGACGAAGAGGACACCCAAATCAGTATCCAGGGCATGCCGGTCCCACAGACATCTAGGTTCAAATACCTGGGCTCGTACCTGCAGGAGGACGGAGAGATACACAGCGATGTAGCTCACCGTGTCCAAGCAGGATGGTGCAAGTGGAGAGCAGCATCAGGGATCCTATGTGATAAGAGGTTTCCAGCAAAACTTAAGGGAAAACTATACAGAGTGGCGGTACGCCCAGCTATGCTATATGGAACAGACTGCTGGGCCATAAAGAAATCGCACGAGAAACAAATAGAGGTTGCAGAAATGCGAATGCTAAGGTGGATGTGTGGCCATACAAGACTAGATAGGATAAGAAACGAAGTGTTTCGACAGAAGTTAGAAGTGGCTTCTATTGCAGATAAAATACGAGAGGGAAGATTAAGATGGTATGGACATGTCAAGAGGAGACCAATGGCAGCACCGGTCAGAGCAGTGGAGAACATCAGCATAGAGGGTAGGAAGAGTAGAGGACGACCTAGGTTGACTTGGGAAGAGAAAATTAGGCGAGATATGGAACACTTGCACCTCTCTGAGCACATGATCGAGGATAGGAGTGACTGGAGACGTAGAATTAAAATTAAGGACTTTTAGTGGTTTCTGTAGCTAGGAAAGGACTGTGTTTACTTGTTACGGGGCTTGATGTGTATGTAATTCGCGTAGACCTTCTTAGGGGAAACTTGCGGCTTTTCTGATGCATGCTTGTTCATTTTATACGTCCTTTTGGTGATATCTTAATGCTTTGAATGCTTGTTGTATGACGTGTGCTGTACAATATACCATATGTCATAAATCGTACGTTTGATTATATGATTGATTATTTGATTATTTGATTATATGTTAAATCGCGAGCGTTATAGCTTTTGTATCGAGCCAGGGGTCTCTTTGGAAGCGGTCTCTCTACCTATCTGGATAGAGGAAAGACTTGCCACCACCGACCCCTCCCAGACCCTGCTATTGAGTGGGATATACTGGGTTTGTTTGTTTGTTTGTTTGTTATCTGATACATACATGATGTTACTGCGTGGACTGTCTTACAACCATTAATTCCAGTGTTGGAACCAACAGATAGGTATTAGTAGTACTACTGGGTTGACACCCCCACCCTTGACGAGATGGTTACTTGCGAGTACCATCCTTACTGCCAGGAACGGGCCTTGGGTGAATATATTCTGACAATTTGCTGTGTGTACGTCATTAGGCTTGGTTGTATAAAAACTCATGGTATGTGATCTTGCTTGCTTATAACTGTATGCACGGTATTCCACTACAAATACTATACAGCATCAACTACATGTTTACAATTTAAACCTGCGAAGCTCACCAACATTATTGTTGACCGTTTTGAGCCTTACTTTTCAGGTGATCAAGGGAATTGAAGTTCTAGGAGTGTTGCCTTTTAGAGGAGACCCTAGGATGCATTTCGTGTTTATTACTTTTGTAAAGCTTGAACATGAATATGATCTTTTGTATACTTGTTCCCGAGTTGTGGGAACATTACATTACAAACTATTATCAATGTTTATGTGATCATTTATATTGTGCTTATGACTATGCTGTCGTGAACATGGATTATACACGACACAAGTCTCCATTTGTGTTCGGGTGTCGTCATGACACGCTTGTCATCATATTTTATTGCTACTCTATCATATACCATGTGTTATGACGATCCCATCTAGCTCACATTCCCCGTGTTTCCGCTATCAGCGGGGGTGTGACAGACTTGTATCAGAGCCATTGGTTATAGAGAATTAGGCAATTACACTTGACCTAGACTATAACCTAGGAACCTTCATGTAGATTTGCATGCTTAAGGTTGTGTGCATTTATATATCTCGTGCAGGTGTTCCTCTTTACATGTTTGGTTATCCTTTTGTTTTGTGATCTTTCACTTTGTGCTTGAGCCCTTGTGCTCGACCCCTATGGGATGCTTCCTATTGGATCTTCCGTTCCCTCTGTGCGCCGAGTTATCATAACCAAATTCGGGAATCGAGACCCGAACAGATCGTCACCAATCTTACATTGCGCTTGACCTCAGATACTGAGGCCGACCCGAGGAGGCTATGTCTGAGTCCTTTCAAGGACGCGAGATAGACAACCTCGCAAGACTATATGTGACTACATGTTTGGTTCTCAGTTGACTTGATGGATTATTATGGATATGATGTGAAGGAAGGTCGGATGTCATGTAACCGGATTAGGCATCATTCTCGGTACATCGTGGGTGTGGTGGGAACGCTGCGGGGAACCCTATATATAAACACCACCGGTATACCGAGAATATGCTTAAAAGGGCTGCATGGTGATCTTGACCGACTGGAACACGAAACATTGAAGTTGATAAGTAAAATACGTGTGTATCTTAAGGTGACTAAAGCTTATATGTTGCCTCTTGTATGAATAGAACATGCCGCCTCAAAGATCTACCCGCAGCAACAGTAGCGGAAGTGAAGCCCCGAGGGGCAGAGGCAGAGGCAGGGGTAGACCACCAACAGCAAATGAAGGCCCTTCTGGCAATAACCAAGGGACTGGAAATGCTGAAATGGCAGCCTTGATTGCTCAACAATTGACTGCCTTGATTCCAACTATCGTAGCTCAGGTGAGCGACGCACTGCAACAACAAAACCACCCCCACGGGGACGGTGGTAATGAGAACGAGGATAATGGAAACCCGACTGGGAAAGAAAGCAACCAGGAGACCGGAAATGGTGGTACAGCCGGTAACGAAACTGGGGTTGCTAATGCCAAACGGGGCTGTTCTTAGAAGGAGTTTGTGGCCTGTAAGCCCCGAGATTTCGATGGTAAAGGTGGGGCGATAGCCCTGATCAGATGGCTCGAGAAAATGGAGGCTGTGATCGACATTAGCGAATGCCTCGACAGCCAGCGCATCAAGTATGTTACGTGCTCACTGCAGGGCCGAGCACTAACCTGGTGGAACACCCAGGTTCAAGCTAGGGGAAGGGAATCTGCGATGCAGATGACCTGGGATGAATTTAAAGCCTTGATTACCGAGGAGTACTGCCCTCACAACGAGATGCAAAAGCTTGAGCATGAGTTCTGGAATCATGCTATGGTGGGGGCGGGGCACGCAGCTTATACTGATCGATTCCACGAGTTGGCTAGACTAGTTCCACACTTAGTCACTCCGGAATCTAAAAGGATAGAAAGATATATTTGGGGACTCGCGCCTCAAATACGAGCAATGGTAACTGCAGCTGCTCCTCCTACGATTCAGAGCGCAATTTTGAAGGTTGGCGCTCTGACCGATGAGATGGTAAGAACAGGGGTATTGGGCAAGGGAGCAGAGAAGCGAAAGGATGTTGGGGAAACTAGCCGGTCGAGTGTCGGGAAATCTGATAAAAGGGCCAAGATCACCAGGAACTTTGTGGCTGTGACGCCAGGTAAGAGAGAGTATGTTGGACCACACCCCAAATGTGACAGATGCAGCTATCATCATCCCCCAGAGATGCAGTGCCGGGTGTGCGTAAACTGTAGGCGCCCGGGGCACCTAGCAAGAGATTGTAGAGTGGCACCGAATCTGGTTGCACCCGTCAACGCGGTTAACCCCGCCGGGAACGCCAGGGCATGTTACGAATGTGGAGGCCTCGATCACTTCAGAAACATGTGCCCCCGACTGAACAGGGCACCGGGTCAACAAGGGGATAATCAACAACAAGTGATGGCCATAGCGGGCGCTCAAGGCCAAGGAAACCAAGGTAATGCTGCACGGGGTCGTGCCTTCGTCATTGGAGCTAATGATGCCCGACAAGATCCGAACGTTGTCACGGGTACGCACTTACTCAATAACCACTTCGCATCTATACTATTTGATACTGGGGCAGACAATAGCTTTATATCTTCTGAGTTCGTGCATATGCTTGGTTTAAGTGCTAGTAGGCTGGAAACTAGTTACTCAGTAGAAATGGCCAATGGTAGGGTTGAACAAGCAGACGAGATTATTAAGAATTGCACCCTAATGTTGGAAGACCAGGTCTTCAGTATAGATTTAATACCATTCGAGTTAGGCAGCTTCGACGTGATAGTGGGCATGGATTGGTTGTCAAATCATGGAGCAGAGATTGTTTGTCGGGAGAAAGTAGTACGAATCCCCATGCCAAACGGGGAGGTACTCAAGATTCAAGGAGAACGACCGGAAAGAACACTAAAGCTCATTTCTTGCATGAAAGCCCGCCGAAGTCTACGGAAGCAGTGTTACACTTTTCTGGCTCATATCGTAGAGAAGAAAGAAGAAGAGATAAAATTGGCAGACATTCCGATTGTACGGGATTACCCGGAAGTGTTCCCTGATGATTTGTCTGGATTGCCTCCTCCACGACAGGTGGAATTCCATATAGAGCTGGTTCCTGGAGCTACACCGATAGCGAAGACACCGTATCAGTTAGCACCCTCAGAGATGCAAGAGTTGTCAAGCCAACTACAGGAACTACTGGAGAAAGGTTTCATCCGACCGAGTCATTCACCGTGGGGAGCACCGGTGTTATTTGTTAAGAAGAAGGATGGGTCGTTCCGTATGTGCATCGACTACAGGGAATTGAACAAACTGACCGTGAAGAATCGGTATCCTCTCCCTAGAATCGACGACCTGTTCGATCAGTTGCAAGGAGCCTCGTATTTCTCTAAGATCGACCTTCGATCTGGTTATCATCAACTAAGAGTATTCGAGGACGATATTCCGAAAACGGCATTTAGAACTCGTTACGGGCACTATGAGTTCTTGGTCATGCCATTCGGATTGACCAACGCACCAGCTGTCTTTATGGATCTGATGAATCGGGTGTGCAAGCCTTATCTTGATAAGTTCGTGATCGTGTTCATAGACGACATACTTATCTACTCCCATTCAAAGGAGGATCACGAAAAACACCTCCAAGCAATTCTAGAACTGTTGAAAGAAGAGAACTTTTCGCCAAGTTCTCGAAGTGTGAATTCTGGCTTCGAGAAGTGAAATTCTTGGGTCATGTAGTTAACGAAAATGGAATTCATGTGGACCCCGGTAAGATTGAAGCTGTGAAGAAGTGGGATACTCCCCAAACACCCTCAGAAATACGGCAATTCTTGGGATTAGCCGGATACTATCATCGCTTCATTGCTAATTTCTCCAAGATTGCCCAACCGTTAACTTTGTTGACTCAGAAAGACAAGAAGTTCGATTGGGGGAAAGCACAAGAACAGGCGTTCCAAACATTGAAAGAGAAGTTGTGCAACGCACCGATATTGTCCCTCCCAGACGGAACCGATGATTTTGTGTGTACTGTGACGCTTCACACCAAGGTTTGGGCTGTGTACTAATGCAGAAAGATAAGGTAATTGCCTACGCCTCGCGACAACTCAAGGTGCATGAAAAGAACTACACAACTCACGATTTGGAGTTGGGTGCTGTAGTATTTGCACTCAAGATATGGAGGCACTATCTATATGGAACCAAATGTATCATCTACACAGACCATAAGAGCCTTCAATACATCATGAACCAGAAAGAACTTAACATGCGACAGCGACGCTGGATAGAACTACTTAGCGACTACGATTGTGAGATCCGGTATCATCCGGGGAAAGCTAACGTGGTGGCTGATGCTTTAAGCCGCAAAGAACATGTGAAACCATTACGTGCACGAGCGCTAGGTTTGACTATTCAAACCAATTTAAAGGCTCAGATTCAGATTGCACAAAACGAGGCTTTGAAAGAAGAGAACCTTGCGGGAGAAGAATTCCGAGGGTTGGATAAACAGATGACTCGCAAAGATGATGGCATTCATTACTTCATAGATCGTATATGGGTCCCCAGATGGGGAGGTGTACGTACGTTAGTCATGGATGAAGCACACAAGACACGATACTCTGTTCATCCTGGTGCAGACAAGATGTACCATGATCTGAAGGAGTTGTACTGGTGGCCAGGCATGAAGAAAGATATTGCTATATATGTGAGCAAATGCTTGACTTGTTCAAAGGTCAAGGCTGAACACCAGAAACCATCGGGATTATTGCAACAACCTGAAATTCCCGAGTGGAAATGGGAGAATATCACTATGGATTTCATTACCAAACTCCCGAGAACACCAAGCGGACACGACACGATATGGGTCGTGGTGGATCGAATGACAAAATCCGCTCACTTCTTGCCTATCCGAGAAGACTACAAGATGGATAAGCTGGCAAGGTTGTACATCAAAGTGGTCGTGACACAGCACGGGGTGCGGTGTCAATCATATCCGACCGAGACAGTCGATTCACTTCATGATTTTGGCAGACGTTACAGAAAGCGATGGGCACTCGATTAGACATGAGTACTGCCTATCACCCACAAACAGACGGCCAGAGTGAACGAACGATACAAACATTGGAAGACATGCTTAGAGCTTGCGTAATCGATTTTGGTGGTAGCTGGGACACTCATTTACCGTTGATTGAGTTCTCTTACAACAACAGCTACCATACAAGCATTGGATGCGCTCCGTTTGAAGCATTGTATGGACGAAAATGTAGATCGCCTGTATGTTGGGCTGAGGTTGGTGAAAGCCAGCTAACAGGTCCCGAAATCATTCAAGAAACCACCGATAAGATCTTCCAAATCAAAGACCGACTCAAAGCTGCTAGAGACCGCCAAAAGAGCTACGCCGACAATCGTCGGAAACCTCTAGAATTCAATGTTGGGGATCATGTCTTACTCAAGGTCTCTCCGTGGAAAGGGATCATACGATTTGGTAAGAAAGGGAAGTTAGCCCCTCGATACGTAGGACCATTCGAGATTACAGAAAGAATCGGTCCGGTGGCTTACCGATTGAGGTTGCCACAAGAACTCAGCGGTGTGCATGATACTTTTCACGTGTCGAACCTCAAAAAGTGTTTGGCAGATGAATCCTTACACGTACAAATTGAGGAAATCAAGATCGACGAAAAGCTTCGTTTTATTGAGGAGCCCATTGAGGTCATGGACCGAAAGGTCAAAAAGTTGAGGCGCAGCAAGATACCTATCGTTCGTATAAGATGGAATTCCAAACGAGGGCCAGAGTTTACATGGGAACGTGAAGATCAGATGAGACTCAAATATCCACATCTATTCGAGGATGACGCCCTTAGACCTAGCACCAGTTGAATTTCGGGACGAAATTCCCTCAACTGGGGGATACTGTGACATCCGTCACCAAAGGTCCGTCATTTAGCGTGTTTGATTTAACCTTGTTATCAGTCATTCCTCATTTTGATAAACCAACTACGTGAATACCATATTTGTTTTACTTAATTGCCCTTATATGCGTGTTATGGTTGTTCAACTTGTAATTATCTTAAGACGTCTCTTCCAGATTTGCCCCGTTAACACTAAACACGTCATTTTCATAATAAAATAATTGTCACGAATAAAATCATTTTTAATTTGTAAATAACATTAAAAACATTTTATCGTCAATAAAACGAGACTAAATTATAACGCTTTTAACCGAAACAAAATTTAGGAACTCGGGGCAAAGTACAGGGACTAAAAGTGACACTTTGGCAAACCTGGGATGGGTATAAATACCCATTTCCCAGCCCTTTTCTTCACTTCATCTTCATCTTCATCGACCTCTTTCTTCTTCCTCCTTTCTACACCAATCTAGCACCAAAAAAATCCATCCCGTTAGTTGCGTTTTCGTCGTCAAATCTTGGTTATCATCGTGAAATCTCACTCCTAGCAGGTTGATAACCCCGTTTGACCCGTTTATTACTCGATTTAGCTGCTGCGTTTCTAGGGTTTCGGGTGCTCGGGTTCATCCGAGCACAAGAGGTCGTGTGGACTTGCATGTCGTGTTCTTGAGTGTGCTTCTTGTCTAGACGTGTTAGGATTATTGTTCTGGAGGTTCTTGGTGCATGAAACCCATGCTCGGAGCAGCAGAACGCTGCTCGATGGTCTGTGCAGTCGCGACCTGCTGTGCAGGGCGACTGGGTCATCCGGCCGACTGAGCCGTGCGACTGGAATAAATCGTGCGACTGGGTAGGGTGTATGAGTGTGTCACGCGACTAAGCCGTGCGATTGGGCAAATCGTACGACTAAGCCGTGCGATTGGGCAAATCGTACGACTAAGTCAGGCATATGGGTGTGTGCGATTGAATGCATGTGCGAATGAGTCTGTGCGAACGAATGAGTCATACGATTGAGTCAGTGCGAATGAAATTGTGTGCGATTGTGAGTGAGCCGTACGACTGAAAGGCCAATCGTGCGAATGAATTTTCAATCGCACGAATGAAGCTGATTCGTGCGATTGAAGGTCGAATCGAGCGTATGGAGGTTGAGTCGTATGACTAAGTCTTGCATGGTACGACTGAATGCTTAGTCGCATGAATGAAGGTTCAATCGTACGAAAGTAGCTAATTCGTACGACTGAAAGTCCATTCGTGCGAATGGAGTGTCGGCCGTGCGTCCGGTCCTATCGTATGACTGATGATGTGTGTGTGTGTATGGATCCCCTCTTCGGAGATCTCACGACAATAATGTAATATTAATGAAGTGTCATAGCTTGACCGCAAAGGTTAAAGTCAACGCTATTAACAGGCACATACTATTTAAAATAATCTAGACTAAGATGTGTGTGACTGCTTGTGTGTACTACCCACGACCGAACCGAAACGACCCGATTCAATTAAATAATATTATTAACAGTAGTCCATAAGATTAATTCTTAGCATAACTGTTAATAGGTGATTGACTGTTCATACAAACATACAAGTTTGGGAAGTTTCATCAGACATACTTTCCACTTAACAAGTGAGTTTCGTGGCCCCTTTTCACACTTATACATTTGTTTCCATCTTTTACAAACATGGGGGAAGAGTATGCTCATACGTTTTCAATGCTGTATAAATACATACAATTTTCATACTTGGAATCAACGTGATACTGTTTTGTGAGTACTTTTCTGATACATACATGATGTTACTGCGTGGACTGTCTTACAACCATTAATTCCGGTGTTGGAACCAACAGATAGGTATTAGTAGTACTACTGGGTTGACACCCCCACCCTTGACGAGATGGTTACTTGCGAGTACCATCCTTACTGCCAGGAACGGGCCTTGGGTGAATATATTCTGACAATTTGCTGTGTGTACGTCATTAGGCTTGGTTGTATAAAAACTCATGGTATGTGATCTTGCTTGCTTATAACTGTATGCACGGTATTCCACTACAAATACTATACAGCATCAACTACATGTTTACAATTTAAACCTACGAAGCTCACCAACATTATTGTTGACCGTTTTGAGCCTTACTTTTCAGGTGATCAAGGGAATTGAAGTTCTAGGAGTGCTGCCTTTTAGAGGAGACCCTAGGATGCATTTCGTGTTTATTACTTTTGTAAATCTTGAACATGAATATGATCTTTTGTATACTTGTTCCTGAGTTGTGGGAACATTACATTACAAACTATTATCAATGTTTATGTGATCATTTATGTTGTGCTTATGACTATGCTGTCGTGAACATGGATTATACACGACACAAGTCTCCATTTGTGTTCGGGTGTCGTCATGACACGCTTGTCATCATATTTTATTGCTACTCTATCATATACCATGTGTTATGACGATCCCGTCTAGCTCACATTCCCCGTGTTTCCACTATCAGCGGGGGTGTGACAGACACCTTGATAATCATGAGCGGTGAAGGAGAGATCAAGCTTCCCTTTGGGGTAGGCAGTTGGGAAGGTGGCATCCTCCAGCTTTAGGGTTTGTCGGAGAGTAGCTGGAGTAATGACCACTTGATGGTTGTTCACAGAAGACTGGAGAGAGACCTCGCCGTCGTTCTCTCCAGTTTGAACAGTAACGTTCGTCCAGAACTCCGATAGAGAATCGGCATTAATGATCGGATTGAGGAGGAAGGTCGTTCAGTATTGTGAGTTGGTCATCAGATCAATGGCGTTGTGAAATTTGGACCAGCAGTGCGATTTAGTAAGGTATGCGACACAGTTGTGTCGAGGTTTGAGTTGCATGGTCGCCATTAATGGTGTATGGGAAAGTTCAGAGGTTTTTGAAAGTTAGGTCAAGTGAGAATGAAAAACTTTGAAGGTTGGGTTGGTATTTATAGGCTAAAAGAAAACGACTGAAGGTTGTGGTGTTAGTCATCAGTTGTTGAAACTACTGATGACGTGGTTTTAACCTTCAGTAGTTGTAACATCTGAGGACTTGGTGTAAGTCTTCAGTAGTTGAAACTACTGAGACCTTGGTTTTGTCCTTCAGGTGTTGTAAACGGCTGAAGACTTGTTGTTAGGCTTCAGTAGTTATAAGCTACTGAAGACATGGTTTTCATCTTCAGACGTTGTAACAACTGAAGACTTGGTATTAGTCTTCAGTAGTTGTTAAACTACTGACATCAGTAGTTGAAGACATGATTTTGCTTCAGTTGTTGTAAACAACTGAGGACTTGGTGTTAGTCATCAGTAGTTGTGAAACTACTGAGGACATGGTTTTGTCCTTCAGTTGTTTGGATATGAAACATCAGATGTAGGTATCAATTGAAGAGTAAAGTTACTCATCAGCTGTTTCCATCAATTCAGTTGTTTCATGCTGACCTCCAAATTTACTCGTCAGCTCTTTGGCTGACTTTTAGATGTTTCATTGGCCTTCAGCTCATGTGAATATTTATTCCTCAGCTCTTGTGAACAGATGTTCATGAATTGAAATAAAATATTCTTCAGAGCTTGTGAATAAATTTTGTCTTCAGTACTTATGTGTAAGATTACACCTCAGTACTTGTGAGCAAAATTTGTTCATCAGTACTTATTTGTTTGAAAATTATACATCAGTAGTTGTAACTACATCAGTTGTTTTCATCAAATAATGTACTTCAGTACTTTGAAGCATTTTAGTCTTCAGTAGTTATGAAAAATGTTGAAGACTAACTTACTCATCAGTACTTATTTTTGACTTTTGCATACTAATGCTCGTTAGTACTTGTGAGCTGAGAGCATCAGTATTGGTCAAATTATTCTAGCTGCAGCATACCAAGCCTTAGTACCAGATTTTGAAATGTGGCACTATCTAAAGGCTTAGTAAATATGTTTGCGAGCTCATCAGCACTAGGTACAAACTTAGGATCAATCAGACCTTTCTCATAGCAGTCCCTAATAAAATGATGTCTGATTTCTTTATGTTTGGTCCTAGACTGCTGGACTGGATTTTTAACAATGCAAAGAGCTGAAGCACTATCCATTAATAATGGAGTCTTAGTCTCTGTAATGCCATAATCCAAAAGTTGGTTCTGAAGCCAAAGTACCTGAGATGTACAACTCGCAGCAGCAATGTACTCAGCTTCAGCAGTGGATGTAGCAATTGATGTTTGTTTCTTACTCTGCCAAGAAACTAAACAATTGCCTAGGAATTGGCAACCACCAGAAGTGGATTTTCTGGTGACTTTGCATCCTGCATAGTCACTATCAGAGAAAGCAACTAATTTGCAAGAATGCCCAGTTGAATACCAAAGACCTAGTGAGTGGGTACCTTGCAGATATCTAAAGATCCTTTTGACTGCAATCAAATGGGATTCTTTAGGTGCAGCCTGAAATCTAGCACAGACACATGTTGCAAACATGATGTCTGGTCTAGAAGCTGTAAGGTACATCAAGGACCCAATCATACATCTGTAAAGGGTTTCATCAACCGCTTTACCTTTCTGATCCACATCCAGTTGTGTGGTGCTGCTCATGGGAGTAGAACAGGGCTTACAGTTTTGTAAAGCAAACTTATTCAACAGATCCTTTGTATACTTGGACTGATGAATGAAGGTTCCATCAGTCTTTTGTTTGATTTGAAACCCTAGAAAGAACTGTAATTCTCCCATAGCACTCATTTCAAACTTTTGCTTCATGAGCTTAGTAAATTCATCCCACAACTGGGGATCAGAGGATGCAAAAATTATATCATCTACATAAATTTGAACAAGGAGATTATACTGTCCCACCTTCTTAATAAATAAAGTTTTATCAATGGTGCCTCTAGTGAACTTATTCTCTAGAAGAAAAGTTGACAAGGTCTCATACCAGGCTCTAGGAGCTTGTTTCAGCCCATAAAGAGCCTTATCAAGCTTATACACCCAATCAGGATGTTTATTGTCCTCAAAGCCTGGTGGTTGACACACATAAACTTCCTCTTTTATTTTACCATATAAAAATGCACTCTTGACATCCATTTGATAAACTTTAAGACTATGAAAGGCAGCATAAGCTAAGAACAATCTAATGGCCTCCAGTCTGGCTACAGGGGCAAAGGTTTCATCATAATCGATGCCTTCCTCTTGTGCAAACCCCAGCACAACCAGCCTGGCCTTATTCTTGACAATTTGGCCCTTTTCATCAGTTTTGTTCCTAAACACCCACTTAGTGCCTATTGCACATTTACCTTGGGGTAAAGGAACAAGCTCCTACACTTGCTGTTTTCTGAACTGAAGAAGCTCAAGCTGCATTGCTTCAACCCATCCATTGTCTCTTAAGGCAACATGATAATTCTTTGGCGCTTGCTGACTGATGAAGAGAGCGTAGAAACAGAAGTTGGACAATTGACTCCTGGTTGAAACTCCAGCATTGATATCACCCATGATCTAAGACATTGGGTGATTCTTCAGTTCTTGATAGACTATAAGATCAGTGCAAGTGTTTGTAGGACCTTCAGCAGCAACAGGTGTTGATGGAGATTCTTGAAACCATGTAGGAGATGGCAGCTCAAATGAAGTAGAGCATGCAGAAATCTCATCAGCATTTGTTATGGATGGAGCTGCTGAAGCCACAGGAGCATCAGGTTTAGTTGACTCAGGCAGCTTGTCACTAAACCTGAAGAGGTGAGTACTGGCATCCTCATCATCAGTACCACCAGGTGGAGAACTGTTGACAGGAAAAACAGCTGGAGGTTGATAAGGGACATATTGCAGTATGTCCAGATCAAACAACTCCACAGGGTTTTGTAGAATCTTGTCCTTTAGAGATTCATTGAACTTCACATGCAAAGTCTCTTCAACCATCTTTGTCCTACAGTTGAAAACTCTGTATGCCTTGCAAGTTGATGAATAACCAACAAAATACCCTGCATCCACCTTTGATGCAAACTTCTGGAGTGGATCTCTTGTGTTGAGAATGAAGCAAGGACATCCAAAGGCTCTAAGGAAGGAAATCAAAGGGGCCAAATGATGAAGTACTTCATAGGGAGTCTTCATCAACCTTTGATTCACTAAGGTTCTATTCTGCACAAAGCAAGCTGTGTTGACAGCTTCAGCCCAAAAGGTCAGTGGCAGCCCTGAGTCAGCCAGCATTGACCTTGCAGCTTCAATGAGAGTCCTGTTCTTTCTCTCAACCACTCCATTCTGTTCAGGAGTTCTTGGAATACTAAACTGCCTTTTAATTCCCTTAGACAGGTAGAAGTCATCAAGTGTGGTTTCTAAACTCTGTTCCATTGTCACTCCTCACACACTTGACCTGCAGGGAATACTACTTCTCCACAAATAACACAAAGTTCATAATAGCCTTGGCAGCTTCATTCTTGGAGTGCAAGAAGAAAGTCCATACAAACCTGGAGTAATCATCCACAATTACCAGGCAGTATTTCTTCTTTGCCATGCTCATCACTCTGACAGGACCAAAGAGATCCATGTGCAGGAGTTGCAAGCAGGCAGTGGACTTTGGTTCTTCTATTGAAGGGAATGAAGCTCTGTGTTGTTTTCCCTTTAAGCAAGTAGTGCAGTTGTCTTCACACTTGAACTCCTTCAAAGGCAACCCTCTTACTAATCCATGGCTTATCAGCTGATTCATGTTCTTGAGATTAACATGCCCCAGTCTTCTATGCCATAGAGTAGATTCTTGAGGAGAGGCCTTGGAGAATAGGCAAGGATGGCCTTTTAGATCCATTTTCTTGGAAAGATCTAAGGCATATACTCTTCCTGTCCTATTGGCCTTCAGGAGAGTATATTCATCCAACACCTTGTCAATCAAACTCAGAACTTTGGATGACAGAATCCTACAGTTCTGGCTTGTGAAAAGGGCAACATGGCCTTTATCACACATTTGACTGACACTCAAGAGATTGTACTTGAGATTCTCCACATGGTTTACATCATCAAACCTTGTTTCCCCATTGGAAACAAAGCCTTTTCCGATGATGTAACCCTTTGCATCATTGCCAAAGGAAACAAATCCCTTCTTTCCTTGAGAGTAGTCATTAAGAAGAGAGCTGCTTCCTATCATGTGCATGGATCCTCCACTGTCTACATACCAGATGCTTCTTTGGCATGTTGAAGAACCCTGTAATCATCATAACAAGTTAGTTAGTTTTGGAGACCCAAACCTTTTTGGTTTTGGGTCTGTTCTCATCAACAGATGTAACACTAACTGGTTTGTTATGTGTGACAGTCTGAGGTGAAGGAGATGGTGTAGAAGAGGAACCCTTTGGCTTGGATTTCCTTTTCTGTGGTTTCAACACAGGAGCATCTAATTGGTTGACTCTTCCCATTAGATGCTGAACCATCATCACAAGTTGTGTCTGACTTTGTGATAAAGCATTCAGCTCCTCAGACACAAAAGTGGTTGCTGGTGATGGATTCCTGTGTTGCACTATCTTCTTTTGAGCAACCTCAGCTGTTTCCTGATTTACCCCATCCTTCTTTTTGGATTTCTTCTTTGACTTAGGAGTTTCAGGCTTTGATGATGCTGATACAAACTTGGACTCAAACTCATTGTTTATTTCATTCATTTTCTCTTTAATTTTCTCTTTTTGTTTGAGTTTGGATCCCTTTTGTACTAGCAATCATCAGTAAGATGATTGAACAGGCCACATATTTCACATGGCTTCTTCTTCATCTTATGTTGATCATCTACTAAAGAAGATGAAACTGCTGAAGACTTGTTCTTCAGCTGTTTGCTGTCAGTACTTGTAGTTTTCTTCCTTGCAGTACTTGCTTTCCTGACATCCTCTTTAGTAGTCTTCAAACCCTTTCTACTGACAGTTTTCTTCTCTTCAGTACTGACAGTGGTTGGGGTTTGAACATCAGATGTTATCCCTTGCTCTCCAGTACTTTCAGTACTTCTAGAGACAACACCTGAGTTGATTAACTTTTTGATCATGCGACAATCAGCATTTGAACCATCAGCTATTTTAGCATCAGCTGATTGGTTTTGTGATGAATGAATGCTGACTTCTACTTCTGATGATGCTGTATCAGATAGTAGGTCACATGATGAAAAGGATTGGTTATTGCTTTCTCCATCAGATTCTACATCTGCTCTGGAAGTATAATTTGTTGGAGGAGCAGTATGATTATAACCAATACCAAACTTCACATTGGAAGCTGATTGCTTATTCAAAAGCATTTCAAAACCCTTGCAAGATTGTACCCATTGATCACACTCTACTTGGGTAACTGCAAGTGTTTCTTTGAGGTCTTTGTACTTTTCTAAAAGTACCTCTTCCCTGGCCTTATCATCAGTGATTTGGCATTTTAATTTGTAAATCTCATCATTTTTACCTTCAAGCACAGACTCAAACTCAGCTTTTCTTTTGGAAATGGTTTGTTCTAGCTCAATGTTCTTATTAATTAAAGCTATATTTGCTTCTCTAATAGAGGCAAATGTTGCTATGCATGTTTCAGAACATAATTTGGCCTTAGCCTCAGAGGATACCTGTGATACCTGTGATGAAGAGGCACTTGAGGATGATCCATCAGAAGACTCCAAAGCCATGAGAGCTAGATTTCCAAAAGGGTTGTCAGCACCATGTTGACCAGCACCTGAGAACAGTTGTTCATGACCAGACATGTCATCCGGTAAACTGCTCCAGTCAACAACTCCTGGGATGAAGAAGCTGTGTTGTTGAGGTTGAGGAGGTTGATGAGATTTGGATGGTTGAGGCTCAGGAAGAGCATGTGGTTGAGGAGCAATGGGTGCTTGAACTTGACTGGGTTGTGGCATGTAATAGCAGGGATATGAGTATGGCGTTGGCCCCTGAGGAACAAAATATGCAGGGGATGGTGGTTGTGAATGATGACCAGAATTGACAGGATATTGCCCTCTGCTTTGTTGACTATTGTTAGGAAAAGTCACAAAGGGTGCAGAAGAGTTAGATCCAGGTGATCTACACTCTCTTGCAAAGTGTCCAAGCCTGTGACACTTGTGACACCTCAACTTGCTCTTGTCCAAACCAACTTTGGTTTTATCAGAGAGTCCTGGGAATTTTCTTCCAGTTCTTTTGTAGAACTTCTGAGACCGGATATTAATCAAGGCCATTTGGCTCACAATATCCATCTCCTCTAAGTCATCATCAGCAATCCCTTTCAGATCATCCATGATGAAGCATAGATTGTCACTATTACAGCCAGCAGTCTGACTATCAACACTCATAAAAGCAGGATCAGAAGTGTTTGAAGAGAAATCAATATGCTCATCATATTGGCACTCAGATGCAGCATATTCTGACTCATGACCGACCAAGGCAGTGTTCCCTGGTACAAAGTCTTCAGTGAGCTTACCAGATGAAGCCAGTTTCCTTTTCTGCTCAATCTCTCTTTCAAATGTCAGCAATTTCCCATGAAGTTGGGTGAGAGATAAGCTATCCAGATTTGCATTGGAGCGTAGGACAATTGTGTAAGTGTCCCATCTCTCAGGCAGTGATCTGAGGAATCTGTGGTTCATCTGACTGTTGGTGTATTCATGTTTAACCATTTTCAACTCAGAGATTAAACATGAAAACCACTCAAACTGTTGAGTCATAGTCTCACCCTTTCTGTGAGCAAATGTCTCATACTGTTGGGTGAGGATTTCCCTATTGTTTGCTAGAACCTCATCAGTGCCACCGAATTGTTCTTTCAGTGCATGCCATAGGTCATGAGCAGTTTCATGATGCATCAGCCCAGAATAGATTTCATTGGGCAGTGCCATGGCCAGAATTCCATAGGCTTTTGCATCAATCTCAAACAATTTCTTATCCTCATCAGAGTATTGCTCCTTCTTCTTCGGAATCAATTGGTTTGTTTCCGGATGATTCACCATAGGCTGATGTGGACCATGTACCACAGATTTCCAACAACCTGAACTATTGACAGACAGGTGATGGAGCATCCTTCTTTGCCATATGTTATACTCATTCCTAACCAGCATCGGAGGCTTGGTTGAGGAACCAGTATTGTGAGGATCATTAGAAGGAGTAGTCATTTTCAGATTTCAAGTAAGTTCAAGGTAAACAAAACAAATCTAGCTCAAAAACCACGAGAACCTCAAGTTTAATGGCTAGAAGCAGCAGAAACTCAATCTCTATAACTAATTCTTGCAAATTGCTAATTCGATCAAACGTAGATAGCAATAGAGCAGCTTCAATGATCAATAGTTAAATCGATCAATGACTAACCAGCTCTGATACCATTTGAAAGGATCTCAGCCTCTAGTTTGATCAATTAGATTGTATTCGCAGCGGATTTAGCACGAGAATTAAACAAATAAGCAAGAACAGAAATGATTTTGCATGTAACAGTAAAATTATAGAGAGAGAGCAATTCTGCGAAAAGGTGTTTTCTATTTGATCACACGCTTCGGCAAGGATTACAATTAGGTCATCTCCTTTTATAGGAGAAATGACCTATGCTGATGTCACTTGATTGTGACATCAAACGGTTATTAACAAACTACTAAAAGAACACTAAACTATTGAAGATGTCAAACAGCTGACATCTTCTTACAAAATGCTAAGTGTTCCTACTTATTACAAACTACTGATAGAACAAGAAACTACTAAAAGTATTACAAGGACTGAAGAACAAGCTCTTCAGTCGTTTACAACTACTGAACTATAACAGCTGAAGAACAAACTCTTCAGCTATTGTACAAACTACTGAAAATAGAAAATATAAACTACTGATAGAGAAAACCATCACAACAACTGAAGACAACTTCTTCAGCTATTGTGACAAACTCTGAAGCTTCAGCACTTGGTCTTCAAGCTCTGATCTTCAGATGTTTCATCAGCTGATGACTTCAGTAGTTGTCATGAGCTGATGTCTTCAGTCTTTGTCTTCAGACTTTGTGCATCAGTTGTTGATCTTCAGTTCTTTAGTTCTTCAGCTTTTGATCTTCAGCGCTTGTCTTCAGTACTTGAAGTCTTCATTACTTGTATTCTTCAGTACTTCAGACTTCAGTACTTATCTTCAGCACTTTGGATCTTCAGTTGTTGTTCTTCAGATCTTTGACCTTCAGCTGTTGAGTCTTCAGTCTTTGTCAAACTGCTGATTAAGCTTTCAGCAGTTGTTATGATGTCATGTGGGACTTAGAGGTTTTTCTGATCTGGCTCATTGGTTCTTTTGGTCCAACAATTCCCATTGCCGTTGCCATCATTGTTATTGTTGCCTTGATTGTTGTTATTTTGACCATTGCCATTGCCATTACCATTTTTCCTCAGTTGCGGGCAGTTTCGCCTGTAATGCCCTTCCTTCCCACATTCAAAACAACCCTTGGGAGTCTCCTGAGGTTGTTGTGGCTTCTTTACCAACTCACCACGGCAATCCTTTGCTAAGTGTCCCATTTTACCGCAATGCTGACATTTGCAGTTGTCACACCTTCCCACATGGTGATAGTTGCATCGGTTGCATTTTGGATTTTTCCCCACGTATCCACCTATTCCTCAGGATGATTAAGATGATTGGTTGAGGTTGCGATTGTTATTAAACCGCCTCTATTGTTGTTGCTGCTGATGAGGTTGATGTTGCTGAGGTTGGTTACCAGATGACGATCCCTTGCTAGCATTGTTCTCCTACTTGCGTTTGTTATCGGGCACGCTTGCTACAGCGCCCCGCTTGTCACAGCGCCCCGCTTGGGTAACTTTCCTTGTTCCACAACTTGGTCAGTGAGCTTGTGAGCCAGTCGTATAACGTGTCGAATAGTAGGGAGATTTGCAGCAGTCACCATTTCTCCGGCACCAAACCACGTAAGTAGAGCTTAATTCATCAACTCAGCGGGTCAACCATGCCAGGACAGAGTGTCGCCGACTTATTAGACCTAGTGGTGTAAGCCTCGATGTCAAACTCAGCTTCCAGTTTTTGAACTTTATTATGAGGACAGTATACCCGCTAAGGCTCTTCCATTGGGTTATCCTGAGGCTCCTCTATTGGGGCCTCTTGAGTCTCGAATTGGTTTTCCAACTCGTGTATACGAACGATAGCCTCATGAAGCTGATCACGATCACGTTCAAATTAGTTGTCAACTCGGCAACCTATCCACGCAAAGCCTGGATCTTTCCTATCTAACCATCCTTGCGTCCTTGCATATCGAGCCACAAGTTTTCCATTTACTTGTACACTCTGCTATCTGTAGTCGATCATGCGGGGTCACCAATATAGCGATAGCCCTAAAAGGTGTGCGAGGTAGGGTATAATATGGTGTCTCTAGAGACGGTAGGGATCATAAATGAAACATTTTCCTTTTCCGGCATCCTAATCAGTGTAATGCGATACTAGTGCCAATCGTAAGAATTAGTCATGTCCCGCCCAATTTTTTTGGCTCGCGCATGAGGTATACATCAGGTATAAGTATGGGAAGTCTAGAACCATAAATTGTAGATGATGAATGAATAACCTCGGGTTCCTTTCCCGATGCGTTTCAAACAGGGAATGAAGATGATGAAGATGCCACATTGCAGTGTATGTGATGCGTATGCCAATGAGTATACAGTAAGAGGATAAGAAATGAGTAACTAACTAACTGTGTGCGGTTATAGTCTAGTGTGTATGCAACCTAGTTCCCTATAACCAATGGCTCTGATACCAATCTATCACACCCTCAAAATCCACATGCAGAGTTTTACCGCGAGGCGTGTGAACAAACTAGGATCACAGTCAATAGTTACTCAGAACGACTCTATAAGCCATATTTAATATAAACCAAACCAGAGTTCAAACTTTAAAACCATGCGGAAGCATTTTGTAAAGTTAAACAACCTAAAATACTGAAATGCATAAATGGCAAAACATGCGCCAACCAACTGTTTAAAAACCCAAAATGTAAAGACAAGCAAGTGTGTTTATGGTTTAAGTATTAGAATGCATGCTCGACCCGTGTTGTGCTCCTATTGGCAAGCTGAGTTATCAACCTGAGAATAGCATACTAAAATGTCAACACAATGGTTGGTGAGTTCAAGAGTTTGTGTTTAAACATAAACAGTTTAACAATTGTGATATATAAGCAGTGTATTGTAACAGATAGCTAGTCTATTGACAATAAATATTAATTCATAGTGATTTCGCAATGCAAGCTGACTGTGATAGTTTTTGCCTCCTGTCATGACTTACCATGTCGTGACAAATGTTCATAGGACAAATTGCACCCGGTTGACCTCGAGTCACACAGGTGGGGCTCGTCAGACCCAGTAGTACTACCCAAGTTTCCCCGCTATTCAATATTAACAATTCGAAAGTGTGAGGACTTTTCTATGGTAAACAACACTATATTAATATTATACACAACTTAAATACATAAAGCGTTTGCGAGATTACCAGTATGCTATCTCCCCCAAAAGAGATTTAAATAAAGAGTGGGGCATGAACTCACCTGATACGCGTATTGAGTACTTAGAGTTTACTTGAAAGAAAAGTGGACAGTCAACCCTCAGAGGTTACCTAGATCATGTAAGTACATGAGCATGTGTAAACGGAGAATATGTGAAACCCTAAGTTCAGTACAACCAAAGACTCAAGGTTTTACAAGGATAGACATGTTTGACCCAGTTGACCCATTTGACCCGTTGGTGACATTATGTGTTGTAAACAATTTAAACAGACATGAGCATATATCATACATGGTTAACATTCCAATGGATCATATATGGTGCTACATTCCCAATGCATTGCTTAGATCATCATACCATGTAAATGTCATACAAGTTATGTAAGTCCTTAACATCTAGCATGCTCAGTGTATCCATAACACAACCAATGCATCATACAAGGATTAAATCATGCATAAGCTACTCATATGATCCATAACTATGAATTATCATAAACATGCCAAAACAGATAATTTACCAATTAATCATCCATACTAACCACAACACATTCAACATGTCCATTACATACAACATACATCAGATGATTGATTTCCAGTCCCAAACATGATGTCCTAGTTACTAATCAACGTTCAATGCCATACATGATCATCAAAGTACATAAACCACACATAACCAAATAGACATTCCATACAACCGAATTAACAGGTTCTATCACGTTAGGCGTCCACAACAAGCATTCTAGCATGATCCTAATGCCATGAACATGTCCAATTCCCAATATCCAAGGTTCATCCAAAATAAAGTTTCCCTTTTGGGAAAGTACATCCCAAAATCTACTAAACACCCAATGTATACATAATTCATCAATAATATACTATTTCAAGTTCATAACAACATCTAAACATGATCAACAACTTCCAACTATCATAATTCAACAATCATCATAGATAAAAGTTTCTACTTTTGGCAAGATATGAACAACAACATTCATTCTAAGATTTCTAGCATTCATATCAACAATCTAGCACCTAATCAACATCATAAACACAACCATAACATCACTACATTAACAATTCCACATTACATGCCAAATAAAGTGGCTATTATTAGTAACCCATGAACAAAGCTCCTAATTCATCAATTTCTTACAAGATTCATGTATTGTAGCATTCATACTATCTAATTAACATCTCAACAACATCAAACAACTATCAATTCCACATAATCAACATGAAATTCGAACTAGGGTTCATCTAGACTCAAAGTTCATGATCCATTCATTATAAACGTATCATTCATGCATAATCAACGTTAAACAACATGTATACAACCTAACTAACATATTAACATCATAAATTGATCAAAATTCAGCACCTAACTCATCAATTTCAACCTACATGTCTCGGCCAAGACAAAATACTTGAACCAAACCCAAAACTAACCTTCAATTCACGTGTATACTTTTTAATGGAGATCCAAATCACGTTCTAACACTTGTAATCGATCAAAACAGCCTCCTAATGCTTGTTCTTGGCTGAAAATTGCAAAGAGAGGGAGAGAGGTAGATGGTCGCGGCCGCTTGGGGGTTAGGGTTGGGTTTTTGTGTCTTGTTTAATTTATTTTACAAAAATACCCCTTTAAACCCTTGTGTTTTGTATTTTATAACAATTAGTCCTTAAACTCCTTTTTAAAGGTGTTTTTAACTAAGTTATTAATCATATAAACTAATGGTAGCCATTATATATTTTATTTTATAAAAACACAAGACATACGAATTAATACGCACGTTTCCACGTTACGCGATTAATTTCCTAATTAGTATTTAAAACACACCAAAGACGTA
The DNA here is from genome assembly GCA_024085815.1 of Flaveria linearis. Lineage (NCBI taxonomy): Eukaryota > Viridiplantae > Streptophyta > Magnoliopsida > Asterales > Asteraceae > Flaveria > Flaveria linearis. The sequence goes on from CM044004.1 coordinate 26,696,021, forward strand.
AACATAATACAAAAATCATATAACCAGTTAATATATCATTAATTTAACATTATTAAATATTATTAGATCACCAACGTTAAACGAAAACTAGTGTGTGCTTACGACGCGTGTATGCAAGACTTAACGGAACTAACGTAGTTTGGTAACGGAAAATTACCGGATGTCATAAATAAGATGACCGGCCAGGTATGAATGAGGAAGCTAACTTATAGAGAAACATACTCAGACACACCTGAGGAACAGAATACAACCAAATAGCAGTAAGAAATAACAAAAATAGCACGTATTAATGTAACAAGCAGCACAGGGTATGGCTCCCCATGTGAACAATCACTGCTGGTACTCCTAACACAGTCAAAAGTACCTAGAGCAGAGAATAATCGTGAAAACTAAAATGTTGGAGAAGGATCAGAAAGATCTCACAGTAGAAGCACCCACTTAGAGTATACCAAGAAGATTTATCAAGACCAACTTCCACACATCAGCAGAAGCACCACCTTGATTCTGAAGAAAGTCGAAAACCGAAGGATTGAAAGACACAACTAAACCGATTACAACCACTAGAAAATAGATCTGCAACGATAAGGGGCAAATTTGAACCAAAAACCCGTAAAAATCCTCTTTCCGTAGACAAACTGATCAAATTTCCTCGCGGAAGACAAACATTTAAAAATGATATAATCTCTAAAATAACTAACAAAACATTTAAAAATTATTTTGTAAAGTAGTGAATGAAAATTGGAGTGAGAAAACAAGAAAGTCCTAAATTACACTAATTTGTAAAATAATTTTTCAACTATAATATTTTTGTAAATAAAATTTTCAGTAAGTTATAAATTTTATCCTTTAAGTATATCTAAAATTATAGATCTTGTACTTAAACTTTGTTAAATACATTAAGTGTCCTTCATTTAAAAATTGATCACGCGTTATGTCCTTTCTACTAAAAAAATTAACTTTTTCAGTTAATTTTTTATAAAAGACCATTTTACTCTTACCCTTAAAGGCCGAAATCTGTAATTTTCACAAATTTTTAATTTTTATGTTTTTATTTTATTTACTTTACTTCTCTTTAATATTTTTCTCTTTTCTAACTACTTTTATTTTAATAAACTTATTTTCTTAATGGTTACTTTGCCCTTAACCCTTAAAATGACGAAATGTGTTATCATTAATCTTTTATTTTTTTTCTTTATTTTTAAAATTTATTTTCTTTGCTTTTATTTATTTTTAGACCCTTTTGTTTAAAGAAATAATTAAAAATATTAGTAATAATTTAGTTTTATTTTTTTATAAAGTATAATTTTATTTATAGATTTTTATTTTCTTATAATTTTTTTATTTGTTCAATTTGTTCATTACCTTTATAATAAAACTAATAGAAATTAGACAACTAGATTTTCAACTTTTTTGGTATAATATTTTTTAGTCATTTCATGTTAGTTGGTTTAGGGTTTATATTCAAAACCGGTTGAAGAAAGTAAGATTTTGGTTTATGATATAAATTTTTAATTTTTCGTATTCAATCAAATGTTTTTTTAAATATAAATATAGTGTGATAGCTCGTAGCTTTAATTTAAAATAAAAATATTAAAAGGTTACTAAACAACTACTCAGAGTTTTTAAATAAACAATCATTTATTTCTTTTATTAAATGGACTTTTATTCAATGTTTTATTTAAACTGTTAATAATAATTTTTTATCAATGGAAATCAAAACCAAATCACTTAAAATTAAAATGAAACCGAACCAAACAATTACTAAGTGTTTGCTTTGTTTTGGTTTTACGATTAAGTTTATTGAACCTTTTTCAGCAAAAACACTTAAATGCTCCATATATTAATCAATGTTTAATTATACATATAGCTCAACTTAGAATAATTATAACCAAGTAAAACATAAAAAGTCATCTCTAATAGGTTTCTAATATAAACCGTAAGTCAAACGGTTTAAAATAGTTGAAAATTCTTATACTAAAAAGGTAATAAAAAATGATGACGAACAAAATCGATTACTAGTTTAAATTTTATAACATAATAAAATATTTATTAAGCTCTCTATCTTGTTCCCGTTTGATTAGAAAGGTAGATAGCTAATTTTTAAAAACAAAAAATGTAATACATTAAAAACCTATAGATAAAAGTATATTTTATAAAAAAGATTAAAATAATTAAGTAATAACATTTCAAATAAGTTTATAAAATAAAGAGTGATTAAAAAGGATAAAGTAAATAAAATAAAAACAAAATGGAAAAAGTAAAAGATTAAGGAAAATTGTAGATTTCGTCCTTTATGGGATAATGGCAAAATGGTTCACTCACAAAAAACTAACTGAAAAAGTTAACTTCAGTTAGTAGAAAAAACATAAAGCGTGATAATTTTTTAAATAAATGACACTAAATGTAATTATAAAAGTTTAAGGACACGATTCACAATTTTAAATATATTTAAAGGGCAAAATTTGTAATTTACTCTGAAATTTTTAACTACACCATTTTGGTCAAAAACTACATCAAAATGATTTCTTTCATTCTCATTCCATCACCTGGCTTTTTTTTAATAATATTAACATTTGTATTACACGAGGTTAATAAATAAAATATTAAATAAATAAAGTTTATAATTTATAAAACTATATTTTAATATAATATATAATTCAAATTACGTATTAATAAGGAATATAAGTAATACAACTATGATATCAGCTTATTAAAGTTTTTTTTCCAAATAAAAAAGTATTAATCATTTTATTTTAAATAAAATGGTTCAAAAATTGTTATGTTCAAAAATTTTCTTATTATAACAATTAAATTTAATTATTTTTAATTAATAAAAATTTACTCTTTAAATCATCAATTTTAAAATATTTCTTTTCTTAAAGAAAAGTTTGATGTTTTAGAAAATTTTCTTATTATAAAAAAATGTTTTTTAGAATAAAATTAACAGAAAGACTTTTTTAATTTATTAAAAAATATGCTTAATCTAAAAAACTTAAATAATATTATTAGTAATAAAACTAATGCAATTGTTTAATAAGAGAGAGAAATAAGAAACTTTAGATAAGAAAAAATATCATGTTATTACATGTCCCTCATCATTATCCTTTTTATTGAAATATGAAGGTTTACTTAAATTTTTGTCCTCTAGTAAAAGAGTAACTAAGAGGAGCATGTGACAATATCACATTCTTGCTCATCAAAATTTTCCCGCCACCCTCTTATAATAAAATAGAAGTGTGGCCGCGCAAAGTAACGGAGCGACATTTTACAGACGAGACGTGTTTCTAATATTTTGTTATTCTTGTAGTATTTTTAAAAAAAGTCTATTATTTTTTAAGCTAAAATTTAAAACATCAAATAAATAGGTACTTCATAACTACTTGTACATTTACGTGTTAACTTATTGTATATCACATAATACAGATCAGTTAAACAAAAAATTTACACCAAAACGTTAAACAAAACACATGTTATATTTGTAAGCTTATGAAGTTTTTAAACATGACAAAATTAAAGTTACAACTGAAATCTTAAAACAAATTAATTTTTTTTAGTTTATGGGTAGATAATCTAAAATTTTATGCAAATATTAGTAAGTGTAAGATTGTTATGTAACTAATTGCAATGGGTAATCTCTAAATATTGTTAGAATACTATTTTACCCTTAAAAGTGTTTGTATATTATGCATTGAATAAAAGTTGTTATTAATTCTATGGTATTTTAGAATAACCTTCTCATATGCTATCTATATAGTATATCTTGTAGTATTTTTAAAAAGTTTATCATGTTTTATTTAAGCTAAAATTTAAAACACTAAATAAATAAGTTCTGCATAACTACTTGTATATTTACGAGTTAACTTATTGTAAATCACAAATACAGATTTGTTAAGCAAAAGTTTACACCAAACTATTTAAAAAAACACAAATTACAATTTGCTTAAAAAGATTTTAAATATGATAAATTAAAAGATACAACTGAAATCTTAAAACAAATTAAGTATTTTTATTTATGGATAGATAATTTAAAATTTTATGTAAGTGTTAATAAGTGTAAGGTTATTATGTAACTAATTGTAAGGGGTAATCTATAAATAATATTATAAATACTATTTTACCCTCAAAATTACTCGTATATTATGCATTGAATAAAGTAATTGCTATTAATTTTATGTTATCTTAAAATACCCTTATCTTATACTTATTAATTGCTAATAATATTATTTAATTCTGTTATAGATTAAAAAGTATTTTTAAATAAATTAAAAGGTGATCTCTTATTATAAGACACTATTTCAAAATATATACTTTTTAAAAATGCGAAAATTTATAGTCCATGATTTTACAAAGTAAAATTTTTATAAACCATAAATAATTAAAATTGAAATTTATAACAACAAAATTTTTAAAAATAACTTTTTCTAAAAGGTTTATTTTGAAACAATATGTTTAGTTTTTTATTTTAGAATATCATTATACAATTAATATAATTTCATTCTATTTAATATTTTATTTTGTCAACCGTAAAATGCACGATTTTACTAAATCTAGTACGTTAATATAAGATTAAATTCTAGGAAACAAATGAAAACACAATGATGTGTGCAATTGTATAATTAAGTTTTAAAAGAGTTTTCATCAACACCAATTGCACACAACATACAAGCATACCTAACGTCTGAAGTATAGTAATGATAAGAAATGGTGACATCAATTTGTGGATACGTATAAGCTAATGACCCTTAACCTAATGATTTGTTGGAAACTAAATGGGAACAAAACATTAACCTCCTCAAATCATGTGTATGAGGCCTGGTGACAAATTACATTTAAGTTCTATCGAACCAAAATCTAAGATGTGCACACTATAGACTCGTGTTGGTAAAATATAATTGTTTAGAATTTTTCCTATCAATTTTAGTTAACCCACCTAAGAGTGTCTATTCACGATAATTTGAACAAATCAAATTAAACAACTATTTTAAAATCTCTTAGTAGAAATCTAATTTTTAGATAAACTTCAAGATTACACACAAGCTAACTTTTAAAATAGATTTTATCAACAATAATTCCTAGTTAATTGGCCTAAAGATGTAAAACAAATTTACAATGTTAAAAAATAGAGTTAATCTCGGTTTTGGTCCCTGTGTTCTGCAAATTGACTCCACTTGAGTGTCAACGTTTATTTTGTCTCCACTTGAGTATCAAATTTTAAAAAAGTTATCTGTTCAGTCCAAATTTCAAACGACGTGAGAATGTGTTGTTAAATACCACTCACGTGCACCCCACCTGAAGGTATTTCGGTCAATCATGTCTATCTTCTTTTAAAGATTTTAATTAATAGAGTGGGTCTCACCCCACCCTATCCTAATCTATCTTCTTTTAAAGATAACCATCATCACCACTCCTTTATTCAACCACAACCTTGCAGCCGACACACACCACTACCGCCACCGTCGGTACACGCCACCGCCAGCACGCTGCGACCACTACCGGCACCATCTCTCTCTTTCTCTCTCCCCCTTCCCTTATGATCTAGATCGATTTGATTCGATTGGCGGACACAACAATGACTTCTGGATTTGACTTGGTACGATTGGTGGTTTGGTAACGGTGATGGTTTGGTAGCGGCGATGGTTTGGTTGCGATGGTGGTTGACTAGTTTGGTGATGGTGTTGGTTGGTGCTGCTGGTGGTGATGGTGGTGGTTTGATGCGGTGTTCGAACAGAAACAACGATGATGGTGCTCGCCGGTGGCTAAGGTGGTATGATGATGTTGATGGTGGTGATCTCGATGGAGCAGAACCACCAACAATATTCTCGACGGAGCAGAACCACCAACAATATTCTCGACTGCGTCTGCGACCGAAACCCAATAACGCCGATCTCCTTTCTCTACAGCTACGCTCTAAACCTTCGTCTCCCAGATCTCAATTCCCGTCTTTACAATTTCTCTTCTTTTGATGTATTTATTTATAATAATGATTGTAATTGGGGGAGTATGTTTTGAATTGTGGTGCAGAGTAATTGTGGATTGTGCTTGTAGAGCGTGAAGACGGGTTACAGCACGACCATATTCATGGCGGAATGCTCACACACCTTCCACTTTCCATGTATTTCTCAACATTAAGCAGGAGAACCTTCTCGCTTGCCCCGTCTGCAAAACCACTGGGAGAGATGGCTCCTTCCTCAGGCTCCTACCCAACCACTACATCCACAAACCAACAATCACCACCAACGACAGCAAAAACCTCATCCCATCTCCCAGGCCAAAACCAAAACCAAAGGCTAAAGAATACGACGACGACAAGCCACTTGGCACGCCAGAGCTGCCACTGCAGCTGGGATGATGACAAAGCATGTTTACTTTGGTGATGGTGGTAGATGATGATGATGATGAGGTTTTCGTTGTCGTTGTATGCTTTAGACAACTTTTGGACTGAATCAGACAAGTTTTTTTAAAATTTGGTACTTAAATGGTGACAAAATAAATGTTGGTACTCAAGTGGAGTCAATTTGCAAAACACAGGGACTAAAACCGAGATTAACTCTAAAAAATAAGATTAACAAGTTTGATTCATAATTTACAATTGTTTGTTCAATCCGAATGGGAACCGTAAATACCCACAACAATCTTATATAATGGATAACAACGAGATTTTCACCCCGCGCGATGCGACGGGATCAAACGATGACATTATTGTGATACATTTTATGTTTCAAAAGTCGAAATCAACAATCGAAATTTGGTATGCGTTTCCCAGTATGATACCAACATGATTATTTCTAGCGCATTACGGCGTAAACGAAACTAATAACAAAACGAATAACTTTTTAAAAATGTTAGAAGCAAAGAAAGTAAAATGTTTAGGAAAGAAAAAAGAAAATTTAAAGAAGTAGCACTAACGTTCATGTTAAAGATTGTTAATAGTTTTGTTTTATTCTAGTGAAAATAGTAAATTGAATTTGATATACTTTGAGATCCGTATCGTCATTATACTTTTCATATTCTTGTTCATCCTTCGTGTTTTGGGCATGTGCACCATCGCCTCCATTTCCCCTCAGAAAGTTACAGTGGCCGCCGGAGTGGTGGTTAAAAGAACAACGTTTGGCGACGTTTGTTTCTAACGTTTCTAACGTCCAAAAATCGAAACCCGGCACTCCGGCAGGCGGTAGTAGTAGTAGCTGCTGGTGGTGTGATTGTTTCACTGTTTCGTCGTGCCGCGAACCTGAACGCCGTTTAATTGCATCGATCAACGGTGACGGAGGAAAGCTCCGGCGGAAGCTAAAAGGAAATAACTTAAAAGAACTCAACACTTACAGCACTGCGAAATACCATAAACACTTCTGTATAGCCACCGACGTCAAAGGAGTTGTAGTATAATGATACAAAGGTAAAATCATTCATGCAAAGCAAGCACGCATGATCCAAGATTTATAAAGAGTAACGTATATGGTTGGTCCCTGTGTTTTCAGTAAAATTTGAATTTGGTCCCTAATAATTGAAACCTTTGCATTTGATTTAACAATAAATGATCTTGATGTGCTCAATGATTTTGAATAACACATTATAGATTTATATAGACATGATTAGGGTTTTTATGTGCTCATCGATCTTGATTTAAAGTTTAATTAGTGATTTCTAATGGCCATATATGGATGGAAAATTGCTCTTTCATTTGACTCTTGATATAGAGGAGTGAACCTCGATTAATAAACATATTAGTGATAGAAATCATTTCATGCAATGATGGAAGATTTTAATGGTAGTCAAATGGCTATGGCCTCGAATGCGTAACATTTTGTAGAATATTAAATCAAGGGGTCTGTTATAGCTACACCCCGAATTATATGCGGACGTCCTTCTTACGGCTCGTAAGAGCCTTTACGGGTCGTAAGGTCTGCACCCAATCGAATCAGTTATTCAACAATTTAACGGGTCGTGACGCCCTTCACTGGCAAAGTTTTAACGGGCTGTAAATGGCACACCCTCAATTTCCACAAACGGAGTAATATCTTTAGGCGCGCGACATACCAGGATATCAGCCATTAGTTACGCCAAACGACACGACGTTTATAAAAACATAATTACTCATTAACATTAAATTTTCAAATCAGAGTTAAAGAAAGAAACATGATATGAATTGCGGAAGCATATTAGTTTATAATTCAAACGGCGTGACACGCGCAAAACTAAATACAGTATAAGTTGATAGAAATGTAAATGTATTCAACTAACCCAATGATAATGAATGACATAATGCAGTGCTCCTAGTCGTGCTCGCTTAAGAACTTGAAATAAAATGATAAAGTGTCAACACAAGGTTGGTGAGTTCACAGGTTTGATAAAGAGAACATAAGGTAAACAGATACAGTAAACAAAGTAATATCAGTAGATAGCTAGTCTACTTAACAAGTTACTAAATGTATTAAGTTCGTAACCGAAGCTGACAACGTAAATGAAGGCCTCGACTGTGAATAACAGGTCATAGCAACAGAAATTAGGTTAATTAAACACCCGTTTGAGATACGGTTGTGCTAGTGCGACTAGCCCGAGTGTGGTTTGTCAAACCCAATAGATCTACTCAGAATTAGCTCTCTATAATGTGTACATTAACGGTTCGAGTATGAGAACATAGATATGGTATCACACTAGTAAACAAGTGACATTACACTAATACTAATCAATGAAAATACGTTTGAACACACGTTTCTTTCACCCCAAAGTAAATAGGTAAAGTGGGGCTGAGAACTCACCTTGATTGCACAACATGAGTAAAAGCCAGTACAGATGATTTGTGTTCCTATTAACCTGAATTTCATTTATAATATATAATTAATATTAGTTATTAATGATAAACATAAGCATTGTGTTGTTTCATGTTCCTAATAGTGCCAGAAGCATGACCTATGAAGACCCAAAACTAGTACTTAGCATTAGCACTTGCACATGATATTTATAACTACACACATATAATACAATTACGTGCAGACATTAAATAAATTTCCTAAATTTCTTGCATGCATTTTTCTATGTTGTGAATTTACAACTAAAATCATGGAATTTCATTCACCCTCATCAACAATACTTATGCTATGCCTAAGCACCCACACTTAATATATATATATATATATATATATATATATATATATATATATATATATGCCAATGTACAAATATCCACATAATAATTCATGTGTCGGGAAAAGAAAAAGACATACACCATGATCACTAATCACCATCACATGCTTTAATCGAACACACACTTATAATACACACATTCACAATGCATGACACATACACCCAATACACAAGTCGTACATGTTAGGATCGTGTACGTACGGAGTACTAATTGATTCAACGTAAAACCAAATCAAATAGTACGGAATCCTATTTGATTAGTGATCCAATCAGTGAGAATGTAAACCCTGATTGATCTAACGATTAAATAGCGTTAAGAACGAGTAGAAATCAATCAGGGATGAACTATGACGTTGGATGGATGAACAAGGACGCTCTGGACGGCTAGGGTATAATAATATTCAAAGTGTTCTGTTTTTCCATGAATTACGTGGTATTTATAGGTTGCAGTGTACAGTCGTACGACTGAGCCATTAGCATGGTTCAGTAGTGCTACTGAGTCAAGCGATTGATTCATATGCACGACTGAACTCTATGAATGGTTCAGTTATGTGACTAAGCCAGTCTTATGACTCAGTCGTGCGACTGATCCAGTCACCTGGTTCATTCGTACGACTGGTCCATAAGCATGGTCCATTTGTGCGTCTGGTCCATGAGCATGGTCCATTAGCATTAATAACCACAAGAGTAAGTCAACCATATTTCTGAATCATTTTTGACTTAGAACTGTGCACAACAACCCCAAACCTATATATAATATTCATTCATGCATGTAATAATAAATGTTATACGAATATGATATAATCAAATGTAAATAGACATCCAAACACACTTTACATTATAATAATATTCTTGAATTACACATGTGTAAGTAATGAAAGATATAAACATTTCAGTACAAAGAACAAGGTACATCATGTATCAACAAACTCCCCCTTGGACCTAGTTTACTCTATTGTCTAACATTCTTCACATGCTCTTCAATTTTCTTGTACTTCTCATCTTTTGAGACTCCAGCATGAATCTAAAATGCAAAACAGAGTCTAATCACGTGCTGAAATTGTAGAGCTTGTATAATATCTTGTGTATCATAGAATAGTGGTCACTTTTATAGAGTATACACATCGTCTATGGACAAGTTGGTAAGCCACATTAGGTAAAACACCCTGATAGTCTCAATCTTTCCCTTCCGGCTAAGTACAATCACCGCTTCGCTCGTCTTTTAATCATAGTACCACCATTTAAAATGAGGTGTGAAGCCTGTGGCATTTCCCTCAGTGGAATCTTTGATATTGTTCTTGGAGGTCTCCACTTCAACACCACCTTCTGTCTACCGGAGATAGGATCAACTTTAGTTTTGCTAACAAACCTCCTCGGTTGTTGAGGTTTGAAGTTCACCCATCTCATATGGTACTATTTCTTCAGTGCCTTTTTAAACCAACCTAACATCTTTCCTGGGTTTGCATACAGTAGGTTTAGGCATGCAAGTCTGTTCAGCTCAAAGCTTGGGAGGGTTTTTAGATCATGTGGATGTCTGTAATACTTAATCCCTTTCTCCCTTTTGATAGCATAAACATTTAAATCCTTAAAATAGGTCCAGTTGATAATTTTTTCCAATACTTTCTGATGTGTCTTAACTTTATACAGCTTGGTGTAGGCATTCTACTTTGGAGGCTCTCTCTGATTTTTCGTCTCAGCTAGACATGCAGCCCATTTAGCCTATTCAGCCTTCCTTTGCTCTACATCAGCATCATTATCTTGAGCTTTATTTTCTACAGCTTATTTCTCTATGACTTTCTCATCAACCTTGTCAAATGCTCTACTGACAAAGGTTTCACCTAGGTCTTGTAAAATATCTCCATCATCATTTGCGTACTGTGGATAGTACTCTGACGTGACATCCTCTATCTCTATCTCATCGACTCCTTATAGCTCCTCATCACTAATGACATCAACTTCAGGAGCATCTTTCACAATCTCATCAGGATTTAATTTGAACATATCTGCAAGCTGTTCGTCGGTCAAGTCATGAATAATCTCTCCCTCTTCAGGTGTGTAACTCACAGATCTTCTTACAATCCCTTGCAAATCAAGAATCATTATGAGCTGAGTCTTAATTTACTGAAGGGGAGCAACATCGAAATCATCAACCTGTTGATTTGTATTTGTTTGAAAGAATGATCAGCAAAGCACACATTAATGACTCATCAAGTTATTAAACATAAATTATCATTATTTACATTAATGTAATACAATGTTCAATTACAAAAGATTTCAAACTACATAGACATTCTTAATCATTACTTTGATCTTTATCTTGAGGCTCATTGGCTTGAGGAGCTGAGGAAGAGGCTCCCTGATCTCGACTTTGCTTAGTCCGCCTCTTCTTCTCATATTGATTTGAGGATGACGCGTTCACATCACCTTTAGGTTTGTCATCCTCATCATCATCTTTCTTCTTCTCCTCTCCACTCTCATCTGACTCTTCCTCATCATCCTCATTATCTGATTCATCATTACTAGAGTCGTCGTCATCGTCATCATCTCCATCTCTTTTCATCTTTAACGTCTCCTCTCTTTTTCCCTTCAACCTCAACATGATCTTCTTGTTCTTCTTCTCAAGACCGTCAATCTTCTTGGTGGATGCCAGCACTATCTCATTCTGAGCTTGAAGGGACTTATGAGGTCGAACTAAAGCCCGCTCATGGGCTTCATTCTTCTTAGTCAGTTTGGCAATTTGCCGGCCCTGTGCTGCATTCACTAACATCAGTTGGCTAATTTGGGTAGTCTTCAGATCATCAGCTGCCAGTAGCTTGACCACTAGCCTGTTAAGGCTTGCTAGCTGTTCCTCTAACCCAACTGTGTGAAGAGCAGTGCTCTGGAAAGGGGGAATATGGGAGATTAAGGTGCCGGCTTGTGTAACGGCAGGCTCGATGGTTGAGGTTGTGAAGATGGGTGTGGGGATATGAATGGTTTGTGGAGGTGCAGTTTTGGGTATTGAGGGTGAGGAACATATGGGTATTAGTGTGGTGGTGGGTATGTCGGTGGTAGCGGTTGTGATAGTGGTAGTGGCTGTGATAGTGATAGTGGTAGTGGAAGAACTCATCAAAATAATCCTTTGGCGTTTCCCCTTTTTCCCATAGGGTTGGGCCATCCTCTTCTTCCTCGTCCCCTTAGCCATCAATGCTCCCCCTGTGCTGATAGGCTGTTCGAGAGTGTAGGATGGATCCGCTTCCTCAGTATCAACACCTTTCGAACTAGCCTGGTGGACACCAACCACCTTCTTCCCTCTATCTGTAGCAACCCACTTGCTACCAACCCGTCTAAAAAGAGGCTCTTCTTCTGAGTCCTCAAAATCATCACTCAAGTCAAAATTACCCAGATCTTCCATAGTGGGGAGATCTGGGTGAACTGATGACTGGCCAGAGCTACCAACAGCTGATGAACCACCCTGATGAGAAAGTGGTTGGACAGTAGATGTATCAGCAGCTCTGGATTGACTTGAGGCCTCATCTCCACCTCCTTGACCCTCATCCTCGTCATCATCATCATCCTCATCATCTGGAATCACAACATGCTCAACATTTGAGTCACTGTCATTGTGATGCCACTTCTTCCTTGCTGGTTCTATATAGTCAGCATTGGCCAGATGGCCAAACAGTCGTCTCACTGGGGCTTGGTCGGCTTTCCCCTGTATACTTTCATCCTGCCCAATGTCGTGTCATCCATCACCTCCAATTACACCTTATCGTCTTTGTTCTTTGGCAGGTTGGGTAGCTTCTCGTTGATGATCATCTGGAGGAATCTCGGGTACATACAAAAACTCTCCTTCCATTTCGCCTCTATGTTCTCCTTCATATAGTTGAAGAACATTTTGGAGAAGCTGAACAGATAGTTCAGAACTAACGCCACAAACGCGTTCTGAATCTGATAACTGAGCTCGTCGAATCCACCACGTCGAGAAGCTATGCACTTTAGAATCACATGAGCTAGATATTTGAAAGGAGGGCACATGTTGCTCTTATTAAGCACACCAGCATTGATGTCACCGGCGTACTTAATCCTCAGAAAGCAGCCCCTAACAGTCATAGGATGAAGTTTGGTCTGATGATCCCTGTCGTCTCCCAGATCTAACCCTCGCCTCTGGTCATCTTCACTGATATCTATAGCCTCGCCAAAAATAGAGCTCCTGATCCGATATGGCTCAACGGTACGATCTACTATACTATTCTCCCAGAACGCTTGCTGTAGTGATCTGTAAAGTGTGCAAGCCGTAGAAATTGCACTGTAGATTCTGGAGCGGTTTAGGAATTCGATAATTCCTACAAACTCGACGGCATTCCTCGAAGTAGTGTTCAGGTAAGCACAAATGTTGTGCTTAGTACTCATGGTCCACCTTTCCGCCATTTCACTGTAACACACACAACAACTATTTGAATAACAAGTTAGACCAATCCATATGGAAGAATCATTTGAATTTGAACAGGTCTTATCATACTGGTTCAATCGTACGATTGAACAATACGACTGAACTCAATCGTGTGTTTAAGCATCCGACTGAGCTTAGTCGTGTCCCTTGTTACACGACTAAACCAGTCGTGCGACTAAAGCACCGATTGATTCAATCATGCGATTGAATCATGCGTATGGTTCAATCGTGCGATTGAAGTTCATAAGTATGTCCAGTCGCATACGTAATGTGCGAGACTGAAAATTAGAATTCACTTCGAATCAGCAATATCTAGGTCGAGATTACAGTCATTAGATGCGCCATTACTTGTTATAATACCAGATATTTCTTAGTTTCACTTTTAATTTCATTTAAAGGTCCTATTGGTGTTTTTCAGTTCGGTTTAGTTTGGTTATTGTTCAATTTGATTTTTGATCTATTTTGGGTAATTTACATCATGTTCTCATCTTGAAAGTACCTGTAGATCAACGCGGAACCGTTAGCAATCGAGAAATCGAGGGAAATTACAAGAAAAAATTGGAAAAGAGCTCCTATAGATAGTCGAGTATTTGAGAGAATTTGAAACCAAGTGTAGGGTTATGACTGACTGAACCTCCTTTTATACGGTTGTGAATTTCAGTCGTGTGGCTGGACCCATACGCATGGTTCATACGTGCGACTGAGGTTCAATCGAACGACTGACCTATACGCATTCAACCAATCGTACGATTGGTTCATACCGAGGTTGCCAATCGTGCGACTCGGCCATCCTCGTGGTCCATTCATGCTCTTGAGCCATACTCATGTTCTAGTCCATGCGATTGGGTCATACTCCTGGTCCAGTCGTACAATTAGGCCATACTCTTATGAATTTGACTTCGTTGGCTCAGAATTTCACACAGTTATCTTTGATATATGACATTTTGACCATTGATTATTTCAGACATCCTTTTAACTAAAAACCATTTGATCACCTCAGACGTGGTCCTTTTAAACGAAAACCATTTGATCTCCTTAGACGTGATCCTTTTAAGTAAAAATCATTTTGATCACCTCAGACGTGACCTTTTTATCTTTTAGAAACAACCTTTTCACAGTTAATGTTCAGTTTATTATGTGACATTCATAGAGTTTAATCTTGTTACATAGTCCGACACTGACACAATACTAACGTAAGTAATACAGGAAAACTTGAACTAAAACCTAAATAAGACATATTTTTGTATTTTTCATTTGAGGGGGTTGAAAGCATTTTAACATTACTTAAAAGATTTCTCCCGCTGAGCAGAATAGCTTCAAACATTAACATCATTTCTAGAAATATTCACATGGAATAAGACAGGCAGAAAACGCAATCATTTGGGACCTTTTGTATTTATATCAATAATAGAGAAAATTATATATACGATTTACAGAATCTCATTCATCTAAGAGTCAAAGGCACTAACTGGAAATCATGATAGAACTATTGTATAGCACACATTGATTTTAAACATCGAGAGATGCAACCACGATGATTGTTAGTATATTTGTCCACTTAAATCCATACACAGATTTTTGACACACATTGTTGATAATTTAGGTGTATTAGTTCAAAAAGTATTTATGGATCCCACGCTTATATGGTAATCAACCTTCCTCAGGAGATATTTGAGCGGTCTATGGGTTTTTGTCAAAAAGAGACTATTCTAAGAGCTTTCAAAGAGATGCCAAGCCTGAATTCAGTGCCGTCGCACAACAAAGAGGCGCAAACAACAATGAATTATTAGAATATATAGATTATGCTTATCCTCAGGTTAGTTCCATCGCACAGCAGAGAGGCACACTTCCTATCTTCTTGTTAGAGCAATTTTATAATACATTTAACGCAGTAACGACATTTGTCATTTACTTGATTGTGTTTCACTTGATTAGCTTTATGACATTTGTCATATTCATTGCTCATGTTTTTGGTCATTAGCACACATTTGTGGCTTTCTTTTTGCTCCTCACCCCTTAATGGAAATTTATTGATTGTGCAGATCAGGGATAAGATGGGTACCCATAACATGTTGATTGATTTAATTTACATGATTCACCAATGATGTCTACTAGTCTATTGTGTTGAATCTACCGACACATCATATAATGGACTTGCAACCCCTAGATCTACTTACTCCATTTTTTAACTTATTAGGCTTTGACTTCTCAGACTTATAATTTTCTATGACTTTCAATATAATATTTCAAAAATGAAAATCTTTTTGGTGTCCCAAACGATTCAATGCCTGTGTACTATCATGTTTCACTGTACTGAATCAATTTCTCGGATTTGATGTCTTTGTTTTTCAGCTTACCTCCCTGCCCTTTTTTAAGTAATAAATACGGAAACTCAAACTATTCTCCCCCTAAAATTCTAAAACAGAAAATCTTTTTGTGTTTTTGATATTTTTAAGATAGAAAAGAAAATAAAATACAATAAAATAAATTTGATAGAAAAATTAAAATTAAGAAACGTACGGATGGACTATGAACTCGACTCATCCGGAATCACATCGTCTTTCTTTTCGACGTCGTTAACCTCTAATAGATAATAAAATCTTGGTTTAACAAAAGCTTTTGTATAGAGGTCAGCGCGCTAAAAATCCGTGTTAATTTTAATTACACCGATTAAATGCTTTTCAAGACAATCACGTATGAAGTGATATTTAATGCCGATGTGTTTGATTTTGAGATGTTGTACCGGATTTTTAGTTACAGCTATGGCAGCAGAATTATCAATAAAAATAGGAGTGTTAGTAAATTGAAAACCGTAGTCCCGTATTTGCTGTTGCATCCAGATGATTTGAGAAAAGTAACTTGCAGTAACAACATATTCAGCTTCACATGTTGACAGAGCAACAGGCGTCTGCTTCTTACATTGCCAGGTGACTAACCACCTTCCAAAAAACTGACACCCCGCAGATGTTGATTTGTAGTTCATCTTTCATCCTCCATAGTCTGAGTCACTATACGCTGTAAGCTCAAAGTCATCATCATGAGGATGCCACAACCCGAGTGTTGGAGTACCCTTTAGATAACGAAAGCTCCGCTTCACCCTAATTAGATGATTTACTTTTGGCTTTGACTGATATCTGAAACAGAGACATGTGGCGTACATGATATCAGGACGAGAAGTTGTGAGATACATTAGAGATCCAATCATTCCACGATACATGGTGGCATCTACCAAATCCCCATTTTCATCGGGTGCCACATCGTGGTTCGTGGCTAGAGGGGTACCAGCAATCGTTACATTTTCCATATCAAACCGACTCAGAATGTCCCCCACGTATTTGGTCTGATGTAGAAAGATTCCAGCGGGTGTCTGATCCACCTGTAATCCCAGAAAGGACTTTATCTCTCCCATGGCAGTCATTTCAAATTCAGCTTTCATCACAGATTCAAATTCTTTACATAATGCTTTGTTTTTGGAACCGAAGATTATGTCGTCCACATATATCTGAACCATCAATAAATCACCATCCTTTTCTTTGATGAATAACGTGCAGTCAATCACTCCCCTTCAAAAGCCATGTTTCAGCAGATGTGTGGAGAGTTTCTCATACCAGGCTCGAGGGGCTTGATGTAGCCCATACAAAGCCTTGTCCAACTTATAAACTCTGTCCCGATGATAAGGATCTTTGAATCCTTCGGGTTGACTAACATATACTGTTTCATGGATATCACCATGTAGAAATGCACTCTTCACATCCAATTGATATACTTTGATCTTCATGTAGGATGCATAAGCTCCTAATTACTTCCATCCTTGCCACTAGTGTAAATACCTTATTATAGTCCACACCCTCAACATGTCTGAACCCTTGAACTACTAACCGTGCCTTGTTTCTAATAATGACCCCCTGGTCATCTTTCTTGTAACGAAGAACCCATTTCGTACCAATTACCTTAGCACCCTTAGGTCTATCCACTAGTGTCCAAACACCTAGCTTCTTAAACTACAAAAGTTCTTCTTGCATCGTATTAACCCATGCCTCATCTTTCAAGGCATCACTGACATACATGGGCTCGACTAGAGAAACAAAACCCTTATATGCCCCATCATGAATATATCCCTTTTCCGTCACAGCTGCATAGTCAGCTGTGTACAACAGATTTCTTGTCTGTACCCCAGAGAGATCCCCGATGATGTTATCCGGGGGGTGATTCACACTAATCCTTGTCACTGGAGTTGTAGGAACGACCACTTCATTTTCTAGATTTGGAATCACTGGTTCATCTGTGGCTGGTTGGTGATTTGCCCCAAAGGTTTCAACCAATTCACCGTCATCTGCAGGTGTACTTTCATCAGGGCAGACAGATTGCTTATTGCTCATATTTTTATTTTTAATCTCCTCATCAACTAAGGAATGATCACTGACTTCTAGATGTTCCTCTGAAGCCCCAGAAGCACCATTGATTGGAGCAGTAATGCTTGAGTCTAGATTAGGAGTGTTCAGAACGTCATACATCATTTGAGTAGCCACCTCGTTATCGGAATAAGGAGGAGAAAGATTAAAGGACTTGAAAAATCCATCATAATCAAAGAAAAATGATGGAACTTTTCCAGCAAGGGGGTGGTGTATCTTTGCACATCTACATTGCACTACACTTCAACTTGACCTGTAGATTTGTTGGAAACTCGTTTGTCAGGTATATTATATCCAAGAAAAATTACTTCATCTGCCTTCTCACTAAACTTTCCAGTCTGAGTTTTCTTCAGCAACATGCAAGGAGCTCCAAATGGTTCCAGATACTCCAAGTTTGGTTTACGCCTTTGAAGCAACTCATAACAAGTTTTAACATGACGTTTGACAACTAATTCATGATTGAGAGTGTAGCATGCATTAGCAACTGCTTCATTCCAGAATTGAACAGGTAGTTTTGAATCTGCCAACACCGTCCTTGCAGTTTCAATCAAACTTCGATTTTTGCGTTCAGCAACTCCGTTCATCTGTGGCGTATAGGCAGAAGAGAATTGATGAACAATCCATTTCTCCCGACAGAAAGCTTCCATCCACTGATTCTTGAATTCTGTGTCGTTGTCTGAACGAATCTTCCTCACTTTCAACTTGTACAGAGACTCCAGAGTAGTAACCAAATTCTTGAATGGCTCAAAAGTCTCTAACATTGCTTTAAAAAACATAACCCACAAAAATCTTGAATAATCATCTGTGACCACAAAACAGTACTAGTCCCTAGCTATGCTCTTAGTACGGACAAGGCCAAATGAATCCATATGCAGAAGCTCTAGTGGTATCTCAATAGAATGAACTTTCTTTGTTTTATGAGATTTATTGGTTTTTCCCTTTCTTGCATGATATAAAGAAATCTAGAAGCTGAATATTTTTTACTGTAACATCTTCAACTAGATTATTTTGAACCAAGTGATTCATCTTTCAGTGATTCATTCTCCTGTGCCAAGAAATAGAATCCTTCTCTGTGGCTTTAGACAAGAAACACTGTACAGTTGACTTAGTTGTGGAAGCTCTTGACATATCCAAGACATACAAGTCATTATATCTTGATGCTGACATTAAAATTTGCTCCTCAGGGATAACATAATTCTTCTTCATAATATAGCATTTCTTATTATCAAATACAACTTTAAAGCCCTTGTCATAGATTTAGGAAACTAAAATTAAATTGTTCTATAGCTGTTGAACATAGTTTACTTTATCAAAGTTCACTTTCCCATTTCCGACTTCACCTTGAGCTGTAATATAGCCTCCTTTGTTTCCCGCAAAAGATACATGCCCCCCTTTATTTGTTTGACATTGAAAAGGAGAGATAGATTCCCGGTCATATGCCTGGATACCCCACTATCAATAATCCAGGTGTTAGTGATAGCACTGTAGCGGACAACCTGCACAAAACAGAAAAGATTAGTTCAGGAGTGGGACCCAAGCCTTTACTGCTTGGGTTTTCAAGAGGCATCACACATTACGAACTCTACCCACTGTCCTTCAGAAGATAAAGATTCATTTTTCTTCATCTTGTCCTCACTCTCAAAAAACACTTATTGATTTTGCTTGCCATAAACCAGTTTTTTGTAAGGCCTGTTTATGATAAGTAGACGACTGGTTTATAGTTTGAACCTTTGGTTTGCTTTCATCCGTAGGTGTTACCTAAGTTAACACAACTTTGCTAGAAATTTATCTGTGTTTCCTTTGGTATTTTGGAGGGGAATTTGATTTTGTTTTTGAAAACCTTTGTTTATTTTCATGAAAAAGTTCAATTCTTCTTCTTGGTGTCTGATAGTAAGGATAATTAGGAGAAATATGTCCTCGTTCTCCACAACCATAACAGGATCTCCCTTCAACTGGTCTGGGAGATCTTTTGTGTGGGGGAGAGTAGGATCTAGGGTTGGTCTCTTTCATTTCTAGTTGAGGTTGTTCTCCTTCTTTAACAAATTTAATTGGTTTCACCTTTTGACTACCTTTTTCTCTTATTTTGTTGAGATTTTGTTGATGAACAGTTTTAGAATGAGTTGGTTCTGAAATTTTAGGTTTTGAAACATGAACTTTTGAACCCAACATAATAGTAGCATTGCTATTCTCATCATCCCGATTTTCAATGACAGCCTCATCTTTAGTGCCAGAACTAGATGCCTTCTATTAAGTAACAGATTGCATAGTTTTAACTGTGGAATCTGGATCACTGACTAGAGGAGTAGTCACCATATGATCCTTGATAGGGTTATTATTTATGGGTCAACATTTTGTGTTCAAAAGGATCCCATGTGGTGGCAGCACTACTTTATAACCAAGCCCTTCCCCACCGTTTCTCTCTTTGACTAAGTTCTGAACAATGTGAGAGGAACTAGCTAGACTGTGAAGTTTTTGATTTAACGATTCAATTTCAACTTGCAAAATAGCTTTTTCTTTCTTAGTTTCCTCTATTGTTGATAAATAGAACTTAATGTCATTTGCTTGATTAGAGGCAACAACCTCGGTTTCCCTAAGTTGCTTTCCTAGCAGATCAAGTTTTTCTTTAAAACTGCTCTTATTTTGTTTTAACATCCTGTTAGCTTAAGTACATAGTTTCAAATCATTTACCAGACTGGTATTGTAATCTAACAACCTAGCAAATTTTAAATCTATGCTTTCACGAAATTTATTACATTCTTCACAGGCATGTTTATTAAAAAGTTCATCTTTGGTACTTACCTATGATGTGCTGGAGGTGTCAGCCATGAAAGCAACCTTAGATTTCTCATTAGTTTGAGATTCTGTGCTCGCAGCAGCCAATTCATCTTCAACCAAATGATCCATGACATCCATAGCTTCTTTAGCGTCTGAATTAGCATAATCAGCTATGTTATCTCCTTCACTCGTTGACCCGTAATCAAGATCTTCTACCAGGGCCAAATTTGCTTCACAAGCAGAGATGAACCGAAATGTCCAGTCCTTTCCTTCATCTCTTTGAGCAACCATATCTTTGGAATTTGGACTGGTTGAAGCCACTTTCTTTTCTTTCCCTTGATGGTGATGGATGAAAAAGGGTTACCATTTCCTGTCTTCTTAGGTTTTACGCTGTAAGGCCCCGTTCCCGAGACGCTTACAGTTGGTCATTCATCGCACATAAATCGCACATTTATTTAAAACATTGCAGTGGACTCATTTAACTAAAATCATTTCATATATTAATAACTGCTTTTGTAAAATAATACAACATCGTTACAAAATATCATTCGTTGCATTACATCATAAAAGCGTCATTTTACATAAAATGGATGCCATCCAAAATAATCCAAGTAGCTGCCCCGTGCCATCCTTAGCAACTTTTACCTGCCAACTGGAAAATACATAAAAGTCAGCGTTGCTGAGTGAGTTCTAGTTTTATATGTATCAAAATACTTTATAAGTTTCATACGTAAAAATATTCTTTTTCCACAAAACATTTCATTTACTATCACACATGTTCATTCGTTATCGTACGTGTTCGTTCGTTGCATACTTTACCCTTTCATTCATTATTACTCGTTTCGTACTTTATCCTTATCTTTCGTTAACTTTGGACTCGTACTTTATCACTATCTTTTGTTAACGTTCATTTCGTACTTTATCACTTCGTTCGTTTCATACTTTATCATCTCGCTCGTCTCGTACTAATTCTAGATCCTGTTAGGCTTTTTCCCCATCGCGGTCCGAAACCGCTATTCCGAGCACAAAGCTCCTTTACTAATTGGCACGAAGCCCGTGGCCTGAAGCCACCATTCTAGGCACAAACCCCGTTACTAACTAGCATAAAGCCGTATCATATATTGGCACAAAGCCCAAGGTCGAATGACAAGGATTCCTTTTCGTACTATGGGTTCAGTCACCTAGACTGATCCCCCTGTGTGTGAACCCTCACGGGTTAAAATCACACGTTTTAACACACAGTTGAGCTACCAACTCACAAAGAGTTGTAATCCTTCTTTCTTTCTGCTTGCAAGTCTTTTCTTTCATTCGTTCTTTATGTTTCACTTTCATTATTATTAATCTTATCTCTTCATTAATGATAATACTTTACGTTTATGGTTATCAACACACCATGTAAAGTTACACATCCATATATCATAAGCATAACATCATCACATCACACATGATACACAAATCATACATAAGCATAACATCATCACACATCATCATACATGACATATCACACATCATCCATCACCAAAAGTCAACTTACATCACCCCCGGGAACATCCCCAGTCAAAGCCTACACTTTACATTTTTTTCCCAAAATTCAGAAAATAATTCTAAGTCTTAGGCGCATGAGCACTATGCAGGCGCATGGCCTTCTGGGCGCATGGGAACACTTATGTATCGTAAGTGTGGGGATGGGGGAAACAAATGAGAATAGAGCCACCAAACTTCAATGAATTTCAAATTTTTGAAAAAAATATCCTAAGCAAGCTTCAAACTATGTAAAGAGTGAATCGTTAATCTTTAAGTACAAATCATTAACTAATTATCTACTTAAGCATGGTTTCTGGTTTTTGGTCAGGGTTAGATTTATTTTGATGTTCAAAAGAGGGAAAGACTTCAGATTTATCTAACCAATGGTAATAAGCCAGAAGGTGGATCTTTCATGCATAGGATCAAACATTAAATTCCCAAAGTTTAAAAAGAATAATTCATATGGAATGTTTCAAGCAAGAAACCAAAGTATGCACAAAGATGATAAAGTCATTAGGATCAAGCCTTAGGAATTGAAAAGCCTTTTAATTTTTTTATTTTTTAGATTATACCCAATATTACCCATTAGAAACCAAAAGAAAGGCAATATGACACCCAATGCTATATATGAATAAAAGAAGAAAAATATGAGCCTTGTATCATTATAGTTTTGTTTTTGATGATATCCAAATTGGATAGGTGATTATGTGTTAAAACATTTCCAAAGTGCCAAGCCTTATACTTCGGTAAGCCGATAAGCATGTTTTCAAATTATAGAAAAATAAAGGCTGAAAAAGGTCATATCGTTCGAAAAGCAAGAAGTCAAAAGAGCGCTAATGTTAGTGTGCCCCATAAAAGTAAACAAAATCATAAAAGATGGGCCAATGTTTGCCTCACAATGCAAAATGCATCAATATCAATAATAGGCCTTCAAAGAAGGCAACCTTACCTAATTTTTGGATTTCATCACTTTTTAGCCATTTTTATAGTTAGTTTATTGCCCTTAACCTAAGCCTAATAAAACCTATAAAAGACCTTTTGATTTGTGTATACTTCAGGTGTATTATGAGAAAAAGTGATTATATGCATGGGCAAAACATGAAGGCCTATTAGGCTCGGTTAGGTTAATCTAAATTTAAAGTGACATGATTTTGTTTGAAAAAACAAAATTGACAAATATGTTTAACTGAAAAAATATAAGAATTTGGGCATGACCTTGAACCAAAACTGAAAATGAGTAAGGAATTGGAGGATGTCTTTGATAATAAAAGTTTGAAAGTGAATTGGAAGATTTGCTTAGGGACAAGCAAAAAGTTAAGTGTGGGGATATGATTGTGCAGCGATAATTCAGTGTTTAATTAATTTAAAAGCTTGATTTTACATCATGATTATGGTGGAAAAAGTTTAAGTTGTTTGTGTTTTGAATTATAGGTGTTTGGAGCTAAAGGACGCTTATATTGGATGAAAAGAAGCAAAACAAGAAACTACAAGGACTGAAGATGTAAATATCAAAAGTTACAAGAAAAGGCACAATAATAAGCATACCGGGTACGATAAGCCGGGTATGGGCGTATAATATGTCGACACAAAATATCTCGCATAATACTAAATAAGAAGCAAAGAAAAACAGAAAAATAAAATCTTTTTGGGTTTTTATATAAGTTTTTAAAAAAAGCAAATAAAAACTATTAAACACTAAACACACTAATTTCCCAGCAACAGTGGCATTTTGATTTGGTTATCAAGACTTGATAAAAAACAAGTTATTACATCGGTCTTAGCTACCTTTATTGCATAAGGGTAAGTAAGGTTGTCTCCACAAGGAATATGTAAATAGTGTTTAATAATATGACTCGATTAACTTAAAGACTCAAACCTTGAATTAAAAATTGGAACTATAAATGAATTTTAAACACAATTGCATAAAGCAACAAACATTAAAACTAATTTAATTAAATAATAAGAAACAATCACTTCCGAGTTTCCAATTCTGCAAGATCAACAATTGGTGTGTTTAACCTAGGGTTTGTAAGAAACAATACTTTAAGATCGTAGCTTTTGATTGAAGTGACAACAAAGGAACAAGCTTTTTAAGATCCATTCGGTCAATATGTTACCAATTTACATATATCAAATTGTCTACTTTTCATAATGAGCTAACAATGAAAGGATATCGAAAACTGATAATCAGTCAAACGACTTTATTTATAAGCAAATTGTTTAAATCAACCAAAACATAATGTTTCACTCAATATATCAATGTTCAATACAAGAACCTAATCAAGCATACCTATCATCTCACTTGACAAGAGTTGTACTCTTGAAAGAAATCACAAAGACCTAGCCATACATAATCTTCATTAGATCTTCAATCTTGCTTCCAATGATGATCAATGATGATATAGGGGATGTTAGGAAGCTTGAAAGCACCTAAACTCCCCTTGAAAATCACCTAATTTGGGATGATAAAAGTTCCCTTACGAATTGGGGTTGGATATGTTTAAATAAACTTGAAGATTGACAAAATCAGGAATGTTGTTAGTGAACAGGGTAAGATACGCCGACCCTGGGCGTATCATATTCCAGCTCAAATACGTCCGCAAATACACCGCCCATACGCCGCCCCGATGTATTATATGTCCATACCCGGCATATCATACGCCGATATGCTTCTAATTGTGCCTTTTCTTGTAACTTTTGATATTTATATATTCAGTCCTTGTAGTTCAGTGTTTTACTTCTTTTCATCCAAAATAAGCCTCCTTTAGCTCCAAACACCTATAATTCAAAACACAAACAACTTGAACTTGTTCCACCATAATCATGATGTAAAATCAAGCTTTTAAGTTTATTAAAACCTAATTTATTGTTACGCGATCAGGCTGAACTAGGGTAAGGGGAGGAATTGGGTTAATTTTTATGTGACTCCCCCTAACTGCACAATCTTTCATATTTAATGATTATAACCCATAACTTTTAAGGATGACACATCTCTTTAAGGATTATATCATTTATCTCCATTATGAGTTACTTGCTTTAGGCTTCTTCCCCTTCATGTTAATTTCCTCTTGTTTTCTCACTTCCTGACCCATCTAGTTTGTTATTTTTGCAATCTACATTTCCTTGTTCTCCATAGGTACTTCATTTTTCCTTAGGGTAATTATAAGACAGTTGTCGGTCCCTCACTTGTAACACAAATTCAAACGAAGATGCATAATATTTCTTTCCACACTTTCTATGGTATTCTTTTCCATTGGAGTTCCCCATTTTAGTACGTTTCTATCCCACTTTCTTTTACCTAGTCTTGTAGTTGTGAATTCTAAACCATTTTCCATTGTTATTGTTGTTGTTGCTAAGCTATTTCTACTTCAATTCAAATGGACTTACATCATCTTTATTCTATAAATTAACCTATCAAATGACTTATTAATTTACATTTTTAATCTTGTTTAATCACAACATTTTATGAAAACAACTAATGGTTAATACTAGTGTTACGATTTATTCGTCTAAAGGATGTTCTGAAAGAATCTAACTGTTAATCTATAAAGAGGATGAAGCTACCAAAAGCTCAATGATTCAACACTCGCTATCAACTACTGAGTTCTACCAAGTGTTGAACCATTACCGATCAACACTCTCAAAGTGATGAACTACTGATTGACTAACTATCAGCTCTCAAATGGATGAGCTGTTGACCAACTGCTACACTGGACAAGATTGTCTGTACCGATGTACGTTCGTGGCTGTTGTGTTCTACCTTTTGGAGACAACATAGTATTGGAGCTGCTAACTTCTGATGTGTCAATTGCGTGTCTATGATGTACATATGTTTTCCTAAATAGGGAATAGATAAAAATTGATTTATTATTTGTGTTTATCTTTCATAGTTAAATACCTCTCACTTGTATAGTTTTGAGGTTAGCTGGTTAGCCCACTTGTTATCTATTAAATATTAAGCTTTGTACTCAGAAAAGATTAATCAAGTGAAAACTTTGAAAGAACTTCTTGTGTCCTTATTATTACTCAAAGTATATGTGTTTGTTAAGTAAGAAAGTTAACTTAGATTCCGTATTTGTCATCTGCCAATCACTAGAGAAGTCTTGTTATTATATAACCCGATCCAACAAGTGGTATTACAGCTTCGGCTCTTTATTTACTTGAAGTCATGTTTCAACAAATCACTTGTTTTCTTTTGATCACATTTTAAATCATATCACTCCTTCATAACCAATTTTCCCTCCAAAATGACTGCTGAAGGCATCTCAAGTAAGCATGAGTTGAAGAAGGGCACTCAGATCAAACCTCCCATGTTTACACCACATGATTATACTTGAAAAATCCAAATGGAAGTTTTCCTAAGGAATCAAGATCTGAGACTTTGGCTCTCAATCCTAAATGGTTCATATAACCTTATGGTCCATGTTACTTGTGAAGATAAAACTATGATTCCTAATGATCCTACAAAGTACTCAGATGAAGATCTAAAGAAGATAGATGTAGACTCTAAAGCATTAAGGCTAATCAGGATGAGCATACCCAACAACATCATTCATTGCTTCAAGAAGTTAACAAGTTTTTAGAAGTTATAAGAAACATTGAAGGCTAGAGGAAACTGAAGATATGAAGGAGAACAAAAAAAGATGTCTTAAACCAGAAGTTTTAAAACTTTGGTTTCACATGGGAAAAAAACATGACTACAACATATCTTAGATATGTTGAACTGATAGGCTCTCTAAATGAGGTTAGAGTGAAGATGGCAAATCATGATATTCTCAGGAAATTCTTGAGATCACTTCTGAAGACATGGATAGTTACAGTTTGTCCATAAGAAGAACTGAAAATCTAAAGATAATGACTCTTGAGGAGTTATATGACATTCTTAGTGCCTACCAGATGGAGATGAATGCTAATGAAGAATCACTTGACAGATCATCAAGCTCCTCAAGGTCATCAACACTTATGGAACCTATCCAAGAATCCTTCCATTCTTAGGCTTATCGAATTCCAATGGTGACTCACCAAGTACCTGTAATCACCTATCCAGAACTTCCAACTCCTAAATCACAGTAATCACCATCCTTCAGCAGATGGAATCAGCAAACCTTATCATCTTTCTCACCAAACTACCCATCAAGCTTAGCATTTGTTAGTAAGCATGCCAACTTCTTCCAACTCTCTGAAAAAGATTTTGAATGATTCATCCAGATGATCTAGAAGAGATGGACATCAACTATATAATAGCCATGATCTCTTTCAGGGCTAAACAGTTTTAGCAGAGAACATGAAGAAAAGTTTTAAAGCAAAGAAGATCAGGATTGGGTTTGATAAGAGCAAATTAAAGTGTTTCAACTGCAATTAGGTGGGACACTTTGCTAAAGAATGTGAAGCACCTAAGCCAAACAAATCTCCACCAAGCTTATCAAACTACAATCAATCAACAACCTTCCTATGACCTTCTACTTCTAGAAATCAAAGACATAAAATAGCTATCACTTCAGGAGAAGAGGTGATTAACTGTAGCTTTCAAGTGAAAGACATCACTCCCATCAATAATGCACTAAAGGCAGGAAGCTCAACCTCTTCATCTCAGGTAACATCTGAACCTTGTTGTAGGGGTTGAACCTAGAGGCTCGGAAAATCAAATCATGATGAAGATCAAAATCAAAGCCATGCGAGAACCTACAATTTACCGCGTGAAACACAAGCTTCTCGCGCGACAAATTCTAGTCGCACGAGAACTTGTTTCGCAGGAGAACTTCTACTTTAGTATAAATAGAAGCTTTTTTATGTAACCTAGTAGCTTTTGTTCATTTCCTTATTTCATACGTACTATAATTCGATCAAAGTAGAGAGAAATATACTCTGAAGTTTATTTACAATTGTGTATGAGTGTTTGATTCTATTCTTCTAATCCGTGATTGTTTACATTCTACATTCACTTTCATAAGATCGATCTTGTCATTGTAACATTCCTTATAATTAGGATCAGAGCTTGTTATGCTCTAGATCGATTTATTGAAGAATGAAGAAGTGATTTTAAAGTGGTCGTGAGCTTGAATTAATCATAATTCAAAGTATTTTGCTTGATTTCTACTGAGATTGATCATTTGAAGATAATAAAGCTGCTAAACTTGGTGTTCTTCATTTTGATGACCATTTTATCTTAAAATAAGATTAATTGAATCAATTAGAGACAATTAGGATCTTATTTGAACCTAAATCACTAATTGAACACCTGATTAATAAAATTTTAATCAATTTGGTGAAATATTATGACAGAAAACTTCAAAATCAAGGAGAACAGTTTCTACGAAAAGTCTGAATTTTCTGCGAAAACTCAGTTTTCATACGAGAAGTGCTTTTCACAAAAAGTTGTTACATTTGTTACAAAAGATTCCTTTCACATGAAAACTTAAAGATTTTGCAAAATTCATTTACAAAACTTTCCGCACGATAAGTTTAAAGATTTCACGCGAGGACTTGAAGATTTCGCGCGATAAGTTGCTTATTTGCACAAAAACTTTAAGATCAATGCCTAATCCGAAGCACATCACTGCTCCCTTGAATCTCGATAAAGAGATTGTTACAAGCATTAAGCCACCTCGCTTGCTTAGTGAAGAAGACTATCTGGTTTGGGCTTTTCGGTTTGAGAAACATGTCATCTAAACTGAACCCCGGATGATGCGATCAATTAAACAAGGTCCATACATTCTGGTATATAAGAATGATAAAGGTGACTTGGTTCCTAAGCCTGAACATTTGTGGGACGAGGAGGATATGAAAAAGAAGGAACTTCATGATAAAGCTTATGCTATTATCACCATGGCACTGACCACTGAGATAGCAAAAAATTTAAAGACTTCACAAAGGCTAAGGATTTATGGGATGTCATGGAGGAAAAAATCATGAGAAACAAAGATATGAGGGAACGCGGGAAAGACATGTTAAACCAAGAGTTTAATATATTTAATCATATACTGGGTGAAACCTTGGAGGCACAGATGTCCAGATTTATGAAGCTGATCACAAAGACGAAGAGTGCAGGAATCATTTTGGAGAATATAGCAGTTAACAACAAGCTGTTAAATTCTTTGCCTTATAGCTGGAACAACAACATCACTACTATCAAGAGAACCAAGGACTTGTTCACCTTGACACTCAATGATCTCATCTCTACCATCAAATCTTATAACATGAATGATAAGCAAAGGGCTGCAAATTATATCAACACCATTGGAGCTGAAGCATCGACAATATATGCCAAGATGGCTAGTAATCCTAATTACTATGTTAGTTACTCTCAACTGTGTCAACAACAACAATAGCCAGCACCTTCTGCTAGCCCAATCATCAAAGATCAAATTTTGCCCCAATCCTTGCCACAATACCAAGCTACTCATCAAATTTCCTATGTCCAACCTCAAATATAATCCCAATCTCAAACCTACCTTCAGATTCATGCTACTCAACCAACATAACAAGCTCTCAACCACCAAGCAAACAATTTAAATAGCTGAAGAGCATCCGGCTCTATTCACCACTTTCATGAGCAGCTATGAAGCTTTTTCTGCAGGAAGGCTCAGTGCACCAAACATCTTGGTTGATGACTTGAAACAAGTTAATCCCCTATGATGTTGAACAGAACGACATAAAGTATCAAATAGAAACGGTGGTGTACCGAGCTAAGAATTTTGCAAGAAGAACTGTCAGAAAGGTGTTTGGGTTAAATAACTCTAGCAAGATCGGGTTTGACAAGTCCACTTTGAGATGCTATAACTGTGATAAACCAGTTGATTTTGCCGGAGAATGTAATCAACCCAGAACCAACCAAACTAATCATGGAAAGAAGATGGTTACTATGTGAAAGGATCTCAGCCTCTAGTTTGATCAATTAGGTTGTATTCGCAGCGGATTTAGCACAAGAATTAAGCAAATTATACTAAGAACACAAGAGATATATCAATGTAACAGTAGGTTATAGAGAAAGAGTGGAATTCTGCAAAAAGGTGTTTTCTATTAGATCACACGCTTCGGCCAGGATTACAATTAGGCCATCTTCCTTTTATAGGAAGAATGACGTCAGCTGATGTCACTTGATATTGACATCAAACCGTTATTTTAACAAACTACTGAAACTACCTTAATTACTGAAGATGTCAAACAGCTGACATCTCCTTCCAAAATGCTAAGTGTTAAACTTATTACAAGAGCTGAAAAGAAACTACTGAAAACTACAACGACTGAAGAACATACTCTTCAGTCGTTTTACAAATTACTGAAATAGAAAATACAACTACTGATAAGAAAAAGCTGAAAGGTAAACCATCACAACAACTGAAGAATACTTCTTCAGCTGTTATGACAAACTCTGAAGCTTCAGTACTTGTCTTCAGACTTTAACTTCAGATGTTTAATCAGCTGATGACTTCAGTAGTTGTCATCAGCTGATGTCTTTAGTCTTTGTCTTCAGTCTTTGTACTTCAGCTGTTGATCTTCAGTACTTTAGTCTTCAGCTGATAGTCTTCAGTACTTGAGTCTTCAGCACTTGAGTCTTCAGTACTTGGGTCTTCAGTACTTGAGTCTTCAGTACTTGAGTCTTCAGTACTTGTGTCTTCCGCTTATGTTCTTCAGTACTTCAATCTTCAGCTGTTGAGGTCTTCAGACTTTGTCAAACAGCTGATGATGCTTTCAGCAGTTGTTGTGATGTCTTGTGGGACTTAGAGGTTTTTCTGATCTGGCTCATTGGTTCTTTTGGTCCAACAAACTCCCCCTGAACCAATGCAGCCAAAACCTCTAAGCTTATTGTTGGTCCCACTTATTGTGGCAGAATGATTGGTCTATTTCCTTCTGGATCAGCTCAGAAGTTGACCCATATAAGCACTGGCCTGGGAAGAGGTCTCAAGGATCTGATTGGCATAGTATGGATGGGAACTATGTTTTGGGGAACTGGACACAGAGTTGTTGTCCCATCCATGAGACCTACTTCCCAACTATGAGCCTGTAGGATTCTCTGGTGTAAGCTTCTAAAAACATTACTTGTTCCTCCATGGTAAGATCCTCTGCCTCACCCTCAAATAATCCTTCAGGCCCATAGAGCTCTGAGATGAATTTGGCCTGTTTACCATTTTTGAGCTCCACAGTTTTTATAACCCTATAGGCGAACTCATCAGGGTGATTACCCTCTAAGAACAACTGGAGCTCATTTTCCCTAATATTCTCAATCCTCTTGTAAACTAACCCCTTTTTAACCACCCTATTCTCCAACATCTTTTGTGGTGGCAGGTTAGCCTAATAGGTCTTCTTTAAATCTTCAATGATCTCCCAGGGTGATACTACAATGGCCAAAGAGATCACTTCATCTACAATCTTTTTACTTGGCCATTGTATCTCAGTGGAATGTCTTTCTTAATGATCCTGTGAGACACCCTGGGATAAGGCCAAATACTCACTTTGTCCTTTTGATATTGATATGTATGCCTTAAAGTGAATAATCTCAGAGCTTGTTTCCTCATATTAATGATTGATGAGGAAGCAGCATATTAATGATTGATAAGGAAGCAGCATAAACTTTATCTACTCTTTTCAACAGCTCATCATCATGTAGCTTATGCTGCTGTTCTTCTTTAATTTTAACCTTCACAGCTTCTATCTGTGAGGCAAAAGTGATGGGTAAAGATTTGGCTTTAGGCAAAGATAGAACTACAGAGGGAGGCAGCCTATCTTCTTCCTCATCATTCTCTTCTTCTTCTTCTTCTTCTAGCCTCAGCACCCTTCTCTTCCTCTTGAAGGGTGCATCATCGGCTATGGGTTTTGATGGTGAAAGGGTTGGTTTTGTGGGTGGTGGTTTGGTTTTTGGCGTGGGAAATTAGGCAGGCTGAGCTACCAATTTAGATGTGAGAGAGGATTTGGTTTGTTTGGCTAACTCAGTCCTGTTCCCAGCACTGGCTTAACTAAGGGCTTCTATGAGCAGGCCTTTAGTGAATACCTCAGACGAACAGATCTTGGTGGCTATTGCCAAGATGCTGTCCCTGGGCCATGATCTGATCTCTAGGACTGATCTCCCTAGATACTTCAAAATGAATCTTGTCATAGCCTCAAGTCTCTCTTTTTCCTCTTGGCTATAACAAGACCATCGGTATTCTATCTCTTTCACCTCCAACTTCCTTATCTCTTGATCTAGCTCAGCAGTGTCACTGTCAAAGCCTTGCCTGAGCAGCTGATCAATGATGTTATCCATTGACCTGCTATGTTCAGCATCAGCCTCCTGGACAAGGACAGCTAGATCTTTCTCCTTCTCTCCCTTCTTCTTCTTGTATGTGACATGAAAGTCTTTTTGACTTTCAGTCACTTTTTCCAATTCAGCACTCTCCTTCTCCTTCTCCCTCTCAGTCTCCACCACTAACTCCCTCTCATATACTACCTCATCCTCAACTTCTTTCTCTTTCACTTCCTCCTCCACTCTCTTTCTCTTAGCTTTCACTGAAGTCTCCCCTTTTTGGTTGCATTGGTTGCAAGGGGTTGATTGTCAGAAAGCTTCTTCATCACAACAGCTTCCACCAAAGGCTGTATAGTAGAGGGAAGCCTCTCATCAAGGGTTTTGATCACAATATCTGTGATAATGGGTGTAATGAGAGGCAAGGAATTTTGAAAGATAGTAGCTAATTGCTCAGGGGGTTCTGTCCCTGAGAACTAGTGCCAGAAGCAAGGGTAGGTGGCTGAGCTTATGGGAGTGGTTGAGTGTTTGTGAGACCTTCAGGTGAAGGTGCCATCTGTGGGTGTATGGTGGCAGATGGACTTTGGTCTTGAGTCATTTTGGCGAGTAGCTCTTTGAGTCTACTCACCTCATACTCAAGAATAGTGTTTTGAGCTACTACATCGTAGAAAAAGCTCAGGTCATCATCAGTTGTAACTGAATCACCTGACCTCCTGATTGAATCGGGATGTACATGTGCTGAGTGTGGCTCAGTGATCACATGTGCCCTTTGTCTTGGTACTGGGGACTTCCTGCCTCCGGATTGGATCCATCATCGGCAGTTGCCTCTGGTGAGGACTTAGAGATGGTACCAACTTCTTCCTGTTCATGTGCTGATATAGGGGAAGTGGCAGCCTCACCAGATTGTCCTATCTCCTTTGCCACACTTGGAGATGAGACATTTGATTCCCTGTGTTGTGGGCTCCCATCAACACTTGTATCCACCCTCTCTGTGGTTGGAGTTTTCCCAGTTGTGATTGGTTCCTGGGGAGAGGGTGGAGTGTTAAGATGAGTCAACACTTCTGCAATTATGAATGTAGGGCTTTGAGGGGCGGTTGCAGTGGGAGATGGGGTAGAAGCAGTATGTACATAGGGAGATGTGTGCTTTTCAATGGCAACCTCCTCAAGTGAGAAAGGTTCTAGATGTGTGGTAGCCCCAGAAATGGTTGCATCAGGCTCCTGTAGAGAGAATGCCTGTGCGGTTGTCGTTGGTGGAGTCATGGTAATTGCTGGGAGAATCGCGCCAGCAATTACTTCCTGCCTTTGTTGTGCAGGGGCATCCTCAGGGGACTCATCTACCTGAGTAGCCTTTTCGGGTTTCTTTTGTTTGGGTTTGGTGGGGACTTTGGATTTTGAGGTGGAGGCTGTGGGTTCCAGCTACGTGGGTTTTCGCAGCTTGGCATCCTTTTTCAACGTTTGGTCAGTGTTGTGCCTGGAGTATACCTCAGGCAATACAGCCATGGCAGGGACTCCAAGGCCAACAAGTCCCTCAGCATGTAGCTGGTTCTCTATTATGTCCATTATGAACCGTGGATATAGTATCCAATGGTTAGCAAAAGCTTTTGTGGCCATATCCTTGAGTTCCAAAAAGATTATTTCAGAAAAATTTAAGTTTTGTTTCTCAAGGATAGAGAATAATATCTGCTGCCACCGTGATGACAATTGGTCCCATGAGGAGGTCTTTGGGGCTAAGCAAACATTCACCATGTAGAATATAAGGCGTTCGGCATCATGGAAATGTTTCTTGAGCAGGGTAGAGGCATGAAGGTCACCCTGATAGCCATGGTGTGCAAATGAAAGATCACTGGTGCCTTTTGGATATTCGGTTGGGAAGGTGGCATCATCCAATTTTAGGGTTTGGCGGATGATTTCCGGATTGATAACCACCTTCTGGTTGTTGACGAACGACTGGAGAGAGACCTCGGCGTCGTTCTCTCCAGTAAGGATGACGTTCGTCCAGAACTGTGTAAGGGAATCGGCATATATTGTAGGATTGAGGAGGAAGGCTGTTTGGTAAGGAGAATTGACCATGATATCTATGGCGTTATGAAACTTGGTCCAAAATGGGGATTTGGTAAGGTAGGCGACACAGTTGTGTCTTGGCTTGAGCTGCATGGTCACCATTAATGGTATGAGAGAGGTTTCAGAGTTTTTGAAATATTAGGTTATGAGAGAATGAAAAACTCTGAAGGTAGGGTTGGGTATTTATAGGGTACGGATTGAAACGGCTGAAAGAAAACGATTGAAGGTTTTGGTGTTAGGCATCAGTTGTTGAAATGACTGATGACATGGTTTTAACCTTTAGAGGTTATAAACATCTGAGGACTTGGTGTTAGCCATCAGTAGTTAAAACTACTGAGACCGTGGTTTTGTCCTTCAGATGTTGTAAACGACTGAAGACTTGTTGTTAGTCATCAGTAGTTATAAACTACTGAAGACATGTTTTTCATCTTCAGACGTTGTAAATAACTGAAAACTTGGTATTAGTCATCAGTAGTTGTAAACTACAGACATCAGTAGTTGTAAACTACTGAAGACATGGTTTTGGCTTCAGTCGTTGTAAACAACTGAGGACTTGGTGTTAGTCATCAGTAGTTGTAAAACTACTAAAGACATGGTTTTGGCTTCAGTTGTTGTAATCAACTGAGGACTTGGTGTTAGTCATCAGTAGTTGTAAAACTACTGAAGACATGGTTTTGTCCTATAGTTGTTTGGTATGAAACAACAGAAGAAATCAGCTGAAGAGTAAAATTACTCATCAGCTGTTGTCGTCAATTCAGTTGTTTCATGCTGACCTCAACATTTACTCATCAGCTCGTTGGCTGACTTTCAGATGTTTCATTGGCCTTCAGCTCTTGTGAATATTTATTCCTCAGCTCTTGTTAACAAATGTTCATAAGACCTGATGAAATAAATTATTCTTCAGAGCTTGTGAACAAATTTTGTCTTCAGTACTTATGTGTAAGATTACACATCAGTACTTGTGAATAAAATTTGTTCTTCAGTACTTATTTGTTTGAAAACTATACATCTGTAGGTATAACCACATCAGTAGTTGTAACTACATCAATTGTTTTCAACAAAGAATGTACTTCAGTATTTGAAGCATTTTAGTCTTCAGTAGTTATGAAAAATACTGAAGACTAAATTACTCATCAGTACTTATTTTTGACTTTTGCATACTAATGCACATCAGTACTTGTGAGCTGAGAGCATCAATATTAGTCAAATTATTCTAGCTGTAGCATACCAAGCCTTAGTACCAGATTTTGAAATGTGGCACTATCTAAAGGCTTAGTAAATATGTCTGCAAGCTCATCAGCACTAGGCACAAACTTTGGATCAATCAGACCTTTTTCATAGCAATCCCTAATAAAATAATGTCTGATCTCAATATGTTTGGTCCTAGAGTGCTGGACTGGATTTTTAACAATACAAAGAGCGGAAGCACTATCCATTAATAATGGAGTCTTAGTCTCTGTAATGCCATAATCTAAGAGTTGATTCTGAAGCCAGAGTACCTGGGATGTACAACTTGCAGCAGCAATGTACTCAGCTTCAGCAGTGGATGTAGCAATTGATGTTTGTTTCTTACTCTGCCAAGAAACTAAACAATTGCCTAGGAATTGGCAACCACTAGAAGTGGATTTTCTGGTGACTTTGCATCCTGCATAGTCACTATCAGAGAAAGCAACTAATTTGCAAGAATGCCCAGTAGAATACCAAAGACCTAGAGATTGGGTACCTTGCAAATATCTAAAGATCCTTTTGACTGCAATCAAATGGGATTCTTTAGGTGCAGCCTGAAATCTTGCACAGGCACATGTTGTAAACATAATGACTGGTCTAGAAGCTGTAAGGTACATCAATGACCCAATCATACATCTGTAAATGGTTTCATCAACCGTTTTACCTTTCTGATCAACGTCTAGTTGTGTGGTGCTACTCATGGGAGTAGAACAGGGCTTACAGTATTGTAAATCAAACTTATTTAACAACTCTTTTGTATATTTGGACTGATGAATGAAGGTTCCATCAGCCCTTTGTTTGATTTACAACCCTAGAAAGAACTGTAATTCTCCCATAGCACTCATTTCAAACTTTTGCTTCATTAGCTTAGTGAATTATCACACAACTGTGGATCAGAGGATGCAAAAATTATATCATCAACATAAATTTGAACAAGTAGCTTATGCTGTCCCACATTCTTAATGAATAAAGTTTTATTAATGGAGCCTCTAGTGAAATTATTCTGTAGAAGAAAATTAGATAATGTTTCATACCAGGCTCTAGGAGCTTGTTTCAATCCATAAAGAGCCTTATCAAGCTTATACACCCAATCAGGATGTTTATTATCCTCAAAGCCTGGTGGTTGACACACATAAACTTCTTCTTTTATTTTACCATATAAAAAGGCACTTTTGACATCCATTTGAAATACTTTAAGATTTTGAAAGGCAGCATAAGCTAAGAACAATCTAATTGCCTCCAGTCTGGCTACAGGGGCAAAGGTTTCATCATAATCGATGCCTTCCTCTTGTGCAAACCCTGTACAACCAGCCTGGCCTTGTTCTTGACAATTTGGCCCTTTTCATCAGTTTTATTCCTAAACACCCATTTAGTGCCTATAGCACACTTACCTTGGGGTAAAGGAACAAGCTCCCACACTTGCTGTTTTTTAAACTAAAGAAGCTCAAGCTGAATTGGTTCAACCCATCCATTGTCTCTTAGTGCAACATGATAATTCTTTGGCTCTTACTGACTGATGAAGAGAGCATAGAAGCAGAAATTGGACAATTGACTCCTGGTTGAAACTCCAGCATTGATATCACCAATGATTTGAGACATTGGGTGATTCTTCAGCTCTTGATAGACAATAAGATCAGTGCAAGTGTTTGTAGGACCTTCAGAAGCAACAGATGGTGATGTAGATTCTTGAAACCAAGTAGGAGGTGGTAACTCAAATGAAGTAGAGGATTC
Source organism: Flaveria linearis (assembly GCA_024085815.1). Classification (NCBI taxonomy): domain Eukaryota; kingdom Viridiplantae; phylum Streptophyta; class Magnoliopsida; order Asterales; family Asteraceae; genus Flaveria; species Flaveria linearis. The sequence goes on from CM044004.1 coordinate 26,733,537, forward strand.
AGAAATCTCATCAACATTTGTTGTGGATGGAGCTACTGAAGCTATAGGAGCATCAGGTTTAGTTGACTCAGGCAGGTGGTCACTAAACCTGAAAAGGTGAGTACTGGCTACATCATCATCAGTACCACCAGGTGGAGAACTGTTGATAAGAACAACAACTGGAGGTTGATAAGGAACATATTGCAGTATGTCCAGATCAAATAACTCCACAGGGTTTTATGGAATCTTGTCCTTTGGAGATTTATTAAACTTCACGTGCAAAGTCTCTTTAACCATCTTTGTTCTACAGTTGAAAACTCTGTATGCCTTGCAAGTTGATGAATAACCAACAAAATACCCTGCATCCACCTTTGATGCAAACTTCTGGAGTGGATTGCTTGTGTTGAGAATGAAACAAGGACACCCAAAGGCTCTAAAGAAGGAAATTAAAGGGGCCAAATGATGAAGTACTTTATAAGGAGTCTTCATCAACCTCTGATTCACTAATACTCTATTCTGCATATAGCAAACTGTGTTGACAGCTTCAGCCGAAAAGGTCAGTGGCAATCCTGAGTCAGCCAGCATTGACCTTGCAGCTTCAATGAGGGTCATGTTCTTTCTCTCCACCACTTCATTTTGTTCAGGAGTTCTTGGAATGCGGAACTGCCTTTTGATTCCCTTTGACAGATAGAAGTCATCAAGTGTGTGATTTCTAAACTCTGTGCCATTGTCACTCCTCACACACTTGACTGGAAGGGAATACTGCTTCTCCACATATAACACAAAGTTCATTATAGCTTTTGCAGCTTCATCTTTAGAGTGCAAGAAGAAAGTCCATACAAATCTGGAGTAATCATCCACAATTACCAGACAGTATTTCTTCTTTTCCATGCTCATCACTCTGACAGGACCAAAAAGATCCATGTGCAAAAGTTGCAAGCAGGCATTGGACTTTGGTTCTTCTATTGGAGGGAATGAGACTTTGTGTTGTTTTCCCTTGAAACAAGCAGTGCAGTTGTCTTCACATTTGAACTCCTTTAAAGGCAACCCTCTTACTAAACCATGGTGTATCAGCTGATTCATGTTTTTGAGATTCACATGACCCAGCCTTCTATGCCATAGAGTAGATTCTTGAGGAGAAGCCTTAGAAATAGGCAAGGATGGCCGTTTAGATCAATTTTCTTTGAAAGATCTAAGGCATATACTCTTCCTGTCCTGTTGGCCTTCAGGAGAGTATATTCATCCAACACCTTGTCAATCAAACTCAGAACTTTGGATGACATAATCCGACAGTTCTGGCTGGTAAAAAGGGCAACATGGCCTTTATCACACATTTGACTGACACTCAAGAGATTGTACTTGAGATTCTCCACATGATTAACATCATCAAACCGTATTTCCCTATTGGAAACAAAGCCTTTGCCGATGATGTAACCTTTTGCATCATTGCCAAAGGAAACAAACCCCTTCTTTCCTTGAGATTATTCATTTAGAAGTGTGCTGCTTCCTGTCATATGCATGGATCCTCCACTGTCTACATACCAGATGCTTCTTTGGCATGTTGAAGAACCCTACATTCATCACAACAAGTTAGTTAGTTTTTGAGACCCAAACCTTTTTGGTTTGGGTCTGTTCTCATCAACAGATGTGACACTTACGGGTTTGTTATGTGTGACAGCCTGAGGTGAAGGAGATGGTGTAGAAGAGGAATCCTTTGGCTTGGATTTCCTTTTCTATGGTTTCAGCACAGGAGCATCTAATTGGTTGACTCTTCCCATTAGATGTTGAACCATCATAACAAGCTGTGTCTGATTTTGTGATAAAGCCTTTAGCTCATCAGACACATTAGTGCTTGCTTGTGATGGATCCCTGTGTTGCACCTTCTTTTGAGCAACCTCAGCTGTTGCTTGATTAACCCCATCCTTCTTTTTGGATTTCTTCTTGGACTTAGGGGTTTTAGGTTTTGATGTTGCTGGTACAAACTTGGTCTCAAACTTAGTTTTCATTACATTCATTTTCTATTTAATTTTCTCCTTTTGTTTGAGTTTGGAGCCCTTTTTGTACCAGCAATCATCAGTAAGATGATTGAACAAGCCATATATTTCACATGGATTCTTCTTCATCTTTAGTTGATCATCTACTGAAGAAGATGAAACTACTAAAGACTTGTTCTTTAGCAATTTGCTATCAGTACTTGCAGTTTTCTTCCTTGCAGTACTTGCTTTCCTGATATATTCTTCAATAGTTTTCAAACCCTTTCTACTTGTAGTTTTCTTCCCTTCAATACTAGCAGTAGTTGGCTTTTGAACTTCAGGTGTTATCACTTGCTCTCCAGTACTTTCAGTACTTTTAGAGACAACACCTGAGTTGATCAACTTTTTGATCATATGACAGTCAGCATTTTAACCATTTGCTGTTGTAGCATCAGCTGGTTGGTTTTGTGAGGAATTAATGCTGACTTCAACCTCTGATGGTGCTGTATCAGATAGTAGGTCACATGATGAGAAGGATTGGTTATTGCTTTCTTTATCAGATTCGACTTCTGCTCTGGAAGTAAAATCTGTTGGAGGAGCAGTGTGATTATAACCAATGCCAAACTTCACATTGGAAGCTGATTGCTTACTCAGAAGAATTTCAAAACCCTTGTAGGATTGCACCCAGCAATCACACTCTACCTGGGTAGCTGCAAGTGTTTCCTTGAGGTCTCTGTACTTCTCTAGAAGTACCTCTTCCCTAGCCTTATCATCTTTGATTCGGCATTTATGTTTATAAATCTCATCATTTTTATCATTAAGCACAGACTCAAGTTCAGCTTTTCTTTTGGAAAGAGTTTGCTCTAGCTCAAGATTTTTATCAATTAAAGCTATATTTGCTTCTCTAATAGATGCAAATGCAGCTATGCAAGATTCAGAACATAGCTTGGCTTTGGCCTCAGAAGATACCTGTGATGAAGCATTGGAGGATGACCCATCAGAAGACTCTAGGGCCATGAGAGCAAGGTTCCCAAAAGGATGATCACCACCATGTTGACCAGCACCAGGAAACAGTTGTTCATGGCCAGATAAATCATCTGGTAAACTGCTCCAGTCAACAACTCCTGGGGTGAAGAAGCTGTGTTGTTAAGGTTAGGTTTGATGATGAGATTGAGAAGGTTGAGGCTCAGGGAGAGCATATGGTTGCTGAGCTGTGGGTGCTTGAACTTGACTTGACTGGGGCATGTAGTAGCAGGGGTATGGGTATGGCATATAACCTTGAGGCATAAAGTATGCAGGTGATGCGTGAGCTTGTGATGGATGACCAGAACTAGTGGTATGTTGCCCTGTGTGCTGTGAGCTATTGCTTGGAAAAGTCACAAAGGGTGCAGAGGAGTTAGATCCAGATGATCTACACTCTCTAGCAAAGTGTCCAAGCCTATGGCACTTGTGACACCTCAACTTGCTCTTGTCAAAACCAACTTTGGTTTTGCCAGAGAGACCAGGAAATTTCCTGCCAATTCTCTTGTAGAAATTTTGAGATCTGATATTAATCATTGCCATTTGACTCAAAATATCCATCTCTTCCAGATCATCATCTGGAATGCTCTTCAAGTCCTCCATCAGAAAGCACAGGTTATCACTGCTACCTCCTGAACTACCATCAACACCAACAAAAGCATGTTCAGAATTGGTAGAGAAATCAATATGCTCATCATAGGCACTCTCTGATGCAGCATATTCTGACTCTTGACCAATCAGTACAGCATTGCCTGATACAAAGTCATCAGTGAGCTTGCCAGAGGTGGACAACTTCCTTTTCTGCTCTATCTCTCTCTCAAATGTAAGCAGTTTCCCATGAAGTTGGGTGAGAGATAGAGTATCCAGATTTGCACTGGAGCGTAGGACAATGGTATAAGTGTCCCATCTCTCAGGCAGGATCTGAGGAAACGGTTGTTCATCTGACAATTGGAATACTCGTGTTTAACCATTTTCAACTCAGAAATAAGACAAGAGAATCGCTCAAACTGTTGAGTCAGTGTCTCACCCTTCGTATGAGAGAATGTCTCATATTGTTGGGCAAGGATTTCCCTAGTATTTGCTAAGACCTCATTGGTTCCTCCGAATTGTTCCTTCAGAGCAACCCAGAGATCATAAGCAGTTTCATGATGCATTAGCCCTGAATAGATTTCATTGGGTAGTGCCATGGCCAGAATTCCATGGGCTTTAGCATCAATCTCGAACAGCTTAAGATCTTCATCCGAATATTGGTCAGGTTTCTTCAGAACCCTCTCATTGGATTCAGGAACGCTCACCATAGGCTTGTATGGTCCATATACCACTGACTTCCAACAACCGACACTGTTGATAGACAAGTGATGGAGCATACGACGTTGCCATATGTTATACTCACTCTTCACAAGCATCGGAGGCTTTGTTGAGGAGCCAGTATTGTGAGGATCATTTGTTGGTGTCGCCATCTCAGACTTCAAGCAAATTCAAGGTAAACAAAACAAATCAAGCTCAAAACCACGAGAACCTCAAGTTTAATGGCCAGAAGCAGCAGAAACTCAATCTCTATAACCGATTCTTGCAAATTTGCTAATTCGATCAAACATAGATAGCAAAAGAGCAGTTTCAAAGATCAATCATTAAATCGATCAATGATTAACTAGCTCTGATACCATTTGAAAGGATCTCAGCCTCTAGTTTGATCAATTAGGTTGTATTCGCAGCAGATTTAGCACAAGAATTAAGCAAATTATAGTAAGAACACAAGAGATATATCAATGTAATAGTAGGTTATAGAGAAAGAGAGGAATTCTGCAAAAAGGTGTTTTCTATTAGATCACATGCTTCAGCCAGGATTACAATTAGGTCATCTTCCTTTTATAGGAAGAATGACATCAGTTGATGTCACTTGATAGTGACATTAAACCGTTATTTTAACAAACTACTGAAACTACCTTAACTACTGAAGATGTCAAACAGCTGACATCTCCTTAAAAAATGCTAAGTGTTAAACTTATTACAACAGCTGAAAAGAAACTACTGAAAACTACAACGACTGAAGAACATACTCTTCAGTCATTTTACAAATTACTGACATAGAAAATACAACTACTGATAAGAAAAAGCTGAAAGGTAAACCATCACAACAACTGAAGAATACTTTTTCAGCTGTTGTGACCAACTCTGAAGCTTCAGCACTTGTCTTCAGACTTTAACTTCAGATGTTTCATCAGCTGATGACTTCAGTAGTTGTCCTCAGCTGATGTCTTCAGTCTTTGTCTTAAGTCTTTGTACTTCAGCTGTTGATCTTCAGTACTTTAGTCTTCAGCTGACAGTCTTCAGTACTTGAATCTTCAGTACTTGAGTCTTCAGTACTTGAGTCTTCAATACTTGAGTCTTCAGTACTTGAGTCTTCAGTACTTGTGTCTTCAGTTTATGTTCTTCAGTACTTTAATCTTTAGCTGTTGAGGTCTTCAGACTTTGTCAAACAGCTGATGATGCTTTCAGCAGTTGTTGTGATGTCTTGTGGGACTTAGAGGTTTTTCTGATCTGGCTCATTGGTTCTTTTGGTCCAACACTATGCAACTAGAAACCAAGAATGATCAAGCTAGTTCTTCCAAGAACAAAGCTTTAGTATCACAGACGAATGAAGAGTATGAATGGTCAGATCAAATGGAAATTCTTGATATCAAGTTGTCCACTGCTTTATTGGCTGAAATCCAACCTGTCCATGAGCATTATGAACACAATTTATTTGCTAAGTTTGTGTCTGGTGATATGTTGAGTGGTATGTTTGTTGAAGAAGAGAGTGGAGTTTGTTGAGAAGGTTAAAGAGGAGCAGGTGAGAGATAAGAAAAGTAAAGCGGAGATGGAAAGTGTTGAAATAGCTATTGAGATTAGTCCAGCTCAAGTTGTAATCAAAGAAGAAATGACTGTTGAGTTCACTCCAGTCAAAATTGCAGAAGAAAAAGAAATAGCTGTTGAGTTGACTCCAGCTACCATGAAGAGAAGAATGTTACTGCTGTTGAGGAAACTCCAGCATCTGCTCATGCTATTCAAGGAAATGCTGTTGAGATTACTCCAGTAAAAGAAGCTGAAAGACTTGTAGAAAAAGGTCTTCATGGTGAATGTTGTCCATGAAGAGACAAAGGAGAAAGCTGAATCTACTAAGGTGTACTGTTCTCTTTGTTTTAATGAGTGTATTGAAAAAGTACAAAGATATAGAGTTCACAATGAGTATTTGATTTTAGAAGTTGAAAAACTTCAATATCAAACCCGTAAATACAAAAGTGATGAGAATTTTTTTTAAAAAGATAGATGGCTTAAATAAATCAAAAACTAAACAGTGAACTCTTATTAGCTAAACTTATTATTGAAAATTTGAATTATCTTCAAACATGGTTGATGTTATCATCAAATCACAAATGACACAAAAGATTAATGGTGGTAAAAATGGAGTTGGTTACTCTACCATAACACCACCAATTAATCATGAATATACTTCTTTGCCTTCATCAGTTATCACTTATGATGAAGAGACCTATGGTTTAGGTTTTCAACCACAGTCTGACTTAACACCTTCAGCCAATGTGTCACTGATTGTTGACCTTTCATAACAACTAAAATTAAAGTTAATCATAATAATTCTTTTGCAGAATGTGTGAAGATGGATAGGTTGGTTGAAGAGTGGGAGAGTGATGATGAAATAGTTTTTAAGAATAATAAAACTTGTAAAAATTTACTTGTAATTCATCATCAAAGATCAATGAAAGTTCTGTAGTTTCTTGCACTACAAATGACTGTTCAAAATTGTCAAACAAAGAAAAAAACTTACATCAAATTTGAGTTTAAGACCAAAGAAAGAAAACGAGTCATAACATCATTATCTGATTTGAAAACTAATTTAAGAACAGATTTGTTTCTAAAGACAAATTGATAAAGAGGATTATATTTTTAAGGAAACAAATACAAGTTTATTTAAAAATAAATCTTTTATTATTGCTAATACTGTGAAACAAGATATGTGTAGCATAGGTACCAAAGAAACTGGTCGTACTCTAGTACTTTCTGTTCAAACAGATAAAGCTCAATCTAAAGCCTCAATAGCATAAAAAAAGACTCAATCTCTTAGAAAAAAATCCAATGAAAAGGGAAAATGAGAGTTTGTTAAAAAATCTATAGGCCACAGACATCAAGCCAGATTCTATGATAACTATGGAAGTTATCATCAACAATTTGAGAAAAGAACTAGAGAGCCAAACGTGTATCAAAATATATGTTGTTATGTATGCGGAAAGCCAAATCACATGGATAGAAATTGTCATCATAACCAATTGACAAGTAAACAAAGGTTTCATAATTCTATTGCAAATAATAGGAAACAATTCTTTCTTAATGTAAAATTTAAAAGAAATTTGGATCATAGAAAATGTTTTATTGAAAAAAGAAATGATTAATCAAACACAAACTTGCAAAAGAAAATCCAAACAAGAAACCTTTACATGTTAATAATGATAATTCATCTTCCACTCAAAGTAAGTTCAAGAAATTGGTTTCAAATCCTATCAAACCAGTTTAGAAGTGGAAAACTAAAGAAAAGGAACCAGAACATGATATTGTTAAAGATTATATTTTTAATGATAAAAGAGATATGATATTGAAACTTATATCATATTTAGATGAAAATAATGTACTCAATTCAACCATGGCATGGGTTCCTAAGCATGAATGAATAATTTGTGCAGGAACATCCAAGACCTAACATTAACAGTGTATGGCATGTTGACAGTGGATGTTCAAGGCACATAACTGGTAATATATCTCTGTTAAATGACATCAAACCTTATAATAGAGGATATGTTATATTTGCTGGAGATAAAGGAGGTAAGATTACAAAGATAGGTACAGTGTCAATTGGTGTGTTAAGATTTGAAGATGTCAATTTTGTAAAGGAACTAAAACATAACCTGTTAAGTGTCTCTCAAATTTGTGACAAACAATATTCAACACACTTCACTGATAAAGAATGTCTAATTCTAAAACCTGGATTTGTAATTCTTGACGAATGGATCTTATCGAGAACTTCGAGAGACAAAGACACGTACTTACTTGATATGAATGGATCTCATTCATTTGTAACTGCGTCTTGTTTATGTATGAAGCCTCGGAAAGTGATTCATTGTTATGGCATTGTTATCTTGGCCACATAAATATTAAAAATATAAACAAGTTGGTTAGAGGAAATCATGTGATTGGCCTACCTTTGAAAGAATTTCTATTAACTGAACATTGTCTGTCATGTTCAAAGGTAAACAACATAACTTACTTATAAACTAGTTTCTTATACAAAAATTGACTCTATTCTTCAGCTGTTACACATGGATTTGTTTGGTCTAGTTAATGTTTTGAGTGTAGGACGTCTTGCTTATTTTTTAGTCATTGCCAATGATTTCTCTAGATTTACATGGGTTTTATTTTTAGTAACCAACAATGAGACACCTCATTTGCAAATAAAAGTCATGACACTTGTGAAGAATCAGACTGACAAAACAATCAAGTGCATTCGAAGTAATAATGGCACTGAATCCTTTAATTGTACATTGAATGAATTTTATGATTCAAAGGGAATAGGTAGACAATTCAGTTCTGCAGGAACTCCTTAACAAAATAGAGTTGCTGAAAGACGTAACATAACTTTAATTGAAGCTGTCTAAACAATGTTATTAGCAGCCAAACTACAATCATTCTTTTGGGCCGAAGCTATTAATATTGCCTGTTACGTTCAGAACTATGTTTTAATCAATAAACAACAAAACATAACTCTTTATGAAATATTTTTCAAACATAAACCTAAAGTCAAATATTTTAAAACTTTTGGATGTTGTTGTACATTGTTAAACATGTCTGATTTAATGTCAAAATTTGATGAAAAAGCTGATAAATGTTATTTTGTCGGATATTCAGCCAACAAAGTTGCATATCGGGTTTACAATAAAAAATCAAAACAAATAATTGAGTCTTTTAATATGATTGGCATGAGTCTAACAAAACAGATGCAGGTTCTACACCTTCGTGGGTTTATGATTATGCTTTATTATTTGAAACATTTAATTATTCATTTGTTGATTCTACAGCTCCTATACCTTTGACTTCCTTAATTCAGGATATGTTTGCTATTGATCTTGGATCTATTTCATCTCAAGCACCAAAAATATCTTCAGCTATACCTTCTTCTACACCAAATATAGCTATTCCATAGGTTTCTAAATCTGATATTCCTCAGACTAATCCTGTTATTGAGCATGCTCCATAAGTTTCTGATCAGAGTTGTTCTTCTTCACAAGTTAATTTAATTGATATCATTCAAGTTCCATTTGATAATTCATCTATTGATAAGGATAACCATCAAGAGGGAGATATCATTTATCAACCAGAAGGAGGAAATATTGTTGAAGAACCAGTGGGTGACATGTCTAATTTAGATGAGGTAATATCTCAAGATACCATTCCTCAGCTAAGAATTCATAACGATCATCCAACTGAAGCCATTATTGGTCCATTATCACAGGGAGTTCAAACTCAAAGCCGTTCTGGAATAATAAATTCATGCTTGTACTCATGTTTTATTTCACAAATAGTGCCAAGAACATTGAAATGGCATTGAAAGAAAACAATTGGGTAGAGGCCATGCAAGACGAGCTGATGCAATTCAAGAAGATAAATGTATGGCATCTGTGTGAACTATCAAAGGGTAAGCTGCCTATTGGAACAAAATGGATATTTAAGAACAAGACGGATGAAAAGGATGTGATTGTTCGCAACAAGGCCAGACTTGTTATACAAGGATTCTATCAAATCAAAGGGCTTGATCATGAAGAAGTATATGCTCCAGTTGCAAGACTTGAAGCTATACGAATATTTCTGGCTTATGCTTCATACAAGAACTTCACTGTTTATCAGATGGACGTCAAAACTATATTCTTGTACGGTGAAATGAAAGAGAAAACCTATGTCTGTCAACCACTGGGTTTTGAAGATCCAGATCATCCTGAGTATGTTTACAAGTTAGACAAAGCACTTTATGGCATACATCAAGCACCTCGTGCTTGGTATGCTACTCTTACTGAACATTTGCTTGCAAATGGATATACAAGGGGTACTATTGATCAAACTTTATTCATAAGGAAGACTGGTGATGATATTTTTCTTGTTCAAGTTTATGTTGATGATATTATCTTTGGACCTACCAATGATGATATGTGCAAGGAATTTGAACAGTGATGAAGAAGAAATTTGAGTTGAGTTTTCTTAGAGAGATATCATTTTCTTGGGCATTCAAGTTAAACAGGATGATAAGGGTATACTGATTCATCAAGAAAAGTATATTTACACTATCCTTGATAAGTACAGATTTCAAAACTCCAAGATCACTCCAACTCCTATGTCTTCTTGTTTTACTTTAACTCCAGATCTTATGCGAGAAGATGTTGATCAACACATGTATCAATCAATGATCAGATCATTGATGTATCTTACTGCTAGCAGACCGGACATAATGTTTCTTGTTTGTCAGTGTGCACGTTATCAGAGTAATCCTAATGAATGTCACATGAAACCTGTCAAATGAATTTTTAAGTATCTCAAGGGTCAACCAAGACTTGGTCTTTAGTATCCTAAATCTTCCGATTTCAATCTATTTGCTTACATTGACAGTGATTATGCAGGATGTAACTTGGACAAGAAGTTAACTACGGGTGGATGTCAATTTCTTGGAAATAGGTTGATTTCATGGCAATGCAAGAAGCAGTAGACAGTGTCGACTTCTACTGCAGCAGACAGTGTCGACTTCTACTGCAGAGACTGAATATATGGCTGTGTCAAGTTGTTGTTCACATATTGTTTGGATTCAACAACAATTACTTGATTATGGCCTTAATCTTTATGACACTAAAATTTCATGTGATAATACTGCAGTTTTGAACATTGTGAAGAATCCAATTCAAAACTCAAAGACAAAATACATCGACATCCGAAGGCATTTCATCCGTGATGGTTTTGAAAGAAGCTTATTCATTTGGAATCTATTTCCTTAGATGACAACATTGTTGATATGTTTACCAAGACATTTGATGATTCCAGATTTGATTTTTTTAGTCCAATCTTTAGGAATGATTAACTTTGGTTAATTTTTCTTCTTACACCTTTTATAAAAATACTTTTATTTGTTAGTTAAAATTGTTATTTTCTTTCTAGGTAATCATAATTTTAGGGGTAGAAAATTTAAAAAATTTCTTAAAAAATAGTTTTGTTCTTAGAGGAATTAAAATGAAAAGGTACAAAAAGATTTTATTTTTTGTTTTGTAAAATTAAAGAATTTCTGAATTTTCAAGTGCATATAGGAAATGATAATACATTTCTTTGATTTTGAATTGATACATTCTAAGGCATACAAGAACCTGACTTTGATTATGTTTAATATGTTGATAGGCTCGACAAACAAGAATGAAAAGCGCTATGTTTTGTGATGTACTGATATTAATATTTTATGACTGAAGTGGGGAACTCATCAAGGTTCTTATGAATACACTGATTCCATGCTAAAACAGACTAAGAGTTACAGTTTAGTCATACTGAAGCCAGTTATTATCTAATTCAGCGTATATCAGATGATATATATATATATATATATATGTATATATGTGTGTGTTTGTATACAACAAAAGAGAAACAAGATATACAAAAGAAACACAAAATATAAAAAGAGAAAAACAAAGTAAATGAGCAAAAAGAAGCCAAAATGGCCATATAGGAATAAAAGATGCCAATGAGCACATTAGTAAAAGATATATCATAGACAAACATACTATATGATAATATTTTTATTTTTGAGAGTATGTTATGACACAGGAGGCAAAATCAAAAGATGGGACATGTAAGTCTGACTTGGCTTATAAGTCCTAAACATCTTGCGAGGGCAAAACATAAGTCCGCCTGGCAGTTAATTAACCCTACAACTTGTTAATATTATGTGTTTATAAATGGTTCTCGTGCTAGTTATGCTCAAATAGATATCATCTAAAACAATAATGAATTCTGAGAAAGCTGATCAGAAGTAAAATGTTTAAGTCAAATTGGGGTGACTTGAAATCTTAATAGTGTCTTGAAGCTGGATAAGGGTTTTTGCTGAATGTTTGATTGTGGGATCCACTGAATTAATATAAACCAAAACCTGATAAATAATCACCACATATGTGTCTAAGTAAAACTTGTAGTCTAAGTTTAATGAGGATATTATATTAACAATCAACACAAACAATCTTACTTATATCAATGCTGGGTCATGTTAATGATCAATCTCATAGAAATATGATCCTATACTTGAAAATGTTCAAAAAAACTTTTACTTTTTGTCATTTTTTTTGTTGAAAATATGTTTTGTTTAACTGTTTTAGTTCTAGTTTTATAAAATGTTCAAAAATTAAGGGTGTATGAATAAAAGTTAACACTTAGTTAAATATAATCTTTTTCATAACATTTCAAAAAAGCCACAATAAGATAAATAAAATTAAAAAAATGAAAAATAAAAAAATGGAATTTTAAAGAAAAATAAACTTTTCACGCGAAAGGTTTTTTTCATGCGAAAAGTCCATCATGCTAGAACTCAAACTTCTCGTACGAGAAGTTTGAGTACTATATAAAGCACAGTGTGCGAGAAGTTGAGTATTCGCACAAAAATCACTGAAATTTTCACTCTTAAAATTTTATGTGTCGAAACTCTATCTAAATCAAAAATATTGTTCATTGTGGTTGCCTGACTCTACAACATTTTATGGTAGATTGATGATTATCAATTTGATTTGAGTGTGTTTGGACATTGACCGAATCTTAAAAGACTAATGCACATTAAAATTGAACAAATTAATCATACCTTAATAATGACTTAATCGACACCTTTGGAACATGTTTTGATGCGTAAAACACTTTAAATTGACAGACTGAAAATTTGAAGTTATAAAGACTTTCGCACGCGAGAAGTTATTTTGAAAATAAACAGACGTGAAAACTTGACTTTTCGCAGGAGAAGTTGACTACTAGTCAAATTTAAATTCTAGCGAAAACTTGACTTTTCATGCGAGAAGTTAAATTGAAAAGTTGTAGTTTTCTCGTGAGATGTTTAAATTTTCAAAATTTCTTTTCTAAGTGTTAAAATTTGTTTTTAAGTCTGTAATTCTCTTTTTCATATAGACTTATAAAGTTTAATGTTACAGATGGCTAGGCCTATGGTTTACAATAAAAACCATAATGCTATTGCATATCTCAATGATGTCCCTGAAGACAAAGCATTATTCCGATCACAGATCGACGGACTGAAGACATCACGGATACATCATGCTATTTCTACCAGTCCTACTGTTTATGCTGTTGTGATAGATCAGTTTTGGCACTTAGCAGCAAAAGAGATAGACGAAGATGTAGAACCCTGCATTACTGCTACAGTTAAAGGCAAGAGGGTTGTTATCACAGCTGAGGTGATAAACAGTGTTCTACTATTAGAAGACCATCCTTATGCACCTATCAAGATTGATGATGATGTAGTTAAAGACTGCTTAGTTCGCATGGGTTTCAACCACCGATATCCTTCTTTGGAGAAGAAGTGTCTTACACCATTTTGGAAGTACCTATTCCATGTTATTATCCATTGCATTAGCAATCTCAAGGCAATGCTTACCCTTACCAAAAGGACTAGGGCATCTTGTCAAAAGCAAAAGCGAGGGGGTGTCATGGATAGTCTAAGTGCAATTTTTGGATCCCTGCTGGTATCATAAGTAGACGATCTTCCTTACAACATATCCAAGGATATCTTCTCAGAGATGCAGAAGAATGTGATTGCCATAGTGGGAAAGAAGTTTATCATGTAGCCCCTCTTTATTCAGATGATAGTGAATGCTGCTCATCCTGAGCTAGCAGTGTCTGACTCATCCACATACGGAGTAATGGTGATGAAGAAAGACATGTTCACTTATCTCATGGGCGCACGCCGGAATTCTTGGGATGGTTCTCACTTTGCTATGCTTGGAAGATTTGCTGATGATTTCCAAGCTGAGGAACGAACCCAAAAGACTAAGACTCCACACGTTCACAGTGATGATAAAGCTGGTACATCAACATCTATTGCTCAAGCTGGTGAAGCTGATACTGTCGGTCCATCCATGAGTACTACACAAGAAGCACCTGAGAGTTCTCAGGGTGCTGAACGATCAGATATGGATAAGGTGAACACCTGGTTCACTAGCAGTGGGAGTGAGACTGAAAGTGATCAAATTGGGAATATGCCATATGGTTTACAAGAACATCCCAGAGTGCGAGAAACACCTGCCAAACGTACTGCTGAGGAGCGTGATGCTGATTTTATTCCCAAGGAGACACCAGTTGTTACCCAAGGAAGGAGAAAAAGAATGGTACGGAGGGCCGGTGAAAGTCCACGTGGTAAGGGTAGAGGACGTGGCGTGTTGAGGAAAGTCGAACCCCGATGACCACAGTGTCGACTGAAGATGTTCCTCTTCCAGATGTATTTGTCACAGTTAGTGAGGCAATAACACCAGTGATTGTCACAGAATCAACAACTGTGACATCAACTTCTATGCCCACAACCGATGAGGTTCTGAGGACACCACCAATGAAGCAAACACATGACGATTTATTTAGTGATGTTGATTATGTTAACACTACTCCTGAACCAAGACCACAGACAGAGTCTTCTACTTTATCACCCGCCAGGGTTACTCTGGAAAAGAGAGTTAGTGTATTGGATAAGAAGATGTTGGAGAAGACTTATATTATTGATGATCTATATAGGAGTATGGTAGAGAAGGATGAAAGAATTAAGAGTCTGGAGAGCCAACAACCGTTGATGTTTAGCTATAGGAACAGAACTTAAGTATCTCACCTCACGTGTGTATTCATCATTCACATAACATACCACTAAGGTTGGAGAATTAAATGGACACCAAGATGTTGGTCCAAAATATGTTGATGAGCCTATTATTGATACCGAGCGTGCTGTAGATCCAGTTGATACTGAAAGGACTATAGACACAACTAATGTATATCAAGAGCCTATATGCTCTAATTCAAGGTACTGAGGATCAACCTGTACCATCAATTAGAGAGGCGTTTGTGGAGCCGGAACATATGATGTCGATTCCTAAACTAGTTGATGATTATGACTTAGATCATATTGATTTTGATTTTGATAAAGATGATGAGGATAATGATGAAGATGAGGATGATGATGGAGATGAAGATGATGGTGGATATAATGGTGATGAGGGTGATGATCATAATGGTGATGATGATAATGATGACAAAGGAGGTGATACGGGTGCTCTTACTAGTAGTGCTAGATCATTAGGGTCTGCCAATGTCTCAGGACCAAGTCCTGATGATACAGTAGACTACACACCCTTGGATCCTTCTACCGAAGATGCCTATGAGAAAGAATTCTACTCATTCCAGTGGAAGTTGATTGCTGAGAAAGAAGATAAAGAGTTATCTTCTTTTGATGATCTTGAGGATATTACTGTGGATTATACAGACATAGTTGGAAATAGCCTGAAAGACTTATTTTCAAACATCTTGGTTGAAGAAGGAGATATTATTGGAGAAACTAGTACTGAAGATACGACTGCCAAGACAATAGATCAAACTGGTCAAAGTGCTGCACGTCAGGTCGGTAACATTAATGTTGGAGCACCGCCACTACCAGCTTACATTCACACGCTGAGAGATTTTAAACCTTTTACAAGGTACGGAAACTCAGAACCTATTATTAGTTGGGCGTATGATGAAGAAAAGAAGATGTATGTGATAAAGAGGAGAGCAGGAGCTATTGAGTATTATTAGGATGAACACGACTTTCATATGCTCAGAGCATCAGATTTATATGCTATGGGTTGTGTTCCTTTCATTAATCCAGGTAATTAAGGGAAAGGAAACTGGATTAGGAACCTGATACATAGACACAGCAAAACCAACTTCATGGACTTCAAAACTGCCAAATCTAAAGTCATTGAAGATGAGTCTCGGATTAATCCCAACACGAACAAACCTATGAAGATTGATAGGATCAAAATGGATCAATCTGTGATGATGTTGTAATGCAATTCAATCAAAACTAACACAAGTAATCAAATTAATGCAAACTTATCAGAAAAATTCATTGCTTTTCATTGATAGTAAGCCTAGACAATACGAGTGTAGAAAACAGTTACAAGTCATTCAACTGATGCTAACAATTCTTGTCTACCTACACAATACATAATCAAATCAATGAAAACTTATCATAAAAATTCATTGCTTTTCATTCATAGTGAGCATAGACAATACGAGTGTAGAAAACAGTTACAAGTTATTCAACTGATGCTAACAACTCTTGTCTACCTACATAATACCTACTATGCTATTTATACTATCAAGAAAATAAAAGTCATTCAGCTGATGCTAACAACTCTTGTCTACCTACACAATACATACTATGCTACTTACACAAACAATCCCTAAACTATGACAAAACTATACAAAAGACTAATAAAGACTAAATGTTAATCTTTAAGAGGCTTCTACAAAGATCAGAGTTTATAGACATCCGAGGTATGCGTAAAAGATCCCTATTCATGCTCCTGTGTCAGTTAACAGCTTGTCAAAGCTTATGTGGTGGAGTAGTGAGAATGATACAGGACACACGTTGATACATTGTGTAGACAGAGATTTCCATATCATCAACACTATGGATTTGCTCAAGTTCGAAGGAAATGATTTGATGAAGCTGCAGGCTTGTCCCATTGCAGTTGATGAATCTGCTCATATTTTAGCAGCACGGTTTGGTTGGTTGATAACGAAGGCCATGGATAACAAGATGTATGCTTATAGGGGCAGTTACAAGGTTGCAGATGTGGACTTCTAAGATCATTGATTTACCGAGCCTAAGGGAGATTGTAGGGGTTGAACCTGGAGGCTCGGGAAATCAAATCAAGATGAAGATCAAGATCAAATCCACGCGAGAACCTGCAATTTACCGGATGAAAACAAGCTTCTTGCGTGACAACTTCTTGTCGCATGAGAATTTGTTTGTTTCACGCGAGAACTTCTAGTTTAGTATAAATAGAAGTTTTGTTAAGTAACTTAGTAGCTTTTATTCATTTCTTGATTTCATACATACTTTAATTCAATCAAATCAGAGAGCAATATACTTTGAAGTTTATTTACAATTGTGTATGAGTGTTTGATTCTATTCTTCTAATCCGTGATTGTTTATTTTCAGCATTCACTTTCACAGGATCGATCTTGTTGTTGTAACGTTCCTTGCTTTTGTTGTATACCTAAGTGTATTTCCATAATAAACATGTATAGAAATCATAATCTAGACCTCATGAAATATGTGGAATCAATTAACATTTTTAAAGGGATTTTAAGAAAAAAATATTAGGCTAAAAAAGAAAAGATAATAGAGGATAAAAGATTGTTTCACAACTGAAACAAGAACAAACTAACTTAGAGACCTAGCATATTAAAATCAACATAATGTAATATAGCTATAGCTAAAACATATGTAATAAATTGAAATGTTTGGAAAATTGCTTGCGTTTACTAAAAACTCGCAAAAGTTGTATCAAACCAAGATAAGATTAGGGTATAATGCTGTGGAAACTCAAATGATCTACACTCCCACATACATCCCTAAGTGCAGTTTAGATGTAAATAAGCAAGTATCCGCTGAACAATATATGCAAAGCTAGTCCCTAATAAGTCTAAACAAGTGCTAGAAGAAGAAGGAAAGAAAACGGAAATGGAAAGTAAGAAAGAATAGATAAAGGAGAAGAGGGAAGAAACTAAAAGGAAAGCAAAGAAGAAAATGACTTGGGAAGTGAAGTTTGTCAAGAAAGGAAACATCAGCCAACCAAATTCTAAGTCAAACCCCTATATCAAGTCAAAGCCTTAATCAAAGCACATTTGCCACAAGAAGACACACAATAGAAACTTTTGGGTAGGAACTTCGGACTCTTCAGACGTTAGGCCACACCCATATGTTTATAAGTCTACTTATGAAGCAACTAAGATTCATAACAAGAAGTTCCAAATTAAGAAAATTGACATTTCCACACACATTTACTACAAGCTGAACAAAACATATGTGGACTTAAAGAAAATCAGCAGATGAGATCTTCAAGGAAGAAGGTAGACTTGAAGATTTCATTGATCACGAGCTAATAAAAAAACTAAAGAGAGAGGAGAGGAAGAAAAGAACTTTAGGAACTGAAGTTGGAGATCAAGACAACTAGACAACAGATGAAGATCGTATGCCTAGTCTGTGGGGACGACAATCACTTTGCAAAAAATTGTCAATACAATCCCTTAGCTCACTCCACCAACAAGTTCAGATCCTGAAAACGGTTTGCAGCTACTGATCAACCATTGAAAAGAAGAAATGGTACTCACAAGGCTATTATAAAGACAAACAACTTAAGTACCAATTTCAAGAAGAATTTGGCACTTCTGAAGAATCTGCCAAACAAATCAACTACTGCAAACCTAAAGAATAAGACTTTTAAGAAATCTTCACAATCTCTAAAGACTTCTAAAGGTCATCAAAGAAAGGATGATGTCAAAGCATTCGACAAATCCAAAGCCAACAAGAAAGTCTAGAACCTTAGATGACCCAGAACATGAAATCAAGCTTTCAACGCTTAAAACTTATAAAACCTTGCTTAAACCTGGAAGACCCAAGACTAAACAAGCTTGGGTACCCATTCATCACTAACCAACACATTCATATGCACGAACATCTGTAGACCAAAGATAAGTTCTGGATGGTGGATAGTTGATGCGCTCGGCGCATGACAGGTAACAGATCATGCCTGCTCATTCTTGAAGCATATGATGACGATCTATTTCATTTGGAAGTGATACACGAGGAGGATTTATTAATCCTAGAGGGACAGATCATGCCACACTCTCTATTTTTTTATGACTCCAAAGGTATTGCTAGACAATATAGTGGTCATAGAACTCGTCAGCAAAACGGAGTCGATGAGATATGAAATAGTAAACTTATTGAGGCTACAAGGACTATGTTTTCAGACTTCAAACTTCCTATAATATTATGGAATGAAGCAGTTATGACACATGGGAGAACCTCTTATGAATTATGGCATAAGAGAATACCATTTATAGGGTTCTTAAGACCTTTTATATGTCCATGCACTCTTAATACCAAAGATCGCTTATACAAAGTTGTTGAGAAATCTGTAAATGGGTTCTTTGTAAGATACTCATCATAATATAAAGCTTATAGAGTATATAACAAAGTTAACCATACCATTGAGGAATATGAAAATGTCATATATAATGAAAAATCCTCAAATAGTGTTGAAAATAACCCAAGTTGGATGTTTTTATCTGAATGGATTCACAAATGCTTTTAACCTTTTGCTTGAGAATGTTTGAGGATACTCACTCAACAGATCAATAAACACACAATTCATAAGCATTGAATACTAAAGAGTTGATCTATCTCATCATCATAGTCATATCAGATCAACTTCTGATCCAGTTCAGCGATATTTAGCGAAAGCAAATGCTAGTACCACAAATGATGTAGACCAACCATAACTTGCTCATTATAACTCATCAGATGAGGAGTCTTATGATCATTGTGGTAATATAAAATCTCTTGAAAAAGAACCAAGTATGATAGATGCTGAAGAGTCAATTCGGCAGTTGATCCAGTCACTCAAATGATACATCTTCTGAACTTGCTGAAACAAATTTCTCTAATTTAGATTTATCCCAATAACTCCAAGACTAAGAATTCATAAAGGGCACCCAGAGGAGAATGTCATTGGAAGTGTTAATGCTGATGTCAAGACAGGAAGCAAAACACATGAGGCAAACATATTTTTGTTCTCATGCTCCCTTATTCATTTTGAACTAAGAAAAGTAGATGAAACTTTAAAAGATGATAGCTAGGTAAAAGCTATGCAAGAAGAACTTCTATAGTTTGAAAGATAGAGTGTTTGGAAACTATATGCACTACATAAGGGAAATACTACAATAGGAACTAAATGGGTGTTCAGAAACAAAAAGGATGATAGGGGTATTGTTATCAAGTATAAAGCAAGACTTGTGGTACAAGGGTACACACAAGAAGAAGGGATTATTATGATGAAGTCTTTGCTCCTCAGTCCAGGCTTGAATCAATTAGAAATTTTCTTGCATTTCCTGCCTTAAAAGACTTCAAAGTGTTTCAGATGGAGGTCAATAGTGCATTTCTCTAGGGTGAGATTGAAGGAGTTTATGTCCTGTTAAACTCGTAGGTTTGAAGATCCTAAGTATCTAGATTATGTTTGCAAACTTGATAAAGCTCTCTATGGGCTACATTAATGTTTGGACCCTAAACCGATTTTTCCTTGAAATCACTATTCATCTCAATTGCCTTATCAACTGTTCATCGCATTTCTTTGAATATACTATTCATCATATTTATGATCTAAAAGTGTTAAAGAACAAACCCTATTTGTTGTATTTATTAAGGAACTGTTGAACATATTTGTATTCAAGGACTATTTTCCCTATTAGTTTGTGACACTTGATTATTAGTTGGACTTTGAACTGATTGGACATTAATCATAAAATCAATACACTAAGTCTAAAATCAATCTAATTAAAAGTGTTCAATATGAGGCATTCCATCATATTAAAAAGGATAAGCTTATGTCTCAACATAGGAGGTTTTGGATTATGAACACTTTTAATTAGATGTCTCAATACACTTTTAATTAAAAAGGATAAGCTTGTGAATCAATATGAGGCATTCCATCATATTAAGGGTGAATTAGTCTCCAATCAGCCATATAGTTTTGTTTATCTAGTGAATGATGTAAAGATTATGGGAGTGACTTACAAAAGGAGTTTAACAAGAAGATGCTTCATTCACTACCTGAAAGCTGGAAGCAAAGTGTGACTATGCTGAAAAAAACACTTAATCTGGAAAGCACTAGCTTAGACATCATGGTGGCCAGGATTAAAGCATTAGAGCTTGATTAAAAATCAAGGAATCTTGGCAGTCCACATGTCATAGAGGCATACAAATTTCTTACTGAAAGTCATTCAGTGGAAAATACCTTTATTATAGAAGAAGATGACTTCATGTAAACACCTAAAAGCCCAAGATTTATAACATTTACGTCAGCCCTCAAGCCAAGATTAGAAAGCCATCACCCCCTACTGCTCAATCAGCAAATCAGACATTCCCATCATGCAATGACACCAGTGATGGCCAAGAAGCAACTTCCAATGCTTTTATGTCATGTTTTGAAGCATATCTTGGTAGAAGACTCATAGCTACATATATGATTTAGGATGATTTAGAAGAGATGGATCTAGATGATGTTGAAGAGATGGATCTTCAATGGCAAATGGCCATGATAACTCTTAGAGATATGAAATTCTTCAGGAAGGGAAAGAAGTTGAGCCTAAACAAAGACACTAAGCTTGGGTTTACAAAACCAAGGTTGCGAATGACCGGTGAACGTTATGCAACAGTTTCACAAAGTGGAGAATATAACATTTAGCAGATCAAATAGAGAACCGGGTAAATAAAACAAAGAAAAAAAGTAAAGCACACACAAGAACAAAGAGATTGGTTTTCAAGGACGATGTATATTGCTCTCAAGTGTTTTACAATTGTCACAATTCTTAGTCCTAAGGACTGATTACATGAGACACTTTATACGACATCCTACAGTCGGCCATACTTTGAAGACCAACTGGAACACTAATCTAGACAACAAGATCAATGTAAAGTCAAAAGGTAGATTGCCTTTTGACTAGTGACTATGACATGCCATATCTCACATCCTAATTTATTACAAAAAGAATAAAAGTACTAGAGTGAAAAATTATGGACTCAAAGACAATAATCTACAATTGACAAAAGTATGGAAATAATCACCAACTTGTATAAGTTGGTGAGTCTTTAGATATTGCAGTGAAAAGTGGTTAAGCTTTTTTCAAAAGTAAGTTAGAGAAAGCATGTCTTCTTTATCTTTGAAAGAAATCACTCTTCAGGATTTAGAAGACTTTACTTTTGGCTTTAGAAGAAATTGATCTTTGGCTTTGAATATTTGACACTTAGTGAATTTCTTTATGCATTGTCAAATCTTTTAAAATAACTCCCTTGTACTTTAGAATGCATGCTGAGAGATCTTTGGTTAGCATCAGCCTCTAAGATAACTCTTACAAACTTCCATAGGCTGATGCTACCAAAACATAATGATGACTATGAGTTTTGATCAGATCTTCACTTGCATACAACCGTTATTAAAACCAAAGCCATTCCTCTTTTAATTAGTGTGTATAGATTCTTTAGGCTTTCAAAGTATTTTCTCATGTCCAAGAGATCATGCTGTATAAGATCAAGCGTATTTTGCCAGAATTATATTTCTTGACCTCCTTGATCTCTTATGGCATACCATCTATGGGTTTTGAAAGTAAGACTAGGACAGATAGGTCTGTCAATAGCAAGAGGCTCTACATGTAGTGGACTTGGTTAAGCAGCCTCTTGTTGTTCACCATTAGGATGTCCTGACTCATCTTGAGATGCAGTAGTGGATGCATTGGACTTCTACTTCTTCTTCTTTAAGTCTATTCTAATGGCCATCCTCTACCTTTTTCTATATTTCAACTGAGAAAGTTGGTTTTAATTACCAGGTCTTTCTGTCTTATCATTCTCAGTTGGGTGCTTCCCCTTCACTTGTTCAGAAGAAGAAGGTTTAGGATCCTACTTTGGGTTAGAAGATGAGGTTTGCTATGGATCAGCACTAGGTCCAGGTTATGTTGTCTCTTAGGGTTCAACATTAACCTCAACTTTAGGTGCAACTTGACTTGGTGGAAAATGCAAGTCTAGAAGGTCACCCTTCTTAATCTTCTACTTGATCACTCTAATGTGCTCATCCTTAGTGGATAGACACATTTTCGGAGAACCCATACAGCTTCAAGAAGCTCACCGTCTTTAGTTTGTCTTAAGACTTTCTCTAATTAGCTCTAATGGTGGCTTTATAGGAATGACCCAGTAGCGAATACTTGAGAACTTCTTGCTCTAGCTACTTGAGGTATTCAAACTCTACGTATTCATAAGATAGAGGGAGTAATGCAGCTTCCTGATAGAGATCTATGGCACTCAAGTAGGTAATCATCATTTGTCTATCTTGTTCCCTACCTACTTGAGTTTCTTTCTTAGCAGCCATAGTCTCCACTTCAGGCCTTTCTTGAACTAAAGAGAGGACAAGGGCTTTATATAATTTTCTTCTTTTCCTTTCTTCTATAATCTTGAGGAGTTGTGTAGCAACCTCGCCTCCTTCCTCTCTTTTGACACTTTAATATTAGCAATTTCAATTCCAAGGGAAGAGAGATCAGTTCATCTATATTATAATTCCTAGACCCCAGATAATTCAATCTGGCTGCCCTTAACTCATTTTCTTAAGTATTTGGCCTCTGGACAGCCCTGATTGCAGCTTGCATGAAGCTGGAGGGTCTATCTTATCCTCTCTTCCCTTCCGTTACTCTTAGTCTCCCTCTTCTCTTCCTCAATCTCCTTAGAGGTTATAATACTCTTTTATGTTTCAAGTACTGGCATGTGTGACTTAGGGAGGAGAGAGCTTTACCCTTCTTGACTTGGTTCTGAACTGAGCTTATGGCCAAGTAGAGGATATGAGACACCTCTATCAACTAGTGTGTCACTAAAGGTAATGGGTGCTACAGGATTTGTACTCTCTAGGTTCACAGGTTCTATAACTAGTCCTTTAACTGAGGTTTCCGCTTTGAAGCTAATCTTAGTGTCTGCCTCAATATCCAGTTGACCAACTGTTTTCCATGCTAGCCTCTATTTATATAAACTTGTTCTTCTCTTGAACTCCTCAGACACCCTTAGCTAAATCCTCTCAGCTAACCTATCAACTTGCCTACTTTGGCTTGGGTTGGCAAGTGGCAAGTCAACCAGAGGAAAGCTTTCATAGAATCTCATGGTATGGAAGTTGAAAACTTCTTCTTGACCTTGATATCTAGAAAGCACAAAGGCTCTTCTATCATTGCCATGCCTCCTTCCTATAATTGGATTTTCAGCAAGATAGGATAGAGGTTATATGGCCCTTGGTACACCCTCCTTTAAAGATATTGAATAATGGCATTCACATTGATGTGGGCCTGAGGAGGTTGTTGAGTCTAGACAATTGCAAGTGTGGTTGGTGAAACCTTAATGTCCATACCCTAGGAAGTGATCCCAAGTTCTGTGATTGTAGTTAAAACTTTCTTCCCCTTTTTGGTAGTATCACCTACTTGAACAGGTGAGCTATGAGTTAGATCCACCACATCTAAAGGTTCTTATGGATCTGGTTGAGCACGCATGTCAGCTCTCAGTTACTTCCCTTGAGATCGGTGATCTCAAGTTGCTGATTAAGAACCTGCCTTTGTAAGGTAGCCAATTGAGATTCCTAGTGACTAACCTTAGAAACCAAATAGGTGCATGTATTTACAGTGTTTTCACCCTTAGTTGTAGACTCCTCTCATCTTCATCAGAAGAATCAGAGGGGGATGAGAGTACCTGACCAAAGTCATCTCCCTCACTACTAGATACTATGTCTGGTCTCTGGATTCCCCTTGCTCAATGGCAGCTTCATAAGAAGTGCCAAGGAGCTGGGTTGTCATGGTTGATGTCTTAGAGATTTAATCACTTGCAAAAGTAAGAGCCTCTTTCATATGGACCTCCTAAACTTATTAAAAAAGGTCAACCTCAGACATGGGTGGATGATGTGGGCTAGATATGGGAGTAGTAGGAGCACTTATCTCTATTTCAAAAGGGGAGGAGAAGAGAGACTCATGGTACTCACTGAATTCCATATCCTCATCATCATGGAATTATAGGTCAGGGATTGGTTAGTTTAAGTCCAATGGCAGGGGATGGTAACTGTTCCCTTAAGGTTGTTCATATGATTTTTAATACTCAAAATGAAGGCTTACAATGGGTTATAAGCTCATGAGGCTGAGCATAAGGAACCTCAACACTACTCATTAAAGTGATGGGAGTGGTTTGCTCCTCAGGATAAGTCGTAGCTCTTGGTTCCACTTCCTCCTGCCTGAGTGAGTGTATAAGGGCCTACTCAATCTGAATAGGTTGAGCAAGGGTTCATTTGGATTTTTTTCGATACGTGATGGTTATTTGTGTTTGTATGTGTGGTGAAGATGAAGAAGGTGTGGGTTCAATATTGACTGGTGCTGCAAAGTTATCACGTTAGGCATGGAGCTCTAACATTTTTGGGACAAGGTCCGTTTCTATCCCGAAAAAACCAATAGTGTCATTATTTTCAAGATGTCGGGCTTCATCTGTCCCAATGTAAGAATATTACTTTTTCCCCTCAATTGTAAGCCCAATTCATAGTTAAAAATATTCTGGATATATCTAGGGAACATGTAATACTCTAAGCAATCCAAGTTGGCAAACATGTTTGTATAGACAAAATATGAGTAATGTAACTTGATACCCTGGACCATCCTATGGACTATCTAGGATAGGACTTCTGAAACTTGGTGCCATCCTTTATGTTTGTTTAGTAAAGAAATAATTACAACATGAAGTAGGTATTTCCATTTAAAAGAGACATTACCCTTTTTGAATGTCCTCATAGAGCAGTCCTATTCATAGCCTATCTGCAGGAATAAGCTGCTGACTACCTCCATTCATAGCCTATCAGCTGGAATGATCTGCAGTCCCAGTCATAGCCTATCAGCTGATGGAGGCTGGAGGATGAATAAAGTCTTCCCTACGTAGATAGTGCATTCTCATCATCCAAGATAACCTCTTGGCAGGTCCTCCAAAACTCCAGAAGTTATTCTTCGTACAAAGGGGATCTATTGTGAGTGTGGTGAGGTAGGATGAGTGGGAAAGATAGCTGCATATTCCTGGAAAACCAAGGTCTTTATCGGATGACAACATACCAACATGATTATGTTTCCTGTATAGGTTCATGATAAAGGGTGGCTAGTTTTAGCATTTAGGGTTGGCCATTTTTTGAAGCTTTAGTGAGAAGGAAGTGAAGAATAACAAGGGTTTTATAGGTGATTTAGGATTAGAAGATTTCAGATGAAGATAAAGAAGAAAGAGGGGGAACCATTGTAAACGCTATTTATATACTTGTATATGAGACAAAGTTATTGCAAAAGGATAAACTGTAAAATCTGGATGTCAATCCCACCTCAGAAAAAGTGCCCAAAAAGGTAGTTGTCTTGGAAGTTGAAAATCGTCTGAAGGTGTGGAATTCGATATAGGTGGATCGAATATTGCAATGGTATTGTTTCCGTTTATCAGATTTGTGATGCGGAATCTCACAGACCTGTTGATGATTTCCAGTGAAGATCTGTTACAAGATTTAGTGTATGATGATGAATGAATGATGAACAATCAAGAAAACATATTCATAACAATTTAATTCATTCATATGTATGATTTCTATGAGATTATGAAGGAGTTTGCAAGAGGTTTCTTTCTCACACACACTCAACCTAATTGTTTCTCTCACTAGACTAATTCTCCCTCTTTCTATTGTTACTGGTTGGAGAATAAATTACTGCACTTGGTCTATTTATACTCTTTACAAAAATGAACAAAATTACATTTAAGCCCTAATGATTTCACAAATATTTTTCTATGTCTGATAAATTCTCTGTTGCTGATGCGTGACTGATGGGTGCTGACGCCATTCGAGATAACCGCTGATGTTGGTTGTTGACTTTGGTCAATTTTCTTCGTTTTGATCATATTTTCTGCATAGCTTCACCGTGTCATTTTTGCTAATCATTATGAGATTAGGCACTTAGGTTTTGGTAACTATCATCTTCAAACAGTCCAACAATACTCCCCCTAAGATGACGATGCCAAAACCTCATGATTATCAAAACTTTGGATGTTGATTGATGTGAAGTCTTGGAGTGCAATCTTCGTCCCTTTTTTGGTAGCATCTTCTTAGAAGCTTAGAAAAAGGCAATGAGAAATAGACTTTTTTCAGCATATAAAACTTTGTTTCTGAACTTGATGGATGTTTCATCAGCTTGATCTTCTAGTCTTATTTCAAAGACTTCAAAATGTACCCATTTGCATACACTGTGGATTGCACAGGTAGCAATATCAGTAGCTTTATCTCAACTTCAGAAGTGAAAGCATCAGACAATTTTTAGACTTGACATATACCCTCCCTCAACAAAAGCTTTGGAGGTTGAGGAACCTTTTTGTATGAGACACCAAAAGGAGAATTCTTAGTTCTTAGCAACTGGCAGGAGATTTTGAAGGAAGCAGGAGTGTTCACTTAACATCTTGAACTAGATGAGAAACTCAGGCATGTTATGCAATTCATCACCAATAAAAGTCTAAATCCTCTCGTTAGAGGTATTTCATGGAAGTTTCTCTCCTAAATCAGTAACACGTGTAATTCCGCCACAACTAAGAAAAATGCTAAAAATGACAAATCTTTTTGGAATTTTAGATTTTGCAAAATTATGATATTTACAAGGATGAATCCTTCAACTGCAATAATATCATACTAATCCAAAATCCTTTACATCTAAGAATGTTTAAAGATTGAATAGACATAGACAAAGAACAAAGTTGATTGTAAGTATGTTTGCCCACTTAAACTCATGCAAGGATATATTTTCAACACTTTATGATATTTATCATGTTTAGGTTTGACTAGATATACTAATTGAGTACCCCACACTCAGAATAATAGAAGAATAACCCTCCTTATGAAATGTAAGGTGGCACTTTATCACAACTTGAATAAGGCTACTTAGAGTATAAATTCTCATGATATGATCAACTTTGGGATTCTTTTTGGATTTGATCCATGTTGGGATTCTTTTACACTTCACTTTGGAAATTGATCCTCATTGGGATTGTTTTAGCTTTGATCCACATTAGGATTCTTTTCTTTGCCTTTTTGGCATGCATCAGCACTTTTAGTGCAAGGTCAACTAGGTCTATGCTCAGCACAACAGAAGTTGTCCTTATGTTTACTCTAGGTCTGTATTTACATACAACAAAGGAGAAACATATGCTTTTATTAATGAGAATTTTATTAAACCATTTTCGCATGGTGTGTTTAGGTAAAGTCATTGCTTACCAATACCCTAAGATGGTTTTGGTCCATAATGCATATTGATTTAGTTCATCGCAAACATTCTTATCTTGAATCCACTCTGAGCCTACTGATATATCAAACAAAGCCTTGTCAGTCTTTATTGATTTTAAAAAATAGATGCAGAAGATAGTAGATGAGTGTACTATCATTTCTCATGTAAATGCAAGAAGAATCAAAAATAATATTTTTGGACTTTTCTTGATTTTCTAATTTTACGGATTTTTGGTTTTGAGAAAATACACAAATGGCATGTGTGTTATCAATTCAATAGAGATCATCACAGTTAGTCCATGTAGCAATATACTCAGACTAAATAGATGGAATGAAACATCGGTTGTTTCTTACATTGCCATCATAGTTTCTGCGAATGAATGATGTCCTGCATTGAATCATGGTTAATTTTTGCTCCATTTGGCTTAGTTGCATCATAAACATAGAGTAGGAAGAACATTCCTGTCATGGGAAGGGATCAGCCACTGCTAACTTTTCTTGGATTTGCAAGCCTCCATAACTGTCCCTATCACACTAGCAATCAGTTAGATATTTCAACCCAGGCCATTATTGTCCTGAATTGTCTATTAGTATCTTTATATGTGACTTGCTTGTATGTGTATGATTTTACTTTATCTGATGATGTATCAGATTCACCTCCTGAAAATGTTTTCTTTCTCCAACATTGTTTTGGTTTTAAACCGACTGACTCAACTTTACTTTGTTCAACAAAAGGAGTTTGTTTGGCTTTTGAAAATATTTTGGTTCGTTTAGAAAATATAGCTTGCTTTTGAAAGTTTTATGGAGGTGTAGCAAAGGATCTTGGTCCTTGATAATGTTTGTTTCTTCTGGGCAGTTGATCATATTCATCATAAGATTATAATCATGATTATAATAATTTGATGGATGTGATCTTCTATGATAGCTCGCATACCAATCATAATTCCTATATCTGTCATACTTATGTTATGTATATGACCTAGGATAATATCTTGGTTCCCAATAATCATGAATAGCATAATGTTTAAAATCATACCCATGCCGATGTGATCAAGGAGAAAAGTAGCCATGACGTCCGTTGTAGTACTTATGCTCCGATCTCGGTGAGTATGAATCTGATGGATGATAAGATCTTTGACCTCTTCTGTGTTGTGATGTTAGAGAGTTGTTGTATGAACACTCTGAAGTGGTATGATTCTACATGTCACAATTTAAGCAGTAAGGGGTAGGTTTGGATCTTCTTCCCTGATGCTTGTATGATGAAGTAGGATTTGATTGAAACTTCATATTCTTTTGTCTTGATTGTGTTGTTGCTTTCTCTTATGAGGACATATGTATGTTTCAGTCTTTGTGTTTTTACACTCAGACATGTTGTATGATGTAAGGCCCTGTTCCCAGAGACCTCATAGTAGGTCATTCACAGCACTAAACATACATAATATAATACAAATCATAAAACATTGCAACGGAAATCATTAACAAAAACCATTCATTTTATTATTAATTACTATTATTATGCAATGCAACATTGTTTAAACCACAAAAGACAACATCCTTTAAGTGCATTATAGAACAACAATAATAATATGTGTGAATGGATGCCAGTCTTGCCCGCCAAGTAGCCTTCTGTGACGTCCTAATCCCGGCAGGGCACCGGAGGCACGTCACGCAGTTGGATTAATATTTTAAACAAAATCAGAGCTTTCTATTTACAGCGGAAGACTTTAAACAATATTATATATTAATCCAACTTTTTAAAACATTTTACATATGATTGTATTTAATTATACATCACTCTATTTACAACATTAACAAGCCCTAATCCTATGCCAGCAGTTACTCCGAGATAGCGTCCTCATCAGCTCATACTTGCTTTCCTCTATTATTAGAGGATCCCTCCCTACCTAGCACACACAACATACTCAAAACATCAGATAAACTGGTGAGTTCTAATTTTTATTAAAACAATAACAATATCTTTACACATACAAAAGTTCTAATTATACTGGCAATATTATAAATTCAATTTTCATCATTATTTTGTCCCACTGGACTTGTTTCACAGAACGTCGGTTGCCCACATCTAGCAACTACCAGTTCCCCACATTCAGAAACGTCGGTTGCCCACATCTAGCAACTACCAGTTTCCCATACCATGTAACGTCGGTTGCCCACATCTAGCAACTACCAGTTACCATACCCAGAGACGTCGGTTGACCACATCCAGCAACTACCAGTCTCCCATACTCAGTAACGTCGGTTGCCCACATCTAGCAACTACCAGTTACTGTCTCTCATCCAGTAGGATGCCAAACAATCATCACACCCCATCCGACCCATTGGAATCATTACCATCACATAATGATTAACAATGTTTAGATGACTATCTTTTACACCCTACCTGACCCATTGCAATCATTACCATCATGTAACGATTAACAATGTTCAGGTAATCATTTATTATCCCCACTTTCCCTCTAACAGCTTTACAAACTGTTAGAAACATATCACAATTCTGGTACTAAAACATTCAATTCATTTATCATTATATGTGTGCTAGCCCGAATGTTAAAACCAAACATTTAAAAAGGGCTTAGAACTCACCTTATCGACTTCCTCACCACAATCTATGCAACCCACGTACACACAGTAACTAGTCCTTCCTCTAATCAAGGTATATCTAAAGCAATAAACCTTGATTCAGTAAGCTTATTCTCAAACAGGGCCCTCATGCGATTGAACACTTATGCGAATGAGCAATCATGCGACTGGACCTATGCGAATGAACCATGCGACTGAACCTTCAGTCGTACGACTAGCCGTTCATTCGCACGATTGAGTTCTCATTCGTATCCAGTGTTCGCTTGTCTTCATTCGGACTTCCAACCAGGCAACTGGGTTCCAATCACACGACTGAACCTCCATTCACACTCAATCGCACAATTAAACTCTCATTCGTGCGATTGAGCCATGCGATTGAGCCCATTCGCCTGAAACGAAACAGCAGCTGTGTTCTTGACGTTTTGATCCAAACTTACTCAAAATTTGAGTTTTAACCATTCAAATCATACCATATTCAAAACAGATCCTATACACATCGTTTACAATGGTTTCGGACCATTATTTCATCAAAACTTCACAAAAACTTAGATTTAAATTCCTAAATTTTAAATTCAGAAATGAACCAGACCAATTTACTGATTTAAACAGGTTATTGGATCAAGTTCATTCATACACACAGCTTATAACATCTCCGGATTAATCCGTGATGTTCAAAACTTACCAAAACGGAGTTTCGCCTAATCGATTTCGTGAGAACAGGGTTTTGGGTGTGAAGGGGACAAGAAAACAGAATAGATGCAGATAGAAATCTGCCCTTGAACCCCCTGCACCGCCCCACTTATGCATACACTCAACTTAACCGCCTCACCTTCAGTCGCACGATTGAACCATTCGTACGACTAAACCGTGCGACTGAAGCTCATACGCCTACTATTCGTACGACTGAGTCTCAATCGCACGTAAGGGGTGAGACTGGAGTTCATTCGCATATGACTTATGTGACTGAACACTTAAACACTCAAATAACTCAACTTAATTTAATTAATCATAACTATAATATAATTTACAAGTCCGGATTTAGAAACCGGATGTTACAACTCTCCCCCCCTTAAATAGGTTTCGTCCTCGAAACCAACTATTCAAACAACCGGGGATAACCTCTCTTCATCTCATCTTCTGATTCCCAAGTGAAATCAGATCCCTTTCTATTTGACCACTGCACTTTAACTAAATCAATAGTTTTATTCCTCAGCCTTTTCACCTTTCTGTCTACTATAGCAGTAGGTTTCTCAACATAGTTTAACTTATCATCCACTTCTATATCATCCAAAGGTACATAAGCATTCTCATCAGTCAAACACTTGCGCAACTGTGATCCATGAAAGGTTGGGTGAATTCCTTGCAACTGATCGGATAATTCTAGTTTATGGGCCACTTCCCCAATCCGTTCTATAATTCTAAACGGTCCTATAAAACGAGGACTTAACTTTCCCCTCTTTCTGAATCTGATAATTCCTTTCCAAGGAGATACTTTCAACATAACTCTATCTCCTACTCCAAACTCTATATGCCTTCGCCTTTTATCTTCATAAGACTTTTGTCGATCCTGAGCTGCTTTAAACCGAGCTTTGATCTGATCCAGTTTCTCATTCGTAGCCTGTACAATTTCCAAACTGCCCTACTCTTTCTGTCCAACTTCTCCCCAACATATGGGACTCCTACACTTCCTGCCATATAACATCTCATAAGGGGCTCTCCCAATCGTAGAATGATAACTATTATTGTAGGAGAATTCAACTAATGGCAGATGACTATCCCAGCCACCACCGAAATCTATAACGCAAGCTCGTAACATGTCTTCAACGGTTTGGATAGTCCTTTCAGTCAACCCATCAGTTTCTGGGTGAAAAGATGTGCTGTGTAACAGACGAGTACCCATATCTTCATGAAACTTTCTCCAAAATCTCGAAGTAAAACGTGTATCTCTATCTGACACAATAGACAATGGTACCCCATGTCGAGCAATAATCTCTCGAATAAACAGTTCTACTAACTTCTCAGAGTTATACGTCTCTTTAATTGGTAAGAAATGTCCGCTACATGTCAGTCTATCCACTATGACCCAAATGGTATCATAACCTTTAGCTGTACGCGGAAGCTTGGTTATGAAATCCATTGTCAACTCTTCCCACTTCCATTTTGGGATCTCTAAGGGTCGAAGCTTACCATATGGCTTATGATGCTCAGCTTTAACCTGAAGACATGTCAAACACCTATTCACATATTGCATCGCATTAAACTTCATACCGGGCCACCAATATTCTTGTTTTAAATCCTTGTACATCTTAGTAGCACCAGGATGTATAGAATATCTGGACTTATGAGCTTCATCTAACACCAATTCCCTCATCTTAATCGGAATCCACATACGACCACTCTTCGTCTTGACCCCAAAACTATTTTCTTCTAGATCTTTCGTTTGACCCTTCATTCGTTCCTGCTTCACATTCTCTTCTCTCAAGGCTTCTAATTGAGCTTCTCGTAACTGATGCATAAAATCTGGGGTTATCACTAACTTGTATGACTTAACTCGTATTGGAGGGTGTTCATTCTTTCGGCTTAATGCGTCAGCAACCACATTTGCTTTACCAGGATGGTAAAGTATTTCACAATCATAATCTTTCACCAACTCTAACCATCTCCGCTGGCGCATGTTCAATTCCTTCTGATCAAAGAAATACTTCAAACTCTTATGATCTGTGTAAATCGTACATTTCGTCCCATATAAATAATGCCTCTATATCTTCAAGGCAAATACCACTGCTGCCAGTTCTAGATCATGTGTCGGATAATTCTTTTCATGTTCTTTCAATTTTCTGGAAGCATAAGCTATCACTCGTCCCCTCTCCATCAAACACAGCCTAAACCTTGGTACGAAGCATCTGAATAAATCACCAAATCTTCATTTCCATCTGGCAACGACAGCACTGGTGATTGGGTTAATTTCTGCTTCAGTTCTTAAAATGCATTTTCTTGTTCTGGTCCCCAAATGTATTCTTCATTCTTCCTCGTCAGTTTCGTTAACGGGGATGCGATTTTGGCAAAATCTTGAATAAATCTTCTATAATAACCAGCTAGACCCATGAAACTACGAACTTCAGATGGCGTCTTTGGATGACTCCATTTAACCACTGTTTCAATCTTAGTAGGGTCTACTAAAATACCATCTGCATTGATTACATGTCCTAAAAACTGTACCTCCCGCAACCAAAACTCACACTTAGAAAATTTTGCATAAAGCCTTTCTTTTCTCAATCTTTCCAATACTTCATGAAGATGGCAGGCGTGATCTCCCTCATTCTTTGAATAGATCAGTATATCATCAATAAACACAATTACTGATCGATCTAACATTGGCTTGCACACTCTATTCATCAAATCCATAAAAGCAGCAGGGGCATTCGTCAACCCAAAAGACATAACCAGAAATTCATAATGACCATAACGTGTGCGAAACGCTGTCTTAGGTATATCTTCTTCCTTGACTTTCAACTGATGATATCCCAAACGAAGGTCTATCTTAGAAAACCAACTGGCTCCCTGTAGCTGATCAAACAAATCATCTATTCGTGGGAGTGGATACTTATTCTTTATTGTCAACTTGTTTAATTCTCTGTAATCAATACACATACGCATACTCCCATCTTTCTTCTTCACAAACAATACTGGAGCACCCCACGGGGAAGAACTGGGTCTAATGAAACCTCTTTCTAACAAGTCTTCAGTCTGTTTCATTAACTCTTTCAATTCTGATGGAGCTAATCTATAAGGTGGCTTAGCAACTGGCTTAGCACCTGGAACCAAATCAATTCTAAACTCAACTTCACGATCTGGAGGAATACCCGGTAATTCCTCTGGAAACACATCTACAAAATCTCTAACCACAGGAATGTCCTCTATCTTTCTTACAGGCTTTTGCGAATCAATTACATGTACCAAATAAGATACACACCCGCGGCTCATTAACTTATCAGCTTTCATCATAGATATTATTTTCACAGTTGACTCCTCTCTATCACCATATACATTAATCGTTTTCCCATCTGGTGCTCTTAATTGAATTAACTTCTTATTACATACAATATGGGCTTCATGGTTTGCCAACCAATCCATACCCAAAACTACATCAAATCCTCCTAACACCATAGGATATAGTTTAACAGGCAATCTATATCCTTCTAATTCAATATAACAACCATCAATCATACTACTAATCATCACAGATCTATCATTAGCAGTTTCAACTACAAAAGCTACCTCTAATGGTCGAACTTCACATGCAAGCATAGGTCAAAAATCAATAGATACAAAACTTCCACTTGCACCAGAATCAAATAACACATTAGCTGGAATTCCATTCACTAGAAACGTACCTGAAACTACATCTGGCAAAGCTTTAGCCTCACTAGCTGACATAGAATATGCTTGCCCCTTGGCCACACTCGACCCTTCTCCTGACCCTTTCATCGATCTAACCGGTTCAGGCTTTCTAACTACCAACTTTGGATAGTCACTTCGAATATGCCCCGTTTCTCCACACTCGTAACATTTACGAGGACCTTCACTACATTCATTAGCATAATGTCCCATCTTTCCACATCTAAAACAAGTCCTGCTACCAATCATACATTCACCCTGGTGTAGCCTACCACATTTCCCGCAACGTGGCAGCTCATTTCTGGCATTCCTCGGAAATTGGCCCCTTCCAAACCTACTTTTCTTTTGAAAACTTGGATTCTCAAATCTTCTTTGCACTACAGGTTCTTCATGCCTCCTTTTACCCCCATCAGGAGCAACATTACTACCATAAATTTCTTGATACATATCTGCAGCTAAGTTTACCGTCAACTGGTAACTACTCGGAGCAGATGATCTAACCAACATCCTAACCTCCTGAGGCAATCCCTGTGTATACCTCAAAATTTTCTTCTCTTCAGGAACCACTAAATGAGGCACCAACCGCACCATCTCCTCAAACTTAGACGTGTATTCCCTATGGGACATATTACCTGCCTGAAACTGCAGGAAACTCATCTCTATAAGATCCATCTCGCCTTTCGGACAAAACTTGTCCGACACTAACTTTCTAAATTCAGGCCATAACATTTTGTCAGTAGCCTCCTCACCTAACGTCTGGATAATCGTATCCCACCAATACAGAGCCTCACCTACAAACGAGTGGGCTGCAAACTTTACTTTCTGATCCTCCCTACACTCACTCAACTTGATCACGGCTTCCATTTCACGAAGCCATTTATAAGTGGCTACCACATCCATAGCCCCAGAAAATCATGGAGGATTACATTCTTTAAACTGACTATACGTAACTCCCTTTTTCGCGCTAGACCCTTCAGCTTTATCAACATTCCTACTTCCATCAGGCCTAGCTACATTCAAGGCTTTACGAACCTCCTCAG
This sequence comes from Flaveria linearis, assembly GCA_024085815.1. Lineage (NCBI taxonomy): Eukaryota > Viridiplantae > Streptophyta > Magnoliopsida > Asterales > Asteraceae > Flaveria > Flaveria linearis. Next base: position 26,769,774 of record CM044004.1, read on the forward strand.
CAATTGCATCACGGAATTGCTGCCTCGTCATACTAAGCACCTCAGTGCTCTCATCAACATTTCTTTCCGAGGTTCCACCTTGCATTCTTTCACTTTCCCTATCAGCCATAACCTATTAAAACGAGATCAGGATTATTTGGTACCCACATGTAAGTATGAAACCAGAATACTATAAGTAAAGTAAATTATTAATAATGTTGGCCAAGTACTATTAATTGTTTACTTTACTTGTACTATTCTCGTTATTCCTTCTCATGATAGTCCCATCACCTTTTCTTGTTTTAATAAACTATTCTATCTAGCTATCCCTGCTGGCATATCTATTTTCTAGTTAAAGTCTATTTATTATGACACTAGATCCCTTTAACTACTGCTCTGATACCAACCTGTGACGCCCTAAACCCGGCAGGGCACTGGAGGCACGTCACGTAGTTGGATTAATATTTTAAACATAAATCAGAGCTTTCTATTTACAGCGGAAGACTTTAAACAATATTATATATTAATCCAACTTTTTAAAAGATTTTACATATGATTGTATTTAATTATACATCACTCTATTTACAGTATTAACATGCCCTAATCCTATGCCAGCAGTTACTCCGGGATAGCGTCCTCATCAGCTCACACTTGCTTTCCTCTATTATTAGAGGATCCCTCCTTACCTAGCACACACAACATACTCAAAACATCAGATAAACTGGTGAGTTCTAATTTTCATTAAAACAATAACAATATCTTGACACATACAAAAGTTCTAATTATATTGGCAATATTATAAATTCAATTTTCAACATTATTTTGTCCCACTGGACCTGTTTCACAGAACGTCGGTTGCCCACATCTAGCAACTACTAGTTCCCCACATTCAGAAACGTCGGTTGCCCACATCTAGCAACTACCAGTTTCCCATACCAAGTAACGTCGGTTGCCCACATCTAGCAACTACCAGTTACCATACCCAGAGACGTCGGTTGCCCACATCCAGCAACTACCAGTCTCCCGTACTCAGTAACGTCGGTTACCCACATCTAGCAACTACCAGTTACTATCTCTCATCCAGTAGGATGCCAAACAATCATCTAGGGTCGTCACCACAAGATGTTCACAAAGCTGAGTGATCGTCATCACTCCTATCAAACTGTACAGTTTCACACCCAGGCATCTTACCCTAACTGGCCTGTTGAGATTTTCATCACATTACCATTTCAAAAACATTTCTTTTACTTATTGTCAATATTATCACATTCACTTACACCCCACACATTCTTTCTTTTAGCACTAGTTTTAACATATTTTCATTAATCATCACACCCCATCCGACCCATTGGAATCATTACCATCACATAATGATTAACAATGTTCAGATGACTATCTTTTACACCCTACCTGACCCATTGCAATCATTACCATCATGTAATGATTAACAATGTTCAGGTAATCATTTATTATCCCCACTTACCCTCTAACAGCTTTACAAACTGTTAGAAACATATCCATCATTACTATCATAATTCTGGTACCAAAACATTCAATTCATTTATCATTATATGTCTGCTAGCCCGAATGTTAAAACCAAACATTTAAAAAGGGCTTAGAACTCACCTTATCGACTTCCTCACCACAATCTACGCAACCCACGTACACACAGTAACTAGTCCTTCCTCTAATCAAGGTATATCTAAAGCAATAAACCTTGATTCAGTAAACTTATTCTCAAACAGGGCCCTCATGCGATTGAACACTTCTGCGAATGAGCAATCATGCGACTGGACCTATGCGAATGAACCATGCGACTGAACCTTCAGTCGTACGACTAGCAGTTCATTCGCACGATTGAGTTCTTATTCGTATCCAGTGTTCGCTCGTCTTCATTCGGACTTCCAACCAGGCGACTGGGTTCCAATCGCACGACTGAACCTCCATTCGCACTCAGTCGCACGATTAAACTCTCATTCGTGCGATTGAGCCATGCGATTGAGCCCATTCGCCTGAAACGAAACAGCAGCTGTGTTCTTGACATTTTAGATCCAAACTTACTCAAATTTGAGTTTTAACCATTCAAATCATACCATATTCAAAACAGATCCTATACACATCGTTTACAATGGTTTCAGACCATTATTTCATCAAAACTTCATAAAAACTTAGATTTGAATTCCTGGATTTTAAATTTAGAAATGAACCAGACCAATTTACTGATTTAAACAGGTTATTGGATCAAGTTCATTCATACACACAGCTTATAACATCTCCGGATTAATCCGTGATGTTCAAAACTTACCAAAACGGAGTTTCGCCTAATCGATTTCATGAGAACAGGGTTTTGGGTGTGAAGGGGACAAGAAAACAGAATAGATGCAGATAGAAATCTGCCCTTGAACCCCCTGCACCGCCCCACTTATCCATACACTCAACTTAACCGCCTCACCTTCAGTCGCACGATTGAACCATTCGTACGACTGAACCGTGCGACTGAAGCTCATACGCCTACTATTCGTACGACTGAGTCTCAATCGCACGTAAGGGGTGCGACTGGAGTTCATTCGCATATGACTTATGTGACTAAACACTTAAACACTCAAATAACTCAACTTAATTTAATTAATCATAACTATAATATAATTTACAAGTCCTGATTTAAAAACCGGATGTTACACCTTCCCCTGTGCCTTCCTCAGCAACCATTACCTGCCAACTGAAAATGCATAAAGTCAGTGTTGCTGAGTGAGTTCTAGTTTTATAAGTATCAAAGTACTTTATACGTTTCATACGTAAAAATACCCTTTTCCTTAAACTACTCTTCTTCACTTTCAACACATGTTCATTTATTTTCACACGTATTCGTTCGTTTTGTACTTTATCCTTTCGTTCATTTTGTACTTTAGTATTATCTTTCACTGATTCTAGATCCTGTCAAGCTTTTCCCCTATCGTGGCACGAAGCCACGATCTCCGGGGTCGAATGACAAGGGTCCCATTTCGTACAATGGGTCTAGTCACCTAGATTGACCCCCTGTGTGTGAACCCTCGTGGGTTAAAAATCACACGTTATAAGACAAACAGTTGAGCTAACAACTCTCAAAGAGTTGTGATCCTCCTTTAGATCTGCTTGGAAGCCTTTTCATTCTTTCATTATGTTTCACTTTGCATCTTTTTTTATCTTTCTCTTTGTTACGTTATACTTTACGTTTATTTACACATACGTTATACTACGTCAAGTCATAATATAATACTTAACGTACATTATATATATAGTGTTTTGTAAATCATTAAAATATAATGTGAAGTCGCTGGATCGGTTGACATCCGAGCGTGTTCTTGACGGAGGGTGATAAACCAAAAGACAAACAATAGTACGAACCATAATCGAATGATTTCATTGATAAAACCGAATGATTACAAGCTCGTTAAACAGAAAATCACGACTTTTGGCAAGGGGAGATCGAGCATGATCTCCCCTCTCAACCGGCAGCACTGGGCGCCGGGAACTCTATCAAAACCCTTAGGTTTCTACAAAATGAAACTGGTATATATAGGCTTCAGCCCATATCAGATGTGACTGGGTCCATTCATGCGATTGGACCATGCGTATGGTTCAATCGTGCGAGTGGACCATGCGTATGGTTCAATCGTAAGACTGGACCATACGTATGGTTCAATCGTACGGCTGGACCATTCTTATGGTTCAGTCTTACGAATGTCCCAATCGCATCTTTCAGTCACACGACTAGTCCATTAGCATGGCTCAGTCGTATGACTGAGTCTCATTCGCATATGCTCCTGTGAATGACCCAGTTTCATGTGTTTACAACATATCAGGTGTAATACATTAAGCGTAGACTATTCGTCAAGCGACGAACACACTATATATGACAATATATGCTCCAACAAATTCCCCCTTGGACGTTGCTTGCGAATAGTAGATAACACCTCTTACAATCTTCAGTCAATCTTTGCTCTGGTTTCCAATAGAATGAAACGAAAAACCATATTAGCCAACGTTGCCGATCCATCAGGTTACTACAGTATCCCTGAAAATGAATTTAGGCACAATAGCTTTCGTTCACTTTGTAGAACACGATCGTAGTAGTAAGATTCCCGGTATGACTGATTTTTCTAGATAATGACATGAACAGTTTTCCATTGCTTCAATCTTCACACAGGATAACCTGATTAACATTAACACCTGGAGAAATTCCCCCTCACATTCAGCATATCCCAATATATAAACATTGTGCTCTCCTGGTGTCTTCATACGGTGTATTGGGCAAAAGGTTAAAGGTTCCAATCCACAGCTGACAATATGAACCAAATCAGCATGCACGTAGATTCATCATCAGAAACCTGCTCACATCATCACTTTCTGATTACGTCTTCAATTTCTCTATACACGGATTCCCCCTAAGGATGATAATCCTCTCTGTGCGGATAAATATAACTTGATTGGCCCATAAATAGTCAGATGCTCCTGACTACCCGCAAAATCAGCACCGACAGCTGATATCTTCTCTTCTCTCTTTCGTGTTCTAACAACATTCACCTATTCTGGAAGTCCAATGAATAATGGGGTATCCATCGACCTTGTTTGACATAAGAACCTCAGGGTGAATGTGCTTTGCTCATCCTCAACTCATCCTCAACGCTTGCATAGACTCTCCAGAAAAATCTACACTATTGACCCCAAAATGAACCAAAAATGACCCGATAATTTTCCCGAAAAAATTTTATTTTACCAAACTTTTTAGAAGGCTTCCTGACTAATAAAGATGGTTTAAGGAAAAATTCATGCAAGAAGCTGTTCTAGACTCTTTTTTTTGGTCAGGTACACATCTCATTCTTTTTTTTGGTCTGGTACACATCTCATTCGTGCGACTGGAACAGACGAATGAAGACATACGTGCGAATGGGTGATTCGTGCGAATGGACACTCCGAATGGTTCAGTAGTACGAATGGACAACACGAATGGGTTAGTCATGCGAATGAAATACACGAAAGGGTCAGTCATGCGACTGAAGGTTCATTCGTACGAATGGACATACAAATGGTTCAGTCATGCGAATGAGGCCCAAACGCATGGCCCAATTGCATGAACGTGTCTGAACATAGAAAACCAGATCTGCAGCCGCCACAAGGCTGAAAAACCCTAATCCGATGATTTGGACAAGACACAACACAATAATTGTACCACCGGATTCGTTTTTATGATCTGAAGAAGATTCCGGGTCTGATTTTAACAAACAAACAACACACGCAACGAGATTTGAGCAAAACAAGATGAACACGAAGTGGGTTTTACGTCAAAGAACAAAAATTTGATCCAGAAATCAAGAGCTCGGGTTGCTAGATCGGTTGTTAGACCTTACTAGCAGTAACCGACGCTGATAGCAATTGTGAAGTCGCTGGATCGGTTGACATCCGAGCGTGTTCTTGACGGAGGGTGATAAACCAAAAGACAAACAAAAGTACGAACCATAATCGAATGATTTCATTGATAAAACCGAATGATTACAAGCTCGTTAAACAGAAAAATCACGACTTTTGGCAAGGGTAGATAGAGCATGATCTCCCCTCTCAACCGGCAACACCTGGGCGCCAGGAACTCTGTCAAAACCCTTAGGTTTCTACACAATGAAACTGGTATATATAGGCTTCAACCCATATCAGATACGACTGGGTCCATTCGTGCGATTGGACCATGCCTATGGTTCAATCGTGCGATTGGACCATGCGTATGGTTTAATTGTATGACTGGACCATGCGTATGGTTCAATCGTACGACTGGACTATTCTTATGGTTCAGTCTTACGAATGTCCCAATCGCATATCTCAGTCGCACGACTGGTCCATTAGCATGGCTCAGTCGTACGACTGAGTCTCATTCGCATATGCTCCTGCGAATGACCCAGTTTCATGTGTTTACAACATATCAGGTGTAATACATTAAGTCTAGACTATTCGTCAAGCGACGGACACACTATATATGACAATATATGCTCCAACATACGGTCATACATATATATTTTTATAAAAATCATTTACATGCATTTTCAGCCCTGAAAAGTTGTAAAACAAGTAAAACATGGGTTCTAGAAACTCACCTTCTCTGCTTTCAAGCGTAATCTCTTTAACTTGAACTTTTTAGATGATTCTAACACCTAGACATGTCCAAAACACATAACCTGAACACATACACACACATAAGAAGATATAGAATTTGGTTCTATGGCTATAAACTCGGTTGAAACCGAACATTTATAAGAAACTCTTAACTTTTTGCAGCTTCTTCTTCTTCTTCCCTCAAGAATTTGATAATTCTCTGCTCTTTCTCTCTCTAAAATTCCAAAAGCAGTGATGTAACAGAAGTAGTGGGCGACATGCCCACTTTAAACATACTAATAATATTATTTGTGCTTTTTACACTTTTAACCCCTCTAATTGTACTTCTTTTATTTTCTCAACAAAATATAGTGCTATTATTTCTCTTTCCTTTTCTTTTCTTATTATTTTCATTCCTTTTATTTGACAAGAAATTTTGGAGAAAACCTATGACCTTCTAATTTTATGGCACAATCCTCTATCATCTCAGTAATTCTAGTGAACATACCAATAGTAGTTTCTTCATCAAATGGCTCGCTAATACTTCTACTACTAACAGACAACTTATCACAGAAAGTAGTAGAAAAAAAATTCATACTAGCACCAGAATCAAACAATACAGACGCACAAATCTAGTCTACTAGGAATATACCTATCACAACGTCGAGATCCGCCTTAGTCTTCTATTTCCTCGGCTCGATTCCCTCCTTTGCCCTGTAGCTCTCCACCCTTGGTTCCACACAGACCCTCCTCATATGCCCCTTCTTACCACAGGTATAGCACTTGACCACATGACAATCCATTCCCATGTGGCCATTCCTTCCACATTTGAAGCAGACGTTCGACCCCCACCTACATTCTCCCGCATGGTTCTTCCAACACTAGCTACACACCTTTTCCCTTCCCCTAGTTACGGCCACTTTACGACTCTCGACCTTCGTGTTTTTGGCCTTGGGAGTGAAACCATCGCTACCAGAACATTGCCCACTCCAGTTGCCCCCTATCATTTCATATTCCCTTCCAGCTCTCAAGACCCCAGTCACCACCGCCGGCAGTATCGTGTACATGACCTGTTGCACCCCATCAGCTATGGACTCCTTCACTAAGGTCATCAGATTATGGCTCCCATCCCCACCTACATGGTAGTGAAGCTCGAGCCCTTCAGGCACTGTTTTGGCATTCAAAGCCATGTCCCTCATAACACTCGACCCAGCGCCACATCCACCACTACCTCCACCTCAAGCAACTTTCTGGAATCCTCTACCAGCCATCCTAAGCACTATAAGATTCAAACACCAAGATGGTCATTCAAGGTAATGGATCAGTTTATATTGAGTATAGTAAGTCGCTAATTACAGTTGCCAGTTGTGATTAGCCACTTACTTTACTCTTCACACCCCTAGTATTCCCTATCCTGACTACATCAATATCTAAATCTACTAAGACCATATAATCATATAGCACATGCACATAACTTTAATTAACATTTGAGAACAGGAAATACCAGTTGAGAGATAGCTACTCGGACTTGCATCCTTTTCTTTTAGTTCCATTCTCACTTTAAGATTAGGTATTTGAAAAATATTTACCCAATTCACTTAAAACTTTGGCTCTGATACCAACTTATAAGGCCCCGTTCCCGGAGACCTCACAGTTCATCATTCACAGCACTAAACATACATAATATAATACATTTCATAAAACATTGCAGCGGAAGTCATTAACAAAAACCATTCATTTTATTATTAATTAATGTTATTATGCAATACAACATTGTTTAAACCACAAAAGACAACATCCTTTAATTGCATTACAGAACAACAATAACAATATGTGTGAATGGATGTCAGTCTTGCCCGCAAATTAGCCTTCCCATGTGCCATCCTCAGCAACCATTACCTGCCAACTAAAAAAACATAAAAGTCAGCGTTGCGGAGTGAGTTCTAGTTTAATAAGTATCAAAATACTTTATACGTTTCATACATAAAAATAATCTTTTCCTTAAACTACTCTTCTTCACTTTCAGACATGTTCGTTCATTTTCACACGTAGTCGTTCGTTTCGTACTTTATCCTTTCGTTCATTTTGTACTTTAGTATTATCTATCACTGATTCTAGATCCTGTCAAGCTTTCCCATCGTGGCACGAAGCCACGATCTCCGAGGTCGAATGACAAGGGTCCCGTTTCGTACTATGGGTCCATTCACCTAGACAGACCCCCTGTGTGTGAACCCTCATCGGTAAAAAATCGCATGTTATAAGACACACAATTGAGGTAAGAACTCTCAAAGAGTTGTGATCCTCCTTTAGATCTGCTTGCAAGATTTTTCATTCTTTCATTATGTTACACTTTGCATATTTTTTTATCTTTCTCTTTGTTACTTTATACTTTACGTTTATTCACACATACGTTATACTACGTAAAGTCATAAAATAATACTTAACGTATATTATAATATATATACATTTTGTAAATCATTAAAAGATAACACTTTACACTGATATACATATCACACATTCATCATCACATCATACATGTTCCAAGCATAAATTCTCACATATTCATGCTTAAAATAGTCCAAAATAGTCCAATAGTCAAACTAGGGTCAAACCCTAAAATTGCGTTTTTCCTCAAAATTTCAGAAATTTTTCTAAGTGTTGGGTGCATTGGAACTATTTAGGCGTATGAGGACTGTTTGGGCGTTTCTCCACTATGCAGGCGCTTGAGCCTTTACTTAACCATTTCTCACTTAGGCGCATGAACTGTTCAGGCGCATAAGCACTATTTGGGCGCATGATGCACTGTTTAGGCGCACCAACCTACACTTAGAAATTTCTAATGCATTTCTAGGGGCATTAGCTACTGTTTGGGTGCATCATCTCATACTTAGACTTTTAAGCCTATCATTAAGGTGCATGGGCCCTGTTTGGGCGCATGAACAACATCTCATATGTTTCTAACATATTTTCCAGTCCCAAACAATATCTTAGCATGTTCTAAGCCTTACACTACCATTCTAAGCCCTAACATAACATGTACAACCACAAACTACCAACATACAAGCATGTATTCATACGGTCAAACATATATATTTTTAAAAATCATTTACATGCATTTTCAGCCCTGAAAAGTTGTAAAACAAGTAAAACATGGGGTCTAGAAACTCACCTTCTCTGCTCTCAAGCGTAATCTCTTCAACTTGAACTTTTTAAAGGATTCTAACACCTAGACATGTCCAAAACACATAACCCGAACATATACACACATAAGAACATGTAGAATTTGGTTCTATTGCTATAAACTAGGTTGAAACCGAACATTTACAAGCAACTCTTACCTTTTTGAAGCTTCTTCTTCTTCTTCTCTCATGAATTCGATAATTCTCTGCTCTTTCCCTCTCAAAAATTCCGAAAGCAGTGGTGTAACAGAATTAGTGGGCGACATGCCCACTTTAAACATACTAATAATATTATTTGTCCTTTTTACACCTTTAACCCCTCTAATTGTGCTTCTTTTATTTTCTCATATCTTTCTATTATTTCTCTTTCCTTTTCTTTTCTTATTACTTTCTCTCCTTTTATTTGACTAGAAATTTCAGGTGTTACATATGAATCTAAATTACATGTATCGTAGAGAATTGGTTATTGTTTTGGAGTTTCTAATATAGCTTTTTAGATTGATGGTTGGTTTGGATCAGGTGTAGAAGACTTCGTCTAACTTTTCTTCTTTCTTTTGGATCTGGTTTTCTTCCTCTTGACCTGTTCTTTGATTTCTTGTACCTCAGATTTCTGGTTGTTCTTTAACTTTATCTTAATCTTCTCCTTCAGTTCGGCCTTAGGCAATTCTGGTTCAAGAAATCCTGCTGGTTTGAATTTCTCATAGAGAACCATAGCCTTTTGTTCGTTGTCAGGCTTTGGTGCTTTGGATTTTTGTGGTTATGTTTGTTTTGAATTGATTTCTTTAATGACATGATTAATACATGTCAATGTTTGTTTGTTTGGTTGGTTGGTTGGTTTCTTTATCACTGTCATCACTTGTAGGATCTCCATCTTGACCATCACAGCAATGAAAGGTTTTATTCTATGGTGATTCTGGTTTGAGGTACAGCTTTGGTGTTGTTTCAGGAGAAGTGATTTGAGTGATAGTGGATCATTTGTCTATTGGATGATGATCATGCATATTTGAGTCTTCTTTGACTTGACTTGTCATTAAAGTTGGCGATTCTATGTAGATATCATTTTAAGGAGGAGGAACAACATGGTATATAGTTCCATCACTCTTGTTCTGATCACATTATGCGTCAAGCAATTCTTCTAACTTGCTGCCAGTCATCTTTAAATTCTCAAGTTCAACTTTTATTGAACCATGATCTGTGTTTGTCTTTGTTAGAGACTCAGTGAGTCTTGTACTTGAGCTTGAAGACTAGATTTTTCTCCATGGAGCTTGTCTACATGCTTCAAAAGAGAATTGATTTTATCTTCAAAGGCGTTATGTTGTATCTTCAATTATGCATTTGTAGCCTTTTATGTATTGATTGCTTGATTTAGACGCTCAATGTAATGTTGCAAGTCATTGATTGTTTCGGTTGTGCTTGCTTATGATATTTTGGTGTAAGGCCCCGTTCCCGGGCACCTCACAGTTGGTCATTCATCGCACATAACACATTAATTTATTTAAACATCGCAGCGGGACTTAATTAAAACCATCTCATATAATTATAATTGCTATTGAAAAATAATACATCATTGTTACATTACAAAACATCACTTGTTGCATTACATCACAAAAACAATATCATAATATAAAATGGATGCCATCCAAAAAAATAAGCCAAGTAGCTGCCCTGTGTCATCCTCAGCAACAATCACCTGCCAACTGGAAAATACATAAAAGTCAGCATTGCTGAGTGAGTTCATGTTTTATATAAAAATATAACATACTTTACTTTCGTTGAAACGCTTCTTTGCTTTCATATGCGATCATGCATCATACGTACAAATAGATAATATCGTTATTATCTTCCATTATCATTCGTTATCTTTCCTCATCATATTCATACTTTCATTCTATTTCATTTACATTCTCTTTCATATACATTCTTTCGTTTCATACTTTACATTATCTCTTACTTTCGTTCTCATCCTTTCATAACGTACTTTACATCATTCTTTTACTTTCTTACTTTCTTACTTTCTTTCGTACGTTACGTTATTCTTTTACTTTCATAGGGATCGATGAACAATACCCCGAACATTTTGCACGAAGCTGGTACTGGGCCTGTGGTAATTAAATCACGAATACTGTGCACAAAGCTGACCCAGTCACCTAGGGCAAGTCATCTCTCCCATTCATTCAAACCAATTGGTAATACCCCAAACATTGTGCATGAAGCTGATGCTGGCCTGTGGTAATTAACTCACGAA